>JASAUF010000315.1:0-600000 GCA_030180095.1 Magnolia changhungtana
TTTATATGTATAGTCCATTCACTCTATTTTATTGATCAATACTAATTTGACGTTATCACGACCAAAGAAGCAAGTGAGAAAGGTAACGGAAATACAAGATTGATCAATAGCCTGAGGAAATTTGATTTAACATATGAAGTTATTTACTCTTCAATTCAACTAATTTGATTGTCCAAAAATGGTTAAATATTCAATTAGTAGATCATGCCAAATAATTTATTAAAAAATATTTTTTTCACGGAGAAAGATATCAATTTCCAGTTTAAAAAATTACATTTTTTTCAAAAATGTATTTTTTTTACTCTTAATTTTTCTTTGAAAACTTTTAACAAAATATCATTTTTATTATGAAAAATTTCAAAAAATAAATTAAAAAAACAAATTGAATTTTTATTTTCAAATATATCTTAAAATTTCCGCGATTTTTTATTTTTTCCTAAAAAATTCAAATGCTTCCATTTTTTCGCTTCAAGAGCATCATGTTTGTTTTTCAACTTTTTCAATTTTTCAAAAAAAATTATATATATATTTTCAAAATCTTAGTGTTTTTATCAATAACTTTTTCTTTTAATTTTGAATTTTGAACATTTTCAATTCTTTTTCAAAATCACTAAAAATTTTCAAGCATATTGATTTTTTTACATTTTAAAATGTTTGTTTTTATTGATAAAGTATCGATTTTTTAATATCATTTTATTTTTAAAAATTTTCAATTCTTTTCACTTATGCATTTTTTTAAAAGCATTTTATTCAACTTGTCAATTTTTATTGAACTTCACAATTTTATTTTATTTTTTCAAATTTCCAAACACTGTAGCTTTCTTTTTAAAATATTTTCTCATTTTTCAACATTTGCGGAAAATTTTCACATTTTTAAAAATATTTTTAATTTTTCTTTTTTAGGATATTATTTTTCTCCAAAATAAAAATGCTTTTTTTTTCCAAATTTATCAACTTTATTAAATATTCTTTTTTCGCCTCCCACAAAATATATTTTTATTAAATCACGATTTTTATTTTTTCAAAATCTAATTTTACACTATCCTCAAACATTAAGTTAAATTTTTTAAACTACTCAATATTCTTTTTTTCGTAGCGATATTACAAATCATTTAAATATTGGGCTTTAAATTAAATAATAAGAAAATAAAATTCCACTCATTTCGATATGAAAACAAAATAAATTTTCTTTCTGCGTTCAATCAATTATTCAAAAAATAATCTTAGATACCAAATATGTACAATTAAACCACCTTTTGAAATTCTATTAAAAATAATTATTACACTACAAAAAAAAACTTAATTTTCCAACGATATATCTAAAAAAAAATAATAATGTTGATGTGCAAAAAGTCCTGCATAAATAGAGGACACGATCCCACAGCCAAATCAAGCTCGACGTGCTGCATATTCGGGATATTTTGCGCGCTGAATTTGCAGCATTAATTCTCATGTAGCATGCGTCAATTTGCGATGAATTTCGAATCCGTCGCCCTTTCAGTTACGACGGGGACAAAAAATCCAGTAATGTAAATTCGCCGTAAATCAGATTTTAGCGACCCAGTTGTGGTCCGACAAGCAATTCCCTTTGATGTCTCGGACTCATGATAAAGTCCGCGACGTTTCCTCGACTCAGACGATTTTGTACCTGATTTGCTACAATCGGATGAATCATATTCACGCACAATGGCTCCCACCTTCCAGGAAACTTGGCATGTAGATAGCTCCGACGCGCATCTCGAGTCTGCTCCATTAATTTTGAGTAAATACAAAGCTCACAAAACTGTCCAAATAGCTAGGCCCCTCCGATGCTACATCCGTAGAAAAATTAATGACTTCATCATGGTCATAATAACAGTTCCTGCACCTTCCGAGGACCCTCTGCCCATCCGGATAGTCTCCGTACGCACTGTCCAGATGCACTCCAATTAATTCCCGAGCAAATACAAAAATACGGTCCAGACTGTGCAAATGAGGTGAGCCCCTCCAATGTTGTCCATAAGAAATGGATAGCTTCATCATGGTCATATGACGGTTCCCACCTTCGGCGGACCCACGCTCATCCAGAATAGCTCGACGCAAGCCCTTTCCATTGATTTCATAAATACATAAACACTTGGCACGTCCAAAGGCCGAAGCCACTAATGCCTTTGTCCATAGAAATGGAATGACTTCATCATGGTCATAATAAATGTTCCCACCTTCTCCAAAGGACCCCGCTCATCTGGAAAATCATGCAAAAATAAGAAAGAAAATAAATAACTAAAGACTATCTCACTCACAAGGGAAAAAGGGCTTTGCCTCGATCTGAAATCTGCATCATCATTTAACTCAACAAACCTTTCAATTCCATCATCTTCCCTGGCTGTAGACTTCTCAGCATTGGATCTCTTCATTAGTCTGCTTGCCTCTAAAGTAGCCTTCTCTACCAAATCTCTATTTGAAACTTGATCCCATGTTAAGGCCATCACGAACAGAGGCGCACCAGTAAAACCAACAGACTGTAAGACTTGACTGCTGAGTTTGGCACTATGCCATGCACAATTGGTACCATTGCCATTAAATAGGCCACGAAAACCTTCAGTTCTCCATATATACTTCAAGCCTTGTACTGTTCCATTGTACTTTATATTTTGATGATTTTGAACTTGCATTTCCAATTACCTAGGACAGTACCATGCTTTAGATTGAAAATTATAACAAAAAGAAGAATAATGGAGAGAAGGCTAAAAGATGAAATTACAACTTGTTGGAAAATATTTCAGCTCTTTACATTTCCAACCAGGAACAAGCTTTCAGGCACTACACATTGAATGTTTTTCAGTGCTCTATACAGTGGTTATAAATGCATTTGAATCAAGAGAAAATAAAATTTTATTTAAAAAAAAATTCATCGCTTGCAAAAAATAATTTATGACTTATAATTTGAAAAAGGCAACTTTATTTAAATATATTTTCCAACTAAAATTTTCATCAAGTGGTAAGAAAGTGTAGTACCTATTTCACTCTTTGCAACACATCTATTGCAGGAATGGCTAAGTAGCCAGGAAGATGATGTTGGAACCGTGGATGTTGACAAATCTCAGGAATTGTCATTAGGTGATCAAATCACTTGCTCCAACAGACAAATGGCTAGGAAGGGTGCATTTTCCACTCTGATGACAAAGAAGGTAACAAGCATATAAAATAACTTGCATCCAAAAATACCGCATGTATTAAAATAACAAGCATTTTCCAATCGTATTTGGTTTTCAGCATGCATAGACAACATCAACATCCTCCACAAATCTTTAACTGCATCTTAGCAACAGTACCCAGAGATTTTGTAGTTTCAGTCCTAAAGAATTTAGTTTAGCCAAGAGGAAGTGACAAAAAATAATGATGAAACCTTAGCATTCACAGCGAGAAGTAGCTGACAAATATCACCACGAGGGATATTTGCATTAACTCAATACAACTCCAGGCGAAAATAAGTAAACATAGATTGTGACAGATGATTTTACTGATTTTGTTAATAACATATTCAGTTATTTCAAAATCTTATACAGCTTATCTCGAACAAATCTAGAACTCATGAAATGTGTATACCTCTGTCAACCTTGCTCTCAAGAGCTTTCAACGTCTTAAGAGATGTTGTGAGATCATTAGCCCAAATGTTACGACCGTTAACAACTCAACAATAACCTTCAGACCACATAAGGACTTTTCCATTTGTAAATAAGCATCTGTAAATGCTTTCAGTTGATGAAAGTCCAAATCTAACACAAGCTTTGGCTCATCGAGCTGCACCACCTGGCAAGTAGCCCACTGCTTTCAAGTCACCAAAACCTCTCGCATTGATCAATAGAAAACCACAAAAAGAATCAATTGCCCCAAAACTCTAGAAATCTAGACGTATAACACCATAATCTTCGGCCCCCCCTAAAAATAAAAAATTAAAAAATTTTAAAATTTTAAAATTAAAAAAAATAAAAATAAAAAAAACTTAAAACTCTAATAGGAATTCAAAATCTTACAAAACAGACTGTATTAATATGAAAAGTATAAATGTGTGGCAAAGTAAGGTACATATATTATGTTAATGGTAGTCAATGGTAAGTGGGAGAACGGGTTGTGCAGTTGGCATATTCAATGAAAGAAATGGATCAGGTCAGATTTTTACGTCTCCAGAAAAAGGGTGATTGTATAAAAGATACGAGAGTAAGACCTTTCCAAGAGTCCAGATTCCCAAGTAACTTGGAACAGAACTAACTAGGGATCAACCAAAATTAAAAACAAATCCATTTTATGTAAATTAAGTAACCATGATTAAAAAGAAAAAAGAAAACTGCCCATAAAGGTGACAAGATAAGACTTTCTAAAATGGCAGACGTGCATGATCTAAGCTTCCCAAACGTGCAAATCATGATGGTGAACGCAGATATTATGAGATCAACAACGTTGTCATTGAGTGTAAGCCATAACAAAAGAAGACAAATGTGGGTATATATATAAAAGAACTGCAGTTGAGTAGAAAATGAATTGGGGAAAAGTATTTTGAGTTGATTTTAGATTAACTCCAGTTGCAAGTTAAGCGCATTCTCAGATAAAAGCATATTACATCCACATGTTGACAAGTTAAATGAGTTCTAAAATGATGCTAGGAAGAAAAGTTTATGTAGAAAAAGAAAAGATAGCAGGTATGGGCTTGAAGGCAGAAGGCTTTACAGTAGAAGCAAGCATTCCATTTTGTATAGATAGATTACATTTGGAAAATCCATCCTTTCAAACCAAATTTTTTTTTTAAAAAATGGTATTAAACAAAGTAATAAAGATAATATCAATACCCAATGTATAAGAATCATAACACAGAATCTGAGAATAAATTGGTCTAGCCAGGGTATGAGAATTCAGTAGCTTCTCTTTTCAATTTGGCCAAGTCAATGACAGACAAGAATTTTTGTTTCATTGTTCTTTTCAATTGGTCTAACAACATTTTTTCAAATTGCCATAAATATTGGCAGAGAGGGTTTTCTGCTGAGGCAACCTCTAATTGTCATTGAGAATGTTCCTTGTAAGTCAAGAAACAAGCTCAATGGCAATCAGCCTACGTGACCATTCTGCCCAATCTCAAATATGAGAATTCAAACACACCATCAATGCATTTTACTATTATGGTTTGTGGTTCACATGCTGGGATGCCAGGTGGGGCTCATCCTTATTTTTTTGAGAAATCTACACCATTCATCCATTTCGAGAGATATTTTAGCACATGAGACCAAAAATGAGGTGGATCCAAAACTCAAGTGGGCCATATGAGAGGTGAGAAATCCACACCATCCCTTTTTCTAAATTTAGAATGGTTTATAACCGTTTGGCTTAAAACCGTTCAACCAAGTTTCTTTTCCAAATCAAAGTTTAGCTTCTTCAGTAGAAAGTGAACCTTATTCTCTTCTTGAATTATCTAAGCATTAAGAGAGAGCACGGTATAAGCAACTCATAAACAAAACAGCAACCTCACAATTTTAAAATCAAGACGAATGCATTATTCATCAAAAGACATGGTGGAAATCAGAAATCCCTAATTTGTAAAATCAGAAATCTCTAATTTGTAAAATCCCTAATTCTGGTTGGATCCTCAGATCCCCAAAATCCTCAAATCCTTAATTTGTAAAATCAGAAAAACTCCAATTCAGGGTCCACATTCAAATCTGTAAGCCCTAAAATCCCCAAATCCCAAAATGAGGGTCCACATCAAATAAAAAATCCATAAATTACTAAATCCCCAAATTCCTAAATCAGCATTGAGAGAGAGAGAGAGAGATACCTCACATTCGACAAATCCCTGTCAACCAAGCTTCAAAGAGAGAGAGCGAGGGCGTGCGTGGGCAGGGCGTTCGTGGATCAAAGAAACACGAGAAAGGTTAGGGAGGGCGAGAGAGAGGAGAGGGGGACGCGTATTATCTATTAACAGGTTGAGAGAGAGAGAGAGGGAGAGGATTAGGGCGAGAGAGAGGAGAGGTGAAAGAAGACTAGCTACTGACGAGAGAGAGAGAGAGAGAGGGAGAGGTGAACGCAGATTAGCTACTGACGAGAGAGAGAGAGAGAGAGAGAGAGGAAGAGAGGGAGAGGATTAGGGCGAGAGAGAGAGAGAGCAGAGGTTCTCTGTTGGACGATGGACGCCAGACGCGGATTAGATACAGGTTGAGTATCGAGTTGGCTACTGAAGTGACGTCACCAATTTCTGTGGGGCCCACTATGATGTATGCGTTGTATCCACACCGTCCATCCATTTTGAGATATTATTTAGGCGTGACCCAAAGAATGAGGCAGATAAAAACATGTAGTGGACCTCACTATCGAAAACACTAGATAGAGTGGTTCCCACCATTGAAACGATCTTAAGGCCCACCATAATTTTTATTTGAAATCCAACCTGTTCAAAAGTTAAAAAAGAGGTATATAAATATCAGGTGGACCACACCACATGAAAACAATAGTGATTGGATATCCATCATTAAAATCCTTATAAGGCCCACTGTACTATTTATTTGGCATCCAATCTGTTTTTAAGGTCATACAGGCCTAGATGAAGGGGGAAAACAAAAATCATCTTGATCCAAAACTTTTATGGCCCCCAGAATGTTTTAAATGGTTAACGCTCATTCAACACTATTTCTTGTAATGTGGTCCATTTCAAATTGGTACATGCCTCATTTTTTGTCTCATGTCATAAGATGACCTTTAAAAATAGATGGACAGCATGGATTAAACACAAACATCAGCTTAATCTAAGACTCGGATTGGGTAGTGATGGCCCTTACCATGGGGCCCATCTAGATGTATGTAATTGGTTGCAATGGTAGGTGATTGTACATTTCCTAGCGTTATAGCCTACTCGAGAGTTTCCATCTCACATCATAACATTAACCAGCAGCCAAAAACTTTTATGGCCCATGCCATAAGATGATCTTTAAAAATAGATGGACAGCATGGATTAAACCCATACATCATGGTGGGACTCACAAAGCACCAACCACCAATCATATGGCTAGTGTCAGGGGAAGTAGCCAATCTGTTACCCTTATTTTTGGTGCAGTCCATTTAATCTTTGGATATGATTCATTTTTGGAGACATCTCTAAAATGATCTCAAAAAATGGATGAACGGTTTGGGTTGATCCCAACTTTTCGATAAATCCAAAACTCAAGTGGACCATGCCACACGAAATAATGTGGAATAATGATTTCCACCGTTGATACTTTCCTTGGGCCCCACAGTGATGTTTATTTGTCATCCAACATGTTCATAATATCAAAAAGATATGAATGAAGAGAAAACATAAATATTAGGTGTCCCACTTGGATGAAGGGTTAGACCCAGTTTCTGCCGCATTCAAAACTCATGTGGGCCCCACCAAGTGCTTTTATAATTTTTAGGATGTCTTCACATGGTTTTAGATGGTATAGCCCAACCCGAGTTTCGTGTACGGATGATTTACACGATATCTCATAAGCTAAAGGGGACACATCAAATGCACGATGGTGATGTTCGACACATATCATGATGGGCCCCACAAAATTTACTAACATTAATTCTTACATTCTCAGGGTGTCAATAAGTTGGGTCACAATTTTGACCAGAGTTTGTACAAATGAGGCCAATGTTTTAATGTAAGGCAGACTGTGAATGCTTGCAGGTGAATGTTATTGCAGATCATCGTGTTATATATGGTGCTGATTTGGCTTCATTCTTGCAAACTCTAGTGAAGATTATCGACTGATCCAAAAGTCTTCTTGAATCATTTGTTGAGACTATACCTTCCAACAAAAACGAAAAAAGAAAAAAACTGCCTAGCAAGTACTTTCAGGCTCTTGTAAATGAAAGCAGCTGCTCCTAAGGCATCTTATTCTAAGAGGAAATCCAAGGATGGAGATGAAGATTGTTCAAAAAATTTTGCTGATCGATGTTTAGAAGTTTTCAAGGGTAAGCATTCCATGGATCCCATAGATTTTCTTCATTTTGAGCTTGTGCTCTAAAATTAGCTGAAATTTTGATTGGATGGTGTGGATAAAATACATGCATCACGCTGTGCCCATTGAGCTTTAACACCAACTTCAATATGTCACAATTTCTGAATGTCTTGATCAGGCAAGACGGATTGCTCGGTTTGCCATTCTAGCAATGGCATTCTTTGTCGAGCTTGTCTTAAGGTTAGGTATGGAGAAGGTCAAATTCCATCTATAATTGCCCCTCTTAGCCTTTTTGATGAAAAAAAAACTATATGATGCATGATTGAGGTTCATCTAGATGTGCTGTAGCCAAAATCTTTTTTTTTGGGTTTGGTGCATTTTTTATTTTTTTATTTTTTTGAACAGGTAAAATGTCTATTGATTTATACACATACATGTAAATAAACTAACAGCATGCTTAGTCATCTTTCATACATAGATATAGACCATAAACATGAGAAAAGATCACATAAGGGCCCACCACCTTTCATGCCAATACATCATGCTGGTAAGACATCCCAGCCGTACAAAATATGGGTCGCACCATGATCATTTCATGTCATCAAAATTTGGTCCATTGACTCACTAGGTGAGTAACACACCTTCATTGAGTAGGACCATTGGCTTTCGATTGATTTCAACGATGCGGCCCACCCATTGAGGGGACCAACCTGATTTGCCACAGGTGATTTTCATGGGTGGCCTACTTTTTACTTATGGGGATGTATGTGAAAGTCCATATTTGTTTAGTTGGTGCAGTCTTTCTTTGCGTGTCCAACCTTCCCACACTTGAAACAAATCGACGATCGGGATCGATTACCCCCTTTCATTCAATGCCTTTGTTGGCCAGATTGGGAACATTTCCTTGGCTGTGCTACCACACCATTTGTGGTTTCTCCTTGTGACCCAAGTTCTTCGATCTGTAGATGATGACCCACCTTATCAACTTCACTTCCTGTACTAGGCAACGGTTGGGATCCTTTCCCATTTGATGTATTGAATGATGCACTCTCTCGTCCATTAACATCTCCTGTACCCCCATCTGTATGTAAACCGGGCTCCTTGCTAGGCAGAAGGTGGCCCACCTCCTCCATTTGGAATCCTTCCAAACTCAGTTGGCCCACTGTGAATTCATTTGGTTTTTCCATGTCGTTCATCCGTTTTTCCAACTCATTTAAAGGGTCGAGTTCAAAATTGAAGCATATACAAGGCTAAAGTGGATCATACCACGTGAAAAAGTTGGAATAATGATTTCCGCAGTTGAAACCTAGCTAGGCCTAAAGTGATTTGTCACCTGTTCATAAGATCATACAGACCTGGATGAAGGTAAAAAATAAATATAAGCTTGAACCAAAACTTCCATAGCCCCAAAAATTTTTGAATCGTAGAAGTTAAATTTACACTGTTTCCTATGGTGTGGTCCATTTGATCTTTGAATATGCTTCATGTTTTCGTTTCAACACATAATATTATATAAAATGGCTTAGGGATTGATTGGATATCCACCATTAAAAACCAACTTATGGATTGAGGTCGATATCCACCAAAACCCTCCTAAGGCCCACTGTACTTTTTATTTGACATCCAATCTGTTGATTTGGTCATACAGGCCCAGATGATGGGAAAAAACATCCATTCATTAATGGTGACAAATAAACCTTACATTGGACCCTAGGAAGTTTTTAATGGTGTGGTCCACCTGAGATTTGTATTGTCATGTGATATGTCCAGACCTTACAACATCCTCCAAATTCCCAATAATATTTGATATTATTAGTCTTAATTTCATTTTTAAATCCCAATGATGTGTGTCAAACATCAACACCATGCATTTGATGAGTCCCCTTTAAATTATGGGATATCCCAAAAATCAGCCATATACGGAACTTCGATGGGCCATACCATCTAAAATCACGTGAAGACACGCCTAAAACATATAAAATCACTTGGTGGGCCCCACCTAAAATTTGGATGCGTTTGAAACTTGGTATGACCCCTCATCCAATTGGCACACATATAATTCATTTGGATTTGTGGACCACGTCTCGTGGGCCCCAAAACATAACTCATGTTTCAATGGAGGGTAACCCCCTCTCAACTTTGTATGTGGTGTGGCCCACACAAGTTATAATGAATTGATTTTTAATCCCTAGGCCCACCATGGGATGATGCATCGATCGATGGGTTAGATGTTTGACACGCATCATGGTGGGGCCCACTTGTAGCCACAATTTTTGAAACAACCCAAAATTTGGGTGCGCTCTCAAAAGAGAGGTGCCCAAAAAACCCCCAAAATAGGATCTCTCTCTCTCTCTCTCTCTCTCTCTCTCTCTCTCTCTGGCTGTCGCTGATCCATTCCTAACCCTATCCCTCCTCTCTCTCTCTCTCTCTCTCTCTCTCTCTCTCTCTCTCTTTCTCTACTCTCCCACGATAGACGCTCTGAAATTCTTGCATCTCCTTGGATAAGGACAAAGCGGATCTCTTTGATTTGAGGAAGATTTCTCCTCGTTCAATCGATTTTCGATCGTATTTGATTTCCTAGTATTTCTTGTTGATTTACTGATTCAAATTTTCGACGTTTGTTGGTGATTTCTTAGATTCCGATCTCCCAATGTTGTTTGGTTGAATCAACAATGCATTTTGGATTAAATGGGGGATTTTGAGTTAGGGATTTGGATTTTCTATTTTAGATTCGCTTTCTTCATAAAATGCATGGATTTGGTTTCATTTGTGGTGGTTTCTATCTCTATGGCGGTGAGATCACGGATGATTGGATTCGTGTTGTGGACCGAAATGAGTGGATTTGATGTGAAAACTCACGCATGTAATGAGGGAAATTTTTATTTCCGTTTGTTTTGAGGGAAAATCAAACGTGCATAGAAAATTGATTTTGTATGAAAATATGAAATGAGCTGATGGAACCGAGTAGTGTTTTACATTTTAGGTGGTAAATGTACTGGTGGACCCACATTTACGGATCCCAGTCGTTCATCCGTGGGCCCACACTTTGCATTTGAGGCAACTCAAGAGGAAGAACACCGTTTTTGGTGCTCCAAGTATGACATCCTTACCTGAAAAACCTTACTCAAGCTTGTCTCGGACAAGTGTTGAATCTCACGATGTTTCTTTTGATTAACATCCAAAGAGTTGCACATTCTTGAGGTTATCTGCATTCAAAGCAACTCTATTTTGATTCTTGAGAATGTTGTGATGTGAAAGGCTAGTGGTTTAGCAATCCACATACACATGAGAGATTTGACTAGGAATGCTTTTGTACTTTGAAAGATTGGTCTTGCAACATACTTGATTTGATTTAAATTTTGTTACTTGTTTATGTTGGAAAGATGAATTTTATCTTCTTTTTTCACAAGCGGATTTGATCTTTGGCATGTGATGTGATGATCTAGAGCAAGAAATTCACTGTTAATTTAGTTTACCATATAGAATTCTCGAATCCCCCTTGAGAACTACCCCTTTTGGTCTGAGTGGATTTCTTTTCATTGATTTGTGATTGATCTTAGCAATCCAATAGTTGAGTGTACTGTGATTCATTGATTATCATGTATTGTTTCATGCTAATCTATATTTGAATCAATTTGAGTTGTTGTTGTATGTGGCATAGGTTTTGCATTTGATTAACAAAATTGACAATGCTGAGGTTAATGCTTGAGGTTTTATGTTTGCTTTTGTAGATATGTTTGGTAAATAGTCTTTTAATGTTGCGTTGATTTTCATTTATTTGTTTATTTTTTGTGTGTTTCTTCCTCTTTTGTTGTACTTTTCATAATTAAGTTTAGATTGAACCATGTTCTTAGTCTTTGGGCTTTTGATTTTGACAATAGCTCATTCCAATTCAACCACTCACTCTTTCTTTGTGTGCTTGTTACACCATAATTTTCTCAGATTGTTAATTCACTATTTTAACTTAAAACTTTCTCTAATATTTCTCAAAAAATATGTATTAAGGTTGTACACGTCTGATATTTAACACTTAATTTATTATTTAAAAACAATTCCACACTCAACTAAGGAACATCTACTGAAAATGAAACCCTATAGGTGCTTCTTTCCTAAACACCCTGGGTTGTTTCATTTCCCAACGCTTAATTACCTCATTCCAGAGAAGTTCTATACCTAAGAGGGAGTCATTTTATGTTGGCAAAGTATGATTATTAGTACGCATATGCACTTTCTAAACACAATGTTTATGTACCCCAATACGAACTGTCCAAATGTAGCCTCAACATTCATTTTGTGTCGTACACAAAATTGGATTAAGCAGACATGTTAGTCAATATATTCCACTTTTGGTAGCACACATGTTGATCCCTAGTGTTGCTTAGGTGGATCCATCATCTCATTCAGATATTGCATGAAGTAACTAATATGGTACCTTCACACTCCTATTCTCAAGGATACTTTGGTCAATTCACCCCAATGGAAAAAAAATGCACTTGCTTATCCCATACATTATCTAAATTGATATTGTAGCTTCGTTACATGGTCCATATGATGTTTAAATAAGCAAATGCCTTCTTGGTAGCGAAAAGTTTAATGTCTCTCCTAAGAGTATAACTCTGGAACCTACACTCACTAGAGATTCCACATGATGTTAAGAAAGAAAATGGTGTCTTGGTGATGAACAGAGTGATGCCTCTTTGATAGTAGGATTTTGGAACCTACTCTCTCACAGGCCTCATTAGTCTCACATGTGCAAAATCCTCATCATTCATCAGATGACCATGTTTCAAAAATCTGTTAGTCTAGTCTTTAGGTGAGCCACATGAATGTAAAGTAAAAAAAAATAATAATAAATAAATAAATAAATAAATAAATAAATGCATTATAGTGTAATGACAATGTGTAATAGAATTTTCAAGGGTTATAGATTAAAGTTTACAGTTTTATTATATTCGGCTTGCATTATAGTGTAATGGTCTAATCATATTTTAATTATCTCTCTAAGCATAAGCACAAATGCATTGTACCATATAACCCTACTTGTATAATGTTTTAGTATATTCCACTTGTATTGACATTGTTTAAATTTATAAGTTCGTAGTTCACACATTCAGTGATGGCACCAGGTGGGAGACCACGTCGTTCGTGCACTGGATCTACCCCTTCTACCCGTGATGCGACGGAGCCAGCATCACCATCACATATTGCATTGCAGGCGTCTGATCCCTCAGTCACGCATACACCGGACACAGCATGTAAGTTTAGACATATATTTTTTTAATGACTTCTGTTTATGTTTAGACTTACATATTTCTTTTGCAGCAGCGTCATCGATCAGCCGACGAGGATGTGGACCCACGCGTGGGTTGCTTTTAGAGCGACTTACGCGTGAGGGTAAGGTGACGGTAGAGTTCCCACGGGACTGTATTAGACCTATTAGGAACAATGCCAGCTTGTTTATGTCAGAGGTCGGTGTCTTATGCCAATCTCTGATCCCCACCACTACCCCCCGTTGGGCAGACGTGACAGATGATGTGTGGCAGCTTATCCGTCAGCATCTTCAAGTAAATTTTAGTAAATTAAAATTTCTTTTATGAAAGTTCATTTACGATTAGGTTATTTTCTATGGACAGCATTGAAGGGGCCTAGCCATTTGGATAGGTCGTGTTTATGTATTTGCTCGAAATTAATAGAGCAGACCCGGATGTGCGTCGGAGCTATCCGGATGTTGAGTGAGGGTCCCTGAAAGGTGGGAACCGCTATTATGACCATGATGAATCTGTCCATTTTCTATGGACAGCATTGGAGGGGCTTAACCATTTGGACAGGTCGTGTTTATGTATTTATTCGAAATTAATAGAGCAGACCCGGATGTGCATCGAAGCTATCCGGATGTTGATTGGGGGTCCCTAGAAGGTGGGAACCGCTATTATGACCATGATAAAGCTGTCCATTTTCTATGGACAGCATTGGAGGGGCCTGGCCATTTGGACAGGCCGTGTTTATGTATTTGCTCAAAATTAATAAAGTAGACCCAGATGTGCGTCGGAGCAATCCGGATGTTGATCGGGGGTCCCTGGAAGGTGAGAACCACTTTTATGACCATGATGAAGTTGTCCATTTCCTAAGGACAAGATTGGAGGGCTCGGCCATTTGGACGGGAGCCGTGTTTATGTATTTGATTCGAAATTAATAAAGAGTAAATCCCACAACCTCGGATGTGCTCGGAGCTATCCTGGATGTTGAGCTGGGGCCCCTAAAGTTGGAAACCGCTATTATGACCATGATGAATCTCGTCCATTTCCCATGGATAACATTGAGGGGCCTAGCCATTTAGACATCCTGATACCCGCGTTTATAACCTATTTGTAGGGACCACACCCTTAACCTAAACCGCACCCTAAACCTATAACCTAAACCTATAACCTAAACCTAAAACCTAAACCTAAACCTAAGCCAAACCTAAAACCTAAATGTGTTCTCAAATCCCTAAACCTAAACCTAGTACATAATCCTAATCTCATCTCCCTAACCTAAACCTAAACCTAAACTTGAAAACCCAAACTAAAACCCGATCCCGAAACCCGAACCCGATTTCATAAACCTAAACCATAACCGATTCTCAATTCCTATGGCTATAACCTATAACATACCTATAACCTAAACCTAAAACCTAAACCTAAACCTTAAACCTAAACCTAAACCTAAACCTAAAACCTAAATGTGTTCTCAAATCCCTAAACCCAAACCTACACCTAATCCTATTCTCAACTACCTAACCTAAACCTAAACTTGAAAACCCAAACCAAAACCCGATCCCAAACCCGAACCCGATTTACTAAACCTAAACCATAACCGATTCTCATTTCCTATTGCTATAACCTATAACCTACCTATAACCTAAACCTAAAACCTAAACCTAAAACTAAAACTTAAACCTAAACCTAAACCTAAAACCTAAATGTGTTCTCAAATCCTAAACCTAAACCTACACCTAATCCTATTCTCAACTCCCTAACCTAAACCTAAATCTAAACTTGAAAACCCAAACCAAAACCCGATGCCGAACCTAAACCCGATTTCCTAAACCTAAACCTTAACCTATTCTCAATTCCCTATAGCTATAACCTATAACCTACTTGGTTTGTGAAGTAGCAAAAAGAAGAAGCAAAGGGAGATTTGATAGCGCCAGCTCTAGGGATTTTGTTGAGGCCATCAATTGGGCGGGTCTTCAGGATGCTGGATACTAGGGTAATAAATTCACATGGTCGAATAACCAATCTGGAGCTGCCAGGGTATGGGCCAAGTTGGATCGGGTGCTAACTAATTCTGCATGGAGCAATGCCTTCTCATCTTTTCAGGTACACCATCTTCCTCGCCATAATTCCGACCATGCGCCTCTATTATTAGTCTTTCCCTCGAGTAACTTTGTAGGGCCAAAACAGTTTAGATTCCTAAACATGTGGCTCCAGCATGAGGGGTTTTTGCCCACGATTAGTGAGGCACGGGTCTCGGTCTCCTATCCGCATCCTATGCAGAATATTGTCATCAAGATGAAGGCTATCAAATCTCGTCTGAAGCTTTGGAAACGTGAACACTTTGGCAATATCTTCTCAACTGTTAAGTAAGCAACGCTGTCCCTTCAGAACTTAGAGGATAGACTCTAAAATGCTTCGGAGGAGTCTTCCGTTGGGGCTCTTTAACAAGAAGAAGTTATCGAGGCCGGATCCTCGCTTTCACATTTGGAAGAGTCTTTCACGGAAGCAAAAAGCCAGAACAACTTGCTTTAAGTGGGGATCGGAACACCGTTTTCTTCCATGCGTCGCCACATCTAGGTCCCAGGAAAGCGGTAATCTGCTAATTGTCCGATTCGGTGCCAAACTATTTTTACGCGGAGGCTATCATCGAAGGGCGCTATGCGTCATTTCCACTCTCTTTTCTCAACGGGGCTATTAAGCAAGGAGAGGACCTTCCTGAATCTATTCCTTCTATTGTCCTCGGAGGTAGATAACGCCGGATTCTTGGCTCCTCCCGTCTATTTCGAGGTTCATCAAGTTTCTTGTCGGTCCCTCGGGATAGTGCTTGGTCGGGGCCGAACGGCTTTTCGGGCGCTTTCTTTGCGGAGTTGTTGGGGAGATTGTCTCCCACGATTTTCACAGCGACAGCACACTTTCTTCTAGGGTATCCCTCTCCCAAGGGCCTTCACGTCCTCCCTCATCGCTCTCATCCCTAAGAAAGAAGCTCCAATAGCCTTTGCCGATTTCAGACCCATTAGCCTTTGCAACGTTATTTATAAGATCCTTGCCAAGATTGTCGCTACTCGGCTGAGTGAGCTAATTTCGTCCATGATCTCCCTTGAGCAAGGGGCGTTTATTCAAGGTCGATCCATTGCCGAAAACATCGCCCTCACGCAAGAACTTCTCGAGAGACCTTAATGAGAAAAGTGAGGGAGGCAACATCATGGAAAGAAGCTCGGACATGGAAAAACCTACGATAGAGTGGAGTGGTTCTTCCTCGAACGAGGGTTCTCCACAAGTTTATTTTTAGGCCCCTGGATTTCCATTGTGGAGCTTGGCCGGAGCAATTGCTTTGGTTCTCTAGGGTGTTGGTCAATGGGGAGGTGGGAGGCTTTTTCAAGTCCACGCGTGGTCTGCGCCAAGGGATCCGCTCTCCCCTTCCCGTTTATCTCGCGTCCGAGGCTCTCGGTAAAGGAGTTCGAGAGAATGGTTGCAAGGGAGATTCCGGTTGCCTTTCAGGTGGCATCGGGGGAAATTTCATCGTGTCCCACCTTTTGTTTGTGGATGACACACTCCTTTCTTGAATGGGGGCATCCGCTCTATTAGAGCGATCAAGTACTTCTTCAGCTCGTTTCCAGAGGTCTTCTGGTGCAAAAGTTAACGTCCAGAAAAGTGTTTTTCTTCATGCCGAAAATCTGGCTCCTGCTAGAATAGCTACCATCCGTAGAGAGTTAGGTATGAGGGGGTCCATGGATGGCTTCTCTTACCTTGGGGTCCCTATCTCGGTGGGCCGGTGGAAAAGGGATGCCTTTCTAGGTATTGTTGATAAGGTGAAAAGTCGCGTCAGAGGTTGGAAAGCGAGGTTCCTATCCATGGTAGGTAAAAGCCACCCTCTTCAACACGTTCTCACTACCATCCCGATTCACACGTTGTTCAAGCTACTCATGTCCCACATACCTTCGTTCTTCGAACTTGGAAAATATTTTTGCTGATTTCATCTGGGCTGGGCAGAGGATAGGAAGAATCTTCATTGGCGTAGCTGGAATCATATTTGTTTGCCCAAGATCGAAGGAGGTCTGGGAATCAGGAGGCTTAAAGATATCATGCATGCTTTTCGGCTGAAGATGGCTTGTCTCATCATACATAGAGCTGATAAGGGTCCGTGGGGAAAGGTTATGGAGGCTAAATATTCCAGAGATATCCAAGCCTTAGGGTCTATTGTTCCGGCGGCTGTGACGTCCTTGCTCCAGGCCACAGCCCGGCCCTCTTCGGCCTCCGTGGCTGCTTCGACCCAATGGTACATCGGGGAAGGTCGGTTGAATTTGTGGACATCGAATTGGTCGGGCCTCGGCCCCCTGGTGGACAGAATCCCTGCTGCTGTTCCGCCTCAGCTGTCCAATCTCCAGGTGCGTGACTTCCTGGGGAACATGGGGCCGCTGCCTCCTTTAGTGGTGCTCACGCTCCTCTCTCAATAAGATTCTGCTTTCATCTTCCATGGGGGTCAGTGTCTTACTGATGATCTGGATGTGCCTTTTTGGCCCCACTCCAAGAATGGTGATTTCTCGATTTCTTCTACTTGGGAGTTGTCCTGTGTTCGCAGCTCTCAGACCAGGTGGGGAGGGAAAATCTGGGACATAAAAATCCCTCCAAAAATCTCCTTGTTTGTCTAGTGTATCATCAAGGGAGCGGTGCCAGTTGACGTGGTCGTCCAATCCCGTGGGGTTCATCTTGCGTCCAGATGCAGCTGCTGCATAGAGGATCAGAATAGCTCTCCCTCAACTGAATCGGTGGATCACATCTTCCTGCAAAGCACCTGTGCGGCTGAAGTCTAGTGCCACTTTGCCAGGATTTACGACGTCCCCACCCAATGGAGTTTCTATGGTGGAGCGTCTCAACAATTGGTGGGACTACGGTTCGGTCGGCGCCTTCGGCCCCTCTTCATGCTATAGTTCCCTGTTTCATCCTTTGGGAGCTGTGAATGGCTAGGAATGTCACAGTTCGATAACTCTGGGGTGTGAGTTCGGCTTCGCTATTGGTCGAACCGTGGCCGGGTCACTGGATTATCGGGACGTGGTATCCCTCGCTCTCGTTCTCGTGGTTTTCACCATAGCAGGCCCCGAGGGCCATGGGTATTCACACTCAGCTGCGGCCTTTAGAGTGTGCCCAAGTGGTGTTTTAGAAAAAGCATCCCCTCAGGTGGGTGAAGCTTAATGTGGACGGGTCCTCCCGTGGCAACCCCGGTATGGCTGGTGGAGGGGGGGTTTGCAGAGGAGATAAGGGAGATGTCCCTGTTTGTTTTTGTGCAGGGGTATGGGGTTGCGTCCAACACCGGGGCCGAACTGAGGCGGTCCATGATGGCCTCGTCCATTGTTTCCGGTGACGGCCGAAGAACATCCTCGTGGAATCTGACTCCCGGTTGGTGGTGGAGTTCTTGCAGGCCCTTCTTAACTTAGGGATGGAAGTGAAAATATTGGTTTTCCGTAATTCGTAGTCTTTCTTCGAATGTGCAGTCTCCTTCACCATGTTTCAGAGAAGGGAATGGGCCGACAGATGGGATGGCCAACCGGGAAGCTCATTGCAAAGCACGTCTTTCTTCTCCTCCATCTCTCGGCCTCCCTCGGGTGGTGAGGGGCCTTCTTTTCCTCGACAAGGCCGGTCTCGGAGCTATTCGGAACTGCGGACTTGGTTAATTTCTCACCGTTGTTTCCGCTTTGGTTGGTTGTCGTCCCAGGTGGAGGGCGTTTTCGGTTTTTATTTCTTTATGTTTACACGATAGGTGTGGTCACCTTCTTTTGTAGGGACCCTCTCGAATGGCTGTATATTTGGTTTGGTTTATGAAATACAAGTTTCTTGTTGAAAAAATATATATACTAAAAAAAAAAAAAAACCTTAACCTAAAACCTAAACCATTTCCTAAACCTAAAACCTAAATGTGTTCTCAAATCTTTAAATCTAAACCTACACCTAATCCACGATCTCGACTCCCTAACCTAAACCTAAACCTAAACCCGAAAACCAAAAGCAAAACCCGAACCCGATTTCTAAACACAAACCTTAACCTATACTCAATTCCCTAACACAACTATATATAACCTAAAACCTAAACCTAAATGTAAACCTAAAACTCGAATGTGTTCACCAATCCCTAATCCTAAACCTACACCTAATGCTAATCTCAACTCCCTAACCTAAAACCTAAACCTAAACCTAAAACAAAACCTAAAACCTAAATGTGTTCTCAAATCCCTAAACCTAAACCTACACCTAATCTTAATCTCAACTCCTAACCTAAACCTAAACCTAAACTTGAAAACCCAATCCAAAACCCAATCCTAAACTCAAACCTGATTTCCTAAACCTAAACCATAACCGTTTCTCAATTCCCTATAGCTATAACCTATAACCTACCTATAACTTAAATCTAAAACCTAAACATAAAACTAAAAACCTAAACCTAAACCTAAACCTAAAACCTAAATGTGTTCTCAAATCCCTAAACCTAAACCTACACCTAATCCTATTCTCAACTCCCTAACCTAAACCTAAACTTGAAAACCCAAACCAAAACCCGATCCCAAACCCGAACCCGATTTCCTAAACCTAAACCATAACCGATTCTTAATTCCCTATAAATATAACTATAACCTACCTAAAACCTAAACCTAAAACCTAGCGTGTTCTCAAATCCTTAAAACTAAACCTACACCCAATCATATTCTCAACTCGCTAACCTAAACCTAAACATAAACTTGAAAACCTAAACCAAAACCCGATCCCGAACCCGAACTCGATTTCCTAAACCTAAACCTTAACCTATTCTCAATTCCCTATAGCCTATAACCTATAACCTAGCTATAACCTTAACCTAAAACCTAAACCATTTCCTAAACCTAAAACCTAAATGTGTTCTCAAATCCCTAAACCTAAACCTACACCTAATCCTAATCTCAACTCCCTAACCTAAACCTAAACCAAAACTTGAAAACCCAAAGCAAAACCCGATCCCGAACTTGAACGCGATTTCTAAACCTAAACCTTAACCTATACTCAATTCCCTACAACTATATATAACCTAAAACCTAAACCTAAAACCTAAACCTAAACGTAAACCTAAAACCTAAATGTGTTCACCAATCCCTAATCCTAAACCTACACCTAATGCTAATCTCAACTCCTCAACCTAAAACCTAAACCTAAACCTAAACCTAAAACCGAAATTTGCTCTCAAATCCCTAAACCTAAACCTACACCTAATCTTAATCTCAACTCCCTAACCTAAACCTAAACCTAAACTTGAAAACCCAAACAAAAACCCAATCCCAAACCCGAACCCGATTTCCTAAACCTAAACCATAACCAATTCTCAATTCCCTATAGTTATAACCTATAACCTACCTATAACCTAAACCCAAAACTTAAACCTAAAACTAAAACCTAAACCTAAACCTAAACCTAAAAACCTAAATGTGTTCTCAAATCCCTAAACCAAAACCTACACCTAATCCTATTCTCAACTCCCAAACTAAACCTAAACTTGAAACCCAAACCAAAACCCGATCCCAAACCCAAACCCGATTTCCTAAACCTAAACCATAACCGATTCTCATTCCCTATAGCTATAACCTATAACCTACCTATAACCTAAACCTAAAACTTAAACGTAAACCTAAAACCTAAACCTAAACCTAAACCTAATACCTAACCGTGTTCTCAAATCCCTAAAACTAAACCTACACCTAATCCTATTCTCAATTCTAACCTAAACCTAAACTTAAACTTGAAAACCCAAACCAAAACTCGATCCCTAACCCGAACCCGATTTCCTAAATCTAAACCTTAACCTATTCTCAATTCCCCATAGCCATAACCTATAACCTACCTATAACCTTAACCTAAAACCTAAACCATTTCCTAAACCTAAAACCTAAATGTGTTCTCAAATCCCTAAACCTAAACCTACACCTAATCCTATTCTCAACTCCCTAACCTAAACCTAAACTTGAAAACCCAAGCTAAAACCCGATCCCAAACCCGAACCCGATTTCCTAAACCTAATCCATAACCGATTCTCAATTCCTTATAGCTATAACCTATAACCAATCTATAACTTAAACCTAAAACATAAACCTAAACTAAAACCTAAACCTAAAACCTAAATGTGTTCTCAAATCCCTAAAACTAAACCTACACCTAATCCTATTCTCAACTCCGTAACCAAACCTAAACCTAAACTTGAAAACCCAAACCAAAACACGATCCCAAACATGAACCCGATTTCCTAAACCCGAACCTTAACCTGTTTCTCAATTCCCTATAGCTATAACCTATAACCTACCTATAACCTTAACCTAAAACCTCAAACCATTTCCAAAACCTAAAACCTAAATGTGTTCTCAAATCCTTAAACCTAAACCTACATCTAATCCTAGTCTCAACTCCCTAACCTAAACCTAAACCTAAACTTGAAAACCCAAACCTAAACTCAATCCAGAACCCGAACCCGATTTACTAAACCGAAACCTTAATCCTATCCTCAATTCCTTACAAAGAATAACCTATAACCTACCTATAACCTAAACCTATAACCTAAACCTAAATGTAAGCCTAAAACCTAAATGTGTTCTCCAATCCCTAATCCTAAACCTCCACCTAATGCTAATCTCAACTCCTAACCTAAACCTAAACCTAAACTTGAAAACCTAAACCAAAACCCGATCCCGAACCCGAACCCGATTTCCTAAACCTAAACCTTAGCCTATTCTTAATTCCTATAGCTATAACCTATAACCTACCTATAACCTTAACCAAAACCTAAACCATTTCCTAAACCTAAAACCTAAATGTGGTCTCAAATCCCTAAACCTAAACCTACACCTAATCCTAATCTCAACTCCTAACCTAAACCTAAACCTAAACTTGAAAACCCAAACCTAAACCCGAACCCGAACCCGATTTCCTAAACCTAAACCTTAACCTATCCTCAATTCCCACAAATATAACTTATAACCTACCTATAACCAAACCTAAACCTAAAACCTAAACCTAAACCTAAACCTAAAACATAAATGTGTTCTCAAATCCCTTAACCTAAACCTACACCTAATCCTATTCTCAACTCCCTAACCTAAACCTAAACCTAAACTTGAAAACCCAAACCAAAACCCGATCCCGAACCCAAACCCGATTTCCTAAACCTAAACCATAACCATTCTCAATTCCCTATACTATAACCTATAACCTACCTATAACCTTAACCTAAAACCTAAACCTAAACCTAAAACCTAAACCTAAAACCTAAATGTGTTCTCAAATCCCTAAACCTAAACCTACACCTAATCCTATTCTCAACTCCCTAACCTAAACCTAAACCTAAACTTGAAAATCCAAACCAAAACCCAATCCCGAACTCGAACCAAATTTCCTAGACCTAAACTTTAACCTATTCTCAATTCCCAATAGCTATAACCTATAACCTACCTATAACCATAACCTAAAACCTAAACCATTCCCTAAACCTAAAACCTAAATGTGTTCTCAAATCCCTAAACCTAAACCTAGTCTCAACTCCTTAACCTAAACCTAAACGTAAACTTGAAAACTCAAAGCAAAACCCGATCCCGAACCCGAACCCGATTTCCTAAACCTAAACCTTAACCTATCCTCATTCTGCACCTATAACCTATAACCGCTCATAACCTAAACCTAAACGTAAACCTAAAACCTAAATGTGTTCTCCAATCCCTAATCCTAAACCTACACCTAATGCTAATCTCAACTCCCTAACCTAAACCTAAACCTAAACTTGAAAACCCAAACCAAAACTCGATCCCGAACCTGAACCCGATTTCCTAAACCTAAACCTCAACCTATATTCTCAATTCCCTATAGCTATAACCTATAACCTACCTATAACCTTAACCTAAAACCTAAACCATTTCCTAAACCTAAAACCTAAATGTGTTCACAAATCCCTAAACTTAAACCTACACTAACACTAATCTCAACTCCCTAACCTAAACCTAAACCTAAACTTGAAAACCTAAAGCAAAACCCGATCCCGAACCCGAACACGATTTCCTAAACTTAAACCTTAACCTATTCTCATTTCCTACAACCTATAACCTATTACCTACCTATAACCTAAACCTATAACCTAAACCTAAACATAAACCTAAAACCTAAATGTGTTCTCCAATCCCTAATCCTAAACTTACACCTAATGCTAATCTCTACTCCCTAAACTAAACTTAAACTTAAACTTGAAAACCCAAAGCAAAACCCGATCCCGAACCCGAACCCGATTTCCTAAACCTAAACCTTAACATGCATTCTCAATTCCCTATGGCTATAACCTAAACCTAAAACCTAAACCTAAACCTAAAACCTAAACCTAAAGCTAAAACGTAAATGTGTTCTCAAATACCTAAACCTAAACCCGCACCTAATCCTATTCTCAACTCCCTAACCTAAACCTAAACCTAAACTTGAAAACCCAAACCTAAACCCGATCCCAGAACCCGAACCCGATTTCCTAAACCTAAACCTTAACCTATCCTCAATTCCCTACTATAACCTATAACCTACCTATAACCTAAACCTAAACCTAAACCTAAAACCTAAATGTGTTCTCCAATCCCTAAACCTAAACCTACACCTAATGCTAATCTCAACTCCCTAACCTAAACTTAAACCTAAACTTGAAAACCCAAAGCAAAACCCGATCCCGAACCCAAACCTGATTTCCTAAACCTAAACCTTAACCTATTCTCAATTCCCTACAACTATAACCTATAACCTACTTATAACCTAAGCCTAAACGTAAACCTAAAACCTAAATGTGTTCTCTAATCCCTAATCCTAAATTTACACCTAATGCCAATCTCAACTCCCTAACCTAAACCTAAACCTAAACTTGAAAACCCAAAGCAAAACCCGATCCCAAACCCGAACCCAATTTCCTAAACCTAAACCATAACCGATTCTCAATTCCCTATTACTATAACTTAAACCTAAAACCTAAACCTAAACCTAAAACCTAAATGTGTTCTCAAATCCCTAAACCTAAACCCGCACCTAATCCTATTATCAACTCCCTAACCTAAACCTAAACCTAAACCTAAACTTGAAAACCCAAACCTAAACCTGATTTTCTAAACCTAAACCTTAACCTATCCTTAATTCCCTACAGCTAAAACCTATAACCTACCTATAACCTAAACCTAAACCTAAACCTAAAGCCTAAATGTGTTCTCCAATCCCTAAACCTAAACCTACACCTAATGCTAATCTCAACTCCCTAACCTAACCCTAAACCTAAACTTGAAAACCCAAAGCAAAACCTGATCCCGAACCCGAACCCGATTTCCTAAACCTAAACCTTAACCAATTCTCAATTCCCTACAGCTATAACCTATAACCTACCTATAACCTAAACCTATAACCTAAACCTAAACCTAAACGTAAACTTAAAACCTAATGTGTTCTCTAATCCCTAATCCTAAACCTACACCTAATGCTTAATCTCAACTCCCTAACCTAAACCTAAACCTAAACTTGAAAACCCAAACGAAATCCTGATCCCGAACCCGAACCCGATTTCCTAAACCTAAACCATAACCGATTCTCAATTCCTTATAGATATAACCTATAACTTACCTATAACCTAAACCTAAACCTAAACCTAAAACCTAAATGTGTTCTCAAATCCTAAACCTAAGCCCACACCTAATCATATTCTCAACTCCCTATCCTAAACCTAAACCTAAACTTGAAAACCCAAACCTAAACCCCATCCCGAACCCGAACCCGATTTCCTAAACCTAAACCTTAACCTATTCTCGGTTCCCTACGACTATAACCTATAACCTAAACCTAAAACCTAAACCTAAACCTAAAACGTAAATGTGTTCTCAAATCCCTAAACCTAAACCTACACTACACCTAATCCTAATCTCAACTCCCTAACCTAAACCTAAGCCTAAACTTAAAAACCCAAACCTAAACCCGATCCAGAACCCGAACTCGATTTCCTAAACCTAAACCTTAACATATTCTCACTTCCCTAAAGCTATAACCTATAACCTATAACCTTAACCTAAACCTAACCAAAACCTATAACCTTAACCTAAACCTAAAATCTAAACCTAAACCTAAATCAAAACCTATAACATACCTAAACCAAAGCCTATATCCTAAACCTTAACCTATAACCTATAAGCTATAACCTAAACTTATAACCTATAACCTAACCTTAACCTAAATCTAAACCTATAACTTAAACCTATAAACTAAAAATTAAACCTAAACTTAAACTTAAAACCTAAATGTATTCTCAAATCCCTAAACCTAAACCTACACCTAATCCTGATCTCAACTCCCTAACCTAAACCTAAACCTAAACATGAAAACCCAAACCTAAACCCGATCCTAAACCCAAACCCGATTTCGTTAGCCTAAACCTTAACCTATTATCAATTCCCTGAAGCTATAACTTATAACCTATAACCTTTAACTTAAACCTAAACCTTTTAACCATAACCTTAACCTTAACCTAAACCTAAACCTATACTTATAAATCCTAATTTATTTTAATAAAAGTTCATTTATAATTAAGTTATTTTCTTAATAAGTTTATTGTCTTAATCTATTATTTAAAAAATTGCAGGATAAATTTAAATTGGATTTGAGTGTTTCGCACATTTCCTTTGCCGTTGACGACATGATCAAGGAGCGGTTCAAGGAGTACCGCTCCTTGTTACACAAGCAGTACAAGCAGTGCATGAGTAGCGAGGATGGCACACTGTTCGCACCACCGCACGTGACCCGTGATGACTGGCAGATACTCTGCGATAGATTTTCGTCTGATTCTTTCAGGTAATATTTACATATTTATGATATCTTAAGGTAACAATTAAATTCACAATTAATAACAATGTATTATGAATTATGTATTCAGAAGAGGAGCAAAATAAATTCTAACAACAAGGGAAAGTTAGCAGTGAACCACATAGCTGGTTCAAGTCATTTGTACAAATTCGTCACGACATGGTAAGAAATTACTGGTAATTATTTAGTTGGTATATTCTTTCAATGCATTTTATATTAACTCTATTGTCCTTTCGACAGGCGAGATTAGATCGCTGGCCGAGAGCCGGGACAATAGATCTCTACAAAGGACTCTTTGCCGACAAAGCGACGGATCTTGGGTACATCCTAGTGCCGGCGAGATTTGGGTAAAAATCCTTACATTATAAAATTTAATTGCATTAAATTATAATCATGTCATTTTTTTTAGAAAATTCATATATTTTCATTACAGGTGGTGATGGACACCTTACGTAGTCAGCCCACTCTCGATGGTACTCAGCGGAGTGAGCCAGATATCCTGAGTGAGGTGCTTGGCACCCGTTCTGGATATGTGCGTGGGCTTAGCCATGGTGCCAAGCTCATGGCACCCGCTAGAGCTACCTCCACCCGACCCATCGTCGTTGGCGAGAGTGCCACCCGCCGAGCTGATATCGCAGAGAGAGAGAGGTTGAGCAGATATAGGTCATCGTCAATGACATTAGAGAGCAGCTGGATAGGAAGAGTGAGCAGCTGGATAGGCAGATGGAGGAGCAGAAGAGGAGGATGGAGGAGCTGACGAGGTAGAGAGAGGAATAGAAGAGGATGAGGATAGAGGAGCATGCGAGGCTGAGGGAGGAGCAGGGAGAGGAGGATGGAGGAGATGCGGGGGAGCATGAGTGACGGATAGCGGATATGTTTCAGGCTCTCGCCGCACGCTTACCCGTCGATGCCCCACCACCTCCGCCTCCATCTTTGTGATTTTTTATATTTTATTTACGATGTTAAACTTATATGTATTTATGCATGATATAGTTTATGTTTGGATTGATTTATTTATGTACTTTGGAGTTAAATGGATGTGAATGTGAATATGATGAAATATATTACATAACTAGGTGTATATCAAGAAATATATTGTAAGTGAGTATATCAAGAATTTTGTGTGGTGAAAAAAAAAAACTTTTACCTACGAAAATTTTCGTAGGTAAAAGTCTCATCGAAGTTTTTACCTACAAATATTTTCGTAGGTAAAAGTCTCATCCAAGTTTTTATCTACGAAAATTTTCGTAGTTAAAAGTCCCATCCATGTTTTTACCTACGGAAATATTCGTAGCTAAACGTTTTATAAGTATTTTTACCTATGATATCATTCGCAGGAAAATGTTTGGTATGAAAATAGGCGTAGGTAAAAGAATTTTTAGCTACGAAATTAGTGGTAGGTAAAAGTTTTCTAAGTATTGTTACCTACGAATATATTTGTGGATAAAAGTCTTGTAAATACCTTTTAGCTACGAAACTATTGATAGGTAAAAAGTGTTTTCAATATTTTTAGTTAGGAAAATATTCGTAGGTAAAAAGTCTTGTAAATATTTTTAGCTACGAAATTGTTGGTAGGTAAAAAGTGTTTTAAATATTTTTAGCTATGAAATTGTTGGTAGGTAAAAAGTCTTGTAAGTAATTTTAGCTACGAAATTGTTGGCAGGTAAAAAGTGTTTTAAATATTTTTAGCTACGAAAATGTTGGTAGGTAAAAAGTCATGTAAATATTTTTAGCTACGAAATTGTTGGAAGGTAAAAAGTGTTTTAAATATTTTTAGCTAGGAAAATATTTGTAGGGAAAAAATCTTTAAATATTTTTAGTTACGAAATTGTTGGTAGCTAAAAAGTCTTGTAAATATTTTTACCTACAAAAGTATTCGTAGGTAAAAAGTTTTGTCAATATTTTTTCCAATGAAAATTAGTGTAGGTAAGACTTTTGTCGACGAAATACAATATTTTTTCCAACGAAAATTAGCGTAGGTAAAATGTTTTGCCTACGAAATATTTCGTCGGCAAATGTCTTACCTTTGCCAACGAAATAATTTTTTTGTGGGTAAAAGGTGTTCCCCCAGACTTTTAGCGAGGAATTTGCCAACGAAAATTTTCGCGGGTAAAACTTTTTGCCTACGAAAATCAAACTTTTGCCTACGAAAATTTTCGTTGGTAAAAGTGACTTTTCTTGTGGTGCATCAGCGAAATGAACCAGGTCCAGTGCTACTAATCCTCGTGGAGACAAGGTGTTTTGTCTGACGAAGCAATAACTTTTTCATATCCAAAGACAACAAATTAGCCCAAGTTCCAGCTACAACAATAGCTTCGAGGAGGATCTTAGTCCCTTGCAGCTTTATTTACAGCAGTAGCTACATCAGCAGCTTCATTCCATTGTATACTTGCGGTGGCAATGGGTAGTGAGCTTGTCATATTGTTGCTTGGGTGGGGTGGCTGGATGTCCTCTATTTTGATTATGCTATCTGGAGTGGCTGGGATTCAGGCTGTAGGTGGAGTTGTTGATTTTGTTTGGTAGCTGATGGTGTTGGTGGACCTACTTGGCATGATGGTTGGTTAGGGGTGGTAGTAGTGTTAATAGAAGTAGTTAGTCTTTCATTTATCTTTCATTTATTGAATATGGTTTATTCATGCATTTCTTAAAACCATGTATTTGCATGCCAACAAGGAGAAGGTTACAGTTGATCAATTGAGAGGATATTCTGGGATTAGTTTATTCATGATGGGAGCTGCCACACCAATGTCTAAGATATACAAACCATGACCCCAAATATACAAATTAAGTTCCAAATGGAGAAGTTCCCTAATTTGAAAGAATAAGGAATTCAGACCTCAATATTTACAATTTCATACATCCGTGAACTTAGCTTTAAGAAAAACTTGACACTCTGGCAGAGTGGTGGACGATACATAGACAGAAATTAGTTACAAATTGCATATGTTGCATACAATTAATTCAAATTAGGTTGGCCAAATTATGGGTTCCTGTTTAGATGTATCATGAACCAAAAATCAAGATTATTTGTTATCTGCAAATATTAGATTGGTGGATACTAATTGGGTGGTTAAAAATAAAAATAAAAATGTTCAATGGTCCTGTTTCAACAAATAAGTGTCCAAAAACCAGAGGTTAGGATTGTTCAAGAAATCTGATTTCTGGACTGAATTAGTGATGGTTTGGCAGATTAGCCGGTTTAGTTTGCGTTCAATGCATGCTGCATGTGGCTGCACGTGGGTGCCTGCATATCAAAACATCCTGAGTTGCCAGATTATTAAAAAATAAAAATAAATAAACTGTAGTTATCTGACTTTATCAAAACATCCTGAGCTGCTAGAGTATAAAAAATAAAATAAAAATAAAAATAAACTGACTTTATCAAAACATCCTGAGCTGCTAGAGTATAAAAAATAAAATAAAAATAAAAATAAACTGCATATCAAAGGGCCACCGATTCAGTAGGATTATACAGTTCATCACCGTCTCCACCATCTGAGGGCCATCGATTCATCAGTCATTGTCTGATAGGGATTATGTTCACCAACCAATGGCGGCAGCAGCCACGGTCGTCATCGGTAGAAAACCTTTAAGGGTTTTAATGGCGGAAAAATATCACCGAAGCACCAGTACGGACCTTGCTATGATACCAAATGTTTACAATGCTACTGTGCGTTGAATCAACGGGCTAACAGAGGTTTTGATCCTTACCCACCTGACCGAATGCTTGAGAAGAGGCTCCCCTGCCCAACGCCCGCAATCTTCGTTCTTTACCTCCCTCTCTGCACTGGGAAAACCGCATTTGAACTTGGGAGGAGAGTCGGGCGAGAGTGAGAACCATGAGCCAAACGGAAACGGATTGCGCCCCCCCGGCCAATGGCTGGTGGTAGGGTAGGTGCTCTGTGGACCCCACCATGATGTACGTGTTTCATCCATTCCGTCCATCTATTTTTTCAGATAATTTTATGCTATAAAAACAAAAATGAGGTATATCCCAATCTCAACTGGATCACATTATAGGAAACAATGTTGAATGAGCGTGGACCATTAAAAACCTTTTGGGGGGACACAAAAGTTTTGGTTCAAGCTGATCTTTGGTTTTTTCCCTTCATCTAGTCCTGTATGACCTAATCAACAGATTGGATGTCAAATAAAAAGTACAGTGGGCCTTAGGATGATTTTAATAGTGGATATCCAATCACCATTGTTTTCCTGTGGTGTGGTCCACTTGAGATTTATATCCCTCTAATTTTTGGAATAAAACTCTAAAATAATCTATAAAAATGAATGAACGGAATGGAGGCCCACAGAGCACCGACCCGCTGGTGGCAGGGGGAGTAGCCAATCCGTTTCCAAGCCAAACACAAATTTCGTACAAGCTACACAATTGTGGGTCCAACCTAGAGCTCGTTAACGTGATCTAAACCATTCATCTCTCTATCTTTCTAGTCAATGTCCCATTTGGCCCATTATTTCAAACAATAGAAAATTTCGAAATGTATCCAACATATGTATTCTACGTATGTAGTTGGCATCACTTCCTACTTGCTACTCTCTTAGATGATGATGGTCCTGTAAATTGTAGTTCAACAGAGCGATGTACACGCCTTTGATGCATTGTCTGTATAGACTAAAAAGGAAAATGTTGTTGTCTTCGTTTTTTCTGTCCACATGCTGTTGAGGGCTACTGCAGTGTGTCAGGCCTGATGCCTAGTCCTGGCTCAAGTCCAACATGAGCCTAACACAATAGGCCAAAGGCTCAAGCCTGATCTAAAAATTAGTAAAATCCCTATTTCCCATTCGAAATTTCTTAATATATCCCTTAATCTTGTAGCACATAAATGCACAAAGAAATATACATTAAAGAGGAATTAAGCCAACTGTCTATATTCAAAATAGATAGATTGCCTAAATTAGGAATGAATTAATATATATTTATAAGATATAATATTTAGACTAAAATTAAGTTGATATAAATACATCATCATGAAGCCCACAGAGCACTGTCCTACAATGATATGGAAGAGGGTGTGGATAAAACAAATGCATCATCGCGGAGTCCATGGAGCACTGTCGAATATCCTCCTTGCTATTGGCTGCTTAGGCACAGGGACGTAAACTGCCTACAGAGGCTGTTGGTTGCCCGTAACTACCGGACGGTGGTACTCTATGTAACTGCTGGACGGTGGCTGTTGTTTCATCTATGCTGTCTATCATTTTTCCATGTTATTTTAAGACATGAGCTCAAAAATTAGGCAGGTCCAAATCTCGTGTAAACTAATCCTCATGAGATAGTAGTGATTAAATGTCCATCATTAGAAACCTTCCTGAGGCCAGTAGTTGATATTTGTTGTTATCCATCATCAAAGTCTGTCTGACTTTTTTAGTTTTTTATTTTTTTTATTTTTTATTTTTTTAAGACCTAATCAACAGGCAGTGGCTTTACTGGCACAATTTTCACCGGCGGCCATGTATAACTGCCGGTGATAATGAGAATCACCGGCGGAGTCATGGCCGCTGGTAAAATGTTGGTTATTAAAAAATAAAAATAAAAAAGAAGAAAGTGCAGGGAGGGTTTTTCATTTCCCTCTTATCTATTCCTCTTTTGTCGCTCTCGCTTCCTCATCTCTCTCGTCTCGTGCGCTTCTCCCATCTTGGATTTGGAACTTTCAATCTCTCATATTGCCTCCAAATCTCATTCTCTCTCTTATTTCTCTTCCTTTCTTCTCATTCTCGGGTTCTTAGATCAGATCTAGAGCTACAGATCGAGTAGGCCCGGCAACCTGCAGACGTGGTCATCAACATTGATCATAACCTTCCATCTGCCATATTCTCCATCCGACTATGAATTGCTGAATCTTATTCATGGAAACGATGGACGTGTTTGGTTTGTTGATGGCCCTGCTGATGTGCAGGATTTCCTGGAGCGAATGTGGCATCTCACAGGAATCCATCCTCTAGCAGAATATCTCCAAGACGAGCAATGAGGGAAGCCTTCGAACCTTCCTACCTTGGTAACATTCGGCCTTAGCTTAGTTATCCTTTTCCTTGTGTTGCTTTGTTTGATAAAATTTCAATGAGCAACAAACATGTAAGGTGTTTGATAAAATTCCTGAAACAAATATGTGTAATTGTATTATCCAATGAGCAATAAGCATGTCATGTGTTTGATGAAATTCCTGAAAAAGATGTTTATTTATAATATCGCTCAATGGCATTCCTAAATAGCATGAATTCTTCTAAAGTTTTCCATCCAGTTCTAATGAAATTGATTTCTGACGTTGCTATTGGTTACTTGTTCCCACTTGCAGTAGACTGTACTTCCCTTAAATGCCAGAAACATTTTCCAAGTCCGAAAGCTCAAAAGTGAGAAACTCAAGTCAATCTCTCCTCACTATTATAATATCAAAAGCTCTTAGGCAAATAGTTTATGCCTTGGATTTTCTGTGGAATTGAACTATTTCTGTATTTGATCAAGAGATAGTTTCCTATTGGCAATTGATTCATGACAGAGTTCTGACTGCAATTATTTTTAGGCTGAAGCATGGGTGAATAATATGACTATATTAACCACAGATGAATCAGTAGAAGTTGAATTTGAGGGCTGTTCTCCCAGGTTTCTTTGATTGCGAATCTTGCATGTCTGCATATTTCTCACCGTATCCATGCCACATTCTTGTAAATTGTATCGCCCTTTACATACTGCCACCAAGGCCAAGCTGGCACTCTTGTGGAACATCCAAGCTGTCCATAGGATGGGTCCACCATCAGTTGGACCACAACACATAAATTTCTAGAAGAACATGGTAAAGCTCGGTAGCAGCTGTTTATTTGTTTTGGACATTGAGGCCCACATGTTGAGTAGACCAGGGCTTGATACTTGGGCCAGGGCACATGTGGGGGGACTCAAATGTGGATGGCTTGGATCTTGTACATTTGGCATATTTGGTAGTGTAGAGAGGGGGATGGGATCCACACAAATGGAATTAACAATCATCTTGTCATTGTTTCATCATTGTTGTTTGTAAAGCTTGTTCTTGCATGCTTTTCTGAAGACTAAGACCGGGGGCCAAAATTGCACCCAAGGTGAAAGTCATGGTTTCAACTGATCCTATCGAAAGGAAATTGCATGCTAAGTTGGATGGTGGGAAAAAAAAAAAAAAAAAGAGCTGCCAAAATTCAAGAAGAGTCCAACATGGCCAAGAAAAATGAAGAACATAGTGATGATGAAGACAGTGATCCAGAGAGTAGAACAAATGCTTTTGTCAAGAAGAAAGCAATATTTGTGGCGACATCTTTGCAGCCAAAGAAGAAACACAAGTGAATTTCCATTAACTGTATTAATGAGGTGTGTTTTTAGTCTTCATTAATTCAAGTATTAGTAGCCAGTCTGTATCACTTACATTATTAACAATGTTAGATGAGCAGCATGCTACTTTCAGATGTACATCTGTAAAAACCATGCATAAGCACAACACATTCCAATGCAGCACACGTGCGTGAAATCCAGACCATTTAGCGTGTGACCCCATGATAAATGATCTGATCACCCAAAACTAGATTGGTGCGGTCTTAATGTGGGCCATACAATAGCAAAAATATGGTTAGTCCAGAAAGGATACCCAATGCCCCACCTCATACACATGGCTGACTTCATTTTGGGTTAGAGGATATTTGTTGGGCTTTTCTTGATATAAACAACCCAGATATCCCACGTGTGCTATGTTGGCAGGACACCAACATTTGGCGGTTAATGCACATCTATAGGTAGCATTTTCCCAAGCAATTCTAACATGAGAAAACATAAAAATCTCAAAGCGATGTTGTGGTTCTGTTGGTCATTGGGTGACACTGGTTATGTAGCCAACCTCATGAAAAGAGGGCATATAGAGCTTTGGTTTGGTTGTTATTGCAAAGATATAGCCAACCTCATGAGAAGAGGGCATATATAGCTTTGGTTTGGTTGTTATTGCAAATATATATCACACTCATCTCTCACAAGAGAGTAGACAAGGGAGTACCAACTAGACCCCTTGTAGTGTTTGGGCTTGAAATTCAGGGCAGGAATTCTCCCATATCAGTCATAAATGGTGATGGCCAGGTTTGGGTGTCAATGTTGTTGAACCTTAGACTGGTCCAGCATACTTAAATAATCAAGTCTGATATCAGGCTCATGCATAGTCTTTGGGACCAACCCACATAAAGAGTGAAGCGGTACAGTAGAGGAAACTGCTCTGTACACATGTACACACTTATACATGTGTGGAGATAATGTCCCATGGCAAAGATTCATCATTTAACAAACAGTCATACCATGCATAGTGGCCCATGGATAAGCCATCGCACCTTATCCACTGATTAAGATAACATTTTAGGTCTGCAAACCGGACAAGTTAGGAGATATATATATGTTTCAAATCGAACTTGTCTTCATTCCCTGATGATACAAACCTCAGAAAATCCCCCAACAAGATTCATCAAACATCAATGGTAGAAAACATATAATTTATTAGACTAAAAGACATACATTTTCCAATACTATTTCCATTATATGCATAGTGAAAACATAGAATTGTGGATAGTACTCTAGTGAAGAGACCAGTTGTAAAGCGTGGAAGTGTATCTCCTTCTCTTCCTCTTATACTCTGCAGCACACCTGGTTAGACTTACTAACTGTACAGTTTGCATGTCCTACTGGTGCTCCGTCCATGGTGGCACATATAAAAAAGATGACGCAAATTGCCTGTGCCTGCCTGAGGTACTTCCTGTGGTTGGAAGCTATGTGGGGCCTGCAGAGATGCCCGTGACAAATCCACTCCATCCATTGGTTTCTCAACATCATAGTAGGACAGGAATCCAAAAATCAGGCAGATCCAAAACTCAGGTGGGCCACTCAAACCGAAACAGCAGTGATTGAAAGGCCTGCGGATATGCCCGTGACAAATCCACTCCATCCATTGGTTTCTCAACATCACAATAGGACAGGAATCCAAAAATCAGTCAGATCCAAAACTCAGGTGGGCCACTCAAACCAAAACAGCAGTGATTGAACGGCCACCACTGGAAATTTGTGGGGTCATGGAAATTTTGTATCAGGAAGGTATTTGTGCACGCAGTTTATCTGAGTGGTAATAACCATATGAATAGTTTGGATGGCAGATAAATGTCATGATTGGGTCTACCATTCTCATTATTTCATGTGATGTGGCCCACCTGAGTTTTGGATCCATCTGATTTTTTGATTTCTGTACTATTATGATCTAGAGAAACTGATGGATGGAGTGGATTTGTCAAGAGAATATATGTGGCCCCATATAGCTTCCCACCACAGCAACTTCATGTGGGCTACGCAATTGAAAGGATGCACATTTATGCAGCATGTACTAAAGGCTAAAGGCTAGAGTCCCACATATATAATATGTGCTGTCGTTAATACAAGTGATCTTAGCTGTACGACAATTCACATCACTGGGACCGGAGACCAAGAAATCCAGTTGGGACGAATGCGGATTACCATCCAGGCAGGTCAGTGGAGGGGTCTACCGTGAAGTATCTGTTTATCCACGCTGTCCATCCCTTTTTTCTCTGATCATTTTAAGGTATGGGCCCAGGAATGAGGTAGATCCAACTTTCAAGTGGACCACACAAAATTGGGTACTTGGGTTTCATTAAATGCAAGAGTCATCTATGGTATGCTCCACTTGAGCGTTGGATCTACCGCATTCTTAGGCTCATAGCTTAAAACCATATGAGAAAAAGGATGACGGCATGGATAAGCAGATACATCACGGTGGGATCCTCCACAGATCTGCATAGATGGTGGGCAGGACCCAATCCGATCCGCGTTCACTTGGGACGTTATCACAATGGATCCTGATGAGGGGTCTGAGTCATTACGACTCGGACTGAGTCACTCGCTTGAGTCAAGAAAATTTAATGAAAAATTAAAGTTGCAGCTGGTGGCATGATTTATCTGCAACGCAGAATTCACATCATTTTTTATGGGAGTTTCTTAATCGAAACTATAGAAGCAAAGTTCGTTATACTTACCTATGCCCTGAAATGCAATTATCCTACTTTAAGGTTCAAAATGAAAGAAACAACCGGGCTATATCAATTATGAATAATAAGGAAGCCTTTACAAATAGGAGTGGCAGAGAAGTTTCTATACATGCATCACAACATGTATAGAAACTCTATATAGGAGAAATTACGAATAAACATTGCATTTAAACACGACCTTAATCCTTTGATCAACAACATATATAGGAGAAATTGTCTTTACAATGAAACTCAATGTTTACTTCCGATTCACAAGTATACAGATTGTGAATTTAACAAGCCTGATATTTCTCAATGAGTGGCAGAGAGGTTTCTATACATGCATCACAACAAATTTTATGAAGGCAGAATCAAAGAAAATTAAGATACTTCCACAAATAAGACAAACAAACAATAACTTGAGAGATATGTACCTCCCAAATGTTTCTTCAACAGAGGCAGAATATTCCGAGCAAAAGAAATTACTATTGACAAGAATGAGTCAGTTTAAGCTCATTTTAGATCCAATTGGAGCTGGTTTCAGCTATTACTCTCCATCTAAATTAGGGTCTACAAATTAAGGTACTCGGATTGGGCAATGACCCCTCTAGTACGGAGCTTGGTACAGTTCCGTGCTGCAAAATGTTCTATGGGCCCCATAATGATGTATGTATTTTATCCGGGCAGTCCATCTATTTTTTCAGATATATAATTGATATTTGAGAGTTGAAAATGAGCACATAGTTTAAAGACCCAAAAACCTGAAAACTACATTTGGGTCAAATGCAGGTGTGGCTCACCTAATTGGTCAATCAGATTGATTTTTGAGAAGGGTGATCTTCATGTTGGGATCTACTATTTTCATGGGATAGATGCCCCACGACAGCTGTCATGCTAGTGGAAAAGAAGTCATGTCATCAAAAGTTGCAGTGATCTGTTGTTGTGTGAAAAATGAATTGGATGATAAGTTCAATGGTGCTCGGGATGTTTTTTGGAATTGAAAAGTACACCCAACTGATTAATGGGTTAACTTATTCATCATTGTAGGCCACACCTTATGATTGGATCTTGCACGCCTGTGCTGTGACTCGGGTTGGCAATGGGTCAAATTGGACTGGGCTCAAAGTTTAAGCCCAGTACGAGCCTAGCACAACAAGCCCCAGCCCCAGCCCAAGCCTAAAAAGATTAGTTAGGACTGGATCCGACTGAGCCTGGAAATTGATCAAATACCTATTCCATGATGAATGGCTGTTATCTATTACATGTGTGCCATGTGGGCATGAGTCACATGAAGCCCATGTCCACTCAAGGGAGTGACTATCCTAAGCATCCCTCAAAATTGAGAACAAAATGCTATAATTAGCAGCTTTATAACCTATGCTTAAGAAATCATTTATATAGTGCCCCAACATGGATGGGACATGTATGGGCCACAATCTCCTTCATCTAACTATCTCAATTATCTAAATAGTGGACTCCTTCTAATCCAACAGTTGGTTGTATTTTCATGTTATCTCCAACTTGGAGGCTATGTTGGATGGTTATATTCGTCTAGTGCCCCAGTTCCTTGTGGCTCCATCCATTCAGTGTGTCCCAACAGATGAATTCTCTGGACCACTGAAAGATTAGCACTGCTTGTACGTGATGATATTCTAAATGAACACTATAGAAGCAATTTGCTCCAGAGATTGAAGAGATGATTGACAGGACGGGCAATGCAAGCAAGATCTGTGCCATTTATGAGCCGTGTCCACTATTAGCATATCCTCTCTCAAGAGTTTCAGGCTGCTCCACTCGTGAAGTGTGTTCGGTCCAATATCGAACACTGGTCATATTAATTTAACAATCTAATTTTCTCATGTCTATGGCCCACCTCATAAGTTAATAGTCCTATTTTTAGGGGAATAGATCTTCGTACTCGGCCTTCCCAATCATATATATCACGTGACTGTCAAGAATCATCTCTACAACTAAAACCTAAGCCATTGCTGTGGAGACTCAAATTTTCATATATATTTTGGCTGGACAAGCCTAAACAAATTAGTAAAATATTTATCTTCACATCCAATCACAGGCCCACTCTTTCTTGGAATTTGGCAGCACCCAACAAAGAAAAGGACTTAGACTCTAAAAAACCATACTTCGTCCCAAACCTATACATTGCCAGGCCTGCTCCTTGGAATCTTTCCACTCCCAACAAAAGATGAGATTTTGACTGTAGAATTTGGGATCAAACCCATCTAGTCTGGGGCCCACTTCTTGGAATACTGCACTATCCAACAAAAAACAAGACTCGACTCCAAACAAATTTTTTTTATCTTTGGCATAAAGCCATCCAGTCACATGCTCAACTCTAGAAAATTCTACAACACCAATAGATAGAAAAGAAAAGAAAAAGACTTGGCTATAAAAGAAGAATCTGGGTTCAAAACCATCTAGTCTGAGGCCCACCCTTAAAATATTGCATATTACCCGGGGTTATATGCATTCCATTCATTTTGCCAGCCCACATTAGGATGTGATGTTAAAAATTAGGAATAGTCGAAAACTCAATAGTAAGCCTCACCACAGGAAATAGTGGGGATAGAAACTAATAAGGCCGGCCCACCTGATGTTTATATGCCATCCGACCTATTCATAAGTTGATCCCCACATGGATGAAGAGAAACACAAATATCAGCCTAATCCAAAACTTCTGGGGTCCCAAGAAGGGTTCGATGGTGGTTGTTCAATCACCAAAAATCACATTCTAAAATGGGCAAGCACAATGGATAAACGGAGTGGATATAACTCATACATCATAGTGGGCCTCATAGATCTTAAAAGTAGATTCATATAAACCCCAATTACAGGCGATTGGCATTGAATTCAACTTTCCTGAGCCCCAACATACAGGGAGCTCCGTAGGCAGTAGCCCTGTCGAGCCACCGCAATGTCCACGAAATTTCACTCCGTGGATCAATTTTGCCGGATCACGTTAGGACATGAACCCAACTATAAGGCAAATCTAAAACTCAAGTGGGCCACACGAAGGGAAACAGTTCTACAGCAAAAACTATGGACAGTGGACGTCGCATGTATATCATGGCAGGCCCATATAGTTACCACCTACTAGAACTTCCGGTAGGCAGGGGCGCAAGCATTGCACTTCCATTCACGTTTGAAATTAATTCAGAGACGCCAAGAGGGGAAAAAAAAAAGGACCAAATACCATAGTTTGAAACTTCCTTGGGGCCACAGAAGTTTTGTCTGAGCCTGATATTTGTATTTTCCCTTCATCCTTGTAAGATTCACCAGATGGGATAAAAGCATGTGGTTGTACTGTAGGAAGATTTCAACTACGTTTGGGTCTCTCCTGTTTCTCTGATGTGGCCCATTTGAGTTTTGGATCTCTCTCATGTTTAGGCTTCTCTCTAAAAATCAGATGGCGAAATGGATGGATAGAGCACATTTAATCAATCATCAAGGCATCAGGATCCAAGTTTGGGTCCACGAATTGGGCAATTTGAATAGTGTGAATGCATGTATAAGAGAAGTCATACTTACAGCATGTGTATGAAATATTTTTTTTTTCCCTCTTGTAAGAATTAGATGAGTGTTATTGGCCTGAGCAGCATCAACCTTCTACTAGAAACACCGATGATCGAAAGTCCGTAATAGCCCATTAGTAACAGTAGCCATGCAGCACCAAACATAAAAGGAAGACGACTCTAGAAGTAGAGGAGTTTTGACTCTAAAACTAGAATTTGGGCCCAAATCCATCTAGTCCTGGGCCTCAGACAAGGTGCATGTGCCTACTGTCATGGTTGCACCCATGTACCGGGTCCTAAGTGATGGGGTTTTTTGCCCCGTCTACGACCGGTCCTGAGTCCCGCTCGACCGGTCGTGGGAGGTGCTCGACCAGTCGTGGGTTCGAGCCCTGGCACGACTGAAAGTCCAGCCCGAGTTCGTCTTTGTTTTTAGCGTAGCTGGGGCTGGTCGTGGGAGAGCTACGACCGGTCGTAGGTGGTCTACGACCGGTCGTAGGAGGGCCAGACTAGTCGTAGGAGTTACATTGATTGTTCCGCGATTTTACGCGAAACCGCTATGATTTGAGTCCTTTCGCAAGCCGGGATGCGGAAAGGAGTTTCCCAAAACTATAAAAGGGGTTGCCTAGGGTTTTCTAGGTATCACAATATAGCAAGAGGGTTTCCTAAAGCTTTGCAAGGGATTTGCTAAAGGATTTAGGGCTATCAAAGGTGAGAGAGGAGAAAGAGAGAGAGGAAGCTTATAGAAGGAGGTTCTCGTGGAGGTTCTCTACTTTGCAATCTACATCTCGGCGCTTCTATGTCCTCGTGTCGGTTAGATCTCTCCGTTTTCTCTATTTCTCTTATTGTTTATCCACTCTGCGTGAGTGAAGAAGATTGTAACGTTTCTACTTTATAGTGGATTGTTGATGCGGACGAGGTCCGTGGTTTTTACCTCTTTGAGGGTTTTCCATGTAAAAATCTCTTGTGTGGTGTGTGATTGATGCTTTGATTTATTTCATTGCTTTATCCATAATTGGTTTGTTCGGAGGGCTAGATCTAAGGTTTTGTGCAAGGCCCCAACAAAGTGGTATCGAGCTAAGTTCATTGAACGGGTAGGATCGGTTTGAATTATGGAAGGTGGCTCAAGGATGATCGGCCTCAATGGTTCTAACCTGGACCATATGGAAGGCTAAGATGGAGGACTTGCTTTATTGCAAGGACCTATATTCTCCAATCTCAAGCATATCCCAAAATCCAAGGATATATGATGATGATTGAAAGAAGATGGACCAGAAAGGCGGTGGGGTTTATTAGACAATGGTTGGATGATTCTGTGTTCCACCATGTGTCTACGGAAACCTCGGTACCGAAAGCCTATGGTTGAAATTACAAGAATTTGTATGAGAGGAAGACAGTAGGTAATAAGATATTTTTGATAAGGCGACTTGTGAATCTCAAGTTCAAGGATGATGGTTACGTGGCCGAGCATATGAATGAGGTCGACAATATAGTGAACCAACTCACCTCTATGAAGATGGTCTGGATGATGAATTGCGGGCTTTACTATTGCTTAGTTCATTGCATTTGTTGGGAGACATTGGTGGTGTCTCTAAGTAACTCCGCGCGGACGGAAAGATATCCATGGAACAGTAACCAGTTGTCTCTTCAATGAAGAGACAAGGAGAAGTCTCAGTGTCACACAAGAAGAGGCTCTTGTGACGAGAACGGGGGAGAGGAAAGAACGGGAAGGGCGGGAAGGCCCGAGATAAATCAATAGGCAAGTCGAGTAACAGAGAAAAGAGGTTGAATCTTTGGAATTGTGGCAAGAAGGGCCACTACAAGCATGAATGTCGTGGTAAGAAGAACGACAAGAAAGGAAAAGGGAAGGAAGATGAATCGATTCCACTGCGGTCGCTTCAGATGGCGACATGGTAGTTATTCTTTCCACAGATCATGATGTATGTCTCACGGCTACGAGTCAGGGCACCGACTGGGTGATAGACTCGGGAGCTTCTTTTCATGCGACTCCACACAGGGACTCCTTCACAAGCTACAAGTCAGGTGACTATGGGACTGTGAAGATGGGAAATTCTGGCGTATCAAAGATCGTGGGAGTCGGTGATATTTGTGTGAAGACCGATGTGGGCTACACATTGGTTCTCAGGAATGTGAGGCATATCCCAGACCTTCGCCTCAACTTGATGTCGACGGGAAGGCTGGATGATGATGGCTATGAAAGCCGGTTTGCTGGTGGGCGATGGAAGCTCATCAAGGGTTCGTTGATCGTGGCTAGAGGAAAGAAGTGTTGCACCTGTACAAGGCAAGTGTCAGTATGTGCAAGGGTGGGTTGAACGCAGCGGAAGATTCGGCTATTGACATGTGGCACGGGCGTCTAGGCCACATGAGTGAAAAAGGGCCGGCTACTAGCGAGGAACGACTCCTTCCAGACGTGGCAGTATGCCTCTCAAAAACTGTCTTGATTGTTTATCGTGGAAACGACATAGAGTTTCATTTATTAAAGCGCTTCTCATGTTAATAAAGTGCATGCATTAGATTTGGTTTATTCGATGTTTGTGGTCTATGAGGACAAAAACCTTGGGTGGGGCATTGTATTTTGTCACTTTTATAGATGATGCATCTAGGAGGGTTTGGGTTTATGCTTTGAAATCCAAGGACGAGGTCTTTGGTGTGTTTAAATTGTTTCATGTTATGGTCGAGAGAAAACAGGTAGATCATTGAAGTGCATCACTTGCACCGACAATGAGTGGTGAATACATTGGCGACTTTCACGAATGCAAGTCCCAAGGTATACGGCATGAACAGCGGTTCCCAAGACCCCCAAAGACATAATGGTGTAGGCGAGCGAATGAATCGCACCATTGTTGAGAGAATCGGATGCATGTTATCCCATGCGAAGTTGCCCAAGACGTTCAGGGGAGAAGCGTGCGCACGGCGGTGTATTTGATAAACGAGGTCTCCATCGGCCCGTTGAATGGAGAAGTACGAGAAGGTGTGGGCTGGGACGAGGATCCATCGTACGGTCATCTCGGGGTGTTTGGATGCGGGACATCCGTTCACGTACCAAAGGACGAGAGGTCCAAGCTCGATATGAAGATCGGGCGGTGTGTGTTCTTAGGAATGTACGGTGATGAAAAATTCGGTTACGAGGTTATGGGATCGACCGAGAAGAAGCTCGTCGGGAGCGAGAGATGTGGTTTTCTTTGAAGATCGGTGTATCGAAGACATTGGTAAGCGAGAGAAGAACCGGCCTAGTTCGGTGAGCTAGAGGACATGGATCCGATTACTCCTCCCATGGTGCACGATGACGGGGAGTACTGCAAGGTGCGAGAGGACGAGGGAGTTCCTTCGGAAGATGGACCGGGGAGCGGCCCCACTTGATCCACTGTTGAGCCACGGGTGAGGAGGTCATCTGGGACGGACGGCCGTCAAGAGGTACTCACCGCACGAGTACATTATGCTAACCGATGGGGGAGAGCGGAAGATTATTCCGAGGCCCTAGCCAGGACGAGCATAAGGAGGAGTGGTTGAAAGCTATGCAAGAGGAGATGGAATCCTTGCATAAGAACCACACTATGATATGGTGAAGCGCCTAAGGGCAAGAAAGCTCACGAGCAACAAGTGGGTGTTCGAGAAAGAAGATTGAGCAGAAGAATTCACAAATGAGGTTCAAGGCCAGACTTGTGGTTAAAGGGTTTGGTCAGAGGAAAGGCATAGACTTCGAGGAGATATTCTCACCAGTGGTGAAGATGACATCCATACGGGTGTTGCTTGGGTTGGCGGCTAGCATGGATCGGAGATAGAGCGGTTAGATGTTAAAGCGCCTTTCTCCATGGTGACTGGAAGAAGAGATCTACATGCACCAACCGAGAGGGTTGAAGTCAAGGGCAAGGAGCATATGGTGTGTAGAGGTGAGGAAGAGCTTGTATGGGCAGAAACAAGCTCCACGGCAATGGTACAAGAAGTTCGATTCGTTCATGTTACAAAGACATGGGTATGATAATGAGCAGTCGGACCACCTTGTGTGTTCACGCGCAAGTTCTCGGATGGTGAGTTCTTAGTTCTGCTATTATACGTTGATGACATGCTCATCATGGGAAAAGACATCAAGAAGATTGGTTGAGAAAGCAGGGAGTTGGGCAAGTCTTTGCGATGAAAGACTTGGGCCCGGCTAGACGAGATCCTAGGAATGGAGATAACCCGTGACGAAGCGACAGGAAGCTCGGCATCACAAGAGCGGTATATTGAGAAAGTCCTAGAGCGGTTCAATATGAATGCGGGGCCGGTCGGTACTCCTTTGGATGGTCACTTCGGATTGAGCGAAGGCGGTGTCCCAAGACGAAGCGGAGGTGGAAGAGATGCGAGAAAATACCCTACGCGTCGGTGTAGGAAGTTTGATGTATCTTTATGGTGTGTACACGCCCGGACATAGCATATGCGGTTGGTGTTGTCGGCCCGGTACCTTGCCAATCTGGCAAAGAACATTGGGCAGTGGTAAAATGGATACTACGGTATCTAAGAGGCTCATCCAGGTTGAGCCTATGCTATGGTGACGGAAAACCTGTGTTAGAGGGCTACACAGATGCAGATATGGCAGGTGACATAGACTCCCGGAAGTCTACATCGGGGTTCATGTTCACGTTTGCGGGGAGCGGTTTCTTGGAGAGCAAGCTACGAAGGTCGTAGCATTGTCGACGACATGAGGCCGAATACATTGCGATCACGAAGCATGTAAAGAGATGCTTTGGATGAAAAGGTTCCTACGGGAACTTAGCACAGAAGCGGGGAGGAGCACGTGGTCTATTGCGATAGTCGAGTGCTATACACTTGAGCAAGAATCCAAGTCAAGCATTCCAAGTCGAAGCACATAGAGATTCGGTATCACCGGATCGAGGATACTTTGGAACAAAAAGGTGTTACAGCTTGAGAAGGTCCACACGGACGATAATGGGTCAGACATGATGACCAAGGCTTTGCTCAAGGGCAAGTTTGAGGTTTGTAGAAACCTAGCTGGCTTGAAGAAGGTGGATCCCTCCTGGGTCAAAAAGGGAGAGATTTGATGGAGTTTTTTGCCCCGTCTACGACCGGTCCTGAGTCCCGCTCGACCGGTCGTGGGAGGTGCTCGATCGGTCGTGGGTTCGAGCCCTGGCACGACTGAAAGTCCAGCGAGTTCGTGCTATTTTTTACTGTAGCTAGGACTGGTCGTGGGAGAGCTACGACCAGTCGTAGGTGGTCTACGACCAGTCGTAGGAGGGCCAGGACTAGTCGTAGGTTACGCAAATTGTTCCGCGATTTTACGCGAAACTGCGGATTTGAGTCCTTTCGCAGCCGGGATGCGGAAAGGAGTTTCCCAAAACTATAAAAGGGGTTGCCTAGGGTTTTTCTAGGTATCACAATATAGCAAGAGGGTTTCCTAAAGCTTTGCAAGGGATTTGCTAATGGGTTTAGGGCTATCAAAGGTGAGAGAGAGGGAGAAAGAGAGAGAGGAAGCTTATAGAAGGGATGTTCTGCTCGTGGAGGTTCTCTACTTTGCAATCTACATCTCAGCGCTTCTATGTCCTCGTAATCGGTTAGATCTCTCCGTTTTCTCTATTTCTCTTATTGTTTATCCACTCCTGCGTGAGTGAAGAAGATTGTAACGTTCTACTTTATAGTGGATTGTTGATCTGGACGAGGTCCCGTGGTTTTTACCTCTTTGAGGGTTTTCCACATAAAAATCTCTTGTGTGGTGTGTGATTGATGCTTTGATTTATTTCATTGCTTTATCCATAATTCTGGTTTGTTCTGGAGGGCTAGATCCTAAGGTTTTGTGCAAGGCCCCCAACACTAAGGTTTCAGACAAGTATCCCTAGGGAAACACCACCTGATCCGCATCCTTGAAACTTAAAGCACCCAACGGAAATAGAGAGCAGATTGGGGGGAGACTCAGGCCTCACCCAAGATTGCGCAGCCTTGATGGATGTATTATGTATCCATGCCATTTATTCATTTTTTAAAGATAATTTTATACCATTGTGCAAAAAATGAAGTAGATCCAATTATCAGGTGGACCACACCATAAGAAATAGTGGTGATTGACAGTCCTACCATTGAAAACTTTTTAGGGCGCACCTTAATGCTTCGGTTGTGTTTATTTACCATCCAATTTGTTGATAAGGTCACATAAGCCTGGATGAATGGAAAAATTAAAAAAAAACACATATCAGCTTGATCCAAAACTTTTGTTGTCCATTAATGGTCAATTACCCCTGTTTCTTATGGTATGGTCCCCTGATAATTGGATCTGCTTCATTTTTGTAAAAATTCCCTAAAATGATATGGAAAAACAGACGAATGGTGTGAATATATAATACATATATGAAGGTGGGTCATTTTTGGAATAATGCCCTAAATTAATATGGAAAAACGGATAGACAGCATGGATAGATAATACATACATCAAGGTGGGCCCCACTGTAACCCCACCGTAAGGGCTGCACCAAGAATATTGGGTGCGGCTGGGTCTCACCTAATCCACTCTCGCAGGAAGGGGGTGCAAGCAATTCACATCCAATATCCCAAAGCGGATTAGGTGAGGCCCCATCCTCACGCAAGATGGTGCAGCCTTGACTGTGGGGCCCAACTTGATGTATATAGTGTATTTCCACGCCATCCATCCATTCTGCCAACTCTTTTTTAGGCATGAACCCAAAAGTGAAGCAAATCCAAATCCTAGGTGCACCACACCATAGGAAGCAGAGGTTCTGGATCGATTAAAAAGGATGGGCTGTATCATTTTTTCTATCAAAGTGCCCACCGTACAGCTAATAACGGGCCAGAAGTGTCCAAAAGCTGCTAGCTAGCATTGTATACCTAATAAATTCTGGTTAGGATTATCCATTCAGTATAAGTTTCTTACAATGGCCCAATATAGCATGGCATTTAGAACGGTCCGTCACCAGACGAACATCTGGGTCACATGGGTAAACAAATCCTGGTGGGGGAGCAGATTTTTGCTAGGTAACACGTTGGTGGGAGTGACAAGAGATGAGTTACCTTAGGTTCCCCTGACCGTGGGCCCACCTTAATGTATATGTTGCATATTTATACTGACCATCTGTATTCCTAGCTAATTTTAGAGCATGGTCTTAAAAATGAAACTGATCCAAAACTCAGGTGGACCGTGACATGGAAAACAGTGGTGATTGAATGCCCCCTATTTGGTAAACACAGCTAACAGGTCACCTGGGTAACGCCTGATCCGCTTCCATGGTGGTGATCGACTGCCTACAGCCGAATCAATCTCATGTAAAATTATAAGAGAACTATGCTTAGTGGAGAGGGCTATACTACTACGTCAGTTCAACACCATTTAAAAGTTGGTGGTTTCTTCAACCATATATATGACACAGTTGCATGGCAATCCAAACCGTACAAATTGTTGTCCATACTGTTGATGGAGCATAACAGAAAAATTATACTGAAAGCATAATCTAACCATCTGATTTAATCTTCAAATTTGAACCACTCCATATGTTACTAATTTTTACCTTCCATTTGATTGACACTAAATGGATGGTTAGTATTGCTTTATCAGTACGTGCATTCTTAGAGGCATTCTCCATCGACATGGGGGCCCGCAACTTAGATGGTCTGGATTGAAGTAGTCCCATGTCATATGTGGGGAGGATTAGCTGAACCATTTTCAAAATCGATATTTGGTGATGAGGAGAGAATGCTGTGTGATGGACCCAAATTGCCTGCACAAAGGAAGTTCCTACCATGGGTGGCCCACTGAAACATCCGTGAGAAATCCATTCCGTTCATTAGTTTATCCAGCTCATGCTAGGACATAATAAAACTTTTATTTAATCAAACCCCAAGCCTTCATAATAAAATATACCTAAAAGCGGTTCATCTCATTCACAGTCAGGGGTGCACATTGGGCCGAGCCGAGTTGAACTGGCCTCAACCCGGCCCGGCCCGGTCACTGGGTCAACATGTCTAGCCCAAACCCTGCCCAGTTAGCAATCGGGTGAGTTCAGGCCAGTTTCAGACCCACGATTTGGACGACCTTGATTTTTTGACTCTGCTCCATCTACTCCATGGGAAGGACTTTGGCAGGTAACTTGAATGGCCTTGATTTTTGGGAAGGGCTTTTGTCATAGATTTTTGAGACTTTGCTCCATCTACGATTTGGACGGTATAGATTGTTGAAATGGTTAGGGTAAGAATTTAGGAATATATATATATATATATATATATATATATATATATATATATATATATATATATATATATATATATATATATATATATATATATAAACGGCCGAGTTGGGCCGGGTCGGGCCAGGTCGAGTTGAGTTTCGGACTGAGTTGGGCCGAACTGAAACTTATCCGAACTCGGCCCAAACTCAGCTTCGGGCCGAAGAAAATGGCCTGTCCCGACCCGAACTCGGTTCCGGGTAAGGCCGAGTCGAGCTTTTTCGGGCCGAGTCGAGCGAGTTAATCAGGCTAGCCCGGTTCATGTACAACCCTATTCACATTACATTTCCCTTGGTTTCTTGCTGCTTCCTCATATAAACAATCCTCCACATCCTTCCATCCAGTACTCTCACCAGAAAGCTCTTGAAAACCATCCCCATTGTATTTACATAGCCATTGTGAATCATGTTGGGGATCACTCTAAAAGCAAACCTGAATGCAATCAGATTGATTTTTTAGAAGGGTGATAACCCTAGTAGGATCTACTGTTAGCATGGAACGGATGCCCGATGTTAACACAAGTGTATATGTCATGGTGGTGAGAAAGAAGATATGTCACCAAAAGCAGCAGTTATCTATTGTAATGTGAAAAAATGAGTTGGATGATAAGGTCAGTGGTGGGGTTACACCCTGATCCATAGTTCCAGTGGTAGACTGAGTGAAAGATGCCTCGTTTCGACATTGAGGTCTTGGTATCGATTCCCTAGTGGGAGTGGCTAACAGTGAAGTGTGAACTGACACTGGGTGTACTAACAAGCTAACAAAAAAAAAAAAAAAAGTGTTCAGTGGTGGGGTTGGATGCTTTTATGGAATTGAAAGTGCACCCACATGTGTGCCCTGAATTGTGGTGGTAGTGGGTCAGGTTTGGACCAGGCTCAAAGCCTAAGCCTGGAATCATCCTAGAATAACAAGCCCAAGCCCAAGCCCAAAACCTGAAAACATTGGTCAGGACTGCATCCAAAAAAAAGAAGAAGAAGGGATTGAATACCTATTTAGCTTATCCCAATAGATGAGATGTGTACATCATTGGAGGATTAGCATTGATTGTAAAGATTAGTGAGAATAAGCTATCAAGAAATTTAGCGTGAAGCATGATAGCAAGGTTTTTATCTTATCTCTTGACTTCTAAACGTGGCACCACAGCTACATTTGTCACAATTAGAAATACAGAACTAAAAATGACTTGCTTTTGGTAGGGATGAAAAGACACTTTCATATGGCCTACATAGTAACCATAGGGCCACACGGAAACAATTAATTGCCTAATGCACACGGCATACCACATGCATTATCCGGTGGAAATGGGATGCCGTACCCACGATGGTGGTCTGAAATTGACTTGATGCTTTGTTGTTTTCTTTTGAAAATATCAAGAAATAAACTTACATTGGGATGAAAGAAAATTGCTAGCTGTATAAAAGAAGCATAAGCAAAGAGAAGAATTATCTCACAAGATAACCATGAGAAGAAAGAGCTGTTTGCCACAATGGCATAGCAACCTGTGTAACCATATCATCTTCTCTACGAACATGCTGCTTGTGTTGTCAATTTAACCATGGAAACACTAGGCCCCACCATGAAGACCACCTAACACAATAATCAGTCGTTGGTTAAATCAGCCGAGTCACACCATATTGGTACCATGGGACAACTCATGATTTGGCTCAACATGTAGATGTGGTGCGCCTATTTAGTCTATCAAAATGATTTTTGAGAAATGTGATCTTCATGGTGGTGTCATTTTAACTATTCTTTTACTTTCAATCACGTCTTGTTCCTAGACCCCACCTCGTCTACTGACGTATATCATGTATGAGCATTTTTGTCGTTTAAAAAAAATTACAAGTGATGTTAAGAAAACTTATCGGAAGGTACTTTTCCAACATTAACTTGATTGATGAAATATCTTAATGAAAATGTAATTTGAAAAGGCACCCGCATATGAAAATCATATTAATGAGTTAATAATTTGTAATAAAAAAATAAAATTATTATTTTTTATTTTAGAAGAATCCTCGCCATTGAGTTAGACCTCCATTGAAACCTCCATTGAAAAAAAAATAGAAAAAATCAAGGAACACTTTCTAGGTTCGGCGTTAACAAACAACACATCATGTATTCCACAGTAAGTGATTTCTTTCGGTGTTAAGAAACAAGCCCTAAGCTTGAAATGATTCTAGCGCAATAAACCCAACCCTCAACCTAAAAAGATTGGTTGGGACTGGGTCCGGCCCACCTATAAATGGATCAAATACCTATTCAGTGTGTCGTAATAGATGAACTATCTAAATCATTGAGGGATTACCGTTGCTTGTATTACTCTATGCAATCTTTTGGATGCCTGTAAAGATTAAGGAGAATAAGCTTGTGAAGTACTTCGCATGGAGTCGTGATAGCAAGGTTCATATCTTATCTCTTGACTTTTAAACATGGCACGACCACATCTGTCACAACTTGAACTACTGAACTAAGAGGACTTTTCCTTTAGGTGGGGATAAGAGAATCAAGATGCTTTCATATGGCCTACACAGCAACCGTAGGGCCACGGTAACAATTGCTGGACGCACATGGCATACAGTACCTCATGCACTATTTGAAGATGGGGTGTCGTACCCACTAGGGTGGTGAAAGCGACTCATTGATTTATTATTTTCCCTTGAAAATATCAAGAAGTAAACTTATATAATGGATGAAACAAAATTACTGGATGTACAAATGAAGGAACACAGAGAGAATAAATTACCTACCAAGAGGATCATGAGAAGAAAGAACTGCTCACCTACAGACAATAACATAGAAACTTGTGGCACCATATCATCTTTTCCTACAAACATTCCACTTGTGTAGTCAATTCAAACCATGGAAACAGTAAGTTCCACCATGAAGATTATCTAGCACAATCAATCGATATAGGTCCCACCATGGGTACCATGGGATAACTGATGGCTTGGCTTAACATATGGATGTGGTGCACTTAGTTGATCAAATTCGAGAAATGTGATCTTCACGATGGGAACTATTGTTTTAATTGGACGGATGTCCCACACAAGTGTCATGCCAGTGGGAAAGATATGTTGATAGATGTCTTAATCTGCAATAGAACAATCTGTCTATAACAAATTCGATGCCATCAAAATTTTTCAGAATAAATCAACTTAGTTGCCCGACACTTTAGGTTCCCTTTTCGATGCCATCGGTAAAATTCGGATTTTCAAGTTTGGTTGCTGTAACATTTTTATATTATTTTGATGACATTGAAGTGGGTTCAATGACATCGAAGGTTTAGTTCGATGCCATCAAAGTCCCATCAAAGGTGTCATTGAGCATAACGTAGAATGACGCAAATTTGTGAATTTGTGGAATTTATTTCCAAATCCGATTGGGATTCTTCCGAAGGTTATATATTTGGGTGTAATCTGGATTGTGAGGGATCTAAGGCTTTCTAATTCATTCCTAGGGTTTCTAGGGCTTGTAAAGGAGATTTGAGGCTTGTTTGAATAGGGTGTTCTCTCTATCTCTTGTAATTTTTCTGCTTTCATAATATTTACTATCACTTTGTGCTGTGGTTTTTTTTCCTCAAAAGGGTTTTTCCACGTTAAATTTAGAGTGTTTGCATTGTGCTTGCTTGGTGCTATTAGATTACTCCATTTGATTCATCTCGGTGTTCTTCCGTGGTCCCCCAACAAGTGGTATCAGAGCTATCGTTTGGATGTATGCTTGAATCTGGAAGTGAGTATCAATGGCTACCAATCCTAAATTCGATGTTTAGAAGTACTCTGGGAAAAAACAATTTTAAATTATGGAAGGTCAAGATGATTGGTCTTTTGGTTCAACAAGGATTGGATGAGATCCTTAAAAGGAATCCTAAAGTTTTTTTCATCCGTAAGTTGTTCCATCTCTTGTAACTTTTTAATTATAGTGGATTGATCGTAACTTTGTGCCATGGTTTCTTCTCATGTACAAGAGTTTTCCACATAAAAATATTTTTGTTCTATGTATGCTTGGATTCATGTATTTCTCTATTGCTTGTCTGATTCATATCTAAGGTTGCTTCTGTGCACAATGAGTGGTGTATGCCAACTATATGTCCCTACCATTGAACTGTCTAGATCACTAAAACATTAGTGTTGTTTACATGCAATGCTACTCTAAATGAACACTGCCAAAGAAATTTGCAGCAGAGAGATTGAAGACGTGATTGACTAGATACGCATCAAGGGGCTATGCAAGCAAGCTCTATGTCGTTCACGAGCTGCATGTGCCCGCTATTAGCATGTTCCTCTCCAGAGTTTTGGGGTTGTTCCACTCAAAAAGTGACTTATGACGGATGTAGGTCCTTGGTGATGTTATATATTATAAAAATCTATTTTTCTCGTGTCTATGGCCCACAACATTTTTTTTTTTTTTCTCGTGTCTATGCCCACAACATATAAGTTAAATGTAGGTCCTTGGTGATGTTATATATTATAAAAATCTATTTTTCTCGTGTCTATGGCCCACAACATATAAGTTAATGGTCCTTTTTGGTGCTAATGGATCTTTATACTAGACCTTTGGGATGACATATTACACAAGTGTCAAGAATCATCTCCGCAACCTCTTCTTGTGCAAATTAAATACTACGCTCAGTATCGCATGCTTGGATCCATCACCCCAACAAAGTACAAAAACATCCGCAGTTTAAGAAGAGTGGCAGATGGTGGAACTAGTTTGGGAGCAATGGGCTACTACAAAACATGATGAGCATTGAACCCCCAATCTGAGTCACAGCTCATGGACCCATGATCCAATCCCTACCCATTAACTAATTAGGTTTAGAATTAAATCATTGGGCCCAAGCACCACTTCCCATTTACTTAAAGGGCTTTTATTACATACACGTTAGTTTTTATAAGATTTGCTAATACACAATACTCACGTACATCCTAGAAACAGTTTGAGATGGGAATTAGCCTCCCATAACCTAACTCTCCTACGTTTGAAAGCCTTGTTTTCAGGCTGGAATCAAAGCACAACCCAATAAGTACACCTGAGCCTGAGTTAGAAGCAGGCCTGGCCAGCTGGTTCATGGGCTGTCAAGAGTCACAGGCCCATTGCCAGCCCTAATTTAGGGCTTTATTTAAACCTGTGCTGATCAAAATAAAAACTTTGAATAGATTTTCACTTGACTAGTCCAAACAAATCAATAAAATATCTGTCCACATCTAGTCCCTGACCCAGTCCTTAGAATTTAGCGGCACCCATTCATTTCCAGGCCCACAAGTTGGAGTCTTGATGCTCCTGACAAAAGAGTAGACTTGACTGTAGAATTTGATCCATGTGGGATCACACCATCCAATCTTAGGTCCACTCCTTGGAAAATTGAGAGAGAGAGAGACTCGACCCCGACCCTAACAGTATAATCCAAATCCAAAACCATTCACTTCAAGCCTTAAAAAGAGACTTACTCTATTAGACGAGTCAATCCAACGCTTCCAAGTAAGCCCTTATTATAGGAGTCCCCTCTAATCTTAAGCTTTGTGGGGCCTATGTGATGCCTGTGTTATATCCACTCCATTCACTATGCCAGCCCATGTTAGAGTGTGATGTAAAAAATCAGGACACTTAAATACTAAATTAAGCCACACCACACAAAATAATGAGTTGAAACGCCTATGCGAAAACTTTCCAAAGGCCCACCCAATGTTTATATGCCAACCCATTCGTAGGTTGATTCCCACATAGATAAAGCTAAAAACTAATATCAGCCTGATCCAAAGCTTTTGTGGACCCCAAGAAAGTTTTGATGGTGGTTGTTTAATCACCACTGTTTATTTTGGTGTGGCCCATTTTAGGTTTGAGTCTGCTGATTTTTTAAATCACGTCTTAAAATAGGCAAGCACAATGGATAAACGGTGTGGATATAACTTATACATTACTGAGGGACTTGTAAAGCTTAAGGTAACTAGGTAAGAGTGAATTATGTAACCTGGATTACAGGTAATTTGCATTGGACACGGCTTTCCTGTGCCCCAGCATACAGTGAGACGGTAGGCAGAAGATCCGTGGGAATCGAGATTCTTTAGGATAGGAACAGTCCAATCCGTAGGCGGAAGCATACAGGAGCCTGTAGGCTCACTGCAATGTCCATTAAAAATCCGCACAAATATTACCGGGGATCACGTTAGGACATGAGTCCAGCCACAAGTGGATCAAATTTTCAAGTGGGCCACAAATGGAAAGCTTTTCAAACAAGCTCATAATTACATTGGTAAATAATCATTGTTCATATGCCGGTTAATAGATATGTAAATGAAAAAAGAAATGCCACTTTGGAGTACAGCCAAAATAAATTGAATTTTTTTTTTTTTTGCCCTTAAGCAAAAAAATAAATAAATAAATAAATAAATAAAATATGAACCTGCTTTTTCAGCCGAGTTGGCTGCATACTGTGATGATTTTTGGATCACTTTCTCAAATTGGTATTTAAGTGTTTTATAGCATCTATTTTTTCATGCATAGAAAAGGGATTTTCAAAGTCACACCATCAATTGCTGTTTTGATCAAAACAGCCCTTAGGGCTCAAACATCCCTTTGGAGGGTGCATCCAAGTGGACCCCGGGGATTTGGACATGACTCTCTAAAGTAGATAGAGACTTGACTCTAGAAGGAGGGGAGACGACTAGACAAGTAGAGTCAGTGCCCAAACCCATCCCATCTAAGGTCCCACTACTTGGAATACTAGAAAAGTAGAGTTGGTGCCCAAACCCATCCAGTCTAGGGTCCCACTACTTGGAATCTTGATACACCTTGCAAAACAAGAGACTTCACTCTAAAAACATAAGATTTTTTGCTTAAAGTCATCCCATGCCATGCCAAATTACTCTTGGAAATCTCGCAGCACCCATATTTTTTTAAAGAAAAAAAGAAAAAAGAGACTACTCTAAACATATAAACGTAGAAATACAAGTCTAAAACCATCCAGATGCAGAGCACCCACTACTTGGAATATCGAAAATGTAACTTGCCTCTAAACCATGGCTACAGGAATCACATGCTTTAACCTCTGTAGGGGCAGTTGTGAATTCTATGTTACTCCATTCCTTGTGCCAGCCCATGTTAGATGGTGATGTTAAAAATCAGGAAGATTAAGAAACTAAAGCCACACCACATGAAATAGTGGGAATAGAATTGAAACTTTCCAAAGGTCTACTTAATGTTTATATGCCATCTAAAACCATAATTAGTAAGTTGATTCCAATGCAAATGAAGGAAAACACCAATATCAGCCTGATCTGAAACTTTTGTGGCTCACCAGAAGTTTTCCATAGTGGTTGTTCAATCACCATTGCTTCATGTGATGTGGCCCATTTCAGATTTGAATGTGTTTTTATTTATTTATTATTATTTTTTTAATGACATCTTAAAATGGCAAGTGCAATGAATAAACGATGTGAATATAACACAGACATCACAGTGGGCCTCATAGCTCGGTATAGGAGTAGATTCACATAACTTCAAGATTACATGCCATTCACATTTCATGCCACTTTCCTGTGTTACAGCATACCAGGAGCCTCTTAGACAGAAGCTCTATTCATCAATTTAACCAGATCAGGATCACGTTAGGACATGATCGATCAGAATCATGAAGCAGATGCAAAAACTCAAGTGGGCCACATGATAGGAAATGATCCTAATATGAACCCACCAAACTGATGGACAGATTGGATGTCACACGTAGACCGTGGCAGGCCGCATATAGCTAGCACCTACTTGAACTTCTCGTAGGCAGGGATGGTGGCAATTCACGTCCATTCACGTCCTAAAATCAGAGCAGCCTGTAGGCAGATCGCTACCCGATGTAGCGCTGGCATTACCCACTCTATTTTTACTGATAGAAAGGAAATAGAAATATAATATCAGCCTTAGGAAGACATGTGATGTCAGCACCATTGTGTAGATAGAACACCAGAAAAGGAAAATACTCTGTTAGTCGTTAATCCTCTATCCTAATGCACATAGTTATAATCTAAACCATTAAAATAATGTTAGAAACTGTGGATGGTCCATATACTTAAAATGGCCCTAAAAAAATATTCTAACCATCTTATCAATGTCTAAAATATGTTCATCGTTACAAACTGGGGCAGTTTAAATCGTGTGTGTGCATGTGTTGTACAAAGAGTAAAGGACTGCAAATGCCCATCATACAGAGGTGAGATAGGTCCAACGAATCTGATTTCAGCTATTACCCCTATCTATGGAGGTCCACCAAATTGGGGCAGTCTAGATCGTGTGCCTGTGCATGTGTACAACAAGTGAAGTACTTTTTTAGCATGTCTGTCAAATACCTCCTACTGTCTTTCAAGAGTAAAGCGGGCAGGATTGGTACGGTAGCAGAAACCTTTTTCTAATTTTTTTATACACACGGAATGACACTGAGGGTTTTGTTCCAGACCCATGTTTGTAAATTTGCCTTATCAATGTACGAATCACGTTTTGAACGTGATGATAACGTACAAGTATCAAGGTGTGCTGCAGGAAGTTAGTGGACATCTCAGCTATTTCTTGTGATGTGGCCCACTTTATCTTTGGATTGCCCTACGATCTGTTCCATTTTAGCTATTTCTAGTGATGCGGCCCACTTGAACTTTGGATTTCACTTGTATATAGGCTTATGCTAAAAATAACTGGCTAGCTAAATGGCCAGTGTGCATATAACACAAACATCAAGGCTACCTAAGGATCTGTTGGGGGACCGCGGAAGCACACGGAGGCAAATCTAGAATGTCAACCCAATGGTACCAAGCAAAAGGGAGAAGTACACAGAGATTTTAATGTGGAAAAACCCTTGTGAGAAAAAACCAAGACACAAAGCGATAAATGATTACTATGAAAGCAAAAATTACAAAGAGAAAGAGCTTACCTAATTCGAACAACCTCGAATCTCACCCTTGCTACACTCTTTGAGCCCTCTTGGAAGAATTTTAAAACCCCTAGTAGTATTTTCTAATCCTATTTACACCCATATATATAGCCTTGGGAAGAATCCTAAATGAAAAAGGAAGCTGGTAAGAATCCCATCCCAAACGGAAAAGGAAATTGGGAAGAATTCTATCCCAAACGGAAAACAAAATATAAAACTTGATTAAAAATATTAAATACAATAATCTTCACCATGTTTGCAATCATCAAACGTATAGCTTCTTGTCATCTTCTCTTATCTCTGCCTCGCATTATAGCTCCATCAGTGCTTCTCGTGCACACTCTGTCTTCCTTTTACACCATTGCTAAGCTTAGAGAAGTTTTATAGAACTTGAACTTCTCCATAGGAACGACTTTGGTGAACATGTTTGTCTTCTCTAGAGTTACACCTCATGTCGGATAAAATAGTAACAAACATCAATGTGTTTAATACATGAGTAATAAACAGAGTTTTTAGCCAAATTGATAGCACTCTCACTGTCATAATTAACTAGCACGACCTCCTGCTGAAGCCTCAACTGATCTATCATACCTCTCAACTAAACACCTTCCTTAAACACATCCGTCACTGCCATATACTCAGCTTGGTCGTGAAAAGAGGCACTACGGACCGAAGCTTCGACATCCAACTGATCGCTCCATCCGCTGCACTAATGAGTAACCTGAAGTTGACTTTCTGGAATCCACACTGCCTGCATAATCTGAATCCACATACCCTACCAACCTTACTTCTTTTCTTCTCAAAAGTTAAGACGTAGTCTTTTGTACCTTAGATGTATTAAAGTAGTCATTTCACCGCTTCCCAATGTTGCTTGTGGGGTTTGACATGTATCTGCTCATAACACCGACTCTTTATGAAATATCCGGTCTCGTATAGACCATGACATATATTAGACTACTAACCGCATTTGAATAAGGCACATGAGACATATCCTATTTTTCCTCATTTGATTTATGACATTGTTCTGAGGAAAGGTTGAAGTGAGCCACATGTGGAATGCTCACCGACTTTGCCTGATCCATCCTATACTTAATCAACACCTTTTCAAGGTATTCTGCATGTAATAACCAAAGGCCGCTCTTCTTTCTATCTCTATAAATATCTATATCGAGAACCCTCTTTGTAACCCCCAGATCTTTCATCCCGAATGTCCCTGATAACTAAGTCTTCAGTACGTCGATTTCAGATATCATAATTAGCGATCAACATATCATAAACATACAATACTAGGATAAAGAATTTGCCATCACTCAGTGTCTCGTAATAGACACACTGATCATATTAACTCCGAGTAAATTTTTTACTCAACATGAAAGAAACAATTTTTTTATACCACTGCCTTGACAACTGTTTCAGCCCGTATAACGACTTCATTAACCTACAAACTTTATTCCCTGCCCCTTTAACTTTGTAGCCCTCTAATTTCTTCATATATATATCTGCTCTTCCAACTTTTCATGCAGGAATGCAGTCTTGACATCCATTTGTTCCATCTCAAGATAGTATTGGGCAACTAGTGCCAACACGAATCTGATAGATACCTTCTTAACAATTGGCGTGAATATTTCTGTGAAGTCGATTCCTTCCCTTTGAGTATAACCCTTCACTACCAGCCTCACTTCGTATCTATCGTGTTTCCTTTTGAGTAACCACTTGCATCTGTTCGCTTTTCGGCTCACTAGAAGCTCTACCAACCTCGCTTTGTATCTATCATGTTTCCTTTTTTCGCTTTAGGATTTATACAATCCTTCTTCATATGTCATGTCATCCCACAATTCCAGCACTCTAACTTTCCTTTGCCCTCGCCCTTGGATTTAGATATAGGTCTTAAAGATCATGTACCTCGCTCAGTATTCCTACCTCTCATAATCAGTGCATCAGAAAATGACCCTATGCCACCATTCATCTTCCTCATAGCCTTACCCTGAATTGATGAGATAATGGTATCCACACTCAGGGATAAATTTCCGGTGCACAATAAGTCCCAAAATGACTCATATGAAGACAGAAAAGAATTTAACAAAATACATGCCTGATCTTTATCTTTGACCACTTTCTGCATATCTAGCAACTTGCAAATCAACTTATTAAAACTGTTGATGTGTTTACATCTCCACTTTCTGTTATTTTGAAGTTAAATAATTGCACCTTCAAGTATCAGCAATTCTCAATGGACTTTTTACCATAAAGGTCCTCTAACTTCTCCCACAACTTTGCTGCGGTTTTCTCCTTCAGAACATTGTAGAGAACCTCATATATGAGACAAAACTGAATAGAGGATAAAGTCTTCTTATCAAGAGTATTCCAATCATCGTCACTCATAGACGATCGTCGCTCCTCAAGAGCCCCATCTTTGCCTTGCTTAGTTAATAGACTGATGTAGAGCGGGTCGCGGACAGTTTCATGGCCAAGATGGATCAGAAAAGGCCCGGTCGACGACAAAAGTGATCCAGACCATCGGACCTTAAATCAGGCGTATCTCACAATCCAGAATGAGTTAGCTGACGTAAAATATATGATTTTGGGGTAGAACGAGCGACTTTAGCCAACCAACCCCGCTATGCGGCGTTGCGACGTCCAGAATTGCAAAAAACCCCTGGATCGACAATCTTTTCCCTATTTTAATTTCATTTTTACTATAAATAGTAAGTTTTAGTTTGATTATAACTCTTCATCCGTCGGGCTTTAGGAGTTGCACCGAGCTTAGAATAATTAGGAGAACGGTTTGGTGAAGCTAAATAAGACAATTACTATTTTTGGCCGAAAACCTTGTGCACTAGTAGACATCACGACCGTCTATAAATAGTAAGTTTACTATTTATAGTAAGTCAAGATTTCTATGAGTTTTAGTTGTAGTTTGATTCTGATTTCTTTCTCATTACTTGGTACCCCTATTTAAAGGGTTGTGAACTCGTTTTTATTCATTCATTAATCAATTTCGAATTTATTAGAATTTATTTCTATTTTATGCTTTCTTTCCTCGTGGATTCGAGAAGTCTCTGTGAGGAGTCCAAAGAAGTTCCGTGGATTCGGAATACTTATCCTCTTGAGGAAGACAGTACTCGACCTCACGTCCTCCCTTGCGTTAGTTTGGTATCAAAGCGAGGTTTCTCCTTGGATCGATGACTTCTAACGACAGGTCGAGCAACAATCCTATGGGCGGTGCTCCAGGGAATTTACTTTTAACGGCAGTAGCTTTTGAAGTAGCGCAACAAGAGAATCGGCAAGCCATGCAAGGTCTGCAGGCTTCCATCGACCGCATAGCGGATCTCTTAGCGGAAAACCTAAGACAACTCCGTGTTCCTGGTGGTAATCCTCCACCGCCAATTGCTGAAACTCATAACCGCCCTGATCGGAGGATAATATCAGCAGTGTATCCAAGGGTCATTCCTGAGGAAGGGGGCTCCAGTGAGGAGGAAATCGACGACATAATTTTTCAACACCCCAGACATGGCGGTGATTGAGTAGATCGAACGGATCGAGAATTCAAGATGCAGGTTGATATTCCTAGCTTCAATGGCCAACTACACATTGAGGATTTTCTCGATTGGCTTTCTGAAGTTGAGCGATTTTTTGACTATATGGACATCCCTGAAGTAAAGAAGGTCAAGCTTGTGGCCTACAAGCTGAAAGGAGGAGCTTCAGCTTGGTGGGAACAACTGTAACTCGTGCGAACCTGGCAGATAAAAGCACCAATCCGCACCTGGCAGTGGATGAAGCAGCTAGTACGTGCCCGATTCCTCCCTAACGATTACGATCAGGTATTATTCCAGCAATACCAAAATTGTAGACAGGGTAGTTGGCCGGTGAGAGAATACGTAGAAGAATTTTACTGCCTGGCAGCGCGTAATGATTTAGTCGAGACTGAATCACAGTAAGTCGCCCGATTCAATGGTGGGTTACGTATGGCTATCCAGGATCGGGTCTAAATGCAGTCCGTCTGGATGATGAATGATGCGATCAAGTTAGCTACTCGAGCAGAAGCGCAACTTGAACGTTCTAACACACGGACCTATCCTACTGCAAGGATCCCTGTGGTAAGTCCGCCCCAGGGAACTGCACAGCCCAAGGGGAAGGAGCCCGTAGGAGCACGTACTCAACCTCGTACGTCTGAGAACCGAGATCAGGCTAGACCCCAAAGGGGCATATCAACTGCTGCTGGTCCAAGTAGAATCCTGAACCCCTATGCTCGGCCAAGGCCCGACAACTGCTATCATTGTGGCCAACCGGGCCACCTATCAAATACTTGTCCCCAGCGAAAAGTGGCAAACCTCGCCATCAATGATGGTAGTGCTGATAACGCTTATGAAGATCCAGATATTGAAGAACAGGAGCATATCACCGAGGACGAGACAGATGATTCAGGTTGGGTTTAGCAAGATCATGGAGTCGCTCGTCGTGAGGCGACTATTATATGCGCCAAGAAAAGAAGTGCATCCACAGTGGCATAACATCTTCCGCACTAGGTGTACGGTGAATCAAAAGGTTTGTGACGTGATCATTGACAGTGGGAGCAGCGAGAATATCGTATCCAAGATCATGGTAGAAAAATTGTAATTGAAAACAGAGCGTCATCCCTCTCCATATACAATCGGTTGGATCAAGAAGGTTAGCGAAACAAAGGTAACTGAACGGTGCACCATATCCTTTTCAATTGACAAACATTATAAGGATGAAGTAGTATGCGATGTGGTTGACATGGAAGCATGTCACATACTACTCGGTCGGCCCTGGCAATATGACCGAGACGCCACTCATAAAGGGCGAGATAGCATATATATGTTCGTTAAGAACGGCCGGAAGACCATATTGGCCCCTATGGATCCAGAGAGACCACCTGAAACTTCTAAAGTGGAGGGTCGTTTTCTCTTAACCATACGGGACTTCACGGAAGAATCTAAAGAAACAGGACAGACTTATGCGTTAATTGTAAAAGGGGAAGAACTCGAGCCTACCATCATCCCTGAAAGACTAAGGCCCCTGCTACATGAATTCAAAGAAATATGGCCCGATGACCTTCCTGATGGGTTACCCCCCATGCGGGATATCCAACACCATATCGAATTTGTCCTTGGGTCCAGTTTACCTAATCATCCTCATTATCGAATGAGTCTGAATGAGTGCGAGATTCTACAGGGACAAGTAGAGGAGTTGATCCGTAAGGGTCTTATTTGAGAAAGCATGAGTCCATGTGCTGTACCAGCTCTATTAACTCCAAAGAAAGATGGGAGTTGGCGCATGTGTGTCGACAGTTGAGTCATCAACAAAATCACCATAAAATACAGGTTTCCCATACCACGGTTGAACGATATGCTGGACATGTTAGAGGGTGCAAAAATATTCTCTAAATTGGACCTAAGGAACGGCTATCATCAGATTCGAATACGGCCGGGTGATGAGTGGAAAACGGCCTTTAAGACCAAGGAAGAATTATACGAATGGATAGTTATGCCCTTTGGTCTTTCGAATGCGCCTAGCACATTTATGAGATTGATGAACCAAGTTCTGAAACCTTTCATTGGGCGGTTCGTTGTGGTTTATTTCGATGAAATTATATCTCAATTTAAAAAAGTGCAGCTTCATGACTGATAGGGTATTGTTTCTAGATTTTGTCGTAACATCCATGGGCATTCGGGTGGATGAGGAAAAGTTGAAGGCAATCAGAGAATGGTCGGTTCCCATAAATATTCACGAAGTGCGAAGTTTTCATGGACTGGAGACATTCTATCGTCGATTCGTGAAAAATTTTAGTACCATTGTGTCCTCAATCACAGATTGCATGAAGAAAGGATGGTGTCAGTGGACTGACAAAGCTGACAGGAGCTTTGCCGAAATCAAGTGCAGATTATCCACGACCCCGGTTCTTGTACTTCTCAACTTCGACAAACTGTTTGAAGTCGAATGTGATGCCTCATATGTCGGAATTGGGAGAGTTTTGTCTCAAGAAGGTAGGCCGGTAGCCTTCTACAATGAGAAACTTAGCGATGCATGCAAGAAGTGGTCTACATATGAGATCGAGTTATACGCGGTAGTTCAGGCACTGCGACACTGGCGACATTATTTGATTCAAAGGGAATTCATACTTTACACGAACCATCAAGCTCTCAAATTCATTAATAGTCAAGCTAACATAAACCATGTGCATGCTAAATGGATCTCATTTTTGCAGGAATTCATGTTCAAACTAAAACACAAGTCAAGGCAATAGAACAAAGTAGCTGATGCACTGAGTCACTGTGCAACTTTGTTAGTCACTATGAGCAATGAGGTTGTCGGGTTCGAGCGCCTCAAAGACATATATGCCGATGACGACGACTTCAAGGACGCATGCGTTAGATGCCAAGAAGGTCGCCCCAGCGACTTACATATGCAAGACGGGTTCCTTTTCAAGAGAAATCGACTGTGCATCCTGAACAGTTTGTTAAGGGTCACATATTGCATATTAGACCCCATTTATTTCCTGGATTTACGGACATAATAACTGTTTAACGACCGTTTTAATCACATTTGTGATGCAGGGTGTAATTACAAGCGTGGACTGAAAAAAAAAGATGTTAAAAGCCGAGATTTAACGTTCATGAGTCACCAAGGCGAGGGACAGACCCCAAGGGACCAAAATTAACGGATTTACACACCAGAGATCCGAGAAAATCGAGAAACTGAAGCTTAAGTGGCCTGAAAGTCGGCCAGAATGCAAGATCACAAGGTTTCCACCATCCGTTCAGTTCGAAACCGCATAGGTGGTCTGAGGACAATAAAATAACCGTACACGTAAAAACTCATCCATTGGATCTCTATGGAAGTGGCTCAACAAACGTATTAGCCCCTTAAATCCTTAAGCGGGGCCCACCTGCTGTCCGGATATGCTTCAGATTTTGTCCCCACGGTTAAAATGAGATGACAAAACGAATAGACAGAGCTGATTTCTCAAAAAGAGTACGGTGGACCCCACATGTACACATGCGTGTACATAGCACACGTTTTCCGGCTGTGCAACGGAATCGAGAGATGGGTCAGCGTCCGCTGACCCGAGCTCTCCCTCCTTGAAATGGATTTCTCCGTTTTTGCTGCAACAGCGTCCGCACGAGGCGCCGTTATGGGCCACCATCATGATTAACGGTCAGATCCGGACTGTCCATTCACTCCAGAAGGTAAAACCGACCGTACATATGGTGGGCTTTCAAATCCCAGCTCGTGTACGCATGGAGGCATCATCACCGCAGGTTGGACGACAAAATGGAAAAAACGAGTGGGCCACGTCAGCAGCACTTCAAAGCCGACCATCTTAAAACGGTTTTTCGACGTCGATCCAATGGACGGCTTGGATTTCTTCAAAATACATCAAAGTGGACCCCACCAGCTTCATCAGCGCAGGTTTGGAGCCAAGATCCCGCGTCCGGAAGTCCGAATTTTCTGTGGAGTTGTGGGACCCAGAATGTGATCGGATCGTCCATCTGAACCGTCCATTGCGTCCATAGGGAGGCTGGACCCTCTCCTAGGTGGCCGTTTGGTCCCATGCACGTGTACTCATGTGGATCGTGATTAAACCCAAGATTGACGGCGGAACAAAGAGTCTTGTGGGCCACACCAAAAATCAATAAAATCTCACCATTCCCAGACGGTTTTTCACAAGAAATTCAATGTACGGTGTGGATTTCTCAACTGATGTGAATTATGGGCTCCGCCAGCAGCACAGTGGACGAAATCCGCTTTTTCTCTATTTACGCAAAAACAGGGCATGCGGTGATGCACTGTGGCCCACCATGGCCCATCAAACTGTTAATCAGAACCGTCCATTCGAATTATATGAGGATTTAGACCAAGATCTAGTTGATCTTGGTTTGAAACATGGCGGACAGAAGGTGAAAAACGGATGGACGGCAGAACTTTGTTACTTGCTAAGCCAAGTGAGTCGCATCAAAAGAAGTCCAAAACCGTCCATTTCTGACTGGTTTTGTGAGGAGAAACTAATGGACGGAGTGGATTTCTTCCTCGGCATCAAGAATGGGGCACACCAAGAATCGCCGCGTGTGTGTTTGTTCTTTGTGAAATCCATCTCCGACTGCCATTAAAGAAAGACCCACCAAGCTTCTATCTTCTATAAAAGGAAGGGAGAGCTTGGGATCAGAAAGGAAGCGGGGATCGGGTTGTGAAGCTGAGGGCAGACATTGAGCAAAGATAAGTAGAGTACTTCTATTTTTATTTTATTTCTCTTTTACTATTGTTTTATTTTTTTGGAGGATGTTAAGCCTAATCATGTTTGGCTAAATCCTCTTAGCTAGGGCTAAGAGTTGAAGCTTGTAGTGAGATAGGGGATTCTATTCATTGCCTTTAATTTGATTTTAATTCATATACCTTTCATCTTTTGAACACTATATCAAATAAGTTCAGTCTAATTTCCATTATTCTTGAAGCAGGCATAAGATCTCCCTGATCTCTATAAGTGGATCCTCTGAATCCCTAGTGTCCCTCCTCTGAATTTTTCCTAAGTTTTAGATAATAATTTCACAATTATTCCACAATCTATTTGATTTAGAATTCATCTTAGTCTAGTTTTAATCTTACTTAATTTTAGGATAACGTACAAGTATCAGTCCCTTGGGATTCGACCTCGGTCTTACCGAGTTTATTACTACAATACAACCCTGCACTTGGGGAGTGAACAAGTTTTTGGCGCCGTTGCCGGAGACTGACGGCTACGATTTTATGAAATTAACTGGTATTAGGATTAGTGTAAGTTTAGGACTCTTTTAATTTTTAGGATTTTTAGTTTTAGAATTTCCAGGCTTTCCTTTTAGAAATTTCCTATTTTTAGTAACTTTCTAATTTCTTTAAGTGTTAAATAGTTTTTGTTTCCTTTTTAGAAACTAACACCAATTCTCTTGTTTTGTAGACTCGGATAGACTTCTAAATTGGTAACTTTCTTCTTAATTTTTTCCTTTCTATTTATAGAGTAGGATTTGTCTTCCTTTTTAGGTAATTTTTAATTCTAAAATTCTTTTAGAATCTAACCTTGTCTCCTATTTTATTATTAGAAATTTTCTATTTAGAAACTAACTTTCCTGTTTTATAAGTTTTTAAAATAGAAATTTCTAATTTGGTAAGCTCTTTCTAAACTTTTACTTTCTAATTCTCAAATTTCTTTCATTATTCACTTATTTCCTAGTTTAGAATTTCCTAATTTGTTTAGAAATTTTCTACCCTTTTTTTTTAGGGATTGCTCTTTTCTAATTTAGAACTTAGTTGATTACTATTTTTCATCTTAGGAATTTTCCACTCTTAGGCTTACTATCCTTAGAAACTAACTTGTTTTGTTTTATTTTGCAGGTTTTAACTTAGGGACCTCAATTTGGTAACTTCCTTCCAACCCTCTCTTCTTTTTAGTTTTTATTTTCCTTTCTTAGGATTAGGTTTAGAAATCAATTGAGGGCTGCGAGTGTTTCATGCCCAAGTAGGCTCGTGACAACACTCGACGTCTCTTGACTGAAGGAGGATTAGTTGAAGGGTTAACTATCCATCGCAAGACTAGACATTGCTCGAACTCCCCTGAGTTAATTGAGGTTATGGCTGCAAATCAACCTCAAGCACTACCTCACCATAGGGATGAGGAAGTACATGATGAGAATGAGGTGCATCAAGCACCCCCGCCTCGTACTTTACGAGATTATTTACAACCGGCGGGGGTGAGTACGCCCTCATGCATGATTTTTTCTGAAAATACAGGACAGATGGACATCAAGCCAGGAGTTATCCAACTCCTTCCTAAATTCCATGGGCTTGAATCAGAAAGTCCATACTTACACCTGAAAGAGTTCGATGAGATTATAGCCACCTTATACTTTCCTAATGTATCCGAGGATACAATCAGGTTGAAACTCTTTCCTTTTTCCTTGAAAGAGAAGGCTAAGACGTGGTTACATTCACTGCGTCCTAGATCCATTAGCACATGGAATGATATGTAGAGGGAATTCATAAAGAAAATTTTCCCACACCATAAAACGATTACCCTCAGGAAAGCAATCATGAACTTCGCCCAAAAGGAAGATGAAACATTCTTCCAATGTTGGGAAAGGTTCAAAGATTTGGTCAGTTCATGCCCACAACACGGCTTTGAAACGTGGCGCATTACAAATTTTTTCTATGATGGATTGACATCTTCTATGCGCCAAATGGTCGAGACGATGTGTAATGGAGAGTTCATTAATAAAGATGTTGACGAGGTATGGGACTACCTCGACAGTCTGGCTGAAAAAACACAATCTTGGGACTATTACCCAAAATCAAACACCATGTCTAGGCCAACTCAATCTAAGGAGAAAGGTGGATTGTACCTCCTGAAAGAAGAGGATGATCTCAATTATAAAGTGACTAATCTCATAAGAAAATTTGAGGCCATGGAAGGAAAGAAGGATAAGGTCAATGAAATTGTTTGCGGCATCTGTGATTGCAACATTCACACAACTGAAAACTGTCCTACAATACCGGCCTTTCGAGAAGTGTTGAATGAGCAAGCCAATGCTGTAAACAACTATCAAAGACCTTTTACTGGACCTAACTCCAATACATACAATCCTGGTTGGAAAAATCATCCAAACTTTAGTTGGAGAAATGGACAAACGGCTACCCCCCAAGGTTTTTTCAACCAAAATCCAAATCAGGGGAAACCTCAAGAAGAACCGGTTCAAAATTCCATACAAGAGCTGGCTCAGGCGATGCGAGGATTTACAGATTTTATGCAAAAGATAGATTCTCGTATGACGGTTATAGAAAAGGGGATGCTTCCTACACAACCTCTCCCCAATCCTAAACCGCAGTACGAGATAAGTGATCCCAGCTCTTCAAATCAAATGGGGCATGCTAAATCCATCACCACTCTTAGGAATGGGAAAATCATTGATAAAACCCTTCCGATTAGGTCTGAAAAGCCTTAAGAACCAGAAGAGGACAATAATGATGGATCTAGTGATGCCCCACAAAAATTGGAACCGGAACTTCTAGAGAAGGCAGTTGCTCCGTTCCCCCAACGGTTGGTTGCACCAAAACGTCTTTCTAACTTTCAGGATATTCTAGAGGTGTTGAAACAAGTGAAAGTTAACATTCCTCTACTTGATGTCGTAAAACAGATTCCTTCATATGCAAAATTTCTGAAAGACCTATGTACGACCAAAAGACGGCAGAGTATTTAAAAGAAGATTTTCTTGACTGAGAAAGTGAGTACCATCCTTAAGCAAGACATGCCGCAGAAATTCAAGGATCCCGGTAGCCCAACCATATCATGTGTAATTGGAAACCATCGAATTGATCACGCACTTCTTGACTTAGGAGCGAGCGTCAATCTGATTCCTTACTCGGTATACAAACAGTTAGGTTTGGGTGAGTTAAAACCCACCCTAACCACACTACAACTTGCCGATCTCTCTGTTTGTGTACCAAGAGGGATTATTGAGGATGTGTTAGTCCAAGTCAATAGATTTTACTACCCTGTAGATTTTATCATCCTGGACACCGAACCCATCAATAACATGAGCACTCAGATTCCTGTCATTCTTGGTCGCCCATTCCTTGCCATGTCAAATGTAATTATCAATTGCAGGAATGGTGTCATGACTATGTCTTTTGGAAATTTGACATTGGAGTCAAACATCTTTTTCAATAACGGCAGCAACTCAGAGGATGATGACGATGTCCACGACATTAATATGATTGACTCTTTCGTGGAAGATACGACACCTCTGACCTTATCCTCCGACCTTCTAGAGACGTGCCTGGCCCACTTCCATGAGTTTGATGATGATATGATTAGAGAGACGTGTGCCTTGCTGGATACTGCACCGGTACTTGAAGTTAACCGGTGGAGGCCACAATTTGAAGAATTGCCACAAACTGATGTAGTGCCTCTACCATCTAACCTCAAGGCACCGAAGCTTGACCTAAAACCTCTGCCCTCTGATTTGAAATATGCCTATTTAGGTCAAGATGAGACATACCCAGTGGTAATCTCTGCCCACCTGGAGAAAGAACAGGAGAGTATGCTCATATCTACTCTAATTGAGCATAAAGGAGCCCTAGGATGGACGATCGCGGACCTCAAGGGAATCGACCCCTCGATTTGTACTCACCGCATATATCTTGAGGATAATGCGAAAACCGCTCGGTAACCACAACGTAGACTAAATCCAAACATGAAGGAAGTGGTTAAGGCTGAGGTTCTCAAACTATTGGATGTGGGTATCATAGACCCTATATCTGATTGTCAATGGGTGAGTCCAACTCAGGTGGTTCCTAAGAAGTCCGGAATCACCATCGTAGCCAATGCTAATAATGAACTCGTGCCAGCTAGAGCCACTACTGGTTGGAGAATGTGCATTGACTACAGGAAGTTAAATACCGTTACGAGGAAAGACCACTTTCCTTTACCATTCATTGCTCAGATCCTGGAAAGGTTAGCCGGTCATTCCTATTACAGTTTCCTTGACGGGTATTCGGGCTATAACCAAATTGAAATCACCCTTGAGGACCAGAAAAAGACCACATTTACCTGCCCCTATGACACCTTTGCTTACAGAAGGATGCCATTCGGGTTATGTAATGCCCCTGCCACCTTTCAGCGATGTATGCTGAGTATCTTTTCTGACATGGTGGAAAAATATCTAGAGGTCTTTATGGACAATTTCTCTGTTTCGATTCATCTTTCAGCGAGTGCTTAGAGAATCTCAAATGTGTGCTGAAAAGATGTGAAGAAAAGAATCTGGTACTTAATTGGGAGAAGTGTTATTTCATGGTTCATAAGGGGATTGTCCTTGGACATATCATGTCGTCCAAGGGAATTGAGGTAGATAAGGCAAAAATCGATCTTATCTCTAACCTACCTCCACCCAAGAACATCAGGGACGTGCGATCCTTCTTAGGACACGCAGGATTTCTGAGCGATTCATAAAGGACTTTAGTCTCCTCTCTCGTCCTTTATGTAATCTTCTTCAAAAGGATGCTCCATATGAGTGGGTAGAAAGCAATGCCAGGAAGCTTTCACCAAGCTTAAAGGCACGTTAACCACTGCACCCATCATGCAGCCACCCGACTGGAGCCTTCCTTTTGAGCTTATGTGCGACGCTTCTGATTATGCTCTTGGAGCGGTTCTAGGCCAGAGAAAAGATAAGAGGCCATACGTCATCCATTACGCAAGTAGGACTTTAAATCCTACCTAAGTGAACTACTCGACTACGGAAAAAGAACTCTTATCCGTAGTGTTCGCCTTGGACAAATTTAGGTCCTATTTGATTGGATCCAAGATCATTATCTATACAGATCATGCGGCACTTAAATATCTTCTTTCTAAGAATGATTCTAAGCCTCGCCTGATACAATGGATCTTTCTACTCCAAGAATTTGATTTGGAAATTAAAGATAAAAAGGGAGTAGAGAATGTAGTAGCCGATCACCTTTCTCGCCTCAATACCTCTGATTCCCTTGAGGCGACCCATATCAACGAGATGTTCCCTGATGAACAACTGTTCAGAGTCTCCCATTCACCTTGGTTCGCTGATATTGCTAATTATCTTGCTACAGGTTCCATACCGACACATTAGACTGCACAAGATAAGAAGAAATTCTTTACCGAGGTACGCAATTTTTTCTGGGACGATCCATATCTGTTTAAATATTGCCCAGACCAGATCTTAAGGAAATGTGTTGCCAGACGATGAGCATCAGAGTGTCATTTCCTTTTGTCACTCACAGGCCTGTGGTGGTCACTTTTCTGCTAAAAAGACCACGGCCAAAATTCTGCAGTGTGACTTCTATTGGCCCACTATGTTCAGGGACACTCATGAGTTTTGCAAAGCTTATGAGCGTTATCAGAAATTGGGAGCATTGTCCCATCGAAATATGATGCCCTTGAATCCCATTCTTATCATAGAGGCATTTGATTGCTGGGGCATCGATTTCATGGGACCATTTCCCCAATCTTTTGGGAATTTATATATTTTGCTTACCGTAGACTATGTCACTAAATGGGTCGAAGCGATTCCGTGTCGAACTAATGACCATCGCACGGTCATTAAATTCCTAAAAGAAAACATCCTTTCTCGATTCGGAACGCCTCGAGCCATCATTAGTGATGGGGGCTCACACTTTTGTAATAGGCCATTCGAGAGTTTAATGAAGAAATACGGTATCTCTCATAAGGTGAGCACCCCATACCACCCACAGACAAGTGAGCAAGCTGAGATTTCCAATAGGGAGATCAAACACATTTTGGAGAAAACGGTTAACCCTGATCATAAAGACTGGTCAATCCGATTGACCGATGCCTTATGGGCTTACCGTACTGCTTTTAAAACCCCTATTGGAATGTCTCCCTTTAGACTCGTCTATGGGAAGGCTTGCCACTTGCCTGGAGTTGGAACATAGAGCCTATTGGGCGATCAAAAATCTGAATTTCAATCTGAACAACGCTGGCTCACTACGCAAACTTCAATTAAATGAACTTGAAGAAATCCAGAACGACGCGTATGAGAACTCGAGAATTTACAAGGACAGAATGAAGGCATTTCATGACCAACATATTCTACGAAAATCATTCACGCTAGGTCAAAAAGTCCTTTTGTATAATTCTCGATTACATCTCTTTCCGGGTAAGCTTCGATCTCATTGGACCGGCCCTTACATTGTTGTTACTGCTTATCCTCATGGGGCCGTTGAGATAAGAGATCCCGACAATGGTAAGGAGTTTAAAGTAAATGGACATCGATTAAAATCATTTGTCGAGAAATTTGATTCAGAGGACATGTCCATGCCTCTGACTGATCCTGTTTACCAGGAATGATCTCCTAGTCTGATGGAGGTATAGGTAGGTTTATCGCTTTCAGAGGACTAGGGTATTTTGCTTTATTTGCCTGGCTGAAGACGGTAAACTTAACGCTCCTGGGAGGCAACCCAGCTTTCCAATTCATTTCATTTTCCTAGTTAGTTAGTTCAATGTTTGTGGGTAACATTACTGCAAACCCTCACAAGACTACAACTCGTCTATTATGGGCAACCTAGGGGTTTAAAGGCTTATTGCATGCGCTAAATGCAATCGAGAGCACCTGCGAAAGTGGTGTAGGTAGGATTTTATTTTTGTTAGTTTTGTGTTGCTTTCTCTCTTGTGCTGACCGGATTCCATGCTTCTATCTCTTGGAAAGTCTCTCTCGATTCATCATCCAGGTACTATCTTCCCATCACTTTGTATTTACTTTCGTTGTCCCATGTGCATTGCATGCTCATATCTTTCACATTGAGGACAATGTAGCTTTTAGGTTGGGGGTGGGAGATTAGGTTACCTAATCAGTATTTTCTTCGTCTTGAGCAAAAATTGTGAAAATTTTTAAAATTTCTTCTGAACTTTCTGGTGAATTCGAAGTGATTTGACGACCATCTTTGACTTAGAATTACAGGATATGGAATGTTGGTGATTTACTACTCTTAGATTCAGTTGTCTATTAGATTTCACAGTTAAGTTTGAATTATTAATCCATGATTAGAAGTTGTAAACATTGATTGAGTCATGATTTCACATGTCACATCTCGCTTACCCATTGAGGTTTCAGTTTAATATTGAAGGTTTAACTTGGTAATCACTAAACATGGAAGGAATCAGCCTGAAAAGTTGCCCGTCATGATCAATTGAAGAAAAAAAATACAAATGCCTTTGGATAGGGGTGGGCGAATAATCTCTACCATAGGTTTGCTCCCTATAGGTGTAGATTTAATTCCCCATGGATGATATGTGAAAAGGGTTGGGTGTATGATCTTCACCATAGGTTTGCTCCCTATAGGTAAGGATTTGATTTCCCTCCTTGGCGTACTTTTAATGGAAAATCAAAAGCTAAAAGAATGAAAAGATGATCTTTGAGGCAAGTTTTGGTTATCATGAATTTTCTTGTTGGTTATCAATGATATCCTGAAATAGAGAATTGAATATTAATGTTGATAAGTCGAGACTACACTATACACCCATGGAACTCAATGTTTAGAATATTTTCTAATTTATGGTTAATACATTGAACTTGATGATGAAATTTATCGTGTGCTTGAGTCCAAGAGAAAGTGATGCTCAACAATCATGAACCTTAGAATTCTAGTATCTAAATTGTCTTTCAAAAATCACCGGGGTTTATAAAAATTGTCCTGTAATTCTCAATTATTCTTCGCATATTTTGCTCAGGACTAGCAAAATGCTGGTTGGGGGTTGTGTTGAGGGTCACATATTGCATATTAGACCCCATTTATTTCCTGAATTTACGGACATAATAACTGTTTAACGGCCGTTTTAATCACATTTGTGATGCAGGGTGTAATTACAAGCATGGACTGAAAAAAAAGATGCTAAAACCCGAGATTTAACGCTCATGAGTCACCAAGGTGAGGGATGGACCCCAAGGGAGCAACATTAACAGATTTACACACCAGAGATCCGAGAAAATCGAGAAATTAAAGCTCAAGTGGCCTGAAAGTCGGCCAGAATGCAAGATCACAGGGTTTCCACCATCCGTTCAGTTCGAAACTGCATAGGTGGTCTGAGGACAATAAAATAACCCTACACATAAAAACTCATCCATTGGATCTCTATAGAAGTGGCTCAACAAACGTATTAGCCCCTTAAATCCTTAAGCGGGGCCCACCTGCTATTCGGATATGCTTCAGATTTTGTCCTCACGGTTAAAATGAGATGACAAAACGAATGGACAGAGCTGATTTCGCAAAAAGAGTATGGTGGACCCCGTATGTACACATGCGTGTACATAGCACACGTTTTTCGGCTGTGCACCGGAATCGAGAGACGGGTCAGCGTCCGCTGACCCGAGCTCTCCCTCCTTGAAACGGATTTCTCCGTTTTCGCCGCAACAGCGTCCGCATGGGGCGCTGTTATGGGCCACCACCGTGATCAACGTCAGATCCGGACCGTCCATTCACTCTAGAAGGTAAAACTGACCGTACATATGGTGGGTTTTCAAATCCCAGCTCGTGTACGCATGGAGACATCATCACCGCAGGTTGGACGACAAAATGGAAAAAACGAGTGGGCCACGTCAGCAGCACTTCAAAGCCAACCATCTTAAAACGATTTTTTGACGTCGATCTAATGGACGGCTTGGATTTCTTCAAAATACATCAAAGCGGACCCCACTAGCTTCGTCAGCTCAGGTTTGGAGCCAAGATCGCGCGTCCGAAAGTTCGGATTTTTCGTGGAGTTGTGGGACCCAGAACGTGATCGGATCATCCATCTGAACCATCCATTGTGTCCATAGGGGAGGCTGGACCCTCTCCTAGGTGGCCGTTTGGTCCCATGCATGTGTACTCACGTGGATCGTGATTAAACCCAAGATTGATGGCGGAACAAAGAGTCTTGTGGGCCACACCGAAAATTAATAAAATCTCACCATTTCCGGACGGTTTTTCGCTAGAAATTCAATGTACGGTGTGGATTTCTCAACTGATGTGAATTATGGGCTCTGCCAGCAGCACAGCAGACGAAATCCGCTTTTTCTCTGTTTACGCAAAAACAGGGCATGCGGTGATGCACTGTGGCCCACCATGGCCCATCAAACTGTTAATCAGAACCGTCCATTCGAATTATATGAGGATTTAGACCAAGATCTAGTTGATCTTAGTTTGAAACATGGCGGACAGAAGGTGAAAAACGGATGGACGGCAGAACTTTGTTACTTGCTAAGCCAAGTGAGCCGCATCAAAAGAAGTCCAAAACCGTCCATTTCTGACTGGTTTTGTGAGGAGAAACTAATGGACGGAGTGGATTTCTTCCTCGGCGTCAAGAATGGGGCACACCAAGAATCAGCGTACAGGTGCGTTTGTTGCTGTGAAATCCATCTCCGACTCTGTCACAACAGCACCCACCGGCTTCTATCTTCTATAAAAGGAAGGGAGAGCTTGGGATCAGAAAGGAAGCGGGGATCGGGCTGTGAAGCTAAGGGCAGACATTGAGCAAAGACAAGTAGAGTACTTCTATTTTTATTTTATTTCTCTTTTACTACTATTTTATTTTTTTGGAGGATGTTAAGCCTAATCATGTTTGGCTAAATCCTCTTAGCTAGGGCTAAGAGGTGAAGCTTGTAGTGAGATGGGAGATTCTATTCATTGCCTTTAATTTGATTTTAATTCATACACCTTTCATCTTTTGAACACTATATCAAATAAGTTCAGTCTAATTTCCATGATTCTTGAAGCAGGCATAAGATCTCCCTGATCTCTATAAGTGGATCCTCTAAATCCCTAGTATCTCTCCTCTAAATTTCTCCTAAGTTTTAGATAATAATTTCACAATTATTCCACAATCTATTTGATTTAGAATTCATCTTAGTCTAGTTCTAATCCTACTTAATTTTAGGATAACGTATAAGTATCAGTCCCTTGGGATTCGACCTCGGTCTTACCGAGTTTATTACTATATCACAACCCTGCACTTGGGGAGTGAACACAGTTCGCTAAGGAAACAGATAACCCAAGAGCTACATGGAGGTGGCCTTAGTGGACACCTTGGGCGAGATAAGACGCGAGCTCTTGTGGAAGAACGGTATTACTGGCCGCAATTGGTACGTGATGTGGGAAAGGCAGTTCAACGTTGTTATATTTGTCAGACCGCCAAGGGGCAATCTCATAATACGGGCCTCTACACCCCGTTACCCGTGCCTGATGGCCCTTGGGAGGATTTATCTATAGACTTTGTGCTTAGTCTCCCACGAACACAACGCGGTATAGATTCGGTGTTCGTAGTAGTAGATTGTTTCTCCAAGATGGCGTACTTTATTCCATACAAGAAGACTCTCGATGCAACACACGTGGCAAATCTATTCTTCAGAGAAATTTTGCGGCTACAAGGGGTTCCCAAGACTATTACTTCTGATCGTGACACGAAGTTCATAAGCTATTTTTGGCGGACTTTGTGGACTCGATTTGATACACGACTTCAGTTTAGCAGCGTCTACCACCCACGGACTGACGGTCAAACTGAGGTTGTGAATCGCACGTTGGGAAACCTCTTTCGATGTATTTTAGGAGAAAAATCGAAGTAGTGGGATTTGGCTTTATCTCAAGTGGAGTTTGCATTCAACAATATGGTGAACCGCTCGATAGGGAAATCCCCGTTCCAGGTTATTTACGGACGAGTACCTCGCACACACTAGACTTGGTCCCTCTGCCAAAGCTCCCAGGCATGAGCATTGCAGCAGAACATATGGCTGACAAGATCATGGGCATTCATGCGGAGGTACAAACCAAGCTACATGTCTCAAACAAAAAGTACAAGGAGCAAGCGGACAAGCATCAACGACAAAAAGTGTTTGAGGTTGTTGATCAAGTAATGGTTCATTTGCGCAAAGAACGATTTTCGACCGGAGCATACAACAAGTTGAAGAATAAAAAGATTGGACCGGTACCAATCATCCAAAAGATCAATAACAATACTTATGTTGTTGATATTTCAGATTACATGGCGATCTCACGGACTTTCAACGTCGTGGACCTGACCGAGTATCATGAACCAGCGCAGGATGAGAACTCGAGGACGAGTTCTTTCAAAGTGGAGGGGACTGATGTAGAGCGGGTTGGGGATAGTTTCATGGCCAAGATGGATCAGAAAAGGCTCGGTCGGCGACAGAAGTGATCCAGACCATCGGACCTTAAATCGGACGTATCTCACAATCCGGAATGAGTTAGCTGACGTAAAATATATGATTTTGGGGTAGAACGAGCTACTTTAGCCAACCAACCCTGATATGCTGGGTTATGATGCCCAGAATTGCGAAAAACCCCTGGATCGACAATCTTTTCCCTGTTTTAATTTCGTTTTTACTATAAATAGTAAGTTTTAGTTTGATTATAACTCTTCATCCGTTGGGCTTTAGGAGTTGCGCCCAACGTGAAAAGAGCTTAGAATAATTAGGAGAACGGTTTGGTGAAGCCAAATAGGACACTTACTATTTTTGGCCGAAAACCTTGCGCACTAGTAGACATCACGACCGTCTATAAAAAGTAAGTTTACTATTTATAGTAAGTCGCGATTGCTAGGAGTTTTAGTTGTAGTTTGATTCTGATTTCTTTCTCATTGCTTGGTACCCCTATTTAAAGGGTTGTGAACTCATTTTTATTCATTCATTAATAAATTTCGAATTTATTAGAATTTATTTCTATTTTATGCTTTCTTTCCTTGTGGATTCGAGAAGTCTCTGTGAGGAGTCCAAAGAAGTTCCGTAGATTCGGAATACTTATCCTCTTGAGGAAGACGGTGCTCGACCTCACGTCCTCCCCTGCGTCATAGACTAATCGTCTTAACCTTCCATAACTCTAAATTATTTTTACCTGAGTACTTCTCAATATCATACCTAGAGTTTTCCATTGATACTGATCCTTCAGATCTAAGCCTGTGCCCCAACGTTTGCTCTAATACCACTTGTTGAAGAACCGCGGAAGCACACAGAGGTGGATCTAGGATTACAACCCAATGCGACCCCAATGCGACCAAGCAAAAGGGAGAAGTACACAGAGATTTTAACGTAGAAAAACCCTTATGGGAAAAAACAATGGTATAAAGGGACATATAATTACTATGAAAGAAAAAATTACAAAGAGAAAGAGCTTACCCTATTTGAACAACCTCGAATTTCACCCTTGCTACACCCTTTGAGCCCATTAGACGAATTTGAAAACCCATAGTAATATTTTCTAATCCTGTTTACACCCATATATATAGCCTTAGGAAGAATCCCAACGGAAAAGGAAACTGGGAAGAAACTCATACCAAACGAAAAAGGAAACATAAAATTTTATTAAAGACGTTAAATACAATAGGATCCACAAATTAGGGGTAATCTAAATCGATCCCAAGATCCCACCCTGATGGGTGCTTCCTCCTTACCATCTCATTTTAGGTCATAGCCCAAAAATATGTAGATGTAAATCTCGAGTGAACCACAATATAGAAAACAGTGGGGATTGAATGGCTACCATTGAAAATATGCATGGTAACTTCATAATAGATCACAACCAAGAAGTTTTCAATGATGGCAATCTTCACTGTTTTCCATGGTGTGGTCCACTTGAGCTTTGAATTTATATAATTTTTTTTGTCGCATTCCATAAAATGAGTCGGCAAAACTGATGAATGGTGTGGATAAAACACATACACGACAATGGCCACGTCGTGACATGTGGATACTCGTGCCGTGTACAATAGGCCATCCCCTTCCATATAAACCGCCTACGCGGATGGTCTATGGATATGCCAAAGGAAATTTTAGTGTCGTCGCTTTTCATTGGTCCATGTCATTGCATATGGCTCCAAAAACAAGATGCTCGAGATTTTTGTCCCGAGTGATTGGTCCATGCAAAGGAAATTTCAGTGTTGTCATTTTTCATTGGTCCATGTCATTGCCTATGGCTCCAACAAACAAGATGCTCCAAATTTCTCTCCCAAGTAGATTGGTCCATGTCAAAGGAAATTTCAATGTTGTCGCTTTTCATTGGTCCATGTCATTGCCTATGGCTCCAACAAACAAGATGCTCCAAATTTCTCTCCGAAGGGATGTGATCCAGATTTGTCTCCAACACATACACGACAATAGCCATGTCGTGACATGTGGATACTTGTGCCGTGTGCAATAGGCAAACCCCTTCCGTATAAACCGTGTGCGCGGATAGTCTATGGATATGCCAAAGGAAATCTCAGTGTCATCGCTTTTCATTCATCCATGTCATTGCCTATGGCTCCAACAAACAAGATGCACCAGATTTCTGTCCCAAGTAGATTGGGCCATGTCAAAGGAAATTTCTGTGCGCTTTTCATTGGTCTGTGTCATTGCCTATGGCTCAAACAAACAAGATTCACAGGATTTCTCTCCCAAGGGGATATGCTCTAGATTTCTCTCCAGCACATACATGACAATGGCCATGTCGTGACATGTGAAATCCCCTTTTGAATAAACTGCGTGCGCGGATGGTCTATGGATATGCCAAAGGAAATTTCAATGTCGTCCAGATTTCTCTCCCAAGTAGATTGGTCCATGTTAAAGAAAATTTCGGTGTCGTCACTTTTCATTGGTCCATGTCATTGCCTATGGCTCCAACAAACAAGATGCCCCAGATTTCTCTCCCAAGGGGATATGCTCTAGATTTCTCTCCAACACACACAACAATGGCCACGTCATGACATGTGGATACTCGTGCCGTGTGCAACAGGCAATCCCCTTCTGTATGAACTGTGGGTGTGGATGGTCTATGGATATACTAAAGGAAATTTCAGTGTCATCGCTTTTCATTAGTCCATGTCATTGCATATGGCAAACAAGATGCTCCAGATTTCTCTCCCAAGTAGATTGGGTGCTATACCACATGAATTTTAGCATGTGAAATTCTTTAAGCCCATGATGATTTATGTTTTAGATCCACACCATCCATAAACTTTTATGGATCATTCTAGAGGATGAACGCAAAAATGTGGCACATCCAAAGATCAATTGGACCACACCACAAAAAGAAGCAGGGATTAAATGACTACTGTTGAAACACAAGGTCACTCAACGTGGTTCTCCAATTCTTATTGTTTCCTTAGTTTGTCTTACTTGAGCCTTGAGCCTTGGATCTTCCTCTTTTTCTATTTCCTTCCCTAAAATGACATGAAAAACCGCCTCACACAAAATGGTGCGGCCCTTGCCGTGATTGCCTACCTTGATGTGTGTATTCCTTCCATAAAAGCCGTTTTTTCCTTCCCTAAAAACGGCTTCCAAAAAAAAAAAAAGAAAAAAGAAAAAAGAAAGAAAGAAAGAAAAAAGGAAAAAGAAGCAGATTCAATTATCAGGTGGAACATATCATAAGAAACAAATTAAGTTGATTGACCGTTAATGGGCCATCAAGTTTTGGATTGAACTGATGTTTGTTTTATTTCTCTTCATCCAGGTGTACGTAAAGTTATCAAAAGATTGGATGGCAAATAAAATCTAGGAAAACATTAAGTTGTGTTTTAAGAAGTTTTTAATAGTAGAGTGTTCAATCATCATTATTTCCTAGAGTATAGTCCCCCTTAAAATTGAATCTTCTTAATTTTTTGGATCATGCTCTAAAATGATCTGAAAAAATGGATGAATAGAGTAGATATGGAATAGACACATCAAGGTAGGCCCACGATAAGGGCGGCAAAGTTTTGGGTGAGGCCCTAATCCGCTCCCCGCACCACACAACAAGCAACTGAATTTCTTCGCGTGAGCCACACGATGATGTATTTCTTGTATCCACACCATTCATTTTATTTTTTAGATTATTGTAGAATAAGAGTCCAAAAAATACCGATCCAAAACTAAAGGGAACCACACTACTGAAAATAGTAAGAATAGATTCTAACATTGAAAACTCCTTAGGGCCACAGAAGGTTCTGATCTAGCTGATATTTGTATTTTAACTTCATCAAGGTATGTGTCATCTTATGAACAAGTCAGCTGGAAAATAAGCATAATGGTTGTCCTAAGAAAGTTTCAATGGTAGTTTGTTCAATTCCTATTGCTTTCTATGTTGTGGTCCGCCTGAGCTTTGGATGTCTCTCATTTTTGGGCTCATCTCTAGAATGATTCGTAAAAATTGATGAACGGTGTGGATCTAAAAGATAAATCACTGTGAGGCCAGAGAAGTTTCACAGGTTAAAAGTCGTGTTGTGTAGCATGCAATCTATTTGAGAGAGAAATCCTGCATATCTTATCAGATCGGGGTCATTGGAAATGAACCAGTGAGAGAAATCACTTGAGTGGCACCGTATAGGTACCATGGGACAACTGATGGTTTGGCTCAACATGTAGATGTGGTGCACCTATTTAGTGGATTGAATTGATTTTGGAGAAATGTGGTCTTCATGGTGGGATCTATCGTTTTAATGAGACGGATACCCCACCACGGAAGTGTCATGCTAGTGGGAAAGATGGCATGTTACCAAAAGTAATAGAAAATGATTTGGATGATAGGTTCAAGGGTGCATTTGGATGTTTCATGGAAATGAATTTGTGCTGTGACTTGGGGTGGCAATGAGCCAAGATAGGGCAGTATGAGCCTAGTGCAAGCCCAAGCCCAAGCCTGAAAAGATTGGTTGAGACAGGGTCTGTCTCATCTTGAAAATTGATCAAATACCTATTCCATGATGAATTGCCATGATCTGTTACATGTGTGCCATGTGGGCATGAATCACAAAGCCCATGTCTATCTCAAGGAAGTGGCTGTCCTTACATTCCCTTTAATTATTGAGAACATAATATTAGCAATTCTATGACCTATCCTTAATAAGTCATTTATATCCTGCCAAGCATGGATGTGCCATGTATAGACAAAAATCTCCTCCATCTAACCATCCCAATTACCTGACTAGTGGACTCTTTCTCATTGAACAGTTAGTTGTATTTTCACGTTATCTACAACATGGAGGCCATATATCGGATGGTTATATTCGTCCAATGCCTCAGTTCTTTGCGAATCCGTCAATTCGGTATCTCCCTACCAATGAACTGTCTAGATCACTATTGCTTGTAAGTCATGCTACTCTAAATGAACACTGCCAAAGCAATCTGCCCCACACACTGAAGAGGTGATTGAGAAGACATGCATCCAGGGGCTGTGCAAGCAAGCTCCGGGTCATTCATGAGCTGTGACCACTGTTAGCATGCCCCCCCTTAAGAGTTTTGAGGCTGCTCCACTCATGAAGTGCGTTGCTTTGAATATAGGTCCGTGGTCATGTTATTACAACATAATCTATTTTTCTCATGTCCATGGTCCACTGCATGAGTTAATGGTCATTATTTTGTGCCAATGGATCTCCATACTGGCCTTCCTGATTACATATATTACACAAGTGTCAAAAATCATCTCTAGTGCTTGTTGTGCAAATTAAACATTATGATCAAAGAACAAACACATCCACGGTTTAAGCAGAGTGGCAAACGATGGAACTAGTTTCGGGTTAGTGGCCTGGTACAAAATAGACTGACCATTCAAACTCCAATCAGAGTCACAGCCCACAGACCCATGATCCAATACTAACCCATATACTAATTCAGTTTAGAATTTTCTAACACATGGTCCCACTAGTCAGCAAATCATTAGGCACCAGCACCACTCCTTCATCTCATTTACTTAATGGCTCTTATTACATATTTATTAGTTTTTATGAGATTTGGGAATTGAAACGTACTATTACTTAAGTACATACTATAAACAGTTTGAGATGGGAATGAGTTTGTCATAGCCTGACTTGCTTACTTTAATAGGCCTTGTTTTCTCGCTAAAATAGAAGCACAACCCAATAAATACACTTGAGCTCAAGTTAAAAGCAAGCCCGAATATGATAGGCTCCCCAGGGTCTTTTTCCTCCCCGGGCTGCCCGAATGTCGATAGAGGTCTCGGTCTGTAGCTACCCCCTTTTTTGTTAATTCATTATGGCCAAAAAAATATGAGCCTCTTTTTGAAAAAAAAAGAGTTAAAAGCAAGCCTTCCAAGCTGGTTCATGGGCTGACGAGAATTGCAGGCCCATTGCTAGCCCTAATTTAGGTTTCATTTAATCATAGGTTGTGAAAATTAAAATTAAAATTAAAATTAAAATTAAAATTAAAATTAAAAGAAGAAGAAGAAGAAGAAGAAGCTTTGAATACATTTTTACTTGAGGAGCACAAAAAAATCAATAAAATATCTATGTCTATATCTAGTCCCAGGCCCACTCCTTGGAATTTGGCAGCATCTATCAATAAAAAGAGACATAACTTGAAAAGTAAATCTAGGCCTAAATCCATCCATTCTTAGGCCCCACTCATTGGAATCTTGATGTCCCTGACAAAAGAGTAAAGTTCATATTAAAATTTGAGATCAAACCATTCAATCCTAGCCCACTTACTTGGAACATCGCAGTACCCAATAAAAATAAGACTTGACCCTAAAGATAGAATTTTGGTACAGCGTCATCCAATTCGATGCTCAAGTCCGTGGAATCCAGCAACACCTGAAAAAACAAAAAAATTAAAAATTAAAAAAAAAAAAAAACAAAGGAAATATTTTATTTTATTTTTTAAAAGAAAAGAAAAGGAAAAGGAGTCTTGACTTTTTTTTTTTTTTTTTTTTTTTTGCGTAGCTTGCTAGTACACAACCATGTTAGGACACACGCTCCATGTTACTAGGGACCTCAAGTGTTGAAACGAGGTGTCCACTCAGTCTGCCAGTTGAGCTATGGATCTAGGTGTAAAAGGAATCTTCACTGCAATAGTAGAATCTAGGTCCGAAACCATTTAGTCTTGGCCCCACTCATTGGAATAATGGAAATGGGCCTTCCCAGTAAGCCATTATAACAGATTCCTTTTAACCTTAAGCTTTGTGGGGGCTATGTGATGTCTGTGATATATCCGTTCCATTCATTATGCAAGCCTATGTTAGATTCTGATGTAAAACACTATTGAGCCAGAACACAGGAAATAGAGGACTGAAACGCCCATGCGGTACTTTCCAAAGGCCAACACAATGTTTATATGCCATCCAACCCACTTGTAAGTTGATCCCCACGCAGATGAAGGTAAACACCAATATCATCCTGATCCAAAACTTTTGTGGACCCGAAAAAGTTTTAGATAGTGGTTGATCAATCACCATTATTTCTTTTGATGTGGCCCATTTGGGATTTGAGCATGCCTGATTTTTTAAATCAAGTCCTAAAATGAGAAAGCACAATGGATAAACGGAGGGTATATAACTCATACATCACAGTGGGCCTCAAAGAGCTTAGGGTTCCTATTGGACAGGGCTTTCCTGTGCCCCAGCATACAAGGAACCCGTAGGCAGGTATGTAGGAATTGAGATTCTTTAGAACATGAAAAATCCCCTCCTTAGGCAGAACCATCCAGAGAGCATGTAGGCTCATTGCAATGTTAAAATCCATTCTGTGCATCAATTTCTCTGGATCACTTTTGGACCCAATAGAAAAGTTAAAAAATTTAAAAATAATAATAATAAATTTTTATTTTTTATTTTTTAAAAAAGGAGACTTGACTTAAAGAGTAGAATCTCAACCCATTTAGTCCCTTATCCCAGTTGTTGAAATCTGGGTGATTCTATCAAGTGGAGACTTGACTGTAGAATCTTGGCCCAAACCAATCCTATCTCCCTCTTTCAAATCTCTCTCATGTAGGGATGACTGTATATTGTTTTCAATGATGTGGCTCTCATAGTGAATGCATGAGCCTGACCTGACATCCCCTTATCATATTGCATGTCTACCTTCATGCCCTACTCCTTAAAATCTCCCTCTCATTTAGAGATGGTTGTACATTGTTTTCAATGGTGTAGCTCTCATGATGAATGCATGAGTTTGACTTTCCAGGCATCCCCTTATATATTATATTGCCCGTCACCTGTAGATAAAATATACATACTACGCAATCGAAAGATGTGGACAACCGTTCGAAATCTACCACAAATTCATGTGGTGAAGGTTTGAACAGTGGGCATTTGCATCCCCACTATTTTATGAGGAGATTCATTAATTTTTTTATCTATTTTTATTTTTTATTTATTTACCTCAGGTATTCATGTCCTAAAATGAGCTGGTATAAAGATGGACAGAGTGGATATGAGATAAACATCACAATGGGCCCCACATTTACTAATTGGGTTTGGATTTCTAACACATGGTCCTACTTGTCAATAAATTATTAGGCTAGAAAACCAGGCCTTTTATCTATTTACTTAAAAGGATTTTATTAATTAATTTGATCTGATTTGGGAAATGAAATTAGGAGACAAGCTAGTAGGATATATGGATTTTGATTACTGTCGCTTTGTGCCATAGTTTTTTCTCGCAAGAGTTTTTTTATGTTAAATTTAGAGTGTTTGTGATTGGACTCGATTGTGATATTAGAATACTTTACTTGATTCATTTGTGTGCTTACGTGGTCCCCCAACATATAAGACATGTGATCAAAGGGGGCCCAACGGTAACATCTAATCCGCGCCCATAAAACTGTGAGCTAGCATGCTTACCAACCCCGTACAATGGATGAGACGTAGGTTGCCTGCTGAGGCTAGCTACTAGACAGTGCATTGTTGGCCTCATCACGATGTATTTCTTTTATCCACACCGTCAATCCATTTTTCTGGTTCATTTTATGACATGAACCCACAAATAAGAGAAATTCAAATCTAATGTGGACCACACATTAGGAAACCAGTTTCGATTGAATGTCCACCATTAAAAACTTCTTGGCGCAGCAAAGGTTTTGGATGTAGTTGATATTTGTGTTTTTCCTTCATCTACATCTAATTAACACACATTTGGATGCATGGCAAATAACCATTACACTGGGCCTTAGAAAGTTTTTAATGATGAGAGTTCAATCACCATTGTTTTCTTGTGGTCTGGTCCACTTGAGATTTGGATCCATCTAATTTTTGGATCATATGCTAAAATGATATGACAAAATAGATGAATAGTGTGAATAAAACAAATACATAATCGGCTAGATTCCTAAGTTAGTGGGGCACCATTTTTTTAAATGGTGGTTTCTTCTGCCATACACATGGCACAGTTGCATGGCAATCCAAATAGTACAAATTATTGTCCCTATTGCCGACGGATCGTAACAGTAAAATAGATGGAGGGGACAATGCTAACTAATATTTGTGTTTTCTCTTTTTCCATGTCAGTATGAACTTATGAACATGTTGGATCTCAAATAAACATCTTGGTGGGCCGTAGGAAGGTTTCAACGGTGACATCACTGTCCCCACGGTTTTCTGCGGTGGGATTCTTTTGAGCTTTGGATCTTCCTCATTTTCTGCCTCATGCTCTAAAATGATATCTTTGAATGGATAGACTGCGTGGATAAAACACATACATCATGGTGGGGTCCACAGAACTTGGTGACATCGCTTCAGCATCGAGATAGCCACTGAAGTCGCCAGTAGCTAATCCGCTTCCCATTCTGCCCAAATGAAGTTGTCGGAGGCTACGTGGGCTGCACCGAAACGTCAGTGAGAAACCCATTCCGTCCATCAGTTTCCATGTCTCATGTTAGGACAAAAAATTATGAAGATCCAGAATTCCACATTGATTGGTGATTGGTTATTTTGACCCATCTTCGACCGGTCGAGAGCCCTTCTCGACTGGTCGAAGGCGGTGGTCGACCGGTCGAAGGTTCGAGTCGAAACTTCGACTCAAAGTCCAGCGAGTAATGTTGTTATTTTTTTACTGTAGCTTGGACTGGTCGAAGGACCTACAACTGGTCAAAGGGATGTCTCGACTAGTCGAAGGTTACGCAGTTTATTCCGCGATTTTGCCCAAAACTGCGGATTTGAGTCCTTTCGCAACTGGGATGCGGAAAGGAGTTTCCCAAAACTATAAAAGGGGTTGCATAGGGTTTTTTCTAGGTATCAAAGAAAATAGCAAGAGGGTTTCCTAAAGCTTTACAAGGGATTTGCTAAAGGGTTTAGGGCTATCAAGGTGAGAGAGAGGGAAAAAGAGAGAGAGGAAGCTTATAGAAGGGAGGTTCTGCTCGTGGAGGTTCTTTACTGTGCAATCTATATCTCAGCGCTTCTATGTCCTCATAATCGGTTAGATCTCTCCGTTTTCTCTATTTCTCATATTGTTTATCCACTCCTGCGTGAGTGAAGAAGATTGTAACGTTCTACTTCATAGTGGATTGTTGATCTGGACGAGGTCCCGTGGTTTTTACCTCTTTGAGGGTTTTCCACCTAAAAATCTCTTGTGTGGTGTGTGATTGATGCTTTGATTTATTTCATTGTTTTATTATCCATAATTCTGGTTTGTTTCGGGAGGCTAGATCCAAAGGTTTGTACAAGGCATCCTAACAAAGTGGTATCAGAGCTAAGTTCATTGAACGGGTAGGATCGGTTTGGAATTATGGAAGGTGGCTCATCAAGGATGATCAGCCTCAATGGTTCTAACTGGACCATATGGAAGGCTAAGATGGAGGACTTGCTTTATTGTAAGGACCTATATTCTCCAATCTCAGGCATATCAACAAAATCCAAGGATATGACTGATGATGATTGGAAGAAGATGGACCGAAATGCGGTGGGGTTTATTAGACAATGGTTGGATGATTCTGTGTTCCACTATATGTCTACGGAAACCTCAGCCGAAAGCCTATGGCTAAAATTACAAGGGCTGTATGAGAGGAAGACAGCCGGTAATAAGATATTTCTGATAAGGCGACTTGTGAATCTCAAGTTCAAGGATGGTGGTTCTGTGGTCGAGCATATGAATGAGGTCAGCAATATAGTGAACCAACTCACCTCTATGAAGATGGTCCTGGATGATGAATTGCAGGCTTTACTATTGCTTAGTTCATTGCCTGACAGTTGGAAGACATTGGTGGTGTCTCTAAGTAACTCCGCGCCAGACGGAAAGATATCCATGGACAGGTAACCAGTTGTCTCTTCAATGAGGAGACAAGGAGGAAGTCTCAGGGGTCTACTCAGCAAGAGGCTCCTGTGACTCAGGAATGGGGGAGAGAAAAGAACAGGAAGGGCGGGAAGGCCCGAGATAAATCAAGAGGCAAGTCAAGTAACAGAAAAGAGGTTGAATGCTGGAATTATGGCAAGAAGGGCCACTACAAGCATGAATGTCATGGTAAGAAAAACGACAAGAAAGGAAAAGGGAAGGAAGATGAATCTGATTCCACTGCGGTCGCTTCAGATGGCGACATGGTAGTTATTCTTTCCACAGATCATGATGTATGTCTCACGGCTACGAGTCAGGGCACCGACTGGGTGATAGACTCGGGAGCTTCTTTTCATGCGACTCCACACAAAGACTCCTTCACAAGCTACAAGTCAGGTGACTATGGGACTGTGAAGATGGGAAATTCTGGCGTATCAAAGATCGTGGGAGTCGGTGATATTTCAATGAAAACCGATGTGGGCTGTACATTGGTTCTCAGGGATGTGAGGCATATCCCAGACCTTCGCCTCAACTTGATGTCGACGGGAAGGTTGGATGATGATGGCTATGAAAGCCGGTTTGCTGGTGGGCGATGGAAGCTCATCAAGGGTTCGTTGATCGTGGCTAGAGGAAAGAAGTGTTGCACCCTGTACAAGGAAAGTGTCAGTATGTGCAAGGGTGGGTTGAACGCAGCGGAAGATTCAGCTATTGACATGTGGCATGGGCGTCTAGGCCACATGAGTGAAAAAGGGCTTGACTACTAGCGAGAAGACTCCTTCCGGTACGTGACGGGTATGCCTCTCAAAACCTATCTTGATTGTTTATCGGAAACAAACATAGAGTTTCATTTATTAAAATTGCTTCTCATGTTAATAAAGTGCATGCATTAGATTTGGTTTATTCTGATGTTTGTGGTCCTATGAGGACAAAAACCTTGGGTGGGGCATTGTATTTTGTCACTTTTATAGATGATGCATCTAGGAGGGTTTGGGTTTATGCTTTGAAATCCAAGGACGAGGTCTTTGGTGTGTTTAAATTGTTTCATGCTATGGTTGAGAGAGAGACAGGTAGATCAGTGAAGTGCATCCGCACTGACAATGGTGGTGAATACATTGGCGACTTTCACAAGTACTGCAAATCCCAGGGTATACGGCATAAACAGATGGTTCCCAAGACCCCCCAGCATAATGGTGTAGCTGAGCGAATGAATCGCACCATTGTTGAGAGAATCAGATGCATGTTATCCCATGCGAAGTTGCCCAAGACGTTCTGGGGAGAAGCAATGCGCACGGGGGTGTATTTGATAAACAGGTCTCCATCAGCCCCGTTGAATGGAGAAGTACCTGAGAAGGTGTGGACTGGACATGATCCATCGTACAGTCATATCAGGGTGTTTGGATGTAGGGCATCCGTTCACGTACCAAAGGACGAGAGGTCCAAGCTTGATATGAAGATCAGGCAGTGTGTGTTCTTAGGGTACGGTGATGAAAAATTCGATTACAGGTTATGGGATCCGACCGAGAAGAAGCTCGTCAGGAGCAGAGATGTGGTTTTCTTTGAAGATCAGTGTATCGAAGACATTGGTAAGCCAGAGAAGAACCAGCCTAGTTCAGGTGAGCTAGAGGACATGGATCCGATTACTCCTCCCGTGGTGCCTGATGATGGGGGAGTACAGCAAGGTGCAGGGACGAAGGAGTTCCTTCAGAAGATGGACCAGGGGAGCAGCCCCCACTTGATCCACCTGTTGAGCCACAGGTGAGAAGGTCATCTAGGGACAGACAGTAGTCAAGAGGTACTCGCCGCATGAGTACATTATGCTAACCGATGGGAGAGAGCCAGAAGATTATTCTGAGGCCCTAGCCGACGAGCATAAGGGGGAGTGGTTGAAAGTTATGCAAGAGGAGATGGAATCCTTGCATAAGAACCACACCTATGACATGGTGAAATTGCCTAAGAGCAAGAAAGCTCTGAGCAACAAGTGGGTGTTTAGAAAGAAGGTTGAGCAGAAGAATTCACAGACGAGGTTCAAGGCCAGACTTGTGGTGAAAGGGTTTGGTCAGAGGAAAGGCATAGACTTCGAGGAGATATTCTCACCAGTGGTGAAGATGACATCCATACGGGTGTTGCTTGGGTTGGCGGCTAGCATGGATCTGGAGATAGAGTAGTTAGATGTTAAAACTGCCTTTCTCCATGGTGACCTGGAAGAAGAGATCTACATGCACCAACCAGAGGGGTTCGAAGTCAAGGGCAAGGAGCATATGGTGTGTAAAGTGAGGAAGAGCTTGTATGGGAAACAAGCTCCACGGTAATGGTACAAGAAGTTTAACTCGTTTATGTTGAAACATGGGTATGACAGAACAGTCGGACCACTTGTGTGTTCACGCGCAAGTTCTCGGATGGTGATTTCTTAGTTCTGCTATTATACGTTGATGACATGCTCATCATGGGAAAAGACATCAAGAAGATTGACAGGCTGAAACAAGAGTTGGGCAAGTCTTTTGCGATGAAAGACTTGGGCCCGGCTAGACAAATCTTAGGAATGGAGATAACCCGTGACAGAAGCAGCAGGAAGCTTTGGCTGTCACAAGAGCGGTATATTGAGAAAGTCCTAGAGCGGTTCAATATGAATACAGCGAAGCCGGTCAGTACTCCACTGGATGGTCACTTCAGATTGAGTGACAGACAGTGTCCCAAGACGAAGGCAGAGGTAGAAGAGATGCAGAAGATACCCTACGCATCAGCTGTAGGAAGTTTGATGTATGCTATGGTGTGTACACGCCCAGACATAGCATATGCGGTTGGTGTTGTCAGCCGGTATCTTACCAATCCTGGCAAAGAGCATTGGGCAGCGGTGAAATGGATACTGCGGTATCTAAGAGGCTCATCCAGGTTGAGCCTATGCTATGGTGACGGTAAACCTGTGTTAGAGGGCTACACGAGATGCGAGTATATGGCGGTGACATAGACTCCAGGAAGTCTACATCAGGGTTCATGTTCACATTTGCAGGGGGAGTAGTTTCTTGGTAGAGCAAGCTACAGAAGGTCATAGCATTGTCGATGACAGAGGCCGAATACATTGCAGTCACAGAAGCATGTAAATAGATGCTTTAGATGAAAAGGTTCCTACATGAACTTAGCCTAAAGCAGGAGGAGCACGTGGTCTATTGCGATAGTCAGAGTGCTATACACTTGAGTAAGAATCCAAGTCAGCATTCCAAGTCGAAGCACATAGAGATTCGATATCACTGGATCAGGGATACTTTGGAACAGAATGTGTTACAGCTTGAGAAAGTCCACACGGACGATAATGGGTCAGACATGATGACCAAGGTTTTGCTCAAGGGCAAGTTTGAGGTTTGTAGAAACCTGGCTGGTTTGAAGAAGGTGGATCCCTCCTGGGTAAAAAAGAGGGAGATTTGATGGGTTATTTTGACCCATCTTCGACCGGTCGAGAGCCCTTCTCGACTGGTCAAAGGCGGTGGTTGACCGGTCGAAGGTTCGAGTCGAAACTTCGACTCAAAGTCCAGCGAGTAATGTTGCTGTTTTTTACTGTAGCTTGGACTGGTCGAAGGAACCTTCGACTGGTCGAAGGGGACCTACGACTGGTCGAAGGGATGTCTCGACTAGTCGAAGGTTACGTAGTTTGTTCCGCGATTTTGGGCGAAACTGCGGATTTGAGTCCTTTCGCAACTGGGATGCAGAAAGGAGTTTCCCAAAACTATAAAAGGGGTTGCCTAGGGTTTTTTCTAGGTATCACAGAAAATAGTAAGAGGGTTTCCTAAAGCTTTATAAGGGATTTGCTAAAGGGTTTAGGGCTATCAAGGTGAGAGAGAGGGAGAAAGAGAGAGAGGAAGCTTATAGAAGGGAGGTTCTGCTCGTGGAGGTTCTCTACTGTGTAATCTATATCTCAGCGCTTCTATGTCCTCATAATCGGTTAGATCTCTCCATTTTCTCTATTTCTCATATTGTTTATCCACTCCTACGTGAGTGAAGAAGATTGTAACGTTCTACTTCATAGTGGATTGTTGATCTGGACGAGGTCCCGTGGTTTTTACCTCTTTGAGGGTTTTCCACGTAAAAATTTCTTGTGTGGTGTGTGATTGATGCTTTGATTTATTTCATTGCTTTATTATCCATAATTCTGGTTTGTTTCGGGAGGCTAGATCCAAAAGTTTGTGCAAGGCATCCCAACAATTGGGTCCAGTCTAGTTCAAGCCAATCATAATATGTGGTCCGAGATTGAACCGGGGCTTGGAAATTTTTGAGTGGGTCGGAACAGGCCCCTGTGTAATGGGTACTGTGTCAGGTTAGGGTCAAAATTCTTTACTCATTCAAGAAATGGCTAAGCATTGGGCAGACTCTGAGCCAACCATTTCTACCCTGAAATGCAGTCCACGTTGTCGAAGGCATGAATCAAATTCAGATGCCACTTTAGGTGAATGAAAACAGAAACCTTCTGTCCCTTCAAATTTAGATGGCTGTGATAGGGGGGAAATGAGTTATTTGTGGCCGGTCAAAATAATGACTACATAATAAAACTCTCACTAAGGCAAACCCCAAGCCGTCTAATAAAATATCTAATGGTTGTTGATCTCATTCACAGTATCGTGCGAAAGCTCTAGGAATCCATTTCTAGTCTCATTTCCCTACCGAATGCTCGACTGCCCACTAGTTTGCAGGTCATGTGAACTTTTTTGAGAACTCATCACACACGATGCAACTCCAAAATCTGGACAGTGGTCCACGTGAAGCAGCACCTAATGAAACCCCCCAACTCAATTTTTACTTTGATCCAAAACTTTGACGGTCTATGAAATATGAAAACAGTTTCCTCCCTTGATTTGCATTTCTCTTTGCTATGGCCCACCAAAATTTTAGATTAGAGTGAAAATTTATCCCTTGGGGTTTCATAAGATTCCACATCACATAGACAGTTTGGATTAGACAACCATGACACATGTGCAAAGGTGTGCACGTGGGTAGGAGGGCAGGTGAGATGCAACATTCCATGGTTGGCCTCGTGCTTCCCACGAGAAATAGTTCTATGCGGTCCAGCTCATGGAACTACCCATGAGGTCGAGCTGTGTGGGCCCCACCGTGATATGTTTCCAACATCTACCCCATCAGTCAGATGTACCATTCCATGGTGGGCCCCGGGCTTAAAAATCAAGTCAATCCATGACTTTTGTGCGTCACACCACATACAAAAGTTGAGAGGGGTTATCCTCTCATTAAGACATGCCTAAAACATATAAAAGCACTTGGTCGAGCCCACCTGAAATTTGGATGCATCTGAAAATTGGTCTGGCCCCTCATCCAAGTGGGAAACACATAATGGATGAGCTGGATTTGTGAACCACATCTAATGGGCACAACGAATGATTATGAATGTTTTAATGGAAGGGTAACCCCTCTCAACTTTTGTATGTAGTGTGGCCCATAAAAGTCACGGATTGACTTGAATTTTAAGCCCGAGGCCCACCATGGAATGGTGCATCTGACTGATGGTGTAGATGTTGAACACGCATCACGGTGGGGCCCACACAGCTCTACCTCATGGGAAGTTCCCATGAGCTCGACTGCATAGAACCTTATATATATATATATATATATATATATATATATATATATATATATATATATATATATATATATATAATGATGTAAGGTATAGAAAGGCATTCATGTACATGTATTTATTAGGGGGGTATTCCAATTGCAATCTTGATGGTCAGTTAAGCTTATATAAGGGAGGTTGATAAAATAAATATGTTAGAATTATGGATGAATAGGTACGTGAGTAGATATAATGATTCGAAAGTTGATATATCATGATCCGGCGATCCAAAGATGAAGTGGACAGTCGGATGGCTTTTCCAAGGGATGAGTAGTTAATTCAACGACCAGTTTGATAACTAATCGAGTGCTGAGTGTAGCCCACCCGAATTTTCCTACTTTTCTTCATGACATTTAATATAGTTAAAAAAAACTAATCGAGTGTACAAAAGATATACGAGGCTTAAAGATTTGGGTGTGAGTGAGTCTAAGTGTATGTACCTTTGTGCGGGTCCAAGTATTACTATTCTAAAAACACAAATTCACATGCCATGTATATTAGAATAAGTACCTGTGTACCTACACCAGCTGAAATTTTTTTGGGATGTTACAGTCACTTATGAAGGGATTGGATGGCATATAAACATAACAGTGGCTAATTAAGGATGGTTTCAACGGTGGGTGTATTCATCCCTATTATTTCTTGATGCAATCTTGAATTAATTTTTTAATTTGCCTGATACATTCATGTCCTAAAATAAGCTAGTGACAGGATGAACAGAGTGGATATGAGATAAACATAAGCGTGGGCCTCACTTAGACCTGTGACCTAATCCCCACCCATTTACGAATTGGGTTTAGAGTTTTAACATATGGTCCCGCCGGTGAACAAATTATTAGGCCTGAGCAACACTCCTTTGATTCATTTACTTAAAGGCTCTTACTAATTTTTATGTGATTAGGGAATTAAAACCTTCTATTAATACCTGCATGCATCCTTAAAATGCATTGAAACGAGTGTGTTAGCTATAACCTGTCTCATTTTCTTTAATAAGCCTTGTTTTCAGGCTGAAACTCAAGCACAGCCTAGTATGGGCTGAACAAAGTCACATGGCCATTGCTAGCAATAATTCAACGCTTTGTTCAAGCCTACACGGTGAAATGAAAACTTCCAATAGATTTTAGCCTGATAAGTCAAAACAAATCAGTAAAAAATCTGGTTTCTTATCTAGTATCAGGCCCCACTCGTTGGATTCTAGTAATACCCGAAAATGGGTATACTTCACTCTGAAAGTAGAATCTGTGCCCAAATACATCTAGTCCCATGCCCGAATCTGTACCCAAATCTATTACGTCCCATGCCCCCCTCGAAATTCTGATGCTCTTAATAAAGGAGGAGAAGTGACTGTAGAATTTAGGTCCAAACCCATCTTGTCCCGGGCCCCACTCCTTAAAATCTCCCTCTCATCTATAGATGGTTATACATCATTTTCAATGGTGTGGCTCTCTAATGAATGCATGGGCTTGACTTTCGAGGCATCCCTTTATCATGTTGCTGGTCACCTTCACATGAAATACACATACCACGCCAAAAAAAAATAATAAAAAAATAAAATAAAAAATAAAAATTGAACGACCATTCAAAATCCAGCATAAATTCTTGTGGTGAATCATGTGAAGGTTGCATCAGCCTATTGGCATCAAATTTTGAATACACAGTGACCTTTTGGACAAGTTTGTGCTGTGTTCACACTTCAATGGCTTACATGTCATCAAACCTTTAAAATATAAGCTTAATGATCTACAAGGCCTCATAGAGTAACCAATCGTAGAGGAGGATCATATGTGCTTAGACTATTATATCGCAATCTCACAAATGACTCAAGAGTCATATCTTGTCCTAATTACCAAGATATAGACAGGAAGCTCTCCATCCCCTTCAATAGGAATAGATCTAGGAGAGATTCCCTTGTTTGGGAGATCAAAAGCAGCATTCAATCGATGGGTCATCGTATATCTAATTAAAATAGTTTTTTATTTTAATAAAAATAAAAAATGACCAGGTCTAACTAAGCATCCTAACTAATTAATTAATTTTATTAGAAATTTGAAAACTTTTTATTTCATTGTATTTCTAAAATATGCCTAGCAAAGTCTATGTCCACAGGGTAGCAACATGGAGCTTTCTTCTTCTCTAAAACAATAGAAACAAAATTAGAAGATATACCTCTCCCACTCTTCCTCTGTACAAGATATTCTCATACTAATGAATACCTCAAGAGATGCTGAATGAAATACATCTCTCTATCTGTGTTCCTCCTTATATAGACCACACAAGAGAGAGTATATTTGACACAGGGATGAACGTGATGAGGTTGATCATCGTCTTCCTCAAGGATAATTACTTCAAATCCACGAAGCTTCTCTGGACTCCTCACAGAGACTTCTCAAATCCACGAGAAAAAAAGCAAGAAAATATAAATAAATTCTATAAAATTCATAATTTGATTGATGAATGAAATAAACGAGTTCACAACCCTTTAAATAGGGATACTAAGCCATGGGAGAAGTTTCGAAATCAAACTCCAACTAAAACTCCTAGAATTCATAACTTACTATAAATGGTAAACTTACTATTTATAGACGGTCGTGATATGTATAGACGGTCGTGATGTCTATTAGTGTGCAAGATTTTTGACGCAGGGGAGGACGTGAGGTCGAGCACCGTCTTCCTGTAGAGGATAACTATTCCGAATCCACGGAACTTCTCTGGACTCCTCACAAAGACTTCTCGAATCCACGAGAAAAGAGAGCAGAAAATAGAAATAAATTCTAAATAAATTTGAAATAGATTAAAAATGAATAAAAATGAGTTCACAACCCTTTAAATAAGGATACTAAGCAATGGGAAAGAAATCTGAATCAAACTACAACTAGGACTCCTAGAATTCGCGACTTACTATAAATAGTAAACTTACTATTTATAGATGGTCGTGATGTCTACTAGTGTGCAAGGTTTTCAGCCAAAAATAGTAAGTGTCCTATTTGGCTTCACCAACCCGTTCTCCTAATTATTCTAAGCTCTTTTCACGTTGGGCGCAACTCCTAAAGCCCGACAGATGAAGAGTTATAAGCAAACTAAAACTTACTATTTATAGTAAAAACGAAATTGAAAGAGGGAAACGACCGTCAAATCAGGGGTTTCTCGCAATTCTGAGCATCGCAACCCTACGTAGCTAGGTTGGTTGGCTAAAGTAGCTCGTTCTACCCCAAAATCATATATTTTTCGTCGGCTAACTCATCTCGGATTGCGAGATACGCCTAATTTAAGGTCTGATGGTCCAGATCACTTCTGTCGCCGACTGGGCCTTTTCTGATCCATCTCTGCCATGTAATTGTCCACGACCCGCTCTACATCAGTCTCCTCCACTTCAAAAGAACTCGTCCTCAAGTTATCATTATGCGCTGGTTCATGATACTCAGTCAGGTCCGCGACATTGAAAGTTCGTGAGATCGCCATATCATCTGGAAGATCAACAACATAAGCATTGTCATTCATCTTTTGGATGATTGGTACCGGTCCAATCTTTTTATTCTTCAACTTGTTGTACGTTCCGGTCGAAAATCTTTCTTTACGCAGATGGACCATTACTTGGTCGCCCACCTCGAACACTTTCTGTCGCCGGTGCTTGTCCGCTTGCTCCTTGTACTTTTCGTTCGAGGCATGTAGCTTGTTCTGTACCTCCACATGAATGCCCATGATTTTGTCTGCCATATGTTCTGCTGCAATGCTCATATATGGGAGCTTGGGCAGAGGGACCAAGTCTAGTGTATGGCGAGGTACTCGTCCGTAGATAACCTGGAACGGGGATTTTCCTATCGAACGGTTCACCATGTTGTTGAATGCAAACTCCGCTTGAGACAAGGCTAAATCCCACTGCTTCAGTTTTTCTCCTGAAATACATCGAAGGAGGTTTTCCAACGTGTGATTCACAACCTCAATTTGACCGTCATTCTGTAGGTGGTACGCACCGCTGAACTGAAGGCGTGTATCGAATCGAGTCCACAAAGTCCACCAAAAGTGGCTTATGAACTTCGTGTCACGGTCGAAAGTAATAGTATTAGGAACCCCATGTAGCCGCACAATTTCTCTGAAGAATAGATTCACCACGTGTGTTGCATCGAGAGTCTTCTTGCATGGAATAAAGTGCGCCATCTTGGAAAAACGATCTACTACCACGAACACCGAATCCATGCCGCGTTGTGTTCGTGGGAGACCAAGCACAAAGTCCATAGATAAATCCTCCCAAGGGCCATCAGGCACGGGTAACGGGGTGTAGAGGCCCGTATTATGAGATTGCCCCTTGGAAGTCTGACAAATATAACAGCGTTGGACTGCCTTTCCCACATCACGTACCAATTGCAGACAGTAATACCGTTCTTCCACAAGAGCTCGCGTCTTGTCTCGCCCAAGGTGTCCACTGAGGCCACATCCATGTAGCTCTTGGATTATCTGTTCTCTTAGTGAACTCTTTGGGATACATAGTCGATTTCCCTTGAAAAGGAACCCATCTTGTATATGTAAGTCACTGGGGTGACCTTCCTGACATCTAACCCATGCATCTTTGAAGTCGTCGTCGTCGGCATATATGTCTTTGAGGTGATCGAACCTGACAACTTCATTGCTCATAGTGACTAGCAAAGTTGCAAGGTGACTCAACGCATCGGCTACTTTGTTCTGTTGGCCTGACTTATGCTTTAGCATGAATATGAATTCCTATAAAAATGAGATCCATCTAGCATGCACACGGTTAATGTTAGCTTGACTATTAATAAATTTGAGGGCTTGATGGTCCGTGTAAAGTATGAATTCCCTTTGAATCAAATAATGTCGCCAGTGTTGCAGTGCCTGGACCACCGCGTACAACTCGATCTCATATGTAGACCACTTCTTGCGTGCATTACTAAGTTTCTCACTGTAGAAAGCTACCGGCCTACCTTCTTGAGACAAAACTCCCCCAATCTCGACATATGAGGCATCACATTCGACTTCAAACAGTTTGTTGAAGTTGGGAAGTAAAGGAACCGGGGTCGTGGATAATCTCCTGTCGGCTTCGTCAGTCCACTGAAACTGCCCTTTCTTCATGCAATCTGTGATCGGTGACACAATGCTACTGAAATTTTTCACGAACCGACGATAGAATGTCGCTAGTCCATGGAAACTTCGCACTTCGTGAATATTTTTGGGAACCGGCCATTCTCTGATTGTCTTCACCTTTTCCTCATCCACTCGAATGCCCGTGGATGTAACCACAAAACCCAGAAACAATAGGCTATCAGTCATGAAGCTACACTTTTTTAAATTGAGGTACAATTTATTTTCAGTGAGCACTTGAAGGACCTTCTTGAGGTGCTCCATATGGGTGGTTTCGTCTTGACTGTATATCAAAATATCATCAAAATAAACCACAACGAACCGCCCGATGAAAGGTTTCAAAACTTGGTTCATCAACCGCATGAATGTGCTAGGAACATTAGAAAGACCGAAAGACATGACCATCCATTCGTACAATCCTTCCTTGGTCTTGAAGGCTGTTTTCCACTCATCACCCGGCCGTATTCGAATCTGATGGTAGCCGCTCCTTAAGTCCAATTTAGAGAATATTTTTGTGCCCTCTAGCATATCCAACATATCATCCAACCGTGGTATAGGAAACCTGTATTTTATGGTGATCTTGTTGATGGCCCGGCTATCGACACACATGCGCCAACTCCCATCTTTCTTTGGAGTTAGTAGAGCTAGTACAGCACATGGGCTCATGCTTTCTCGAATAAGACTCTTACGGATCAGTTCCTCCACTTGTCCCTGCAGAATCTCGCACTCATTCGGGCTCATTCGATAATGAGGACGATTCGGTAAACTGGACCCAGGGACAAAGTTGATATGGTGTTAGATATCTCGCATAGGGGGTAACTCATCGGGAAGGTCCTCGGGCCAAATTTCTTGAAATTCATGTAACAAGGGCCTTAGTCTTCCAGGGATGATGGTAGGTTCGAGTTCTTCCCCTTTTACAATTAATGCATAAGTCTGTCCTGCTTCTTTAGATTCTTCCACGAAGTCCCGAATGGTTAAGAGAAAACGACTCTCCACTTTAGAAGTTTCGGGTGGTCCTTCTGGATCCATAGGGGCCAATATGGTCTTCCGGCCGTCCTTGACGAAGATATATATGTTATCTCGCCCTTTATGAGTGGCGTCACAGTCAGATTGCCAGGGTCGACTGAGTAGTGTGTGACATGCTTCCATGTCAACCACATCGCATACTACTTCATCCTTATAATATTTGCCAATTGAAAAAGATATGGTGCACCGTTCAGTTACCTTTGTCTCGCTGACCTTCTTGATCCAACCGATTGTATATGGAGAGGGATGACGCTCTGTTTTCAATTGTAATTTTTTCAACATGCCCCTGGAGACGATGTTCTCTCTGCTTCCACTGTCAATGATCACGTCACAAACCTTTTGATTCACCGTACACCTAGTACGAAAGATATTATGCCGCTGTGGATGCACTTCTTTTCTTGGCGCATATAATAGCCGCCTCACGACGAAAAAATCGCTGTGATCTTACTGAACCCGAATCATCTACCTCATCCTCGGCGGTATGCTCCTGTTCTTCAATATCTGGATCTTCATAAGCGTTATCAGCACTACCATCATTAATGGCGAGGTTTTCCACTTTTCGCTGGGGACAAGTATTTAACAGGTGGCCTGGTTGGCCACAACGATAGCAGTTGTTGGGCCTTGGCCGAGCATAAGGGTTCGGGATTGTACTTGGACCAGCAGCAGTCGATACGCCCCTTTGGGGTCTAGCTTGCCCGCTTCCCTGATCTCGGTTCTCAGATGTAGGAGGTTAAGTGCGTGCTCCTACGAGCTCCTTTCCCTTAGGCTGTGGAGCTCTCTGGGGTGGACCTGCCGAAGTGATCCTCGCAGTAGGATAGGCCCGTGTGTTAAAACGTTCAAGTTGCGCTTCTGCCCGAGTAGCCAACTTGATCGCATCATTCATCGTCCAAACGGACTGCATCTGGACCCAATCCTGGACCGCCATACACAATCCACCGTTGAATCGGGCGACTTGCTGCGATTCAGTCTCGACCAAATTGTTGCGCGCCGCTAGGCGGTAAAATTCTTCTGCGTACTCTCTCACCGACCGACTATCCTGTTGACAATTTTGGTATTGTTGGAATAATACCTGATCGTAATCGCTAGGGAGGAATCGGGCACGTAGTAGCTGCTTCATTCGCTGCCATGTGCGAATTAGTGCTTTCATCTGTTTGGTTCGTGCGAGTTGCAGTTGTTCCTACCAAGCTGAAGCTCCTCCTTTCAACTTGTAGGCCACAAGCTTGACCTTCTTTGTTTCAGGGATGTCCATATAGTCAAAAAATTGCTCAACTTCAGAAAGCCAATCGAGAAAATCCTCAATGTGTAGCTGGCCGTTGAAGTTAGGAATATCAACCCGTATCTTGAAGTCTCGATCTATTCGATCTACCCGATCACCGCCTTACCTGGGGTGTTGGAAGATCACGTCATCGATCTCCTCTTCACTGGAGCCCCCGTCCTCAGGGACGGCCCTTGGATGCACTGCTGGTATTATCCTGCGATCAGGGCAATTACAAGTTTCAGCAATTGGTGGTGGAGGATTACCACCAGGAACACGGAGTTGCCCTAGGGTTTCTGCTAAGAGATTCGCTATGTGGTCCATGGAAGCCTGCAACCCTTGCATGGCTTGCCGATTCTCTTGCTACGCTGCTTGGAAAGTTGCCGCCGTTAAAGGAAAATTTCCTGGAGCACCGCCTATGGGATTATTGCCCGACCCGTCGTTAGAAGCCATCGACCCGAGGAGAAACTTCGCTCTGATACCAAACTGACGCAGGGGAGGACGTGAGGTCGAGCACCGTCTTCCTCAAGAGGATAACTATTCCGAATCCACGTAACTCTCTCGGACTCCTCACGAGACTCTCGAATCCACGAGAAAAGAGAGCAGAAAATAGAAATAAATTCTAAATAAATTCGAAATAGATTAAAAATGAATAAAAACGAGTTCACAACCCTTTAAATAAGGGTACTAAGCAATGGGAAAGAAATGCGAATCAAACTACAACTAGGACTCTAGAATTGTGACTTACTATAAATAGTAAACTTACTATTTATAGACGGTCGTGATGTCTACTAGTGCGCAAGGTTTTCAGCCAAAAATAGTAAGTGTCCTATTTGGCTTCACCAACCCGTTCTCCTAATTATTCTAAGCTCTTTTCACATTGGGCGCAACTCCTAAAGCCCGACGGATGAAGAGTTATAAGCAAACTAAAACTTACTATTTATAGTAAAAACGAAATTAAAAGAGGGAAACGACCGTCAAATTAGGGGTTTCTTGCAATTCCGAGCGTCGCAACCTAGCATAGCGGGGTTGGTTGGCTAAAGTAGCTCTTTCTACCCCAAAATCATATATTTTTCATTGGCTAACTCATCCCGGATTGCCAGATACACCTGATTTAAGGTCTGATGGTCCAGATCACTTTTGTCGCCAACCGGGCCTTTTCTGATCCATCTTTGCCATGTAATTGTCCACAACCCGCTCTACATCAATTTTCAGCCAAAAATAATACGTATCCTATTTGGTCGAACCACGATGTTCTCCTAATTATTCTAAGCACTTTTCATGTTGGGTGCAACTCCTAAAGCCCAACGGATGAAGAGTTATATGGAAATTAAACTAAAACTTACTATAAATAGTATAAACAAAATTAAAACGGGAATTTGACTGTCGATTCGGCAGTATTTTGCAAATGGGGTTGGGTGGCTAAAGTAACTTGTCCTACTCCAAAATCATATATGCTAAGTCGAATAGCTCATTCCAAATTGCGAGATACGTCTGATCTAAGGTTCGACGGCCTAGATCACTTCTGTCATCGACCGGACCATTTTTTATCCATCTTGGCCGTGAAACTGTCCGCCACCTGCTCTACATCAATATCGAAGTGTCCTAGAGGAACAAGGATTCACCCACCATTGAAACTTGTTTTAGGGCCACAAAATTTTTACATTAGATTGATGTTTGTCTTTTACCTTCATCCCCATAAGAATCAAGTTATGAATGGGTTGGATGGCATATCAACATCACAGTGTCCCAAGAAGGTTCAAACAGTGGACATTTCGATCCCTCTACTAATTTATGAGGCAAGCTTCACTTAATGTTTTTTTTATGTGCCTCATATATATTCATGTCCTAAAATGAGCTGGCAAATGGATGGATAGAGTAGAGATGAGATAAACATCACAGTGGGCCCCACATGGTCGCCCATTTACTGATTGGGTTTAGATTTCTAGCACATGGTCCCACGCGCAATAAATAATTGGGGAAGAGAATTAGTCCTTTTGATCTGTTTACTTAAAAGCCCTTTACTAAATTTCATGTGATTAGGGAGTTGAAACATTTTCTAATACCGAGCTATGTGCATCTTTGAAATGGGAGTGAGTTAGCCATAACTTGACTCATTTGCTTTAATATGCCTTGCTATCAGGCTAAAACTAAAGCACAAGTACACCCAGTTAGAAGCAGGCCTGGCCAGCTGGCCCATGGGCTTACCTAGTCACAGGTCCATTGCCAACTCTAATAAAAGCTTAAAATATATTTCATCCTAACAAGCTTAAACAAATTAGTAAAAAATTTGGGCTCATATCCAATCCCAGACCCTACTCAAAATCTAATATACCATGCCAAAAAACAAAAAGAGACTTGACTCCAAAGGTAAAACTTCTGCCCAAATCCATCTAAGTCATGTGCCCCACCCCCTTGATATTCTGGTGCTATCTCAACAAATTAAAGAAGAGCCTGGGGCCTGGAATGTTTACTTTGCACCTAAACCCATCGTCTTGGCCCCACTCTTTAATATCTCTCTCATCTAGGGATGGTTGTACATCGTTTTGAATGATGTAGCTTTCGTAATGAATACATGGGCCTAACTTTCCAGCATCTCCTTATCATGTTGTTAGTCACCTTAAGATGAAATACACACGCCACACCATAGAAAAGAAAAGAGTGGACAACCATTCAAAATCCTAATTAAGTACATAAATTCATGTAGTGAATCGTGTGAAGGTTGCATTTGTGTATTGGCATCTAGTTTTAAATACATGGTAACCTTCTGGACAAGTCTGTGATGTGTTCAGACTTTAGTGGCACACCCATCGCCACACCTTTAGAGTATGGGCTTAATCTACAAGGCCTCATAGGGTAACCAGTTAAGAGAAGGATCAGATTCACCATTCAAACCCAAATCAAAGTCACATCCCATGGACCTGTGATCCAATACTTACCCATCTACTAATTGGGTTTAGAATTTTCTAACACAGCAGTCAGCAAATCATTAGGTCACCGCTCCTTCATCCCATTTACTTAAAGGCTCTTATTACATATTTTTTAGTTTTTATTAGATTTGGGAATTGAAACTTTCTATTACCTGTACATACTAGGAACAGTTTGAGATGGGAATGGGTTTGCTATAGCCTGACTTGCTTACTTTAACAGGCCTTGTTTTATGGCTAAAATAGAAGCACAACCCAATAAATACACTTGAGCAAGTTAAAAGCAAGCCCGGCAAGTTGGTTCATGGGCTGACGAGAGTTGCAGGATCATTGCTAGCCCTAATTTTGGTTTCAATTAATCTTGCGTTTGTGCAAAATAAATAAATAAATAAATAAAAAGAAGCTTTGAATACATTTTGACTTGATGAGCACAAACAAATCAACAAAATATCTCTGTTTATATCTAGTCCAGGCCCACTCCTTGGAATTTTATTTTTTTTTTCATTTTTTTTTTTTTTGCACACGCACACACACCCCCACACACTCACTCCACACGCACACACACCCCACACACGCACACAGTGGGATTTCACCACCGTGGGTACTCGAACCCTTGACTCGGTGTTGAAACTCTAGAGAGTCTACCACCCAGGTAAGAGTAAGGACAATACTTGCCCCACACACGCACTCCTTGGATTTTGGCGGCATCTACCCATCCATTCCTGGGCCCACTCATTGGAATCTTGATGCTACAAAAGAGTACACTTCATAGTAAAATTTGATATCAAACCATTCAGCCCTGTGCCCACTTCCTTAGAACATCACATCACTCAGTAAAAACAAATCTTGACTCTAAATATAAAATTTTGGTATAACACTATCCAATCCATACTCAACTCCGTGGAATTCAGCAACACCGAATAAAATAAAATAAAAATTAAAAGAAAAGGAACAAAAAAAAGGAAAAAGAAAAAAAGAAAAGGAAAAGGGGCCTGGACTATAGTAGAATCTAAGTCCAAAACCATCTGGTAGTCTCAGCCCCACTCCTTGGAATAATGGACATGGGGAGCGGTTGTAATAGAAATCCCCTTTAACCTTAAGCTATGCGGGGGCTATGTGATGTTTGTGATATATATACTCCATTCATTATGCAAGCTCATGTTAGAGTCGGATATGAACACAGGAAAATAGAGGACAGAAACTCCCATGCTGTACTTTCCAAATGTTTATATGCCATCCAACCCACTTGTAAGTTGATCCCTACGCAGATGATCAAAGTAAACACCAATGTCATCCTGATCCAAAACTTATGTGGACCCCAGGAAGTTTTTTATGGTGTTTGCTCAATCACCATTGTTTCTTTTGATGTGGCCCATCTGGGATTTGAGCATGCCTAATTTTTTAAATCAATTCTTAACATGGAAAAAAAGAATGGATAAACGGAGGGGATATAACTCATACATCACAGTGGGCCTCAAAGAGCTTAGGGTTCCCAGCACCCCGGCATACAGGGAGCCCGTAGGCAGGTATGTGGGAATTGAGATTATTAGAACATGAAAAATCCACTCCTTACAGAGGGCCTGTAGACTCACAACAATGTCCAATAAAAATCCACTCCGTCCATCAATTTCTCTGGGATCACTTTTGGACATGAGCCTAGACATAAGACGGATCCAAAACTCAAGTGGGCCACACAATAGGAAAAGTCATGAGCCAGCAAAACTAATGGCCAGTGTGAATGTCACAAGTACATCATGGTAGACCCATATAGCTACCATCTTCTGGAACATCCAGCAGGCAGAGTACTGTGCTGGCAATTCACTTTTATTCATGTCCAAAATGTTGGGATTTTGGCCTGCAGAATCATACAGATCTAGATCTAGGATAGCAATACAATGGCACCAAGCACAAACAAGAGAACACAAATTTAACGTGGAAAACCCTTGCGGGAAAAAGCCAGGGCACAAAGCGACAGAATTCCACTATGAAAGCATCAATTACAAAGAGAGAGGACTTACCCGATTCGAACAACCTCGAATCCCACCCTTGCTACACCCTTTGATAACTCAATAACCCTTTGGAATACCTTTAGGAAGCCTTAGAATCTTTTCTCATCCACTAGAAAAACCCTACGGACACTTATTTATATTTTAGGAAACTTTCCTTTCACACCCTTGCGAAAACCGACTCAAATTTCCGCAGTCCGCATCAAATCCAGATACGAATCTGCGTAGCCTCGACTGGTCGTCCAGACTGCACGACCGGTCGAGGACCCCCTCAACCAGTCATGCATGGGCCACGACCAATCGAGTACCTCGAAACCCCAAAAAAGATGTTCGCTGGACTTTGAGTCGAGCAGCTCCCACGACCGGTCGAGCCAGACTCTCGATCGGTCGAGCAGCACCAAAAACGTCAGATTGAAGGCTTTTTGACAACAATCTCCACCAAGTCTTCAATCTTCAGCCGTGTAGCTCCTTGACCTCTTCTCTTATCTCTTTATCGCATCATGACTTCTTGTGCACACTCTGTCCTTCTTTTCTGCAATCGCCAAGCCCAGAGAAGTTACACAGAACTTGAACTTCTCTGTAGGAACATTCTTGTTGATAATGTCTGTCGGATCAAAATCCACGTGCTCAACCACCTTTGCTCCTGTCTTCTCAAAAAGAAAAATGTAGTCTTCTTACCATCTCACCGTGACCCAATATTGCTTACCAGGGTACTTGCTCACAACACTAATAGCCTGTGAAATAACCGGTCTAATCCAGACCATGGCATACACTGCCAACCGCATTCGAATAAGGCTTATGAGATGTCCTGCTTTTCCTAATCTGTTTTGGGACATGTCCTGAGGAAAACTTGAGGAGAGACGTGTAGGGAACGCTCTCCGAATTTACCTGGCACATCACATCCTTGATTAATACGTACACACAAGGTATTCCTCCTGTGATTACCAAAACCTACTCCTCCTTCAGTCTTAATGCCAAGAACCATCTTTGCAGTCCCCTCGATCCTTCATCCTAAATGTCCCACTTAACCGAGTCTTCAGTACATTGATTTCAGACATGTCATAATTGGCGATCTACATGTCATCAATTCCTGACTCACCATGAAGGAATCAAACCACTGCCTAGGCGACAGGTCGAACCACGATCTCCTGCAAAGTCTTTTCTCAGCCCCTTTAACTTCGAACCGCTCTGGTTGCTTCATGTAGATCTGCTCTTCACTTTTCCTTGCAAAAGTGCAGACTCCACATTCATCTTTCCATCTCAAGATTACATTGGCCAAACAGCGCCAATCACGGATCTAATAGACACCTGCTATACCGTCGATGCGAATATCTCTGAGAAGCTGATCCCTTCTCTCTAAGCATAACCCTTTGCTACCAACCTCGCCCTGTATCTATGTTGTATCCTCCTGAAGATCCACCTGTATCCAATCGCCTTCCGGCCCACTGGAAGCTCCACCAACTCCCATATGCGGTCTGGTACAACGAATCCATCACATCGCCCATAGTCACATTTCACTTCTTAGCACCAGAATTACCTAGAGCCATCTGAATAGAAGATGAATTCTCTGTGAGATTGGAGTCGTCCATGTACCTCGCCAATATCCTACGGTCATGCCGTGTGATTCTTTTCACAGGTGACTGCTTCACTTGCTCTGTAACCCTAGCCGTGCATTTCAGCCTTCCTTCCCTGCTCGCTCATGTGGTCATGCTCAGCATGCCACACACATGCAAAGGTGGAATCCTCTACATCCACTGCAGTTCCACCTTTTGAAGTGCTCCCGATCAACCTGGACAAGGTACCGAGTCGTTGCGCTTTCATGATTACCCGTGCCCCCTTAGATACTTTAAAAGCACCATCAATACCTATGTACTTACATCCTTTTACCTCAAGTACACCAAGAGAAATCAGATTCTGCTTCAAATCAGGAACGTGCCTGACATCAGTCAAGGTACGCTCCACCCCATCAAACATCCTGATGCACACCAAACCAACAGCCACAACATTGCAGGCAATGTCATTGCTCATAAATACTTGTCCACCATCGCACTCCCTGTAGTTGGTGAACTAACTCCGATAAGGAGTTATGTGAAAAAATGCCCCTGTGTCTAGCATCCACTCATCCTTACGATCATCGTATGGCCATCTAAGCGAAGACACAGATAAAACATCACCATCACATGTACTCGATTCATCTGACGTGGCAGCATTGGGCTCTCTGTACAAAGCCTCAGAATCTTCTTTATTCGATTTAGGATTTTCACAATCCTTCTTCACATGTCCTTCCTTCCTACAGTTCCAGCACTTTACGTTTCCTTTGCCCTAGCCCTTGGATTTGGACCTAAAACCTGAAGAACCTGTACCTTGTTCAGAATTCCTACCCCTTGTAAGCAGTGCCTCAGAAGATATCCCCATGTTGATGTTAAGCTTTCTCATAGCCTTCCCTTAAAGGGCCGAGATAACGGTGTCGACACTCAGGGTTTTATTCGCTGAGCACATTATGTCCTTGAATGACTCATAAGATGCCGGAAGAGAATTCAGCAACATACATGCTTGTTCTTCATCTTTCATCACTTCCTCCATATCCAGCAATTTGCAAACCAATTTATTAAAGTTGCTGATGTGAGCTTCCAAATCTCCACCCTCTGTCATCTTGAAGTTATACCACTGCTGCTTCAGGTGCAAGCGATTTTCAGAGAATTTTTTTTGCATAGATGTCCTCTAACTTCATCCATAAGTTAGCCGCAGTTTTCTCCCTCATGACGTTGTAGAGAACCTCATCCGTGAGATATAAACGGATCGATGATAAGGCCTTCTTATCAAGAGCATTCCAATCATCATCAGTCATAGTAGACTTTCGCTCCTCAAGAGCACCATCTTCGCCTTGCTTGATTAAGGAACTGATCTTCTTGATCTTCCATAACTCAAAATTATTTTTTCCTGAGTACTTCTCAATATCATGCCTAGTGCTCGCCATTATTACTAATCTCTCATATTCAGATCTATGCCCCAACGATTGCTCTGATACCACTTGTTGGGATTTTGGCCTGCAGAATCACACAGATCTAGATATAGAATAGCAATACAATGGCACCAAGCACACACAAGAGAACACAAATTTAACGTGAAAAATCCTTGCGGGAAAAAACCACGGCACAAAGCGACAGAATTCCACTATAAAAGTATCGATTACAAAGAGAGAGGACTTACCCGATTCGAACAACTTCGAATCTCACCCTTGCTACACCTTTTGATAACCCTAGAACCCTTTAGAATACCTTTAGGAAGTCTTAAAATCTTTCCATCCCCTAGAAATACCCTAGGGATACCTATTTATAGTTTAGGCAACTTCCCTTTCGCACTCTTGCGAAAACCGACCGGTCGTGCAGACTGCACGACCGGTCGAGGACCCCCTCGACCAGTCGTGCATGGGCCACGACCAGTCGAGCACCTCGGAACCCCAAAAAAGATGCTTGCTGGACTTTGAGTCAAGCAGCTGATGTTTTATTTAAACCAACATGATTTAAATGATATTTAAACTCGCAAGTATACGAATCAGATGCAGATACGGTACGTATTACGAGATCGTTCCCACGAGGACTGGACGTCACAATTCAAATCTATGATTCTTCTTAACTAATCCAACGAATAATGGAATGAATTACTAAGCACAATTCTAAGAAAAAAAAAACACAATTAAGAACAGGGAAGAACATTCAATCAGAGAGAGAGCACTAGGACTTTCGAATCCACCCCTAATTATCCTAACCCTTGTTTTGTCTGTTGATTCACCTTGATCTTGATTGATACCACTTATCCAGAGAAAGTACAATCTGTGTCCTAAATCGGGCATACAGACTATCTAATTTCTTTAAGCAATGCCATGAACAACATATTCCATGTCCTTGGCCGGGCACATGGAATGTACATTCATTAAAGCACCCTGTTTCTTCCTCTATAGGAAACTTGTTCTTGATCAGACCCAAGCACCTGTAATAAGCATCCAAACAACATCCATCTATACTTTGGTCAAGTTCATAGATGGAGAAGTATGGAATTTAAACCCATAAAGCCTACTCAGAGAAAGAAACAAATTAATTAAAATTCAAAGTAAATCAACCAATACAAGAGCTGATCAAATTAGGGGTTTCATCTCAACCCTAGCTGAGAGATTAGTGACCCATGAAATCCATAAAAAATATTAAATAAAATTCATAAAACTAAACACCAAACCAATCAATCTCTCTCTCTTCTTTCTTCTCTTCTTTCTCTCTCTGGCTCTGGATCTCGAATTCCCTAGATCTGAATGCCTTTCCCACGTCCAAAACTCTCCTTTTATAGCTGCTAGATGGCTGGGGTCGGTGGCAGAGTCGTAGAAGGACTCGGAGTACAAATTTTCGCAGCCGTGATCGGTGGGCCCCACAGAGGTATTTTCTGAAAAATCCACCCCGTCCATTGGATTCAGGACAAATTTTCAGTCAAGAATGGGTGGTTTTGAATGTCCATTAACGCGGCCCAGAGAAGAAATCTCAACAAAATCAGTTTTGAACGTCACAGAGCAATCCGTTCGTGGCCTCTGTATCACGCACGTGTGTACGCATGAGAGTGGAATATCAGTATGGTTTTGAAGCTCTCGAAGCCCTCTATAAGATGGATGGATTGGATCTTCCGTACAGGCTATGGGTAGGGCCCACAACTCTTCGCAAAACAGACCAGCGACGTCCGTTCGCTGCTGCGTAAACAGGGACGCGGATTCGCTGTCCGTTCTGGTGGGGTCTGTGATCGGAATCCACAACGGAATCCACTCCGTTCATTCGACTTCCAACTAAAAACCGTCCAGGGATGTCCGGTTTCAACTATTTTCGGTGTGGCCCACCAGAGTTCTTCGTTCATCGTCAATCTACCTTCTAAACGGCTGTATTTCACTCAAGATGATCATTCACGATTCGGACACCTAGGCATTGAAGAGGGCCTTCATTTAGACCTGATGGACGGTCCGGATTGGCGGTTTGATGGACGGTGTGGACCCACAACCGAAACCCAAATCAAACAGCGAAGACGCTGTTTGCGTCTTCTCGGTTTGAGAAGGAGAGGGTCGGTCAGCACTCGCGCTGACCGACTCAGCCGTCCGGTGCACGGCTTGTCTATTTGTATACGGTGTACACCCACCACGGTGTGGGGTCCACTATAATGTGTAGGAGAAATCTACACCGTCCATCCTTTTTCCCATTTTATTTAAACCATTGGGACTAAAATTGAGGCAGTTCCAGATATCAGGTGGTTCCCAAACTGGAGATTTAATGGGATGATCTGTCCGTTGGCCCACTTCCTGAGATCATCAATTGATGAAATTTAATATGTACGGTTAATTTGCGGCCTCCATCACATGTATGAAGTTTCGAGTTGATCGGATGGCGGAAACCATGTGATCTTGCATTCTGGACCTTTTTCGGGCCCCTTTGGCTTGCTTTCTTCAGATCCCAGGTGTGTAAAATCTTCATTATTGGTTTTCTGGAGTCCATCCCGAGCTCTGGTAATTTCGGAGCATCAAATTCATGCTTTTAATATCATTTTTTTCAATCCACGCTTTTATTTCATCCTGCGGCAAAACACAATTAATTATGACATTAGGCGTTATGATTTACATAAAATTGTGCAATAACTGGGGTCTGATATGCAATATTTGACCCTCATCAGCAGCTCCCACGACTGGTCAAGCTGCTCCCACGACTGGTCGAGCCAGACTCTTGACCGGTCAAGCAGCCCCAAAAATGTCAGATTGAAGGCTTTCTGACAACACAAAATTTAGAGCAGCTAAAAAAGAAAAAAATAATAATAATAAAAGTTGAATACCATGGTTGAAACTTTCCTGAGAGCACATAAGTTTTGCAGCCGGACGCTATTTGTTAAATTTCCTTGAAGCATGTTAGATGGAATATAAGTATCGAGGTATGCTACAGGAAGGTATCAGCGATTTGTGTTTCCACTTCTATCATTTCATATGATGTGGCCCACTTGAGCTTTGCATCTCCCTCATATTTGGGCTTATCGCTAAAAAGGAGCCGGCTAGGCAAATGACCAGAGTCAATATAACGCAAGCATGCATCATTGCGTTACCGCTCTTCGAAGCAGGTTTCTGGCTACACTATCACTGGACACTACGTGGTCCAAGCTTTGTGTACCCACCGCGATGAGTGTTTATCCATGCCTTTCATCTATTTTGCCAGCTCATTTCAGAGCATTAGTTCAAAAATATTCAGATGCGAAGCTCAAGTAAACCACACTAAGAAATCAGTGGAGATTGAACGCTCACCGTTGAAAATATACAATATACATGAGAAGTTCGTAGCAGACCACAGCCAAAAAGTTTTCAAGTATGGGAGTTCAATCCTTACTGTTTTATATGGTGTGGTCTACTTGAGCTGTGAATCTATATCATTTTTTGTCTCATGCCATAAAATGAGTTCGAGAAACTGATGGATGGTAGGGATAAAACACAAACATGACGATGGGCCTCACAGAGCTTGGGCCACATCATGCCATGTGATACCCATGTGCTGTGTCCAACAGGCAATCCGCTGCAGTTTAAATCGCGTGCGTGCATGTGTACGAGATTATTTTTAGAATGCAGATGTCGAGCGTGGATTGGCTACTGACAGGTTCAGTAGCGAGAGTGCTACCGAAGTGACGTCACCAAGTTCTGTGGGCCCTACCATGATGGATTTTTTATATCCATGCCGTCCATCCATCTAGAGAGATCATTTTAAGGTAATATTCATAGAATGAGTCACATACAAAGCTCCATGGACCCCACCACAGAAAACAGTAGGGAGAGTGACTCCACCATTAAAAGCTTCTAAAGGTCACAAAAGTTTTAGATGAAGCTTATATTTGTTTTTTCCCTTCTTTAATGTCTTTTTAAACTTTTGAACAGGTTGGATTTCAAAAAAACAGCATGGTGGGCCTTAGGAAGGTTTCAACGGTGGGCATCAATCTTCCCGCTGTTTTCTGTGGTGGGGTCCACTAAAGCTTTGGATTTGCTTGGTTCTCTGAGTCATGCCTTAAAATAATATCTCCAAATGAATGGACGTTGTGATACAACACATACATCGTAGTGGGTCCACAAAACTTAGTGACGTCACTTCAGTAGCTACCTGTCAGTATCTAATCCGCCTCAGCAGATGTCTGCATTGAAGGCACAGGAAAATTCTTGGACAGGAAAATTCAGTGCGATAACTTCTCACTGGTTCACGTCATTGCCTAAGAATCCAATAAATAAGATAAGAATTTCTCTCATGTTATAGATCCACACCGACCATCGATTTCTAGAGATCATTCCAAAGCATGAGCCAAAAAAGTAGGCACATCCAAAGCTAAAGTGGACCAAACTAAAGAAAGTAGCTAGGGATTGAACCACTATCGTTGAAACCTTCTTAAGGTCCACTGTTAGATTTATTTTTCATTTAACCTCTTCATTTTTAAGATAGTACTTTATATTTACTGAGAAAAATTGATGGACCATGTAGATCTAACACAAAAATCATGGTGGGATCTAGAAAAAGTTATATTATGCAATTAGCAATCTATTTAGGAGAGAAATCCGGCCTATCTTGTTTGAGTATGATGTAGAGCGGGTCGCGGACAGTTACATGGCCAAGATAGATAAGAAAAGGCCTGGTCGACGATAGAAGTGATCCAGACCATCGGACCTTAAATCGGGTGTATCTCACAATCCGGCATGAGTTATCTGATGTAAAATATATGATTTTGGGGTAGAACGAGCTACTTTAGCCAACCAACCCTACTATGCCGGGTTACGCAACCCGGATTTGCGAAATACCCCTGGATCAACGGTCGTTTTCCTGTTTTAATTTCTTTTTTACTATAAATAATAAGTTTTAATTTGATTATAACTCTTCATCCGTCGGGCTTTAGGAGTTACGCCCAATGTGAAAAGAGCTTAGAATAATTAGGAGAATGGTTTGATGAAGCCAAATAGGACACTTACTATTTTTGGCCGAAAACCTTGCGCACTAGTAGACATCACGACCGTCTATAAATAGTAAGTTTACTATTTATAGTAAGTCGCGAATTCTAGGAGTTTTAGTTGTAGTTTGATTCTGATTTCTTTCTCATTGCTTGGTATCCCTATTTAAAGGGTTGTGAACTCGTTTTTATTCATTCATTAATCAATTTCAAATTTATTAGAATTTATTTTTATTTTCTGTTTTCTTTCCTCGTGGATTCGAGAAGTCTCTGTGAGGAGTCCAAAGAAGTTCCGTGGCTTTGGAATAGTTATCCTCTTGAGGAAGACGGTGTTCGACCTCACGTCCTCCCCCGTGTCAGAGACCTCACGTCCTCCCCTGCATTAGAGTCATAGAAATAACATGGACGAATGAGAAGGGACAACACTAGACCCAATTAACCCTATTGGCCCACCATGAATGTATGTATGACTTATCCACACCATCCATCCATTGTTCCTATTGGGCCCACCATAAATGTATATGTCTCATCCACACGTCCATCCTTTGTTCAAGCTCATTTTAGGAGTTCGATCCCAAAATCGAAGCATATCCAATGCTCAAGTGGACCATACCACAAGAAATAGTGGGAATAATGATTTCCAGTGTTGAAACCTTTCTAGGTCTCACAGTGATATTTATATGTCATCCAACCTGTTCATAAGATTACACGTACATGAATTAAGGGAAAAAAACAAATATAATCTTGAACCAAAGCTTCTGTTGGCCCTAATAAATTTTCAAGTGCAGACTTTCATTTGGCAATGTTTGTATGGTGTGTTCTACTTGAGCTCTGGATATCATTCATTTTCTGGATAAAAAACTAAAATAACCTTGTAAAATGGATTGACGGAATCGATAAAATTCAGACCCCGATTAGCTACTGACAAGTTGAATAGCAAGAGGGTCCTTACTCTTGCTCCGGTGGTGGACTCTAAGGAGTTTCAACACCTGGTCAAGGGTTCGAGTACCCATAGGTGGTGAAATTCCACTAGCGTGAGTATGTGGGGGTGTGTGTGCGTGTGTAAAATAATAATAATAATAATAAATAAATAGAAGTTGAATAGCGAGACTTGCTACCCAAATGATGTCACCAAGTTCTGTGGGCCCCGCCATGATGTAGGGAATTGCGGAAGGTGAGCCCTCAAGATCTGATGGTCTACACGATGATTGGGACCCTCACAAAGCAGAAGGACGGTGTTCCAACGGCCTGTCTGTCTACTACTGGAGCAGATGGAACTGTTCACACCTCTGATCCTATGATATATAGTGGCCCCGGATTGCGATCTATGGATCAGATCGTCCCAAGGACAAGCCAAGATGGACAGACTATAGCGTACTCTATTTCTCTCTATATACTCTCGGTGTTTCGTATTTTTGTGCGAGAGAGAGCGCATCCGTTTTATAGGAAAGGAAAAGAGATAGGATGAGGAACGGATTATCCGATCTTCTCTCTATCTCCTATCCAAAATCAAATTCAAAATTGAATTTGATATCTCAACGGAAAGGAAAAAACCTCGGAAGAAGTTTAACCATATGGGACCCACCCACTAGTGATTGCTCACAAGTGGGCCCCACTGGTCTACGTCTAGCATCTCCCACTCAATCACATTGTGAGATAGGCACATAAATCTGTCCAACTGACTTGCCTTATAACAATCAAATACCAAAAAATCACGATCAAAAGAATTAGAGGCGTGGGACCAGCTGGATCACCATAATCTTCTCACAGGTGCTTAAGTACTAAGTGACCACCTAACTAGTACTCAATAACCCAAGCTTTGTAATGCCTGTCCTAGTCCGCATAACCACACCGGATGGAGTTAACTCCCGATTTGGAGTACTTGGCCAACATACGCACTTATCCAACTTATCGAGTTATTCTAAAAACTTGATTTTTCACAAATTTCAACTAAAACTAATTCAAAGCAATACTTATATATATGCTTTTTAAGAAAAATATTGTTTGCGAAAAGTCTAATAAAAAATAACTCGATACTGCCGGCGGATAAGTCTTCAAGTGCGTATTAATAGTTCTATAAACTTGGTGTAGCTGTCACGGGATCTTCTCCACGCAAATGTGTAATTTGGAATTAATCAAGCCGCTTTTCTAGCGTAACCGAGTCTGGTCAATCAAGGACCTTTCGTCATTGTACACTAAAGTAGCGACACTCAATCTCATCCTCATATACACAAGAGGATGGTAGTTAAGGACACAAGGAGTCACCTACGGGACTGGCTACTTGCACGTTGCAATGATTAAATCGAATCAAAGCAATCTATAGGTAAAAGGTCCCAGCACGTGGCTACAATCCACGTCGTAAAGTAAACAATACTAGGTGTAAGTCGGGTCTACAGTACGCAGGTTATTCTACATAAGGTACGACTCATCTCATAACCTCATAACCTGACTTTAATTTCAGGCCATAACATTGATCGCATGGTAAGAAATGGTGCGATTATGTTATTCGACTTTATCAGTCTCATCTACAATCTTTATAAGATTGTAGGCGGATACGACTCACTCATATCCTCATCCTTTATTATTCATAATAAAGGGAAGTTCATACCTCAATGTATAAACATAGCCCCAAATGTACCTCTCTTGTACATTTAAGGTTGGTCAACCCATGCGAGTGGGTGACCGGCCTGCCGACAAAAATAGAAATCCTACATGATCTCAAGGTAAATGCTGATAATCTTCTTACCTAATTTATATATATATATATTAGTGTTCAATACTGAATAAACGGAATATATTATTCATTAAAGAAAGATCAAGGGTACTACAAAACAAGTACATCAATCAAGTTTTCCTCAATCCCATCTGCTTGACGTGAACCTGAAATAGATCTCTAGCTATAGGTTTTGTCATGGGATCAGCCATCATCTCCTTGGTAGGAATGTAGCTGAGGGCAACCTTTTTATCTCTCACTTGATCACGGACGTAATGATACTTGATCTCAATGTGTTTCGATTTCTGGTGGTGTTTAGGGTCCTTTGCCAAGTCAATGGCAGAAGTATTGTCAATCTTCAGCGATATAGGCTGACGAACACTCGGTACAACACCTAGACTAAATAGAAATCTGCGAACCCATACACACTCCTGAACCGTAGCACAACATGCAATGTACTCGGCCTCCATAGATGAAAGAGTTGTGGATGTCTGTTTCTTACTCGACCATGAATAGCTCCTCCTCCGAGTAAGAATATATATCTTGAAGTAGACTTTCCCTCGTCGGCGTCATTACCCCAAGCAGCATCAGAATATCCTTTGAGCTCGAGGCTTGTGCCTTCATAACACAACATTAGGTCTTTTGTTCCTCTGAGATAGCAGAATATACGTTTGACGGCTTGCCAATGAGACTGTCCCGGGTTACTCTGATAATGGCTGACTATGCCAACTGCATAGCTAATATCCGGTCTAGTGCAAAGCATAGCATACATTAAGCTCCCTACTGCGCTTGCATAAGGTACTGAGGACATAGCCAATTTCTCGGCTTCAGTCTGGGGACACGATTTCCTGTCTAACTTGGTAGCTTTAGCCATAGGGGTTTCAACAACTTTTGAATTTTCCATCCTGAACCGCTCTAAGATCATTTGTATATAGGTTGCTTGAGACAAGCCAAAAAATTTCTTAGGGCGATCCCTGATGATTTTTACCCCAAGGATAAAGTTGGCTTCACCGAGGTCTTTCATCTCAAAGTTCGAGAATAGCCAATCTTTAGTCAATGTCAACAATTGCATGTCATTACCAGCTAGCAGGATATCGTCTACATATAGAGATAGTATCAGAAAAGATCTTTCGGACCGTTTTAGGTATACATAATGATCTTCTTCACTCATTGTGAATTCAAAAGTGGTGATGGCCAAGTGGAACCTCATGTACCACTGCCTTGAAGATTGCTTCAGCCCATAGATAGATTTCAACAATTTGCAGACTTTCTTTGGATACTTTTTGTCCACATAACCCATGGGCTGTTGCATGTATATCTCTTCATCCAAGTCATCATTTAAGAATGCGGTCTTTACATCCATCTGATATAACTCTAAGTCTAAACTTGCAACAATGGATAAGATCATGCGGATTGATGAGAACTTTACAACAGGTGAAAAGGTCTCCTCGTAATCAACGCCTTCTTGTTGTGTAAAACCTTTAGCAACTAATCGTGCTTTATACTTGTCCACTGTACCATCTGCCTTTCTTTTGATCTTTAGTACCCATTTGTTACCTATCGCTTTATGATTGGAAGGTATATCAACAAGTTCTCAGACTTTATTCTTCTCCATGGAAGCGATCTCATCGTCCATAGCATTCACCCAATCGGCCGAGTTAGATGATAATAATGCATCCTGATATGAATCAGGTTTATTATCATCAACTGCAATGCAAGAGAATGTTTGCCCATCAATATCGAAGTATCTTCGGGGAATCAATCCTCTTTCACTTCGACGTAACTCAGGAGTCTGCTGAGATGTCCTGCTACTATCCTGACGAACTATAGGAGTATCATCGTCTTGTGAAGCAGAATTCCCACTCTCCTGAGATACATCGGGTATTTCAAAAAGTTGTATTGGAACCTTTTGTTTCATTTGGCTTGGATATCTATCTTCAACGAAGGTCACGTCTTGGGATTCTATCTCAATCCATCGTCCATGGTCCTCATAAACTAGAACGTATCCCTTTGAATACATAAGATACCTTATGAACACGCATTCAATGATTTTACTATCAAGTTTACCTCTATGCGGAGCAGGTAGCAAAACCTAACCCAAAGATCCCCAAGGGCGTAGGTTGGCTAGAGAAGGAATCCTCTCAGACCACATCTCATATGGAGTTTTAGGAATGAATTTGGATGAGACTCTATTAATGACGTATACGGTTGTTAACAGTGTGTCTCCCCAGAATGTGGTAGAGAGGTTGGCTTGTGCCATCATCGATCTAACCATGTCTAATAGTGTCTTATTCCTTCTCTCTGCAACACCATTTTGTTATGGAGTGTAAGCCATTGTGTACTACCGAACTATTCCAACGTTTTCACAGTATGATTTAAACATTTCAGATGTATACTCGCCACCTCTATCAGAACAAAGGATTTTAATCCTTTTCTTAAGCTGATTTTCCACTTCAGCTTTATATTTAAGAAAACAATCAAAAACCTCAGATTTGTGTGAGATGAGATACACATATCCATAGCGCGAGTAATCGTCAATGAAAGTGACATAGTATTGACATCCATTTCTGGCATGTACATTGAAGGGTCCACAGATATCTGAATGGATTATCTCTAGTGTGTCCTTTGACCTAGCTGCTTTGGGAAATGGTTTCTTCGAAGTCTTCCCAGACACACAATGTTCACAAAATGGCAAATCAACTTTGGATAAGGAGTCTAATAGACCAGAACGTACTAGTCTTGTCATACGGTCCTTTCCAATGTGATCTAACCTCACGTGCCATTTTTAAGATTCAGATACTACAGTTTCATTCGACATAGCAGACAAAGCAAGAGATGCATTATCATATTCTACGTCTAGAATAAATAAATCTGAAATTAAATTACCCCATACAAAAATGAGGTTATTCTATCTCAAAGAAACTCTTGTCCCAGAAAATCGAATATCAAAACCATCAGCTAATAACCTAGAAACAGAAATTAAATTCCGACGCATCCCCGGTGCATATAGAATATCACGGAGTATTATTGTTCGCCCTTTGCGCGGTACGTAGATGGAAAACGTCAATCCCTTATACGTCTTCAACAAATAAGTTATTGCCCATGTACAACTTGTAACTCCCCTCGTTACTGGCCGAAATTTCGAGTCCTCGACGACTACTTGTCACGTGCTTTGTTGCTTTGAATCCAAAATCCATTCGTTAGATATAGTATCAACGGAAAGGATTTTGAACAAACGCCTACATACAAAGTATCTAGTGATCGAGAAATTACCGTCTTTTTATGGACGACCGTCGGTCGAGCATAATGGCCAGAATTTCCACAGACAAAGCAGACTACATTTATCTTTTTCTGCTTCTTCTTTCCGTTCCCCTTCTTGAGATTTGGAGCAGGTGTTGTGGTCTTCTGTTCTTGGTTATTCTTCTTCGCCTTCTTATGAGCTTTGGACCGTTTATTGTTAGTTTTCCACTTATGGGTCTCTACTACAAAGGCCCTGGCCGAACTTGGCTGAATTGCATTCATTTCAACCTCACGTACCAAGTGGCCACAAAAGTCTATGAACGTAGTGATAGAATTAGTATGGTTCATAATTCTTTTGATTTGGGCCCAAGATTCAAGCAAGGAACGATGCATAGCTATAATCTTCTTATTTTCAGTCAATTTACACCTAACATTCCTAAGGGCACCTATCATTTGCTCCATCTTACGGATATGATCTTTGATGGGGTAGCCGACGGGCATCCTATACTCCTGGAATTCCAATTCCATTGCCCTAACTCTTGCATCTGACTTTTACGCATAGGCATCTGTCAGTGCTTCCCAGATTCCCTTAGCGGTTTCATGCACTTCATACGTAGGTATGAGTTCTTTGTGCATGGTGCTAAGAAGGACATTACGGGCTGAACGATTTTATTTTCGCCACTTATTGTAGCGAGTCATCGCAACCCTATGTTCTTATAAATTTTCGTTTTCAGCCAAAATGGGTTCCTCTTGAACTACATCAAGTGTGTGAGATATATCATCCTCGTCCAGAAGGCATCGCACCGCGCGGGACAAGTCTTCGTAGTTGTTGCCATCGAAATGTTGTCCTTTCAGCTGTTCAGCTATTAACGCTTTGGTGGTCATCTCTACATTGCATAAGTATCACTACTTAGCTAAGATATAAGGTATTGAAACTAATCATCAGCATTTCTACGTATTATACAAATTTTCATAATATAAAAGTAGTCAACACATCTTAACGAGATCTGAAAGTCCATATACCCAAATGGGCGGTGTAGAACAATCAAATTCTCTATTTAAGATGAAATTGGTACTTTTATAAAATTATAATTGCATAACATGCAACCTTCCATTATTTGGTTGCATGCATCATTTGGTGGAGGAGATTAAACTCCCACTCAGGTTATGAACAACCTTTAGTTTTAGGGAGGATTCTAGCACTAAGTTTTTCTATATGTTCAAATGAAAAATAAGGAGGGCTTAGATCTAATCATATCAAGCCTAATTATTTCACTCATATAAACATCATCATCAGAAGGAAAATAAAGTGCTAAGATATCAGGAGAGTTCTATCTTCATCTATGATCATGACCATTAGTGATAGATCCGATCATTACCGTTAATGATCATTGTTGATGATGGATCCTCTCATCAACATTGATCATCATGGTTGATGATCGTTTCGCTCACTAATGATCTCTAGATCAACAGTGAAGATAATATCATGAAGGAAACAATATCATATCATATATATGATCAAATCCAAAAATCAAGATAACATATTCAGGTTGCAACATTTCTGAATGTAGGTCACACCACTGATTCGTAGATTAAGCATGAATTCATTAGATCTACACATGGAATTTGTGAAACTAAAACATAGTTGCTGCATGTGTACATCAACCAATACATATACACTTGCACATTGACCAAATGCTTATGGTACTTCTCCAGCATAAATCCAAGCTTATCAACTGAATGGACGGTTTGGATTCTAGTAATGGGATCTGTGTAATACACGGATTAGATCCACATGTGCTGCTAATGTTTTGTACAAAACAATATGTGTTTTTATTTATTTATTTATTTTTATTTTTATTTTTATTTGTGAGATGTATGGCTACTGGACACATTTTCATTTCACACGTGTTTTCTGTTTTCATATCACATGTGATGTACATTACATGTTTTCACGTGGTGTACATTACACGGATTTAGTGCACATCTCATATGTACCTCACACATGTACAGTAACTATATCTCATCACGTGTTCATGTACAGCAACGTGAACATGTGAACATGTGTAACATGCAACGCTACTGTATACGTGCAGAAATATGTAACGCTATATATATAGTTATCCAGGCAGTTTGAATTGTGGGGCTTCTGTATATGTGCAGAGCATCATGTCCATTAGATGTAACATGCAACACGTTAGAACACAATACATAGTTTATAACATCACGTTACATGGGATTTATTAGCAGATCACATGTTACATCATTACATGGACTGTATACGTGTAGTTGTTGAATACAACTACAATTGCTGGTGATGTGTTGTTGTTGAATACAACAACATGGGAGCTTTGATAAGCACACATGCGTGTGCAATACAACTCATGTGCAAGCGAAACATGTACTAGCATGGCATTGGTACGAGATCCAATCCATCCATCATGTTGGTCCATGCTTATGTTTGGCCAAAAACAAAATTTGGTTTATTCAGCACATGGGCCAACATGTGTACTTCATCATGGGATCATCAGTCAATATAAGTGTTTCAACGTGTACAACAATTATATATGATGAACACCAGCTAATCCACTCCCCACATTGGTTAATTATGGATCTGACTAGTGGGTCCCACCGTTAATCATCGTACACATGACAAGTGGATTCTGATGTCAATTGCCACGTGTACAATGATTGCCACTTATACACTACATGAGACATGTGCACCATTCGGTAATCCAAACAGGGCAACAATTGTCACGTGTAGTATTAAAATTTGTTTATCATGTGTTGTACCAAAACAACAAAGTGTCTACATGAACACGTGTTGTATCAAAACACATGCATTAAAAGTACTCTGTCATACAACCTGTGCCGTAGGCATTTACCATATGATATGGTAACGTGTTGTACCATGTCATATGTGTTGCCTTTCCACTTAACACCATATCAGATGATGATTTAAACGGTGGGCCATAAATCCAATCTTAAAGGAAAAGATGGGTCACTTACCTTTTTAGATGAATATAATCGGAGATCCGCCATTAAATAGCTCTGATACCACTGTTGGGAATTGCGGAAGGTGAGCCCTCAAGATCTGATGGTCTACACGATGATTGGGACCCTCACAAAGCAAAAGGACGGTGTTCCAACGGCCCGTCTGTCTACTACTGGAGCAGATGGAACTGTTCACACCTCTGATCCTACTGTATATAGTGGACCCGGATTGCGATCTATGGATCAGATCGTCCCAAGGACAAGCCAAGATGGACAGACTATAGCGCACTCTATTTCTCTCTGTATACTCTCGGTGTTTCGTATTTTTGTGCGAGAGAGCGCATCCGTTTTATAGGAAAGGAAAAGAGATAGGATGAGGAACAGATTATCCGATCTTCTCTCTATCTCCTATCCAAAATCAAATTCAAAATTGAATTTGATATCCCAATGGAAAGGAAAAACTTCGGAAGAAGTTTAACCGTATGGGACCCACCCACTAGTGATTGCTCACAAGTGGGCCTCACTAGTCTACGTCTAACACATGATGTATGTGTTGTATCTACACATTCATACATTTGGAGATTTCATTTTAGGGGATGAGCCAAAGAATGGGGCAGATCCAAAGACATAGTGGATCCCGGCCACCACAAAAAACAGTGGGGAGAGTGATGCCTACCGTTGAAACTTTCCTAAGGCCCACCGTGATGTTTATTTGAAATTTAACTAGTTCACAAGTTAAAAAATACATGCCAGAAGGGAAAAAACAAATATCAGCTTGATAAAAAAAACTTTTGTCGCCTTCAGAAGTTTTTAGCAGTGGGCGTCACTCTCCCCACTGTTTTCTGTGGTGGGTCCATTGGAGCTTTGGATTTGACTCATTCTTTGCCTCTTGCCTTAAAATGATCTCTCCAAATGAATGGACGGTGTGGAAACAAAACATACATCATATCATGGTGGGGCCACAGAACTTGTTGACGTCACTTCTGTAGCGAGTCTAGCTACTTAACCTGTCAGTATCTAATGTGCATCCATAAAATTCATAAATCATAGTGGACCCATACAGAGCTTTCTCATCAGGCTTAGCTTAATATCTGGTAAGAATAAGAGAAGCTGTGCTTTACCTAAGTAGCATCAACCTTTTCCTATAAATACCCATCCATCGTAAGTTCTTAGCATACCATTAGCAACATCAACCATGGCCATACACAAATCTCTCTCCCTTCCTTTTCTCCTCTTTTTCCTACCCTTTCTTTCTTTCCATGCAACATCATTTGCAACAGCAGCACCATCATCCGCACTCTCTGAAGTAGACGCTCTCATGAAATGGAAAGCCAGCCTCTCTGCAGCACAAGCTCTCCATTCATGGTCGCTTACTTCTGCTAATTCTACCACCAACAATATCTCTCCATGCAAATGGATTGGGATCTCATGCAACAGCCTTGGAAGTGTAACAGAGATATACTTACCGAGTGTGGGCTTGCAAGGTAAGCTGGACAACTTGAGTTTCCCGTCATTTCCAAACCTCCTTCATCTCGATCTCAGCAACAACAGACTCATCGGAACCATTCCAGCCCATCTTTACACTCTTTACAAACTCACGTCCCTCAATCTGTCTGCAAATGAAATAAGTGGATCAATACCTCTGGAAATAGGAAATCTTGTGAATTTGAATGAGCTTGACTTGTCCATTAACCATCTGGATGGTTCCATCCCTTCCACTTTAGGAAATCTTACAAAGCTTTCCATCTTGTACCTGGACCAAAATCGAATCTTTGGCTCTATTCCTTCACAAATCGGAAATCTACAAGCTCTGGTTGAGTTGACATTGTTCCAAAACAACCTGACTGGTCCTATCCCTCCTGCTTTAGGTAATTCGAGCAACCTTACAATTTTATTTGTGTATGACAACCAAGTTTCTGGTTCAATTCCACCTGAAATAGGGAATCTGGTTAATCTAAGGGGTCTCGATATATCCGGCAACCTTCTAACAGGTTCTATCCCATCCTCTTTAGGAAACTTGACCAAGCTGACTCTCCTCCACCTCTTTGTGAATCAAATTTCTGGTTCTATTCCTCCAGAACTCGGGAATTTAATGAGTCTCAATGAGCTAGATTTGTACAGTAACAATCTGACTGGTTCTATCCCTTCCACTTTAGGGAATTTGACAAAGTTAACTGCCCTCTACTTCTTTGAGAATCAAATTTCTGGTTCTATTCCTCCAGAACTCGGGAATTTAATGAGTCTCAATGAGCTAGATTTGTACAGTAACAATCTGACTGGTCCTATCCCTCCTGCTTTAGGTAATTTGAGCAACCTTACAGTTTTATTTGTGTATGACAACCAAGTTTCTGGTTCAATTCCACCTGAAATAGGGAATCTGGTTAATCTCAGGGGTCTCGATATATCCGGTAACCTTCTAACAGGTTCTATCCCATCCTCTTTAGGAAACTTGACCAAGCTGACTCTCCTCCACCTCTTTGTGAATCAAATTTCTGGTTCTATTCCTCCAGAACTCGGGAACTTAATGAGTCTCAAAGAGCTAGCTTTGTACAGTAACAATCTGACTGGTCCTATCCCTCCTGCTATAGGTAATTTGAGCAACCTTACACTTTTCTATCTGTACGAAACCCAAGTTTCTGGTTCAATTCCTCCAGAAATAGGGAATCTGGCTAATCTCAAGGGCTTTCCATGCAAGAAAACCTTCTAAAAGGTTCTATCCCTTCCACTTTAGGGAACTTGACAAAGTTAACTGTCCTCTACCTCTTTGAGAATCAAATTTCTGGTTCTATTCCTCCAGAACTCGGGAATTTAATGAGTCTCAATGAGCTAGAATTGTACAGAAACAATCTGATTGGTCCTATCCCTCATGCTTTAGGTAATTTGAGCAACCTTACAATTTTATCTGTGTATGACAACCAAGTTTCTGGTTCAATTCCACCTGAAATAGGAAATCTTGTTAATCTCAATTTGCTTTCCATGTATGGAAACCTTCTAACAGGTTCTATCCCTTCCACTATAGGAAAGTTGACCGAGCTTACTTTTTTGTCCCTCTATGACTGTCAATTATCTGGTTCCTTGCCTCGAGAAATGATGAATATGGCAAATCTTTCTAAACTCTACTTGCATGGCAACAACTTCTCTGGCTACTTGCCTCAGTTATGCCACGGTGGATCTCTTGAAGTCTTCACTGCTTTCAACAACCATTTCACTGGTGAGATCCCGAGAAGCTTTAGAAACTGCACTAGCTTAACAAGAGTGCGACTCAATGGAAACCGACTTGCTGCAAATGTATCAGAAGCCTTCGGTTTATACCCACACCTCATATTCATGGAAGTCAGTGATAACTTATTATTTGGTGAATTATCACCGAACTGGGGAGAATGCCAAAGCTTGACAAAGCTACAATTCTCAGGGAACAAAATCACTGGTAGAATTCCTCCCGAGATTGGACAGTTGAAGCAACTAAGAATGCTTGATCTTTCTTCGAACCATTTAGTAGGAGAGATTCCAAAGGAAATTGGGAGGCTGACTTTTTTGTTCAACTTGACTTTAAATGATAACCAGCTTTCTGGTCAGTTACCACAAGAGATTGGGAAACTATCCAATTTGGAGATTCTGGATCTGTCAATGAATCACCTAAGTGGTCCAATACCACCTCAGTTAGGGAATTGCTCCAAACTCCATTATCTGAAATTGAGTGAAAATGTTTTGAATGGAAGCATTCCTTTTCAGATTGGTAACCTAGTATTCCTACAGGGCTTACTAGATCTAAGTCATAACTCCCTCAATGGAAAGATACCTCCACAACTCGCGAAATTGGTTAGTCTGGAAATTTTAAACCTCTCTCACAACATGCTGTCAGGTTTCATTCCGCCTTCTTTTGAAGGCATGGTCAGCTTACGATCCATTGATTTTTCATACAATGCTTTGGAAGGTCCTCTTCCTAGTAGCAAACCCTTTAAAAAGGCTTCGGCAGAGGCATTCATAGAAAACAAAGGCTTATGTGGTGAAATGCAAGGTTTGAGACCTTGCAACGCCTCTTCAATAAGTCATGGTGATGCAAGGAGAGGCCACAAAGTTGTGATCCTCATTATTCTTCTCTTCTCAGTATTGTTTATTCTATTTGCAATCATTGGCATAATTTCTTCCATTTATTATCAAAGAAGAAGAAGAAGAATAGAGAAAGGGGTTCTTGAAAGGAGCAAAGGAAATACATTTTCAACATGGAATTATGATGGGATTGCCACGTTTGAAGACATTGTGGAGGCGACTGAGGGTTTTGATGACAAATATTGCATTGGAGCTGGAGGTTATGGGAAAGTTTACAAAGCAAATCTATCAGCAAGCCAGGTAGTAGCTGTGAAGAAACTTCACCCACTAGAAGGTGGGAATCAATCTGATCAACGAAGTTTTAGAAATGAGATAAAAGCATTAACGGAAATCCGCCATCGCAACATTGTAAAGCTTTATGGTTACTGTTCTCATGCTCAATTCTCATTTCTAGTCTATGAGTACATGGAAAGGGGAAGCTTGGCAAGCATCCTAAGCAACGATGAAGGAGCTGCACAGTTGGACTGGACTCTAAGGGTGAAGGTTGTCAAAGGTGTGGCCCATGCTTTATCTTACATGCACCATGATTGTACTCTGCCGATTGTCCATCGAGACCTATCAAGCAACAATGTTCTGTTGAATTCAGAACTTGAGGCTAGTGTCTCTGACTTTGGAACTGCACGGTTGCTGATACCTGATTCCTCAAATTGGACTACACTCGCAGGCACTTGCGGATACATAGCTCCAGGTTAGTAATTAATACATTCTCTGACTTTTTCATAAGCTTTTCTATCTTTTGGTTGGCACTTATATCTGATAAAGTTTGCGCATATGTTAGCATACTGTTGCCGGATGTGGCAATCGAGGGCAATTGGAATATGAGATAATTTATATCTGAAAATGCTCTCTTTTCCCACTAAGATTCTCTAATCGGACGGTTGTAACCGGCCTTGCAAAGAAACATACCAGGGATATTATTCCAATCCTTTAATTTATTTAGTTAAAAGTTAGAGGTTTGACCACCAATTTATTACTCGACCACCAAAGACCTCCCTATGATCACTCGGGGATTGACCTTCTTGGATAAAGTGGGGCTGGGGTCCCTGAGAGAGATGTAGATACTTTTCTTCCCTTTTGTGTAGCTCACAATAGGTTGTCCCAGTCCTTTTTGTGAGGGCCCACCCGAATGGATGTACATGCTTCATGGTTAATGGAAAGAAAAAGTTTCAAAAAAAAAAAAAAAGTTAGAGGTTTTGAGGTACACCAACATATCCTTTCAGCTATTGTCCAAAAGAGCTCCCTTTTAAACTCTTTCCAAAAACCCGCTTACTCTTTCAAAATATAGTCCTAATTAAGCCCCGATTGTTTGACTTTAATTAAAGGATGACTGATGAACCAGTCATTATCTCATTAAAAAAAAAAAAAAAAACGTTTATCCCCATTTTCTAACAAACTCAATGATTATAACCTAAATATTTCCTACTAACATTGAACTAACTTGTGGACCCCACAATGATGCCTGTCTCAAATCCAAAGCATAGGTAAGTCCCACAATAGGAAAAAGTCCACTATTTTTTCCATCTCATTTTAGGACATGAGCCCAAAATCAAGCAGTTCTAACGATTAATGGGTTTTTTTTTTTTTGGTTAGGTCCCATGACAGGAAAAAGTAAGTTGGTGGTTTATTACCATTCAAATTATTAATGGTTTTTTTTTTTTTTTCTAGGCCATCCAAACTGTTGAAATGACATTTCCAACCGTTCAGAAAGTTATTTCCAGTGGGCTGAATGTAACCACTGAATTTTTATACCTGATCTATAATTTCTTTGCCCCATGACACCTTTAGTTGTTGTTTAGCCCACCCGAGCTTTGCATCTAGATCATTTCTGAGCCCAATCCCTTAAATCATGTGAGGGAAATGGTGGGTGGCTCAGATTTCTCGCAAAGAACAATGGTGGGACCCATAATCACGGCAACCATCACCCATCATGCACACACGTTCATAACTAAGGTGTTGTGTTCCACATTACGGAATTCAAGTCCAATGAAATGTTACACTGAGGCGAGGCCTCAATGGAATTATCATGATATGCTAAATCTTGGTGAGGCCCATTTTTGTGATGCTTGTTGCAAATCCAAACCATCCACCATTTCACCATCTCATTTTAGGACGTTAGTCTGAAATCTGCAATCTGAAATCCAAGCAGATTGTGAGCTCAAAACAGAGGCTCATCGAATGCATATGTGGGTCTCACAATAAGAAAATGTTGCAAATGGCCTTTAATGGTCAACTGTGTGTTGGTTTTTGGCCCACTTAAGTGCTTGATCGACCTCGTCTTTTGGACTACTAAGTAAAATCATATGGTCAAACTTATAAATGGGGTGGATTCTCTCAAACATCACGGTGGATATCACAATCATGAAAACCATCTGCAGCAAGACTCACAGGAGTCAGTGAGATGTTTCACGGGGTATCAGTCAATATCATTGATCCGTTGACTTTTCAATTAAAGTTTGAAGATCAGACGGATAAGATTATTCGATAGCTCCGAAAATGATACGATTATCAATAAACAGTTTGCCCCCATGGATGCGGGGCTCGGATGATCAACCCATGCATCCATGGTGAGAGAGAGGCATGAGATAAAAAGGAAAAAAAAAAAAAAAAAAAAACAAAGATTTTAAACGAAGGGAATTACTGTCTTTTGAAAATACAGTAGCTAATACGTAATTGCATCAAACATGCAATCAATGTTAAAATGACCATGGTGCAAAATATAGGCATGTTTTTAGAAAATGTTTTAAAATAGGATTATTTTATTATTATTATTTTATTATTATTATTTTTTTAACAATTGCCGAAAGGATAGTCAACGGTATGTCAAAACCTCTGAACATTATGCACCATCCATGAATATTTAGAGCTAATACAACCGTGTAGTTGAAGATAATGTAGGAATGGTTTTTCCTTTGCAGCGCTTGAGGTCCATCATTGTTACATTATGCATAGCGGAGATAATGTGGCTGCATCGTAAAACTAACCTATAATTCACATTTGCTCGACTAACTTAACTGTTGGGGGCCTTGCACAAATCCTTAGGATCTAGCCTCCCAAAACAAACCAGAATTATGGGATAATAAAGCAATAAAATAAATCAAACCACAAACCATACCACACAAGAGATTTTTATGTGGAAAACCCTTAAAGAGGTAAAAACTATGGGACCTCGTCCAGATCAACAATCCACTATGAAGTAGAACGTTACAACCTTCTTCACTCACGCAGGAGTGGATAAACAATAAGAGATAAAAGAAAAAGGAGAGATCTCACCGATCACGAGAACGTAGAAGTGCTGAGATGTTGATTACACAGTATATCACCTTTACGAGCATAACCTCCTTTCTACAAGCTCTCTCTCTCTCTCTCTCTCTCTCTCTCTCTCTCTCTCTCCTCACCTTTGATAACCCTAAACCCTTTAGGAAACCTTCTTACATTGCTTAGAAAAGCCCTAGGCACCCATATTTATAGTTTAAGAAACTCCCTTCCGCACCTTGTTGCGAAAGGCCTCAGATTTCCGCAGTCCGCACAAGATCCGGACTCAAATTTACGTAAGTTCGACTTGTCGAGCCGAGTCCACGACCGGTCGAGCGGTCCACTCAACTGGTCGAGCACCTCCCTCGACTAGTCGAGCACCTCGGAGAAAATACATCAATTGATCGTTGGACTTTGAGTCGAGCCTCATTCGATTGGTCGAGCGCCACCCACGACCGGTCGAGTGGGCTCACCCATGACCAGTCGAGCAGCCCACTCGACTGGTCGAGCAGCGCGGTGAAACACTCCGAATTTTCAACCCGTTGCACTTTCTCTCCCCTCAACTGAGGAGGAAAACCCCTTCATTAACCACATCTTATCATCTATTAAATCCGTGGTGTTGACCTTTTTTTAACTGTCCACCACTAATTAGATGGATAGAAACCTCTAATAAGTGTAATTTTTAAATTTTGGGATATGATTCTTCTACTATATGAGCCATGTTTTTTTTTTATGGTCTGAATTGATTTACATGCATAACGAATTTAGATGGATGATTTATCTCTATTTATGAAATGATTAAAAAAAAAAAAAGGTCTATTGCTTCATGGAGAAATGTGAAAATGATATAGCAGGAAATGTGGTATCCTACAATGCTTTGCAAAGATCCAAGAGAATAGTTGGGTTTTCTCTGTTGTACAAGGGTTTCACAGCTTTACAATCCAAGCCATCAATGTGATGACTGACACACTAAATGCCCCACACAACAAAAGTTCTAAGATTGGAAAATCCTAGCCATTGAATTTACAGGCTTTCTCTGTTGAATATGCACAATTGCTTAGCTTCCTTTTTTTCCCTTGATCGTCTATTTGCTAGCCACCAAAATGATTAGCATTTCCAATTAGGATAATTATTAATGCACGAGCCATCCAAATAGGGGCCTATAAGTGGTTTGGATATTAGAACTATGGGTCCCACTGGTTAGTGACTTCAACCTGATCAGAATATCATAGAAACTTTTTGGTGGAAAATGTTTGTTGCTTGTTTCCTTTGCTTTCCATATTTTTCTGTCTCTTATATATATATATATATATATATATATATATATATATATATATATATATATATATATATATAGAGAGAGAGAGAGAGAGAGAGAGAGAGAGAGATTTGGTTTGTCAGTCCAGAATATTGATACAAATAATTATGCTAAATCCATTTTAATATTAGGAAACAATGCCCATATCACCCAATCCTTGCCAATGAAATGTGTAGCTACAATGATGCCTATACGTGCACCATTACACTCTGGTTCATACATGTCGGGTGACCACACCTTTGATAGTTTCAATAGATACTCTCAAAGAAAAAAAAAAAAAACCCAACAATACGCACTTAATGTATATATGTAGCATGCCTGGGGAGTGGACCATCCCGACTTTTCTAGCAAGATCATCCGAAAGTCTGTCCCATCTTATTCACATCCCAAATGTACTAAACACATCTTTGAAGAAATGCCTTATGGTTAGCAAGCACAAAAACCTACAAGATATGAAACCTAACTCAAGAAACCCAAGTGAGCTTCGATATATGATTAAGAGTTTAACTATTAATGATTAACAAAGTGAAAAGAACATGACTGATGATATTCTTTCTTGTAGAGCTTGCCTATACAATGAGGGTAACTGAAAAATGTGACGTATATAGCTTTGGTGTTGTGGCACTTGAAGTGATGATGGGAAGTCATCCTGGGGAGCTCATCTCCTCTTTGTCATCATCAAGTAGACAAGACACACTGATAAAAGATATGTTGGACCAGCGTCTCTCAGATCCGATGACTGATGTTGCACAGCAAGTCTTATTTGTGGTATGCATGGCTCTTGCATGCATTCGACCAGATCCAGACTCTCGGCCAACCATGCGACATGTGGCTCAGGAGCTATCCATTGGTGGGCCTTCTTTCTCGCTACAGCCATTCCATGCACTTACATTCCGTCAACTGATGGATCTGAAGGTATAGTTGGGTGGATGAAAATCACCAAGTTTGTGGGCATGTGGTGGCATGTACATTATTACTGCGTGTTTATTGTATGAAAATCATCGAGCATAGATAAGTTGTTTTTCTTGTTATGATATGTACATAATTCAGTATGTGGAATCGATGTTTATAAAAAATGTAGTATTTAAGAGCTGGTGGTCGAAATCTATATGTAATAAAGTATTTGAAAGAATAAAGATATTTTCTTGTGTGGTGATTATCTTCTAACCGAAGGTTTTTAAGCCAAATAAAAAATTTACCTTCTAGGAATTGTAATCATTTTCCTTATATATACTAATGTATTATGAAAAGTAAAGAATGAATTTAAAATACATAATAATTTGAAGGTAATTCGAAGCTAATCAAAGAAAAGAAAAGAAAATCAAATTAGAAGCTAACTTGCTAGCAAGAATAATTCGAAGGTAACACCCAAGGGAGCACTAGACAATCTTAAAATAAGAGCTTTCTAGCATTTTTTAATAATCCATGGCGAGAGATATAAGAGTGCACCAGCTAATAGACGCATTGTCCATGAAGAAGAGCTTGGAATAGAGATCTCACACCTCCTTGTTATAAATTTCAATAAGAGCATCTAAAAAATATATAATATTTAATTCGGAGATGCCAACAAAAAGGGTTTCTATATTTTTATCTCCCAACCTATGATGCCAACCTCTGAGAAAACTCCCTAGATGGCTCTTGAGGAGAGAGGAAAGAACATGAGCCCAATTCTCACTACAAGAAAATTGGCCTTTCTCGGCGGCCAAAACCGCCGGTAAAGGCTTTACTAAGTGGTCAGACAATTGATGGTAAAGGCTCCGCCGATAAAGGTTTTACCGGCGGCCAGCAGCGTTTAGCGGCGGTTTTGGGGGACGGCCCTAAATCGTCACTTTTGCACTGCACTGACGCCGCTAAATTGTCACTAAAGAATATTCTATAGTACCTCCATAGAGCTGTACAAGAGCAGAGTATGCTTGGTTACTCGCTCGACTCGACTCAGAATTACTCGACTCGACTCGAGTCGTCATGAGTTTGAGCCGAGTATGAGCGAGTTTCTAAGACTCGTTTTGATTGTGAGTAGAGTACAAGTTGAGAGGTACTCGACTCGGTACTTGACTCGATACTTGACTCGTGTACTCGACTCGTGAACTCGACTCGTACTCGGCTCGTGTACCCGTATATATAACCCGCCCAAAAAAAACCCTACTTCCAGTCGTTTTCAAACAGCGCCCGTTCGAAAACCCCCTTCCTTCTTCCTCCCAATACTGCTCGAAAAAAATCTCTCTCTCTCTCTCTCTCTCTCTCTCTCTCTCTCTCTCTCTCTCTCTCCCAAGACCCATCCGCCGCCCTCTTCTTCCCTCTCTCTCTCTCACTCCCCTGTCCCCTGTCCGGCGGTGCTAGACCCTGCCGATTGTCCCTGCAGCCTGTCCAGTGCCCCTGTCCAGTGCCGGAGCTCGTCTCTGCCAATCGTCCGGTGCCACAGCTCGTCCCTGCCACTCGTTCGTCATCCCTACCCTGCACGCACGTTGCCGGTCGTTCCTGCCCAACTCGCCCGGTAATGTGTGGTGTTGATTTTTTATTTTTTATTTTTATTAATTGTTAATATATGTTAGAAATTTATTTATTATTTTTTTTTAGAATATTGTGTGGTGTTGATTTATTATTATTATTATTTTAGAAATTGATATTAATATCATATATTAATATTACTAATATATGTTAGAAATTGTTAATATATGTTAATATAGCTAATATATTGTTAATATATGTCAGAAATTGTTAATATACAAATATGTTAATATGTTAATATATGTTAATACAACTATTAGCTAATATATGTTAAAATTGTTAATATATATTAATATAGCTAATATATGTTAAAATTGTTAATATATGTTAATATAGAAATATGTTAATATATTAATATAGTTAATAATATATGTTAAAATTGTTAATATATGTTAATATAGGTAATATATGTTAAAATCGTTAATATATGTTAATATAGAAATTGTTAATATGTTTATATAGAAATTGTTAATATAGAAATATGTTAATATGTTAATATGTTAATATAGCTAATAATATATGTTAAAATTGTTAATATATGTTAATATAATTAATATATGTTAAAATTGTTAATATATGTTAATATGTTAATTATTGTCCTCTACTATTCAAGTCTCACGCCCTAATAGTTATGTTTTTCATGTTTCTTAATTTACTTTATAAATGATAGTTTACTTATTACTTTGTTAGTGTTGAATGCTACCACTTTAAGATGCCTTTGGTTTTTCATTTTTCATTTTGTTATTAGTTAGCTAGATGATGAATGTCAATTTCAGCATGATCCTTTATTTGCATATATATGAATTATTTGTATTGTTCTAGTTGTAGTATAGGATAATCAGTTGTCCATTTGAGGATTTCTATGTTAACAGACATACATTCAGTGTGTTCTTGGATGCATATAAATTCTCAAATTGTCGCTTTTTGGACAGTTCAAGATTAACTAGATTGTAATGTCTTCATTTATTCCAATTTAAATGCATATGCATGTTCTGATTTCGTCTCTCCTTTTTCTTTCTGGATATATTTCATGTATTTATTTCCGTCGTCAAATTTCCACACTTTGTGTTGATGATTGATATGAGAATCAAATACAAGATTAATATATTCTAGAGAGATAAGGGGAGTTACTGCCGGAATTTCAGCGTAGCATTTAAATTAAAAATAAAGGAATTACGATCTATCCAACCTTAAATGGGTGACTAATTTAGACAGTTAAGTAAGTATGCCCGTCTAGCGGTTTACCTGTCTAGGTTTAGCCGTATAACGTATTGAGAACTTTATTTTATAGATGACTAGTCAAGACGAAAGCCCAAATACCCCTAGAATGGGTGCATCAGCCACATCTCTAATCGTAAAAGGAGACACAAACACATCAACTGCATGCAAATGGAAGAAGAAGAGATCAGCAGTGTGGAATGATTTCGAAGATGTGACAGTTAACGGTGTACAGAAGATAAAGTGCAATTACTGCAAAGGGTTATTCAGCAAGATTTCAAGAGGATCTACGACACATTTAATTAGATATTTGAAGATGTGTCCTAAGAGACCGAGACTCCCTCCTCCCGGCCAACAGTTGTTGTCATTTACGAAGTCAGAAGGAGACGACTCCCAAGGCGTAGTGTCCACTCATAAGTTTGACAAAGAGAAGCTGAATGAGTGGTATACTAGATTAGTGATTCTGAAAGAAAAACCTTTCAGAATGATAGAAAGTAAAGAGTTTAGGGCTTTCTGTCAATTCTTTAACCCTCGGGCCGAAAATGTCTCCCGTGTCACAGTGCAGAGAGAGTGCATGAAGATGTACGTAAATGGGAAGATGAAACTAAAAGAAGTTTTGGCTTCAGTGTCCAGAATAGATTTGACGTATGATTTACGGACGGCGTCCAATCAAAGAAAATGATACATTTTATTAACCGCTCACTATGTCGATAAAGATTGAAAACTATGCAAGAGAATTTTGAACTGCCGCAACCTTCCTCTTCCACATATACTGGTTTACTTATTTCAAATTACATCTATAGTTGTCTAGAATGATGGGGCATTGAGAAGAAAATTTAAGTAATAACTTTAGACTATGCTTCAGTAAATGACAGTGTCATTTCATGCTTACGTAACCAGTTCAAGGCTACAGGAAATTTATTTTTTAAAGGAAAAATATTTCAGGTCAGATATTGTGCCCATATTGTAAATTTGATTGTACAAGAAGGGCTGAAAGAAATTGACAACATTATAGAGAACATAAGAGAAAGTGTGAAATATATAAGGGGGTCGTCATCGAGACTAAGTGTATGGAATGACATCATCCAACATTTGAATGTGTCATCTAAAAAAATGTTGAAGTTGGATGTTTGTATACGTTGGAACTCGACCTATGAAATGTTAGATACGACAATGGAATTACAGCTTACATTTCCTGAATACGCGACGCGTGACAGAACGTATTCTTGGTTGCCGAGCACAAATGATTGGGCCAAAGCACAACAAGTTCACACATTTCTCAAAGCTTTCTACGATTACACGAAGATTTTTTCTGGGAATCAATATCCAACTGCGAATCTGTTTCTTTCGTCTCTTTGGAAGATTAAGGATGCTTTACAGAAAAAAGTCAGTGCGGGTCCAGATTTCATACGCCAGATGACAGTTGGTTTGAAGATGAAGTTCGATAAATACTGGGACGAATGTCATCTGTTGATGCCCTTGGCAGTTATTCTTGATCCTCGTTGTAATATGGGGTTAGTTAGCTTTATTTTCATGAAGTTTTATCCTACTGAAAGAGCGGCAACAGAGATGTCTAAGGTTCATCGAGTCCTTTAAGATTTGTACAAATCGTATGTTAATACTTTACCTGCAGTGGGTGTTGAAGAAAGTAGAGATACGGATATTTCTGTACCTGGTAATCCGGATGTGCTAAATAAATACATATCATACTTGGTACAAGCACGAATGAGAGTTGATACTAAGGAATCAGAGCTAGAAATGTACCTCAAGAATCCAATCGTATTGCGATCCGAATTTGATGTGTTGGAATGGTAGAAGATGAGGGTTAATGAATCAAAATACCCTACATTATCTGTGATAGCACAGGAGATATTATCAATACCAATTTCAACAGTGGCATCAGAATCTGCATTCAGCACAAGGAGCAGGGTTGTGAGCAAGTATCGAAACTCACTTTCGCCAAATACTGTTGAAGCGTTGATTTGTACGCAAGATTGGTTGCGCCCGATATGGGGAGGAGATATGAATGATGATGATGATGATGATGATGATGAGATTGAGATTCATGATGAGTCTCTACCTACAGATCAGTAATTATTTTTTATTTTTCAATTCTTTTTGGTTGAAAGTTGAATGATCTATAATATTATTTTACTGCAACTGCAAACATGAAAGTGTTGGTCCTTTTAGAATATGGTTTGGAAGACTTTGAATCTTTGATATTTATTTACATATGCCAGTTCATTTGCTTTTATTTTTGAATATTGATATATTTATATTGCTTTCTTTTGTTCCTATATCAAGTTCAAATTATTTATCAATATTCTGATTTTTTTAATTAAAAATTGAGTGTAGATATGTCGTCATCTGACCCATCGACAAACATTTGGGACTACGCTTCCTTGGTTGAATCACCACTAAGGTCTGGAAAAACAAAGCTTAAGTGTGGTTTGTGTGGCACAAAATTTGTAAACGAGAGTAATCGCTTTCGCTTACACTTGTCATGTCGAGGTGGTGATGCAAAACCATGCCTCAATGCCCCTAAGGATGTCCAAATTCATTTTCAAGCCCTGTTAGATTCGAATAGAAAACCTTCCACTCCATCCAAACCTTCTGCTTCTGGATCTAGTATACGAATGACATCCACAAAAGATGCAGAGGAGGAAGCCAGATTAAAAGCTTTGGAAGAAGAACAATTCCAACTATCCTTAAAATGCAGTATGGAAGATGTTTCTAGACTTCAGCGATATTCGAGTCAAAGACAACACGATGTTGAAGCAGGGTCGAGTACGACAAACAAGAAGAAGAAAAAGAGTAACAAATTCAAATTCCTGACCCGTCGCGGTAAATTTTATAAGGCATTGGATACTACATACAATTCTTCACATAAAAAAAGTTTAAAAAATCTAGTTTAAAGTGTAAAAGAGCACGAAGGAAATATCTCTTCGCCTTCTAACTCAAAGGAAGTAAACCAATATGTATATGAAAAAATAGATAGCAGTTCCGATGGATCAGATGACAATACAAAAAGGCACTCCTCTTATGGAGGTTATTAGTTATAAATTATCATTTTGAACAATGTAATGTAAATATGTTAATGTAATTATCGAAGTTTTTTAATCATAAATTATGTGCATTTTATATATTTTATTGCTTCGGTCAACTTCGAATTCCAATTGACAATCGAATTGAAATTCAAATGAATCTCAATTTATAACTCGAACTCGGCTCAAAGCTCGAACTCGTTGCTCGAAAACCCTGCTCGAATTGGGCTCAAATTCAGACTCGGACTCGGACTCACCTCGAATACTCGGACTCGACTCGATTTCTGCTCGTACTCGGGCGAGTAGAGCACGAGCAGGGATTCCATGCTCGATGGCCGAGTAGAGCCGAGTACGAGTATGACTCGGGCATTAAGAGCTGAGTACGAGTAGGGCGACACTCGGCTCAGCTCGACTCGTGTACAGCTCTATACCTCCATGGCCATCAGGGAGAGAGAGAGAGAGAGAGAGAGAGAGAGAGAGAGAGAGAGAGAGGAACGGCAAGATAGATGGGATGGGGGCTGTGAAGGTGTTCTCTACGATTTTCTATCTTCTTTATTTCAATTTTCAATAAATTAATTAAAAAAATTCAAACATTATCCCAAAATGGTCGGTTTGATAATAATCCAGAACCCAAACAGGTAGGAGCCGTTTTTTTTTTTTTTTTTTTTTGAAAGGTATGCAGTGAGCAAGACACTTGTAGCTTCTGGCGTGACCACAAAGCAATGGTAGAAACGTGATTGGGACCGACCCATTGCATTCGAATCGGCATTTCACTTAAAAATACTATACATCATCCGCACAGACCAATTTCCACTTCCTCGCAATGTGCGGGTGCTCCTAATTCAAGCCAAACTGTCGATCAACCCTCACAATGGAGATCCTTCCACATAGTAACTCCCCATTTTCATCCGTTGACTTAGAGCTCAGACCCTATATTTGCATTCGACATCACCCATTTATCTTGCCTGAAGCTGGCTTTGTAGAAGGAAATAACAAGGTTGCGAGTTGCTTCTTAGGCTTTTACATGTCTTACTTGTATCTTAGAAGATTGTCTTGGTTTTGGTCAGAATATCTTGTCGCTTGAGCTGCATTCTTCAATATCGCCACAGGACTGATGCCTTTGAGAAACCATAACCAAGGAAGATTGCTATAGCCAAACATACAGAAATTGTTAGCTTGAGAGACTAGCCAAACCACAATCAATGGATGAGACAGTCGTCTAAAATCAGAGGTGCAGACCTGAACTGAAAACCAATCTCTCCATCTTCCGTGGCCGATTTTAGGATTCCTACTTGGTGTGTCGAGAGTCCTAAATATCTGCAATCATGTAGAAATTAGATGAACATATTGAGCCAATGTGGCAAAAGATTAGAGATGAAGAGATTACCTTGTCAAGCTGGTCGAATTCAGTTTTCCCATTGAATAATGGTTCCTTTGCAGTTGTTAAATTTTCTTTACTCCTAATATAAGTTCAAGTGCCCTGTGAAGAAAGAAGTAGAGTAGCACTGCAGTGAGTTGCTAAGAAAGTGCAACATTTTATAGAAATGACCATTAAAAAGTAAACAAACACCGATACCATTAAATTCTGTGGAATTTCATACTTACACCGAGTAGGGTGGAATTCAGAAGACGTTACCACATCCGCAAGTAGAAGAACACATGTAAGACCCGTATCCTAAACCGTACTGTTCCATCGACGTCCATGATCCTTCTCGACGAATTTCGGCAACCTACGACGTATAACCGACGTCTGCGCATGATCCTACGTCGTATCCTGTAGATTTAAGTCGGCTTAATCCAAGACTTGTACTAGTGCGACCGCACCGTCGCTGCGGTTCCAACACCGCGTCTCGTGCGTCAATCCGACGCTTAGATCATAAGTTGTGGACCATGCATTATAATGACTGTGGACCACGTATTGCGGGACCCACCTATCCCATGTGGCACCAATCCCTAGGTAATTATGAGGGTGATGGATGACATCACCCTAGCTATGGTCACCCTACCCTAGCTATAGTCACCCTAGCCTAGCTATAGCCACCCTACTCCTAGCCCTTCTTACAAGCACTTATGGCTAGCCACCCTACCCCTAGCCCCCTTACAACCATTTATTGCTAGCCACCCTCTCTTACAAGCCATCATTTCCTTCCTAAGCTACTCTCTCCCTCTCTTCACTACACACACACACACACACACACACACTCTCTCTCTCTCTCTCTCTCTCTCTCTCTCTCTCTCTCATTTCTCAAACCCACAATTTCAAGCACAAAAAATCCCACGTTGGAGCTCTTCCATGTGAGAAGAGAGTAAGCCAAGTGTGGCCCACCTTCCTACACTCTCATCTCTCATCCACACCATCAAAAGTTCATCATCCACCATTAAAAGTCAAGCAAAGGAGCATAGGAGTGCAAGGAAGCAAGAAGAAAACCTAGAGGTGGGTGATCTTGAGTTCTACCGTTGATTTCATGATTTGAGGGCCCACTTGTTGGTGGGACCCATTTTGATGTATATGATGTATCCATGAGGGGCCCATAGTGGCAGGGTCCCTCTCTCTCTCTCTCTCTCTCTCTCTCTCTCTCTCTCTCTCTCTCTCTCTCTCTCTCTCTCTAGAATGAAGTGGGTCCCACCAAATCATGTCAAATTCACTCCATTCATCAAATGGTGTGGCCCACCACATTTTAGGCGAAATCCACCGTCCGGTGGAAAGTCCACAGGCAATATAACATATGATATTTATTTTATATTAATATTATACTATATATGTATATATATGCATGGTGGGCCACGTGCATGTGGGACCCACCATGAGGCCTGTGTGTATACCGTCCAGCGTCCAGAGACCCTGGACGTGAGGTTGGCTAACATGGAGTCTGTGTAATGACATGGGGGTGTACTTACAAGCTAACAAAAAGAAAAAGAAAAAGGTGGTTTTGGGATAAGCCACCCTTGGAGGCCCCACCTTGATGCACACACTTAATCCACACCGTCCATCCCATTTCTCAGCTCAGTTTAGGCGTTGAGCCAGAAAATGAGTTCAATCTGATAATCCAGCGGGCCTTACCATAGGAAACAGTGGTGTTTGCCATTAAAACTTTGGAAAATGATTGCTGGGGTCCACATGAAGCTTGGACCCACCTGAAATTTGGTTTGGACCCCTAATTTTGTGGGACACATACAATGGACAGGGTAGATCTAGTTAATGTGGGTCTCACCTAGGGTAAAAAAAAAATACATGTTACAAAAAGGTGGCAAGCACCTTGCTGCCATGACGTACGAAAAAGGGGTGGGTCCCATTGGCCTTAGTTGTGAACCCCACCATGATGTATATTTGATATCCACACCGTTCATCGGGTGGGCCACTCCAAGCTGAGCACTCCACTCCAAAAATCACCAGTATAATTTTGAACTCGGGTGGGTCATACCATCTAAAATCATGTGAAGACATGCCTAAAACATATAAACTCACTTGGTGGGGCCTACCTAGAATTTGGATGCGGCTGAAACTTGGTCTGAACCCTCAGCCAAGTGGGACACACATAATGAGTGGGCTGGATTGGTAAACCACATTCAGTGGGCCCCATGGCCACGTGACCATATGAACAGTTTGGGTGGCATTTAAACATCACCGTGGGCTCCCTGCCCACGTGACCTAGTGAAGAGGTTGGGTGACAAATAAATATTAGGGTGGGCCCTCTTGACCGTGTGACCTTATGGTGAGCCCAAGGTCCACGTGATCTCATGAATAATGTGGATGGCAGGTAAACAGTATAGTGGGCCCCATGGCCGTGTGGCCCTATCAACAGGTTGTATGGAAAATAAATATTGCAGTGGGCCATACCCAAGGTCCATGTGACCTTATGAACAGGTTGGATTGCAAATAAACATTACAATGGGCCCTAGGCCCATGTGACCCTACGAACAGTTTGGATGGGAAATAAACATCACGTTAGGCCCCATTGGATGGAAATAAACATCATGTTGGGCCCCCGTTTGAGTGGAAAATAAACATTATGTTGGGCCCTAGGTTGGGTGGAAAATAAACATTAGGGTGGATCCTACTTAGGACCCACTTATGTATGTATGGTGTCCACACCTTTCATCAGTGTAGACCTCCACCATGGAGTATGTGATTTATCTGTCTTCCATCCCGATGGGACCTACCATGATGCATGAGTTTCATCCAAACCGTCCAACCATTTTGGAGGTTATTTTAAGGCTATAAAGCCCATTATGATGTATGCAAGACATATGTAAGTAGGCCTATCTTGATGTACTTGTGGCCCGTTGTTGAGGCCCACTTTGACATATTAGAGACCCATGTTATGAGGCCCGTTTGATGTATTAGAGGCCCATGGGTCGAGGCCCAATAGGACATACATAAGGCCCATTATAACGTGATTCCACCATGGTTTATGTATGATGATCATTATAGTAGGCTATGCCTTGGGAGCAATGATGGTTTGACGTCCACATTAGAGGGACAATGTTGGTTAAATGTCTGCATTGTCACTCTCCCTAAGACCCACTGCTAGGCCCATACTTGTAGTGAGTAGGCCGTCTAGGCCCATATTCGTTATGCACAAGCCCATCACCTTATGACATGTTTAGTATAGATCCATGATTCATGATCATACACATCATATGTATGCTTGATATGAGAAGTGACTGATCATAGCATATGCCTTCGGGCAGATCGTTTATGGGCTCCCTGATAGGCAGAGTTGCCATGCATGAGCGCGCGGTATGCGCAGGATTATTGCATGTATGGCAGTATGATTCATGCACTTTGCATTTATGTGGTTATGATTATTGTATGCCTTAGCGACATCAGGGTCATAACCTCCACAGACACATCGTGGGTGGCTGGATTGGATACCGAAAATGTTTGGTTCTAGCATACAGGCACCATAGATGTCCTTGGGTGAAAATCCCTAAACCTGATGGTACCAGAGGATGACTCCAACGTCAAGACCGAGTGGATACACGAGTGCGCGAGGGCCGTATACCAGTAGGTTGCATCTCCCACTGTGTCATGGTCGGTTAGAAAGGGGTGTAACCTTACCCGCCTGAGTGAGGGCGCAACTTCTAGGTTGAGTTTGACCAGCTTGAGGAATAGGTCTGCTATCGACAAGCCGGGCCCGATATTGGCAGGTGGATAGTGAGGTCTCTTCCACTCTCCCATTTGTGCGTTCAGATAGGGACGGCAAGCTGGCGTAGAATGTACTAAACCCCGGTGATTATCCATAATGAGAATTGTACTGATATTGATGAACTATACTGATATGTGGATTTGGATTGGCATGCTTGAGTTGCTTCTCGCATCGCATGGTCTTGATATGACCGATAGCATTCATACCCTGCACTGCATAGCCTTGGTACGGCTGTTTGCATTCATGTACTTATCAGCAGGTTTCCACATTACTCTGACTTTACATTCTGAGCATGTTCGCACCCATTTACATCGCCATCTAAGGTTTCTATAAGCTTATGTACGATTGATGTGTACAGGTGACGCCAGGACGCAGCCGTAGCTTCGCCGCAGTTGGAGCATGCAGTCGAGCTTTTAGAGTTTTATTATTAACACTATCTTGTATTTCCCTTTATATGTACTGTATTCAAAGTTTTTTATCATAGTGGATATTGTGATGGTGTTCTTATGGTTATTGTTCGTGGGTTATGCTTGTGGTTATGCTCATTACGAATCAAATCATATTTAAAATCCTCCTTGTAGCATCCCAGGATCGAAATCTAGTATATGGGTGCTGGGAGCCGAGAATTGGGTACTACGGAGGTTGTCGGTGCCGGATTCGGCGATCGGGAATTTTGTAAGCCCGGTTTCCTAGTTTGGGGCATAAAAAAACATGTAAGAAATGCATTTTATTTCATCAAATAGATGTATCAAGAACCTGTAGCAAACATTGGACAAACACTAAGAGCTACTACTTGACTAGCAACAGAAAAGGCCCCCACAAAGCCTGCACACGTGGTGACAACACCTCATCAGAGAGAGAAAGTACATCTAAGACACTAAATACAACAATTGAGAAGCTCACATATCATGATACCACCAAGCATAAACCAGATCTTCTAAGAAACAGAGATCCAACATAATCTTCTGTAGAACCAACAACTGACATGTGACAATCCCTATAAGGAAACCACAAGATCCACCGTAGAAAACAAAATCCAAATAGGAAGTGAGAAGAGAAACCACATAAAGGAAATGGACTCCCATGCCACCATCTGCACATCCATCTCCCATTTACATGTGTGTCGTCAGAATCTCTCCTATGAAAGAAACAGCTAATTATCAAACTTATGGTCAAAGATTTGGCTAGTTTAAAAATATGTAAAATAAGTTGAAGCATATACATGTACTAAAACTAGTCATGTATAAAACAGGACAAGAATTAAGTTCCTAACACCCTTACATGCACATCCAAAAGCAATTTCTTCCGCTTTGAATATATTCACATTACATCTAAAAATTGATACACTAAATACAAATCAAACACTTGAGGTCGTGTTTATGGTGGCTATCACTTGATGAATGGCTCAGATATCACTGACATGTGCCACATCGTATGCGTTCTGTATTCTGAGCAAACCCGCTCTTGAAAAAAAAAAAACAAAAAAAAAAAAAAAAACAAAATATCAGAGAAGAGACTCTGATACTAGTTTGTGGAGGAGAAAGTAAAGAGGATTTGGGAGATTTGTGAGTCATAGAGCTAATGACTTCCCTAGCTCATTTTATTAAGAAAAATGGTATGGTGTCTCAAGGAAGCACCAAAAACAAAATACGCGTTTTATTTCCCTCCAAACTGTTTCCATGGCTGTGGCTCACATAAATCATGTAGGAGCCTACTCACTGATGGCCTGCATAACTGTCTATAAGGCAGTTGATGGTTGTGGTGGATTTCAAATAATCATCAGAAGGCCCTTTAAAAATAAGGTGGATCTCCATCTCCCAACCCTAACAATGCATTAAACAACTAATGATTTTTTCCCCTAATATTTTTTTTTGTTGAATGTAGTATTTCCAAATGGAAGTTTCGATAAGATAAAACTGTTGGAGGCTCGTTTCATAGAGTGACTTGGACCTGACACAGGAGCAGTTGTTGAGTTGATCAATTTGATAGGACTCGGGCGATTTTTTTATAAAGATTATATTACTTGGGTATGGTAGTACTTAAGAGAGATAAAGATGCACATGCTAATTCAAGGGCTCCATATGAAAATAAATGGGTATATGCCATATCTCTAACAAACGTGCCATCTGATGGTGGGAGTCAGGCACGTCATGCGAGGCTAACATTCTCTCAAACCTCCTATTCCTTGTTACATAACATACAAAAACAAGTTGTATGGTGAAAATTAACCGAAGTGAAAGTCACATGAATCTATCAAAACAATGGAAAAAATCTATTTTTTCTAGATGAAACGAGATGGTTCAAAGCAAAACAAGCAGATGATAATAACAGATCAGGAAAATCAAATACAGAGCAGAATTTTTATTTAAAAAAAAAAAAAAAAAAGAACTTAACTGTCGGAGATGAATGAATTCTTTCGATTTGTCGATCACCACAGATTCTTATTGGTGCTTTTACTAGTCTCTTGAAAGCATCACTACACAGAATTTTAGATAAATAAAAAGAAAGAAAGAAATTTCAGAAATTGCATTTTGAATCGGAGCAATTTGTATGATTTGTGAACTCAACAAAAAAAAAATGGCCATCTAAGACAAATTAGAATAGAAAATGCAGAACATTGAACAATCACAAAAATTCCAGGTAACCAAGGATTGGTGCATGTATACAATTATCAGATATTCTAACTAACGACCATCGTTATGTAAGTATTTAATTTCTAACAAGTGAAGACCGTCAAATCAAAGACGCCAGCAATTTAAAGCATTGACAAGCAATCAAAATAATAAAATTGCTTCCTGAAGTCTAGTTAATAGATGCACTAAAACTAATTTAGTGTTTACATGATGTAATTTTATTGTTACTGTTTAACAATAGATATGACAGGCTGCATTTCCTTTCAAACATGGTGATAGATCAAGCACGAATGCTAAAAACTTGATTCCCACCAAATGCAAGTAAGTTGGACAAAATAAAATAAACGTAATAACTTCAAGTTTCCTTCATTCAAATGAGAGTACAAAAATTATATCCACAACGAAATAATGTACTCGTAAAATTATAAAAACTAAAAGAGAAATTTTGAAGTGACAAAGAATGGATGTACTGTGCAGATTGTTTAGTAGTATTAAAATCATTCTTTCCACAGCAAATGTGATGCTTCCAATTTGCTGGCTCAAAGTCTTCCCTGATCCAAAGATGTAGCCAGAGTGACACAGTTTGTTTAGTAGTATTGAAATCATGAATGCTTTTTTCTTAGAAAGTTGCATCAGACAAACTTAAACATCCATAAATTCATTTTAAAAACAAAAACACAAATAAACATCACTTTTTTTTTTCTTTTCTTTTTTACATAGGTTTCATGGGAGATGCAAGAAACATTTTGGGCAGAAAAGCATGCACAATAGATAACATGGGGCAAGCGGGGCCTCAAAATACTCCCACGGGTGTCTTTGGATATTCCGAAGGTATGTTGGACATTCACATGTTATTTCACGATGTCCCCATGATCTAATTTGTAGAACGTATGTGTTAAGCCACTTACCAACACAAGCTTAACAAAGAATTTCTCAGCGGCTCAACAGAAAGCTATGCCAATGGTATTGGTAGATGGTGATATGTTTGGATATGATAAATGATGTAAGGTCAGACAAATTTTCACCACATTATATTATCGTGTGCTTATGGGATCTCCAAATGTACCAATTGATTCAAACAAATATGAAGGTGTATGAGCTTCAGGCACTCATGAACTCTTTCGGAAAACAATGAACTAGCTCAATTTATCTTTCAAAAAAAAATGAACCAGCTACATTTGGCTCCCACTGCTTCACGTGCCTGATGCCTCAAAGGCTTAAACACCAACTTTCTCATTGCGATAGTTTCATTTAGTGTTGACTTGGATCATCAACCGCTTTTCTATGTTCAGTATGAACGAACTAAAAAGAGAGAACCTCTACTAGAGCAAAGAGGTAGACAGAGCACAGAAAGTACATTGATATACCAGCAAAGAGGTCGACAGAGCACAGTAAGTGATTAGCAAAGCTTAACTTGAAATCTGACGATACCCGAAATAAAGGAAGCTTAACTTGAAGACTCAAGCATGCTGCATATATTCTTGGGTATGTGACCTGCTGTGGATGGACCGCGCTTCCCAACCCTCCCAGATTGAAAGCCAAATGTGGACCATTACTGCATTTGACTTCTAAACTGTCACTTTGCAGCCAAATTATTGAAAGCTTAGGATGGTCCTATCTAGGAGAATTTTTCAGGCAACGGTCCTTCCAAAGTGGGGCTCAGCTGATAAATGGTCTAGATAACAGAACATTACACAAACTGAAAATGAGTATGCTGCATATCTTGGGGCCAAGGATCAAACAGTTCATCTGCATTTCATGAAAACGAGTTGCTTCTTCTTCCTTGTTGGGTCGAGAGCAGAAGCTCCATTGGTGCTGCTGCTTTACTGCAGTAGAAGTGTCGAAGGAGCAGATCAGAAGCCATCTACTTCTTCTCCACTGATTAATAAAAAAATCAAGAAATCAGATCCGTCACTGGAAGTAAGAAATGCATGGACGTTTGAGATTGGAGATGGGGATTGGATCTGAAGGAGGAGAAGGAATTATGTATACAACGAAAAGAGTTCAAGTGTTATATCATGGTAGATGGTGAGTCTAGTACATAAAAGTGGGTCTTGATCTTGATCCACCTTTCTTATCCAACAAACTCATATGACTTCCTCAAGAATCAAAACATGATCAAAGGATGCATGCAAGTCCTACTCATTAGACATCTCTAATTCACAGATAAACACAAAGTAGGTGAAGAGGCAAGAAGAAAAGAAAAGACCAATGACTCACCAGAAGTCATTTGTTGTCTTAAAACTTTCATCCTCACAATCTGTTCTTTCGACTGCACCATTGCTAAACCCATGCTCTGATGCCTGCAAAAATCAAACTTCTGATCACCATCTACTGGGGTAATACATCCAAGCCAATGACCTTCTTATATTGGGTTGAAAATGCAACAAATCTGGTGGATTTTTTGAGCAATTCAAGTGAAATCTAAGACATCCCAAGTTCTAATTACGACATTGGAAGGCTGAGAAATTTCATCAAATCTGCTGGTTCTCAAAGCATTTCAAGCGGCCTCTTCCACATCCGCAGTTCTACTTCTGACATTGAAAACTCAGAAAATGCATTAAATCTGCTTGTTTCTAGGGTAATTCCAATGTCGAAAGCTTAGAAACCGAATGAAATCTGTTGGTTCTCAGATCATGTCGAGTCAAATCTTGAACATCTGAAGTTCAACTACCAACATTGAAAACTCACAGAAAATATAAAATCAGCGGGTTTGCAGAACACTTCAAGCGGTAGCTACTACAGCCGAAGTTTGAATTCCGATGCTGAAAGCTCAAAATAACATAGAAAAATGCCCCAAATCTAGATATCTTCACTAGCATTCCTACAAAATATATGGTCGTAACAAGACAAGGGAAGAACAGAGGAACATACCTTTAAAAGAAGCAACGAGAGATCTGAAATCTGCAAGCATTTCCTTCAAAGAAGCTGCATAAGGATCTGCAGGTCCGCCATTAAAGCCGTAGAGAGCTTCGCCACACGAAACTCCTTGAATCTCTAAGTTTCTCTCACAAATCCCGTTTCAAACCTCTGGATCCTCCATTTCGGCCAAAACCAATGCAAAAGGAGCTCAAAAATGCAGATTTCTCCCAAAATCCCTCAGTAACTCTTCTCGTAATCGAATGATAGAGCTTTCGCTCAACCACTGGAGCTCGATTCAGGTGAAATCGAACCACGAGCTCGGAATAGCGAGATTTACATCAAGAATCCATATCGGTTGATGGGTTAGGGTTTGGAGTAGAAAGTAAAACAAACATGGTACTCTGCTTATGATGGTGGTGCGGCAGGCGACTACGAAAGTTTGGAGAAGAGGAGGGTTAGGGTTTGGAGATAGCAACGATCAGGGGTTTGGAGAAGAAGAAGGCTAGGGTTTGGAAAAGGAGGGCTTTTGATGTAAGAAGTAAAAAAAAAAAAACAGGGGGGGGCACATCACGGGCTGCCGGTAAAAATGGGTCGGGAATTCCCACATTTCTTAGTAGTGTCTTATATCATTTATTTTAACACAAGGTATTGTTCACCAAGGGTCGAGATATCTTTGATCATGGTTTTGGAGCATAGGAAGACTCGCTCTATCATACAATGTGGGTAGATCCCAAGCAACAAAGAGCGAGCTTGTGGAATTGGCACCAATAACTACCTGAAAACAAAATAACTCAAGATCTCAAAACATTAATGATATTGTCTAAGAACAACTTCCTTTAAGAGGGATTTAGAATTGAAAATGTGGTTATTTCTCCCTCCCAAATAAGTCAAACAAGGGCTAAGAAATAAAGCCTGCTCAGCATGTTAGGAACATGATGCATATAACCCTCAACAAGATTTCTAGTAGATTGAAGAAGAGGGATAAATAGCTAAATGGGCTTTAAGTGAAGCTTTTCTCAAATCCAAGGATAAAGAGATGGTAAGTTGTGGCTTTTTAATTAGAAGAGAAAAGAAAATAAAAAGAAGAAGAAGAAGAAAAAGAATGATGAATCCACACTCTGAAAATGTGACTAAGATGGTGGTATTGTATCACGATGCAAAGTGTCTATCGAATATACTCCAGTCTACAAGCACATAATGAGTAACCTATGCCTTTCTTTACATGTAACCCTAATGTTAAGAGCTCTGAAACTATCATCAAGAGAGCCTCATGTTGCCTGGATATATCCAAAAATCACATAAATTGGATAAGCCTCCCTCCCTTTGGAAAAGAGTGTGTGTGTGTGTGTGTGTGTGTGTGTGTGTGTGTATGGAAAAGGTACAATGCGCTTGAGCTGATTTTAACGTCCCATGAGGTCGAGCTGTGTGGGTCCCACCATGATGTGTTTCGAACATCAAAACCATCAGTCAGATGCACAATTCCATCGTGGGCCTAGGTCTCAAAAATCAAGTCAATCCGTGACTTTTGTGGGCCACACCACATACAGAAGTTGAGAGGTGTCGTGCACCATTAAAACATTCATAATCATTTTTCTGGGCCCACCGAATATACTCCAGTCTACAAGCACATAATGAGTAACCTATGCCTTTCTTTACATGTAACCCTAATCTTAAGAGCTCTGAAACTATCATCAAGAGAGCCTCATGTTGCCTGGATATATCCAAAAATCACATAAATTGGATAAGCCTCCCTCCCTTTGGAAAAGTGTGTGTGTGTGTGTGTGTGTGTGTGTGTGTGTGTGTGTGTATGGAAAAGGTACAATGCGCTTGAGCTGATTTTAACATCCCATGAGGTCGAGCTGTGTGGACCCCACCATGATGTGTTTCGAACATCAAAACCATCAGTCAGATGCACAATTCCATCGTGGGCCTAGGTCTCAAAAATCAAGTCAATCCGTGACTTTTGTGGGCCACACCACATACAGAAGTTGAGAGGTGTCATGCACCATTAAAACATTCATAATCATTTTTCTGGGCCCACCGAGATGTGGTTTGCAAATCCAGCCCATCCATTATGTGTGTCCCACTTGTATGAGGGTTCAGACCAAGTTTTAGGCGCATGAAAATTTCAGGTGGGCCCCACCAAGTGCTTTTATATGTTTTTAGCATGTCTTCACATGATTTTAGATGGTATGGCCCACCTGAGTTCCGTATACGGCTGATTTTTGGGATATCCCATAATTTAAAGGGGACGCATCAAATTCACGGTGTTGATGTTCGAAACGCATCACGGTGGGGCCCACAATACTCGACCTCATGGGACGTTAAAATCACTCGAGCGCATTGTACCTTTTCCCATATATATATATATATATATATATATATATATATATATATATATATATATATATATATATATATATATATATACATATATTCATTAGAAGAGGCGACATTCCAAAGAACTTCAATTGGCCTCACAGAACTATCTTCTCCTTCTTTAGAAGTCCTTTAATAAAATTATTAGTTATGAAGTTGGTGTATTTTTATGGCTTGGCTTTGAAAAACAAACATAGAAAAGACTGATTTATTTATTTTTAATATCTTCTATAAATAATTCTTTAAAAATAGGCTTGTTTAAGTGCTCAAAAAGTATTTGGATGGAAAATATTTTTCAAGAAATGACATTTTCCCTAATTGTGAGTTCATCTTAAGGTGGAAAACATTTTCCAAGAAAGCCTTTTTATAGAAGAAAAAAAGTACTATAAAATATTCCCAACCGTCCCCCTAAAATTTTCAAGAAAGCTTTTTGAATTAAAATAGACACTAAGGTGTTGTACGAGCAGTTAATTCCATTGTTGATTTGAGATTTAAAAAATATGAGGCAGATCGTTGTGCCTATGTTCATTGATATGGTACAAGCGTCTTCATTATCTTATCACTGAGTATTAATCACATTATGGTTGTACATCTTAGTAAAGATATTGTATTGTAAAAGCTTGTTTGGTTAGTGAATTTCATTAATCGAATTCTTCAAATGACTATATTTGGAGCAAAAAACCAGGAAAGTGTACATAACTCAAAAGAGTTTAGTTGAAAAAGCTTTTCACTACTTCTCAATATCCAGAATTTCAATCTAGTTAGTACTTCATTTGCTTCGGTTTGTAAGCTATCTACAAATCAGTGTTTTAAATAGCTACGCTATGTAGTATGTAGCTTACGCTATGTAGCATAGCTTAGCCTTAACGCTAGGTAGCTCATGAAAATAGTTGTAAGTCGCGGGTAGCCTAAGGTACATGATAATTTGTCTACGCTATATGGTAATTTGCATATGCTTCACGCTACATAGACTACGCTATATGCTACATAGCTCACATTACAAGTAAATTTTCACTACAACCTTAAAATCAAGAAATGTTTTCAATGATTTTGCCACGTTTCTCAATTTTCAATAAAGATTAGTTAATCTTTTCAATGCTTTTAGTAACAAATATATATATATATAAGTAACAATATTAAATCAGTTCTATTACTCTTTCTTTACCTTTTTACTTAATCATTGCTCTTTCCTATTAGTTTATGTTGCATTTAATTGCACAAAATATCATGAAATTTTTGTTAAATTTCACTATTAATTAACTTAATTTGGTGCAAAATATCATGGATTCAATGCAACCAAGCACAACCTTGATTAAAATACACTACACACTATGTAGCTTATGCCTTACGCTTCAAAGGGGTGAATGCTATGCTAGACACTATTCGCTATTTAAAACCCTGCTACGAATTAATTTTCTAGCACAAAAGCTAAAAAAAAACTAATGTCTCTACTCTAGTACTATATTTATTGGCAGTAAGGAGTGTTATATTTGCTATCATATGCGGTAGACCAAACATTAAATGGTGGGAGCAAATACACCGTAAATCTAGGTAAGACTATTGGACTAGAATGAAGTGGACCCTTCACTACTAGAAGGTTGTTTTTAAGGCTTCTATTTGTTATGGTAGCTAAATTTTGGAATTCGTTGGGTTCATAGACGCTGATTATTCAATTATGCAGGAGATCAAAAGTGGGAGTTCCCGCCTTAGCTGCCTCCCTTTGAGGCTGAGTTAAGTCGCAGGTTAGCCTGATTCCTAGTAATAAAATAGAAAAAAGAAAAACAACTAAGCACGTCTGATGGATGGTCTTGATTTCACATGCACAAATGTTTTCTACGAACACGTACACACGTATATACAAAGAGAGATGCTCACATCCAACTGGTCGGCACCTAAGTTATACTATTCACCTAGCAGACAACACTTGTACTTTGTCATTTATCAGCAAATAAACATTATTTTATATGGTGTGTGCAACTTGATGAGTGGATGGGGCTGATTTTTGCACAAGGGGCCAACCTATTAGAAGGGTTGGATGTCGCATGCACAAGATGGGTAACTTGTCATCCCAACCAGTTGGATGAGAGCATTTATCATACACACACACACACACACAAACATATGAGCATAAGTGTGTCCCACCATGGAGTGTGTGCGCCATATGAACCAAGTGTCAAAGGCAGCCATAATGAAAATGGACGCTCCAAAATCAGCAGCTTCCAAATTACTTAGCAGGTCACTCAATCTGGAATAGTGTAACAAATGTGGCTAAAAAATCTAAAATATTGTGGCGAGGCCCATAGGTTTTTTGGAATGACCTAATTTTGAGTATTCCCCCTCAGCTAGGTAGACCACTTACAATGAAAATGTGAAGTTTCACTAATGGGTTTGTCAGGATTGTAGAGTTGGTACAACTTCCGCACCATAGACCATCCACAGTGGGCCTTCCCAATAGACAACCATTTTAACCAGTGGCAGTTAGCCTGGGGCATAGTAACAAACTGAAAACTCAATTTGTTGTTTGTTCATCCAAGTTAATACTTGGCTCGATAATTAATGAATCTCAAAACCTCTGGTAATAAAGGATACTAGAAAAATTAATGTAATAAAAATTAAGAAACTAAATAATGAAGTGTTGCATAGGTTGCTAGTTAGGAACATCTGTAACATGAGTTTTATTAAAACAGTCTTCAAAAGCTGAGTTATGCAGCCCATGTTATTGCGAGTCACTTCGCCCATTACACAAGGCCAACCAGACCCACTCAAAATTCTTAGCTCGTTCAGGAAATGGGTGGAGCTTGGGTAGACTCTGACATGACCATTTCTACCCTTAAATACAAATCACGTCCAAAGGCATGGATTGGATTGGGATGCTACTTAGGTGAATAAAAATAGGAACCTTTTTCCATTTGCAGTTACACAGTTGTGAGGGCAGGGAAATGAGCCACTCAAAATCATTCCTACATAATAAAACTCTGGCTGAAGCAAACCCCACGAAGACCAGTGGCTTGGATATAACAACCATGGCCCCCAAATCTACAAAGTTCCTAATGGGGAAGTTTCCTATTTGGAAAGAATAGGGAACTTGACCTCAACATTTAGAATTTCATCTCTTTATGAATTTAGTTCCAAGAAAACCTTGACACTCGCAGTGTGATGGATGAAATAGAGGCACTTAGAAATTAGTCAAAATTTCATAACTGCACACAACCAATTCAAATTGGCTGTCCAAATTATGGGTCCCTGTTTAGATGTACCATGAACCGAAAATCAAGATTATTTGTTTTCTATGAATATCACATTGGTGGATACTAATTGGGCAGTTACAAATGATAAATCTGGTCTGCTTCAACAAACATGTGTTCATGAACCAGAGGTTAGGATTGTTCAAGAAATCTGATTTATGGACTTAGTGACAGTTTGGTAGTTAAGTCGGTTTAATTTGAGTAATGTATGCTATGTGCCTGCATATGAAAGTGTCCTAAACTGCCAGAGTATAAAATAACTCCCCTTTAACATTACAGGCAGGGGAATCAAGTGGTTTCTGTCAAACTGTTATTATCTGACTTTGTAACAAGTGTACCTGAAGTTGCTGCTTGCGTGTCACTGGCATTGCTAATAAAACTTCTCTGAAATTGAAAAGGGCCACCGATTCGGCAGGAACACTGTGATGCCGGATTATACTGTTCATCACCATCTCCACCATCTGAGGGCCATCGATTCATCAGTCATTATCTGATAGGGGGTTGTGACAAAATGCCCCAAGCAGACCCATTAAAAGAAGGATTATGTTCTCCAACCAATGACGGCAGCAGCCAGGGTCGTCATCGGTAGAAAACCTTTAAGGGTTTTAATGGCCGAAAAATATCACCGAAGCACGAGTATGGACCTTGCTATGATACCAAATGTTTACAATGCTACTGTGCGTTGAATCAACGAGCTAACAGAAGGTTCGATCCATACCTACCTGACCGAATGCTTGAGAAGATGCTCTCCAGAGAAGTGCCCAACGCCCGCAATCTTCCTTCTTTGCCTCCCTCTCTGCATTGGGAAAACCGCATTTGAACTTGGGAGGAGAGTCGGGCGAGAGTGAGAACCAAAGCCAAACACAAATTTCCATTTTTTTAGTATGATACACGATAGGGTATATGGAGGTTGTACAAGCCACACAATTGTGGGTCCAACCTAGAGCTCATTAACGTGATCTAAACCGTTCAGCTCTCTATCTTTCTAGTCAATGTCCCATCTAGCCCATTATTTCAAACAATAGAAATTTCAAAATGTATCCAACATATGTATCCTACGTATGTAGTTGGCATCACTTCCTACTTGCTACTGTCTTAGACGATGATGGTCACATTATCAGAAGCATTAACATGCAATTACCTGTAAATTGTAGTCCAATGGATCAATGTACACGCCTTTGATGCATGGTCTGTATAGTTTTCATTTTTTCTGTCAACATGCTGTTGAGGGCTACTGCAATGAGTCAGGCTGAGGCCTAGCTCTGGAGTAAGCCCAACAGGAGCCTAAACACAACAGGCCAAAGCTCAAGCCTGATCCAAAAAATAGTAAAATCCCTATTTCCCATTCGAAATTTCCCAATATATCCCTTAATCTTGTAGCACACAAATGCACAAAGAAATAGACATTAAAGAGTAATTAAGCCAACCGTGTATACTCAAAATAGATGGATTGCCTAAATTAGGATTGAATTAATATATATTTATGGGATATTAGTCTAAATTTAAGGTGATATAAATACATCATCATGAAGTTCAGAGAGCACTGTCCTACAATGATATGGAAGAGACTGTGGATAAAACAAATCGCGGAGTCCATGGAGCACTGTCCGATATCCACCTCGCTATTGAGTGCTTATGAGAATTTTACGACCGTAGACCCCACCTTTTATCCAGTGGTTTTTATGAAGAAAGTCAAACTTAATATACCAACTTACACCTGCACGTGCAGAGACCCAATTTGAGGACAAAAATACCCCTCATTTTTCACTGTGTTGCTTTCACTGCCTTTTCCAACGCTGCTTTCAGTGTCGTTTCTTTCACCCCATTTCCTCACTTCATTTCCAGTAAGAAAGACAAATAACCATTTTCTGGGGCCTCCTTCCTTATCAACATTGGATTGCATCCTCTCTGTACATCTGCATTTTGTCTTCTTCTGAAAATAGTCAGTCCAGTAAAGAAAGCACGCACCATAGGTATATTTTAAACTCAGTTAAGCCCACATTGAATGTATGTAATATATCCACGCCGTCCATCCGTTTTTCCATCTAATTTAAGGGGTTGAGCCCCAAATTGAAGCATATCAAAAGATCAAGTGGATCATACCACGGGAAATAGTGGGGATAATGATTTCCACCGTTGAAACCATAGTAGGCCCAATAGTGATGTTTGTTTGTTATCAAACCCGTTCATAAGATCATACAGACATGGATTAATAGAAAACACAATTATAAACTTGATTCAAAACTTCTGCGGCCCCTAAGATTTGATCAACAGTAGAAGTTCAATTCAAAATTTTCATGTGGTGTGGTCCATTTGAACATTAGATACGTTTAGATTTTTGGGCTCAAGCCATGAAATTATCTATTAAGTTTGACCCGCTGATTTTTTTAGTTTGCCTCGCTCAATTTCATATTTCCCCCGCTGATTTTTTAGTTTGCCCTGCTGAATTTCATATTTCCCCGCTGATTTTCTAATTTGCCCCGTTGAATTTCATGTTTCCCCGCTGATTTTCTAGTTTGCCCCACTGAATTCCTAGTTTTCCCCGCTCAATTTTCAGTTTTTCCCGCTGAATTTCATGTTTCCCCCGTTGAATTTCATGATTTGCCCTGCTGAATTTCATGTTTCCCCCGCTGAAAATCAAGTTTGCCCTGATCAATTTCATGTTTTCTGTAACATCTCAGAAAAATCCGTATAGAGACCCGAGTACCACCTCAGACAAAAATCCTTAAGGACCGTGTACTGTGGAAATTAGACAAAAGTTAATTAAGTACTAAACTAAATTAATCGGTGGATTAGCTTGAACCACTATCTATACGAACTGCAAGACCCAAAACTATTAAAATTGCTAGCTCAACTTAAAAACTTTGGGGAAATCCCAAAACCCAGCTGCTCTTGGGAGCACATTGAAACTCCGTATCAGACCTGGACTACGCGTCGAAAGTCCGATTACCGCGAAACTATAAGGTTATGACCGCCTTATTGGGCTTGACAAGCATCGCGGGAATCGACCTCAAATAGTATCCAGAAACGCACAACTTGAGCCTAGAGCGAAGTGTGTGAGAAACGCGAATATCTTTAGAAAATGAACTCAAACTTAAGTGAATTGGACCATTCGCTTATGGGCGAAATTGAGGACTTCAGACCGTCAGTTTCTGACCCAACTACACCCATAGATCAGGGAAATTTTCCTGCACCTATTGGTATACTTGTGGCCCTGATCGAGTAACGACGACCGTTGATCTGATATAGGTCCTTCACAGCCTATCAGTTTGTCAGATCGCACAATAAACACAGTCCTGGCGTAGATCCATTGTTAGGGAACTTGCTCCATGACTTGGGTGAGAAATGAACTTTTCTAAAGGCCCTGTTTGTAAAAAACAGGCACCCTTTGGCTATAACCTAAGTATACCATGGCCTTGGGCCATTGACATCATTTTTGGGCCTATTTAAAGACCTTAAATCACCCCTCTCTCATTCCATACGAATTTCTCTAACCCTAGGAGAGAGAAGAGAGAAAAGAGGAAAAAAGAGTGAGGAGAAGAAAGAGAGATAGGGAGATCATTGCTGGGATCCTTTCCCACAACTCCACACGCTGAATCGCCACCCCACCATCGCTGCACCATCGATTCTAACTTCGATTTGGGTAAGAAATTCTAACCTTAATCTTGTTTTAGGAATCCAAATAGCGGAATCAGCGAAATAGCCAACCTATTTCGATGTTTAGGTACCGTTGTTCTGTATACGAGGACGTAGGATACGAATCGAGTTCAAAATGAAGAATCCGACGAAAGGTACGGACTATAAACATTTAAGTTATGGTTTTCAAGGCTTTTAATGTCAGTAATGATTTATGTCTGACTTGATTGCTACCATATGATCTTTGTTACAATGTATTCGATAAATTATACATGTGTGTGAACTATGTGAAATACCTATCTCAGTCTTCCGCTTGCCTAATTACATTAAATCCGGAGTATGACATACTATTTTAGTGTAATCCCACTCATGTTTAATGCACTAATATGGACAACATTTAAACATCATTATCTATGTTGCATAAGTGATGCGTTGGAACTCGTGAGTTGAGCTCTGCTCGAACCCTGATTTTCGGGGCGGTACATTTTCCCTTCTGAATTTGATGTTTTCCCCGCTCAATTTCATATTTGCCTCACTTAATGTCTAGGTTCCCTCCCTCAATTTCTAGCTTGCATCGCTGAATTTTCATGCTTCCCTCGCACCATTTCTAGTTCACCTTGCTCAATTTTCATGATTGCCTCGTTCAATATCTAGCTTGCCTCGTTGAACTTTCATATTTGTCTTACTCAATTTTCATGCTTGCCTCACACAATTCCATGATAGACAGTGTCGCTGAATTCAGTGAGAACCACATGAAGTCATTCGTATCTTTGAAGTCCCGATCCATATAAGCACTTAGACCTGCACGTGCGGACACCCAAATTCAGGATGAAAATACCCCTCTTTTCACTGTGCCCTTTCAACTGTTGCTTCCGTTGCGATCACCCCTTTCCACTACTGCTTTCGCTTCTTTCACCCCCTTTCCTCACTCCGTTTCTAGTAAGAAAAACAAAACATCATTGTGGGGCCCGCTTCCGTAACAACATTGGATTGCATCTTCCCCGTACATTAGTATTTTGTCTTCTTCTGAAAATGGTCGGTCCAGTGAAGAATGCACGCACCACAGGTATATTTTAAGCTTGCATACAGGCTTTTGGTGTATACATAATTCAATGAAAATGGAGGGGTATTACATAATCCGATGAACATAATGTATTACAAATAAAACATCATTGTTGGGCATAACAAGCGTAATCGGATTGCGTACTGAGTTAGTCAGTACGCTCCCATCGTACTGAGTTAACTCAGTTGGGCCCACATTGAATGTATGTAGTATATACATGCCGTCCACTGTTTTTCCATCTAATTTAAGGGGTTTAGCCCCATATTGAAGCATATCAAAAGGTCAAGTGGATCATACCACAGGAAACAATGGGCATAATGATTTCCATCGTTGAAACCATGGTGGACCCAACAGTGATGTTTATTTGTTATCAAACCTGTTCATAAGATTATACAGACATGGATTAATAGAAAACACAATTATAAGCTTGATCCAAAACTTCTATGGCCCCTAAGATTTGATCAACAGTAGAAGTTCAATTCAAAATTTTCATGTGGTGTGGTCCATTTGAACATTGGATACATTTAGATTTTTGGGCTCAAGCCATGAAATTATCTGTTAAGTTTGCCCCACTGATTTTCTAGTTTGCCCCGCTCAATTTCATGTTTGTCCCACTGATTTTCTAGTTTACCCCACTCAATTTCATGTTTGTCCCGCTGATTTTCTAGTTTGTCCTGCTGAATTTCATGTTTGCCCCATTGAATTCCTAGTTTGTCCCACTGAATTTCATGTTTCCCCCGCTGAATTTCATGTTTGCCCCGCTCAATTTTTAGTTGTTCCCACTGAATTTCATGTTTCGCCCGCTGAATTTCATGTTTGCCCTGCTCAATTTCATGTTTGCCCCGCTGATTTTCTACTTTGCCCTGTTCAATTCATATTTGCCCCACTCAATTTCATGTTTGCCCTGCTAATTTTCTAGTTTGCCTCGCTGAATTTCTAGTTTGCCCTGCTCAATTTCATGTTTCCCCTGTTTAATTTCATGTTTTCCCTGCTGAATTTCATGTTTCCCTCGATTAATTTTCTAGTTTGCCCCGCTCAATGTTTTCTCAAAGCAATCATTTTTTATATATCGCAATAGACAATTCCATCGTTTATAGTTGAAAAGAAGAGTCACAGGAGGTTTTTCAATTCAGAAGAGGTCTCTATCGTCTTTAAGTATTTCCAACTTCCAATTTTCTTGATACCCTTGATTCCCAGATAGTTTTTCTGGATCCTCATTTTCTTCCCAACAATGAGAAGGGGTCTTCTTTTGTGGATGCCTCTTGTTCCTGTTTAGTTCTCATCGTTTGGGAAGTCGTTTCTATTTTTACATCTATTTCTTCCACACTTTCCCCCCTTTCTTCCGTTTCTGAGGTTTGTTTCAGTTTCTTAGTGACAGTAGGCAACAGTATTCTGCCCAAATAGTAGACACAGGTGATAAATAAAATAATACTAAAGATTCGAGCCATAGAATTTCTCAATTCTGACACAAGGTACTTATTAGATCGAATAAGTACATTAGATCTAATAGAATTATTTTGCCGTATCCAGAATAATACCAATCCAACCCATTTCATGAAGAAAATGTGACCAATTAACCAACCAACAAAACTACTTGTTACAAATAACATCTTGTTGTTGCATCAAAACATATAAATGTTCACTAATCTGGCTAATGTTGAACTTGATAAAATACGATGGTTGAATAATTGAAAAATGATATTATTCATGAATACACATTGAATGTTGAGATTACGCATTGAATTTCTGGTAGTTTGCCCCACTGAATATCTAGCTTGCCCCGATCAATATCCAGTTTGCCCCGCTTAATTTGTAGTTTGCCCCACTCAAATTCTAGTTTGTCTCGCTGATGTTGATAGTTTGTCTTGCACAATTTTCGATATTTCCTCACTTAATTTCTATCTCTATTTCATATGAAGCTTGTTCAAATTAATGAAATGCTACATTGTTTTCAATTATGTCTGATTTTGTATACTATGTGTAGACACCCCACCCAGGCTAACATCTTGAGAAGGCTAAGACAATCCAGGAATCATGATCATATCCAAAACCAAACCCTAGTCACAGCTTAAACCTAAAATCCTGACCCAAAATCCCAAACATCCAATCCGCAACCAAAAATTGTAATCCAAACCATTCAGTTCGCATATAGGCCTCGCCTGTACCATATAACCTGACTAGAACCCTTCACCCAACCCTAAGACCACCTATCCGAGCCGCAAAAAACCCAAAAGGAGACCATCGGATGAATTGGCGCATCAAGCAAAGCCCACACGCTCAAGCCTGGCCCGAGTGCGGCCCGGGCTGTAGTTGGACTACCACCGGCGGTAGTTTGACTACCGCTGGCGGTACTCCAATTATCACCACTTGCAACCCGCTTGTGGACAGTTGTCCCAGCGTCCGAAAGTCAACTTTCTCTTGGATTTACCCCCCAACCCCCCCCCCCCCCCCCCTCATCTTCACTATTTACGTTTTACCAGCCTCAAGAGCCAATGGGAGTGCGGCACGTGGCGCTCCTCTCTCCCTAGCCAATCACAAGCCTTCATTTCATCATTTTAACCCTTACCTACCCCCTATTTACCATAGAGCCATTGGAGAAGGCTATAAATAGCCCTCTCCTCTCCTCATTTCAGACAACAAAAATAAAAAATGCACTTTTCATTTCCAAGCTTAAGAGAGTAAGAGAGAAAGAGAGTGAGGAAGAGAGTGAAGGAGATCCCAAACCTTTCAAGCCACTCCCTAGCCTTCCTCTCAACCTTTCTAATCCATAAGCCTAGCCCAGATTGATCATGGTTCAGCTCATGTCTTAGCTTACTCGAGAATCAAGCCATACAAGCATTCATCATGATATCTATTCTCTTCTCAACCCCCCTGCTTCTCTAGATCTCTAGTGAACGTATGCTCTGTGACTTGCCACATGCAGGATCTTGTCACATCAGAAATTCCTAGTGACCTAGTCCATTTTTCTTACCTCTTTGCATAAGCATCAATACATCGGCCTTCTAGACATGTCGTTGGACGTATGCTCTGTGATTTGCTGAAATCTCGAATCTTGCCGCATCAGAAATCCACATGTGTGCTTAGTCCTATCTCGATCACATCATCTGTCCCTTGAGATTATTTTACCACACAAAGTAGAGACCGTACATTCGTACGGGCAGAGAAGGTGCTTAACACCTTCCCTCTTTATAACCGAGGTCCTTTACCTAGAATCCCAGATCGCAGACCAGGAGTCAATCTAAGGTAGGGGAGTCTTCAGATTTCTCCAACCTTACGTATTCCGCGATTCTAGCCGACCACGGGATTATGAGATTTTCGGATAGTGGCGAGTTCTAGCCAACCACGAGTATGTGTTCTTAGGGTACGGTGATGAAAAGTTCGGTTATAAATTATGGGATCCGACCGAGAGGAAGCTCGTCAGGAGCAGAGATGTGGTTTTCTTTGAAGATCAGTGTATAGAAGACATTAGTAAGCCAGAGAAGAACCAGCCTAGTTCAGGTGAGCTAGAGGACATGGATCCGGTTACTCCTCCCGTGGTGCCTGATAACGGGGGAGTACAGCAAGGTGCAGAGGACGAGGGAGTTCCTTTAGAAGATGGACCAGGGGAGCAGCCCCCACTTGATCCACCTGTTGACCCACAGGTGAGAGATCATCTAGGGACAGACAGCCGTCCAAAAGGTACTCACCGCATGAGTACATTATGCTCACTAATGGGGGAGAGCTAGAAGATTATTCTGAGGCCCTAGCCGATGAGCATAAGGGGGAGTGGTGAAAGCTATGCAAGATGAGATGAAATCTTTGCATAAAACCACACCTATGACATGGTGAAACTGCTTAAGGGTAAGAAAGCTCTGAGCAACAAGTGGGTGTTCAGAAAGAAGGTTGAGCAGAAGAATTCACAGACAAGGTTTAAGGCTAGACTTGTGGTGAAAGGGTTTGGTCAAAAAAAAAGCATAGACTTCGAGGAGATATTCTCACCAGTAGTGAAGATGATATCCATACGGGTGTTGCTTAGGTTGGCGGCTAACATGGATCTGGAAATAGAGCAGTTAGATTTTAAAACTGTCTTCCTCTATGGTGACCTAGAACAAGAGATCTACATGCACCAACCAGAGGGGTTCGAAGTCAAGGGCAAAGAACATATGGTGTGTAGGCTGAGGAAGAGCTTGTATGGGCTAAAATAAGCTCCACGGCAATGGTACAAGAAGTTCGACTCATTTATGTTGATGCATGGGTATGCCAGAACGGATTCGGACCACCGTGTATTCAGCGCAAGTTCTCAGATGGTGATTTCTTAGTTCTGCTATTATACATTGATGACATGCTCATCATGGGAAAAGACGTCAAGAAGATCGACAGGCTGAAACAGGAGTTGGCAAGTCGTTTGCGATAAAAGACTTGGGCCCGGCTAAACAGATCCTAGGAATGGAGATAACTCGTGACAGAAGCAGCAGGAAGCTTCGACTGTTACAAGAGCGTTATATTGAGAAAGTCCTAGAGCGGTTCAATAGGAATGCAGTGAAGCCGGTCGGTACTCCACTGGATGGTCACATCAGATTGAGCAACAAGCAGTGTCCCAAGACAAAGACAGAGGTGGAAGAGATGCAGAGGATACCCTACGCATCAGTTGTAAGAAGTTTGATGTATGTTATGGTGTGTACACGCCCAGACATAGCATATGTGGTTGGTGTTGTCAGCCGATATTGTACCAATCCTGACAAAAAACATTGGGCAGCGGTTAAGTGGATATTGCGGTATCTAAGAGGCTCATCTAGGTTAAGCCTATGCTATGGTGACGGTAAACCTGTGTTAGAGGGCTACATAGATGCAAATATAGCAGGTGACATAGACTCTAGGAAGTCTACATCGAGGTTCATGTTCACGTTTACAGGGGGAGCAGTTTATTGGCAGAGTAAGCTACAGAAGGTCGTAGCATTGTCGACGACAGAGGCTCAGTACATTGCAGTCATAGAGGCATATAAAGAGATACTTTGGATTAAAATGTTCCTACAAGAACTTAGCCTGAAGCAGAAAGAGCACGTGGTCTATTGCATTAGTCAGAGTGCTATACACTTGAGCAAGAATCCAAGTCAGCATTCCCAGTCGAAGCACATAGAGATTCGGTATCACTGGATCAGATATACTTTGGAACAGAAGGTGTTACAACTTGAGAAGGTCCACATGGACGATAATGTGTCAGACATGATGACCAAGACTTTGCTCAAGGGCAAATTTGAGGTTTGTAGAAACCTGGCTGGCTTGAAGAAGGTGATCCCTCCTGGGACAAAAATGGAGAGATTTGATGAGTTTTTTGTCCCGTGCTCGACTGGTCGTGAGCCTCGCTCGACCGGTCGAGAGCTGGTGCATGACCAGTTGTGGAGTCGAGTCGTGGCTCGACTCAAAGTCTAGCGACTGTGGACTATTTTTTCCGAGGGTGCTCGATCGGTCGTGGACTCGGTACGACCAGTCGAGGTTACGCAGATTCGTTCCGCGATTTTGCGCGGATTTCGTTTCGCAAGTCCTTTCGCAACTAGGATAAGGAAAGGAGTTTTCAAAACTATAAATAGGAGGTACCTAGAGCTTTCTAGGTATGACAAGAGGTTTCCTAAAGCTTTACAAGGGATTTGCTAAAGGGTTTAGGGCTATCAAAGGTGTGAGAGAAAGAGAGAAAGAGAGAGAAGAAGCTTGTAGAAGGGAGGTTATGCTCGTGGAGGTTATCTACTGTGCAGTTTATATCTTAGCGCTTCTACGTCCTCGTAATCGGTGAGATCTCTCCGTTTTTCTTTTATTCTCTCATTGTTTATCCACTCCTGCGTGAGTAAAGACGATTGTAACTTTTTACTTCATAGTGGATTGTTGATCTGGACGAGGTCCCGTGGTTTTTACCTCTTTGAGGGTTTTCCACGTAAAAATCTCTTGTGTGGCGTGTGGTTTATGCGTTGATTTATTTCATTGCTTTATTATCCATAATTCTGGTTTGTTTTGAGAGGCTAGATCCTAAGGTTTTGTGCAAGGCCCCCAACACCATCTAGATGATTCCATCCCTTCCACTTTCAGAAATTTGACAAAGCTTTCCATCATGCACCTGCACCAAAATCGCATCTGGCTCCATTCCTTCACAAATTGGGAATCTCAAGAATTTAGTCAAGTTGTGGTTGTTCTAAAACAATCCGAGTGGTCTGATCCATCCTGCTTTGTAATTTGAGCAACCTTACAATTTTGTCTATGTATGACAACCAAGTTTCTGGTTTAATTCCACCTGAAATAGGGAATCTATTTAATCTCAAGCAACTTGCCATCTCCGGTAACCTTCCAACAGGTTCTATCCCTTCCACTTTAGGGAACTTGACAAAGTTAAATATCCTCCACCTCTTTAATAATCAAATTTCTGGTACTATGCCTCCAGAAATCAGGAATTTAATGAGTCTCAATGAGCTAGGATTGTACAGTAATAATCTGATTGGTCCTATCCCTTCCACTCCTGGAAACTTGACCAAGCTTATTTGGTTGTCCTTTTTTATTGTCAATTATCTGGTTCTTTGCCTCAAGAAATGACAAACATGACAAATCTTTCTGTACTCTACTTGGATGGCAACTACTTTTTCTGGCGGACAGACTGATGAGAGGTAGGTCCCCCTCTCGGCGAGAGAGGGCTCCCTCAAGGCAGCATCGTCGAGCCTCGATGGAGCCCCAGCAGCAAAATCGACGAATTTCTCTCATCTCTCCGTGGATGGTTTCTCGCTTTTCGTTGGCAACATTCCGTTTGATTGCACCAGAGAAGATATTTGGGGCATCTTCAGCAAGTATGGCAGGCTGCTGGATGTCTACATCCCTACCCTGCCGAGGATGTCGAAGCCGAGAGGATTTGCTTTTGTCCGGTTCAGATATGAGCAAGATGCATCAGCTGCGAAGGGCGTCCTCAACGACCGCAGGATTGACGGCAGGATTGTGTTGGTCAGATGGGCAAGGGCGAGACGAACCCAACCAGCGCCGTCTGCTCTTGGAAACCCTCCGACACAGGCCAAGTCAGTGGCTCCCGAGGCACCAGGGCCGAAACCTCACCGAGCTACATCATATGCGGTGGTAGCGGCGTCAATCCCTCAGAGTCGGAGTAACACAGAAAATAGGCGCACCCCTCTAGAGACGGTGTCTGAAGAGACAGGCACTCTCTCCACGGCAGACCGAAAAGCGGTCCAACACCGTCTTCAACTCCTATCCTTTGCCCTGGTGGGTACCACGAGCTGCCCAGATACCTCTATTCTACAAGTGATAGATGAAATCAGAGCCTCGACTTTCAAATCCGCGGCCATAGATGTGGTGAGAGTAAACCACTCTAGGATCCTCATTCAGTTGAAATCTCAAATAGATTACGACAATTTCCTTCAGGACAAGGATATGCATCAGAAAATGGGGCTGCATTCTGTCGCGCCCAGGAGCCGAGACAATGTAATAGAAGGGGAGGGATGTTGGATTAGATTGTTCGGGATCCCCGCCCATGCTTGGTTGGAGGCGGTCTTGTTAGACCTGGCCAATTTCTTCGGTAGGGTGATACACATCGACCCCATCAGCAAATATGGGCTATTCCAGGTTCATGCCTGCATAAAGGTCGCCCTGCACCCGGGCGTCAACTTTAAGCAGGTCTTAAAGCTTAAATTAATAGACAAAGTATTCCCGATTTGGGCCGAACTTGAATCAATTTCAGGTGCTGATAATCACTCAACCGTCCACCAGCCTCCATACCAACCACCCAATGAAGTAGAGATACTAAAGACTGGGTGGTGAGAAGGTTTCAAGAACAGTGCACCATCTAGGCCACACATTCACCAGGTGTTTGTGGAAATGCAACAATGAACAGGAACGGATTACAAAGCCTAACGGAAGAGTTAAGTTCGCCCATCCTCTGTCTCCCGGGGATTGAGGAGCAGGAGACGAACTTCAGCAATCAAGGGACACCAGAAATTCCAAGTAAGATCCTCCATCCTCCTAGCATGACGAGCCGAACGCTCCAAATTACTGAAAGTCCGCCTACTGCCCAATTCAACTACAGCAACAGAGAGACTGTCCGAGATTAGAGGCTAGTTGAGATTCAAGTCAAGAATGCTACAGAAAAGGCTGGTTACAATAGTTCGAAATCCCAGGCTCACCCGTCAGTGGAAAGGCAACATCCAGCGTTAGGTTGGGCTGGATTCGGCAGCAAAGAAGCAGGTTGTAGACAGGCCACCAAGTCCAACCATCAGAGGACAGATAACACATTGGAGAACCTGCCCTCCATCAGAGGGCTGTTGAGCGATCGTTCAAGATCGGTAGGTTGTTCTACACGGTCCCTTAACAGTGACCAGGACTCTTCCCAATGCAATGATAGGTATGATATTTTTTCTATTCTTGACCTCCTTGTAAATAGGCAGAGAATTATGGAAACTGCAGCAGGTGTGGGGAGACCTGAACATGACAGGGATGCTGAATTTCTAGATGCTGATCAGATGAGGGTGGAGCTGGAGGTTGACCTCTTGCCTTTTTTCTCCTCGGTAGCAAGATCAGAAGGACAAAACGAGGCGCTTCTTGCATCAGAACAGGGCAGACACACCACCAACATCAGATATGTGGGAGATGAAACGAGTGCCCACAGGCCATTACAAAGTTTAAATGAATGCCCAAAAGCTGCCCCATACAGAGAAGATGGAATAGATAATACTCATGACCAAGATAAGGATCGGCCCCAGCTAGCAGACTCCCCCAAACAGCATAACCCAGGCATAAAACAGTTCAACAGAAGGGTCAGTAGATGCAAGATTCAATACAAGAGGGGTGACTGGGAATCAAGACTCCGTAGACTAAAGAGAATGGCTGTGAATTCAGGTTGTGTTACAGATGGATAAAATCATTATATGGAACGCTCGGGGCATTGGAAACCAACAAACCATCGCGACAACTAAGAGACTTGTACAGGAGCACAATCCTTTAATAACTGCAATTCTGGAGCCGATGATAAGAGACATTAGAAGGGTGGGAGTTGGCCTGTCACTTGGGTTCCACTGCTTTTCTAATGCAGGGGTAGGTGGAAAATTTTGGGTATACAACAGAAACACGCTGGCATGCTCAGTCTTCAACATGACCAGTCGATCTCTGTCCATAGAGGTAAATATTTTGAATTTTCCTTTGAACATCTCTCTCACCTTTGTGTATGCTAGCTGTTGTAGGCTGACCAGGAGGATCCTGTGGGACGATCTAGCAACTTTATCCTCCACGGTCCAACGGGTTTGGGCAATGTGTGGGGACTTCAACGGTACAATCGACGCGTCAGAAAGAAGAAGTCACAGGCAAATCAGCGGGTCCAGTTCAGCAGAATTTTCTGCTGCTATAAATATGGCTGGCCTAATGGATGCGAGTTTCTCGGGTAATAGATTCACTTGGAGAAACAATCAAGCTGGTTCTGCTCGGGTTTGGGCTAGGCTCGACAGGGTGCTGGTTAATGCAAATTGGTCAGTGACCTTCCCCGCATTCCAGGTACAACATTTACCCAGGAACAATTCGGACCACGCCCCGTTGCTACTGATCTTCCCATCGGCTACTCCTACGACTCCCAAACCATTCTGGTTCTAGAGTATGTGGATTCAGCATGGTAGCTTCAAACAGGTAGTGCAGGAGGCTTGGAACAAGGAATCTGATTCTCATCCAATTTATAATGTGTTGTCCAAGCTGAGAACAGTGAAGCAGGCGTTGAAGGTGTGGAATAAGGAGTCTGTTGGGAACATTTTTGAGAAGATAAAGCAGGCTGAGGTGGATGTCGCTGCCCTAGAGGCCAGGATGCAGGAAAATTCTGATGCTGAAGGCCCTTCAATCCGGATGCAAGAGGAATTTAGAGCGGCCTCTGACAATTTGAATCGCCTGGAGCAGATGCAGGAAACTTTCTAGAGGCAGAAATCCAGAATCAGGTGGTTAACGGACGGTGATAGGAACAGACAATTCTTCCACGCGGCTGCTACGGAGAAGCAGAGAAGAGCAGTAGTGCGTAAAGTGCTGCTAGAGTCAGGAACGTGGACTGAAGATCCAACGGTCATCAAGGAGGAAGCAACTGGATTTTTCAGACGCCAATTCCAGGCTTCTGAGGTGTCCATTGACAGCAGATTGTTAGACGTCATTCCACAGCTGGTTTCTCAGACAGATAATAGTATGTTGCTGGCCATTCATTCTCTTTTGGAGGTGCAGCGTGCTGTCCTGTCCATTCCAACGGAGGTGCCCCCTGGCCCAGATGGTTTTTCGAGGGCATTTTACGCTGCATGCTGGGACATCGTGGGGAAAGACATTCATCAGGTCGTTATCTATTTATTCAAGGGGGGCAATCTTCCTAGAGCCCTCACGATCTCCTTGATCTGTCTTATCCCTAAGTCCACATCGCCGAGAAAATTCGCAGATTATCGCCCGATCAGCCTCTGCAATTGTTTCTGCAAGATCTTCTCAAAAATCATAGCTTCCAGGTTGGGTGCTCTTCTTCTATCATTGATCTCCTCGGAGCAAGGAGCTTTCATTCCAGGCCGGTCTATCTCAGAAAACATCACACTCAGTCAGGAACTATTTTGAGAGCTTCCTAGAAAGGTTCGAGGTGGGAACTTGATTTTCAAGTTGGATATGGAGAAGGCTTACGATAAGGTTAACTGGAATTTCCTCAAGCAGGTTTTGGTTCTATTCGGTTTCAGCCCGTTGTGGATCAACATGATAGACAAATGCTGGAGTAATAATTGGTTCTCCGTCCTCGTCAACGGCGAAGAAACCTGTTTCTTTAAATCCTTTAGAGGTCTGCGGCAGGGAGACCCGCTTTGACCAGCCCTTTTCATATTGTCGGCTGAAGTTCTTAGCAGAGGGATTAAGCAGGTTATGGATTCGGGCAGGTGCGATCAGTTCAAAACGCGCAGAGCCTGCCCTAGGATTTCACATCTCCTTTACGCCAATGACACACTGTTATTCATCAATGGCAGCCTGACATCATTGCATAAGCTTAAGGTATTCCTGAAAGCTTATCAGGAATCTTCCGGTCAAAGCATCAACCTCCAGAAGAGTACGTTTATGTGCTCCCCAAAGCTACAACTTTCCAGAGTGCGGGCGATTGAGAGAGTAATAGGCATAACCAAGGCCGCCTCATCCTTTTCCTACCTTGGGGTTCCAATGTCGGCTGGGAGAATGATGTCCAGCACTTTTTAGCCGCTAGTGAACAAGATTGAAGCTCGTATCAGAGGTTGGCAGGCCCATGTGCTATCTCAAATTGGTAGAGTGATATTGATTAAGCATGTGCTGGGAAGTATTCCGGTGCATTGTATGGCAGCTACTCACATTCCAGCCAAGGTTCTCATCGCTTTAGAGGGAAGCTTTGCCAATTTTTTCTGGGGGTGGGCTGAGGGCAAGAAAAAGTTTCATTGGAAAAGCTGGAAGTCGATCGCAGCTCCGAGAGAGGAAGGAGGCCTGGACATTTGTCGATTGAGAGATGTAATGAGATCGTTCCGTCTAAAGATGGCTTAGACGGTGTTTTTTGCTAATGAGGGCAGCTCGTGATTATTGTTGGGGGCCTTGCACAAAACCTTAGGATCTAGCCCTCCAGAACAAACCAGGATTATGGATAATAAATCAATGAAATAAATTAAAGCATCAATCACACACCACACAAGAGATTTTTACGTGGAAAACCCTCAAAGAGGTAAAAACCACGGGACCTCATCCAGATCAATAATCCACTATGAAGTATAACGTTTACAACCTTCTTCACTCACGCAGGAGTGGATGAACAATGAAAGAATAAAGGAAACCAGAAAGATCTCACCGATTATGAGGACGTAGGAGCGCTGAGATATAGACTGTATCGTAGATCACCTCCACGAGCATAACCTCCCTTCTACAAGCTTCCTCTCTCTCTTTCTCTCCCTCTCTCTCACCTTTGATAGCCCTCTTGTATTTTTCTCATCAACACAACATACCCTAGAAAAACCCTAGGGACCCTTTTTTATAGTTTTAGGAAACTCTTTTCCGCATCCTAGTTGCGAAAGGACTTGCGCATCGACGGGTCAAAAAAAATCCATCAAATCTCCCCCTTTTTGAACTAGGAGGGATTCACCTTCTTTAAGTGAGCCAGGTTTCTACAAACCTCAAACTTTCCCATGAGCAAGGCCTTGGTCATCATATCTGACCCATTATCGTCCATGTGGACCTTCTCAAGCTGTAACACCTTCTGTTCCAAAGTATCCCTGATCCAGTGATATCGAATCTCTATGTGCTTTGACTTAGAATGCTGACTTGGATTCTTGCTCGAGTGTATAGCACTCTGACTATCGCAATAGACCACGTGCCCCTCCTGCTTCAAGCTAAGTTCCTGCAGGAACCTCTTCATCTAAAGCATCTCTTTACATGCCTCTGTAACTGCAATGTACTCGGCCTCTGTAGTTGACAATGCTACGACCTTCTGTAGCTTGCTGCGCAAGAAACCGCTCCCCCTGCAAACGTGAACATGAACCCCGATGTAGACTTCCCGGAGTCTATGTCGCCGCCATATCTCGCATCGTGTAGCCCTCTAACACACGGGTTTCTGGTCTACATAGCATAGGCTCAACACGGATGAGCCTCTTAGATATCGTAGTATCCATTTCACCGCTGCCCAATGCTCTTTCCCAGGATTGGCAAGATACCGGCTGACAACACCAACCGCATATGCTATGTCTGGGCGTGTACACACCATAGCATACATCAAACTTCCTACCGCCGACGCGTAGGGTATCTTCTGCATCTCTTCCACTTCTGCCTCCGTCTTGGGACACTGTTTGTCGCTCAATCTGAAGTGACCATCTAGTGGAGTACTGACCGACTTCGCTGCATTCATATTGAACCGCTCTAGGACTTTCTCAATATACCGCTCCTATGTGATGACGAGCTTCCGCATCATCACGGGTTATCTCCATTCCTAGGATCTATCGGTCAGGGCCCAAGTCTTTCATCGCAAAGACTTTCCCTAACTCTTGTTTCAAACCTGTCGATCTTCTTGATGTCTTTTCCTGACGATGAGCATGTCATCAACATATAATAGCAGAACTAAGAAATCACCATCTGAGAACTTGCGCGTGAACACACAGTGGTCCAACTCCATTCTGTCATACCCATGTTTTAACATAAACGAGTCGAACTTCTTGTACCATTGTCGTGGAGCCTGTTTAAGCCCATACAAGCTCTTCCTCAGCCTACACACCATTTGCTCCTTGTCCTTGACTTCGAACCCCTCTAGTTGGTACATGTAGATCTCTTCTTCCAGGTCACCATGGAGAAAGGCAGTTTTAATATCTAACTGCTCTATCTCTAGATCCATGCTAGCTGCCAACCCAAGCAACACCCGTATGGATGTCATCTTCACCACTGGTGAGAATATCTCCTCGAAGTCTATGCCTTTCCTCTGACCAAAACCTTTCACCACAAGTCTGGCCTTAAACCTCGTCTGTGAATTATTCTGCTCAATCTTCTTTCTGAACACCCACTTGTTGCTCAAAGCTTTCTTGCCTTTAGGCAATTTCACCATATCATAGGTGTGGTTCTTATACAAGGATTTAATCTCCTCTTGCATAGCTTTCAACCACTCTCCCTTATGCTCGTCGGCTAGGGCCTCAGAATAATCTTCTGGCTCTCCCCCATTAGTTAGTATAATGTACTCATGTGGCGAGTACCTCTTGGACGGCTGTCTATCCCTAGATGACCTCCTCACTGTGGCTCAACAGTGGATCAGTGGGGCCGCTCCCCTGGTCCATCTTCTCCGAAGGAACTCTCTCGTCCTCTCGCACCTTCATCGTACTCCCCCGTCATCAGGCACCACGGGAGGAGTAATCGGATCCATGTCCTCTAGCTCACCTGAACTAGGCTGGTTCTTCTCTGGCTTACCAATGTCTTCTATACACTGATTTTCAAAGAAAACCACATCTCTGCTCCTGACGAGCTTCCTCTCGGTCGAATCCCACAATTTATAACTGAACTTTTCATCACCGTACCCTAAGAACACACACTGCCTGATCTTCATATTGAGCTTAGATCTCTCATCCTTTAGTATGTGAACGGATGCCCTGCATCCAAACACCCTGAGATGACTGTATGATGGATCATGTCCAGTCCACGCCTTCTCAGGTACTTCTCCATTCAATGGGGTTGATGGAGACCTGTTTATCAAATACACCGCCGTGTGCATTGCTTCTCCCCAGAACGTCTTGGACAATTTTGCATGGGATAACATGCATCTGATTCTCTCAACAATGGTGCGATTCATTCACTCAGCTACACCATTATGTTAGGGAGTCTTGGGAACCGTCTGTTCATGCCGTATACCCAGGGACTTGCAGTACTCATGAAAGTCGCCAATGTATTCGCCACCATTGTCAGTGCGAATGCACTTCAATGATCTACATGTCTCTCTCTCTCGACCATAGCATGAAACAATTTAAACACCCCAAAGGCCTCGTCCTTGGATTTCAAAGCATAAACCCAAACCCTCCTAGATGCATCATCTATAAAAGTAACAAAATACAATACCCCACCCAAGGTTTTTATCCTCATAGGACTACAAACATCAGAATAAACCAAATCTAATGCATGCACTTTATTAACATGAGAAGCGGTTTTAACAAATGAAACTCTATGCTGTTTCCCTGATAAACAATCAAGACAGTTTTGAGAGTGTGTACATCACGTCCGGAAGGAGCCGCTTCTTTTCGCTAGTACACTGAAGCCCTTTTCACTCATGTAGCACAGACGCCCTGTGCCACATGTCAATAGCCGAATCTTCTGTGCGTTCACCCACCCTTGCACATACCGACACTTGCCTTGTAAAGGGTGCAACACTTCTTTCCTCTCGTCCACGATCAATGAACCCTCGATGAGCTTCCAGCGCCCACATGGCAAACCGCTTTCATAGCCATCATCATCCAACCTTCCTGTCGACATCAAGTTGAGGCGAAGGTCTGGGATATGCCTCACATCCCTGAGAACCAATGTGCAGCCCACATCAGTTTTCACACAAATATGACCGAATCCCATAATTTTTGATACGCCAGAATTTCCCATCTTCACAGTCCCATAGTCACCTGACTTGTAGCTTGTGAAGGAGTCCCTGTGTGGAGTCGCATGAAAAGAAGCTCCCGAGTCAACCACCCAGTCGGTATCCTGACTCGTAGCCGTGAGACATATGTCATGATCTGCAGAAAGAATAACTGCAACGTCGTCATCTGAAGCGACCGCAGTGGAATCTGATTCATCTTCCTTCCATTTTCCTTTCTTATCATTCTTCTTACCACGACATTTATGCTTGTAGTGGCCCTTCTTGCCACAATTCCAGCATTCAACATCTTTTCTGTTACTCGACTTGCCTCTTGATTTATCTCGAGCCTTCCCGCCCTTCCTGTTCTTTCCTCTCCCCCGTTCCTGTGTCACAAGGGCGTCTTACTGAGTAGACCCCTGAGACTTCCTCCTTGTCTCTTCATTGAAGAGACAGCTAGTTACCTGTTTCATGGATATCTTTCTGTCTAGCGCGGAATTACTTAGAGACACCACCAATGTCTCCCAACTGTCAGGCAATGAACTAAGCAATAGTAAAGCCTTCAGTTCATCATCCAGGACCATCTTCATGGAGGTGAGTTGGTTCACTATATTGCTGGCCTCATTCATATGCTCGGCCACAGAACCACCATCTTTGAATTTGAGATTCACAAGTCGCCTTATCAGAAAAATCTTATTACCTATTTGTCTTCCTCTCATACTGACCCTTGTAATTTTAGCCATAAAGCTAGTGGGCCGAGGTTTCCGTGGACACATGGTGGAACACGAGAATCATCCAACTATTGTCTAATAAACCCCACCGCTTTCTGGTCCATCTTCTTCCAATCATCAACAGTCATATCCTTGGATTTTGCTGATATGCCTAAAATTGGAGAATATAGGTCCTTGCAATAAAGCAAGTCCTCCATCTTAGCCTTCCATATAGTCCAGTTAGAACCATTGAGGCTGATCATCCTTGATGAGCCACCTTCCATAATTCAAAACCGATCCTACCCGTTCAATGAACTTAGCTTTGATACCACTTTGTTGGGAGCCTTACACAAAACCTTAGGATCTAGCCCTCCATAACAAACCAAGATTATGGATAATAAAGTATTGAAATAAATCAAAGCATCAATCACACACCACACAAGAGATTTTTACGTGGAAAACCCTCAAAGAGGTAAAAACCACGGGACCTCGTCCAGATCAATAATCCACTCTAAAGTAGAATGTTTACAACCTTCTTCACTCACGCAGGAGTAGATGAACAATGAAAGAATAAAGGAAACCAGAAAGATCACACCGATTACGAGGACGTAGGAGCGCTGAGATATAGACTGCACCGTAGATCACCTCCACGAGCATAACCTCCCTTCTACAAGCTTCCTCTCTCTCTTCCCCCCCCCCCTCTCTCACCTTTGATAGCCCTCTTATGTTTTTCTCATCAACACAACATACCCTAGAAAAACCCTAGGGACCCTTTTTTATAGTTTTAGAAAACTCCTTTCCGCATCCTAGTTGCGAAAGGACTTACGCATCCCAGTTGTGAAAGGACTTTGCGCATCCCAGTTGCGAAAGGACTTGCGTATCCCAGTTGCGAAAGGACGACGGGTCAAAAAAAAAACCCATCAATTATGTCAGCTAAATATCGGTGTAATGGTAGTGCAGCCAACGCAGTTAAGCCCGTGGCTTATGCGTCACCATTATGGAAATAGATTCTGTCACAAATGCCAGTTATGATGCCTCAGGTTCAGCAAATGATTAGGGAAGGCAATTGCAACATATGGAGAGAAAATTGGACAGGTTTAGGCCCACTTTCTGAACTGGCGTAACAGCCTATTCCAGACGTGCTACAGGGCATGACAGTCAAGGATTTCCTTTGTCCAAGTGGCCCCTACCCTCTATCTTCGGCTTTCTGCCCCAGCAGGTGGTAGACTTGATATTTCACACAAGCTTTTGTATATCTGCAAGTCCAAACTCCTTCATATGGCCTCAAACTGCATTAGGAAAGTTCATGGTTAGCTTGGCATGGGAAGTCTGCAGAGCACGTAACCCGTCTCAACCATGGACAAAATGGATTTGGAATGCAAAATTGCCACCTAGAATTTCAACTTTCATGTGGAGACTTATTTAAAACACGGTCCCGGTAGACGGAGCTGTCCAATCTAAAGGAATTCAGTTGGCGTCGGCCTGCGTACGTTGCGGAAACTGGTCAAGAGATGTGGAATCTGCCACGCATTCGGCCTGCGTACGTTGCGGAAACGGGTCAAGAGATGTGGAATCTGCCACGCATTTGTTTCTGGACAGCAGGTGGGCGAGGGAGATTTGGCACCAGATTGGAATGCAGTTTGGTATTAACTTGTCGGCCCGAACCATGGAGTCTCGTCTGCATCAATGGTTCAACACCTTCTACGCGAATGTCTGTCCCTCTGCCGAGATGAGGTTAGCTCCGTTGTTCATTTGTTGGGAACTTTGGAAATTCAGAAATTCAACGGTTTTTTACGGGCACCAGTGCTCCAGTGTGGCGCTGAGATTCAAGGTGTCTAGGTGGATCGCTTACTTATCTTATCCGGTTAGAGCCACTTTTATTCAGCAGACAATCAGGGACTCATCCATTGGGTCGGAGGTTTCGGTAGCCTCCCCATGTAGGTCGTCCTAGGTCCATTGGAATAGGCCGAGCACTTCTTAGTTCAAATTAAACGTAGATGGGTCGTCGCGTGGTAATCCGGGACTGTTAGGTGGGGGCGGTATCTGCAGGGATGATAAGGGTGAGGTCTTGTTTGCTTTCTCTGCGGCGTATGGCCGTTGTACCAACACGTGTGTAGAGCTTCGGGCTGTCCATGACGACCTGGCCTTGTGTCGCCGTATGGGTTTAGCCAAGGTAATCCTGGAATCGGATTCGCAATTGGTGGTAAATTCTCTCATTGGGGAGGCGAAGCCGAGATGGAAATGGCGTTTTTGGCTTAGCAGGATAAAATCCCTCATGGATTTGGGCCATGCTAGAGTTGTACATATTTTTCGAGAAGCAAACTTTCCGGCCGATGCGCTGGCGCGGCGTGGCAGTGAATCACAGACCTATGAATTTTTCTCTTCCCAGGCTGAAATCCCGTCTATGATTAGAGGGCTGATTTTCCTTGATAAGTGTTGAGGGTCAAATATTTTATATTAGACCCCATTTATTACCTGGATTTACGAGCATGATACTGTTTAATGCCCGGTTTTAATCGTGTTTGTGATGCAGGGTGTATTTAAGAACATGAACGGCGAAAAGTTGCTAAAAGCATGGATTTAATGATCTAAAGACACCAAGGCAAGGGACGAACTCCAGGAGACCAAGATCGACGGATTTACACGCCATAAATCCAAGAAAATCAGGCTGTTCATGTTAAACGACTCTGAAAGTTAGCCAGAATACAAGATCACAGGGTTCGCACCATCTGATCGGCTTGAAACTAGACACATGGCTTGAGGACCACAAATTAACCGTACACGTCAAATTTCGGCCATTGGATCCTTGTGAAAGTGGGCCAACAGACAGATCAGTCCTTGAATTTCTAATTTAGGGCCCACCTGATACCTGGCTATGCTTCAATTCAAGTCTCAACCCATGAAATGAGCTGGAAAAGCGGATGGACAGAGCGGATTTCTTGACACATCAAGATGAGATCCACTTTACATGACGTGAGTGTGCACAGCTCACGGGAGTTGACCTTGGACCGAAAATCGGTCGGCGGTTGACAGAGCCAAAATGGAGAAGCTTGGATTTACGCAAACAGGGGGTTGCATTCGATTCTTGGTGGGCCACCATAATCATTTATTTCGATGATCCACACCGTTCATTGGATTGAGGGGGTCAAACCTACCGTACCCTGATTTGTGGACTGATTTCCTCGAATATTGCACGTGCTTGAAGAACCCAAAAGGAGAACGGACGGTAGAGTAAAAGTCTTGGTGGGCCATACCGAATCTGAGCCAAACCACATCATTTCCGACCAGTTTTGCGAGAATAATCCAATGGTCGGAATGGATTTCCTGACCGGCGTTGCTCCTGGGCCTCACCAACATCACAGCGTAAGTTGATTACGCGGGCCCTGTTCAGCGTCTGAACGCTGTCCGCAATTTGTAAGCAATTGTGGGCCACTGTCTCTGATTGATTCGGCAATCCAGACCGTCCATCGTGTAGGCTAGCAAAAAAAGTCCCAAAGGACACTGATATTCTGAAAAGAAAGCAAGGAAAATGGGTGCTTTTTGCGCTGTCTTCTAGATTGCATAAAAGGACTTACGCAGGGAAGTTCGCAGCTGCTTAACGATTTATACGCAAGCCACCATCTGCACCTCTCCCTTCCGCACCGACCTCTTGCTGTGTAAAGTTATTACGCACTCCACCACCGTCCCTGGCGGCTATAAGAAAGAGAGTGAGAGGACGGCGGGGGGGATTCAAGCTCGGATTGGACGTGAAGCACGGGAGTTTTTTTTTTTCTTTTTGTTTAGTTTACTTGTGTTTAAGAGTTAGCCGTAGCAAGGTGGGCTAAACCTATTAGCTAGGCCTAAGAGGTGAAGCTTGTGGCGTGATGGGAAGACTTTACGGTTGATTCATGATTAACTTGTTTTTTATTGGTTTGATTTTGAGGAAAGCTTTAGTTTTTAATGATTTATTGTGATTGATATTAAAGTAGATTTACGATGGCTTGAGTTTTTCCTTTTCATTATTCTGATTATGTGGTTAGGAAGCCCTTGTTGTTCATCATCGTCTCCTGGGCATGGTTGGATGACGGAACTCTTCCTGACATTCATATATCACTCAGATTGGCTGTGAATTGGGTTAATTTTGTTGTTTTCTTTGTCTCATGGGCATGGTTTTGTGATGGAATCCATCCTAATTTACACCCGTCTGATCTCTTGAAAACTAAATTAAATGAAGTTCAGAATTGATTTTTAGGTTATATCTTCCAACTGGATGAAGATGGGACTCGAAGTCCAGTTGAGTTCGTGAATCAAGCGTAGATCTCCCTGATCTCTATAAGTGGATCCTTAGCACCTTAGTTCCCACCTTTATTTTTATTAATTTTTAATTAATCTATTCACAATTATTCCCCTCATATTCACTTGATTTAGATTACATTTTAGTCTAGTTCTAGTTTTACATAGTTTCAAATTACGTACAGGTATCAGCCCCTTGGGATTCGACCTCGGTCTCACCGAGTTTATTACTACATCACAACCCTATACTTGGGAAGTGAACAATAAGGTGGGGTTAGGCGCGACTAGGGGGTGTGATCCCAACCGTTAGTTTTCTTTCTTTTTTGGGCCGTAGCAGACACATGTATTTAGTTCCTTTTCTGCAGAAGTTCGGGGTTCTTTCATGATAGGCGGCCCGGTCTTTCCCACCCCCCCCCGAATGTATATCCCCATTTTTGAATTGAATAGATTCAGGGCCGCTGGCTGCCCCTTTTTTTGAAAGAAAAAAAAAATAAACTACTTTTCTGGCTACTTAAGTCAATTATGCCACGGTGGATCTCTTGAAAAAATCGTTGTGGGAAACAACCATTTCACTGGTGAGATCTCGAGAAGCTTTAGAAACTGCACTAGCTTAACAAGAGTGCGACTTAATGGAAACCGACTCATAGCAAATGTATCAAAAGCCTTCGATGTATACCCACATCTCACATACATGGACGTCGGTAGCAACATGTTCTTTGGTGAACTCTCACCAAACTGGGGAGAATGCCAAAACTTGTCAAAGCTACAATTCTCGAGGAACAAAATCACTGGTAGAATTCCTCCCGAGATTGGGAAATTGAAGCAGCTAGGAGTGCTTGATCTTTCTTCGAATCGTTTAGTAGGAGAGATTCCAAAGGAATTTGGGAGAGGCTCACTTTTTTGTACAACTTGACTTTAAATCTTTCGGGTCAGTAACTACAAGAGATTGGAAAACTATCCAATTTGGAGATTCTGGATTTGTCAATAAATCACCTAAGTGGTCCAATATCACCTCTGTTAGGAGATTGCTTCAAACTCCGTTATCTGAATTTGAGTGAAAATGTTTTGAATGGAAGCATTCCTTTTCAGATTAGTAACTTAGTATACCTACGAGGCTTACTAGATCTAAGTCATAACTCCCTCAATGGAAAGATACCTCCACAACTCGTGAAATTGGTTAGTCTGGAAAATTTAAACCACTCTCACAACATGTTGTTAGGTTCCATTCAGCCTTCTTCTCAAGGGATGATCAGCTAACAATACATTGATTTTTCGTACAATGCATTGTAAGGTCCTCTTCCTAGTAACAAACCCTTTCAAAAGGCTCCGGATGCATTCATAAAAAACAAAGGCTTATGTGGTGAAGTGCAAGGTTTGCTGATGTTTTATTTAAAGCAACCTGATTTAAATTGATTTTAAACTCGCAAGTATATGAATCAGGTGTAAACACGGTACGTATTACGAGATCATTCCCATGAGGACTGGTTGTCACAATTCAAATTTTCTGATTCTTCTTAACTAATCCAACAAACAGTTTAGCTAGTTATTAAGTAAACTAATAAAAATCAATGAAAAATAACTGAGAACAAGAAGGAAAATTCACTCAAGGAGAACACTAAGACTTTTGAATCCACCCCTAATTATCCTAACCCTCGTTTTACTGATTCACCCTAATTCAGATTGATATACATTCAATAAATAAAGCACAATCTGTGTCATTGTTCAGGCACATAGGATGTATAATTCCCTTGAAGCACAAGGATCACATCTTTCCATCCTTGTTTAGGCATGAATTGATGTAAATTCCTATTTCTTTCTCTGCAGAAAAACCTATTCATGGTTAAACACAAGCACACCTAGCATAAGATTCCAAACAACATCTACTTCTAGACTTTGGGTAAGCTCATAGATTGGAGAAGTATGGAGTTTTCATTTAATCAAAATAGAGAAAGAAATAAATCAATTAATTCCAGATGAAATTAACAAATAACAAGAATCATACAAATTAGGGGCTTCATCTCAGCCCTAGCTAAGAAATTAAAAACTCATGGGATGTAACATAGATTCAATTGGAAAGAAGAAAAACATAATTGATAAGAAGCACATCCCTTACACAACCCTTTGATTTCTTTCAATCTGAGATAAATCTGTCAACCCTAACACCGTCAAAAGAAGAGCAATTTGTCCTTTTTTCCTTTTTTCCTCTCTCTCTCTCTCTCTCTCTCTCTCTCTCTCTCTCTCTCTCTCTCTCTCTCTCTTTTCACTCACGTCCCCCTTCGATTCTCCCTAAGCTCTCTCGTTTCTTTCCTTTTATAGCTTCTTAGGGAGGTTGGTGAAGAGGTGTGAGAGTCGGCATGCGGCGTGAAAAGCTTCATGGGTTTGGAAACTTCTTGCGTGCGCCAAAAAGGAGTGAAAACACCCTGCTTTTGAACTCAGTTTGATCGACTGACTGTCCAATTATTTCAAAACTGACATCATGGATAGAGTTAGGACCACCCTTTCAAGAGGTTGAACTGTCTGGATCATCGATCCGATCGTCATTGAGATAACATAATAGCCCGCAAAAACTGGGTTGCGTCCGGACGCATAAACAGGGGTTGACTTGCGCTGATTGATTGGTGGGGCCCACTTTGTTATTATCTTGAGAAATCCAAGCCGTCCATTAAATGCAGGATGAAAAATCGGTTGAGCATAGACAGTTTTGACTGTCTGTTGATGCGGTCCACATGACTTTCTTTCTTGCCATCCATTCTGCGTTTTAAACCTTCGTATACATGTAATGTCTGAGAGAATCGAGACACACGGCAATGTACGGTCGGTTTGTCCCCTTGGTGCAAATGGATGGTTCGGATCAGCAAGATGTGTGATGATGGTGGCCCACCGGACGTCGACCGCAACTCCCCGTGGCTGTTTTTACACAGCAAGAAACGGAAACTTTTGTTTTAATGAAGGAAGTCAGGTCAGTGCCTGCTAACCGACTTGGTCCGTTCGGTGCACAGCGAGTGCACAGCTTCTGCGCACTCCACTTATGTAAAGTGGGCCCCGACTTGATGTATATGCAAAATCCAATCCGTCCATCCATTTTTTCACCTCATTTAAGCTGTTGAGACCAAAATTGAAGCACATCCAGATATCAGGTGGGCCCAGAATCATGATTCTGAGGGCTGATCTGTCCATTGGGCCACTTCCACATGGATGGCTGAATTTTGACGTGTACAGTTAATTTATGATCTTCAAGCTCTGTATGAAGTTTCGAGCTGAACGGATGGTGGGAACCTTATGATCTTGCATTCTGAACGTCTTTCATGCCGCTTGAGTTTCAGTTTCTCGATTTTCTCAGATCTCCGACGTGTAAATCTGTCGATCTTGGTCTCCTGGAGTCCATCCCTTGACTTGGTGATTCTGAAGCGTCAATTTCATGCATTTAACACTTTTTCAGTTTACGCTCGTAAATACACCTTGCATCACAAACACGATTAAAATAGGGCATTAAACAGTATCATGTTCGTAAATCCGGGCGTTAACTGGGGTCTGATATGCAATATTTGACCCTCAACACAACCCTCAACCAGCATTTTGCTAGTCTCGAGCAAAGTATGCGAAAAATAAGTTGAAAATTACAGGATGATTCCTACAAACTCGAGTGATTTATGAAAATTAATGCAGATAATAGAATTCTAAGATTCATGATTGTTGGGCATTACTTTCTCCTGAACTCAAGCATACGGTAAACTTCATAATCAAGTTCAAAGAATTAATCCATCAATTCGAAAAAAAATTCTAAACATTGAGTTCCATGAGTGTATAGTGTAACCTTGGCTTATCATCATTAAAATTCATTTTGCCATTTCATGATACCATTGGTAAGCAACAAGAGCATTCAGGACACCCAAAAACTAAACGTGCCTCACAGATTATTCTTTTATTCTTTCGAATTTTGACTTTAAAAAAAAAAAAAAAATTAAGTAACACCGAGGGGAATCAAATCTTCACCTATAGGGAGCAAACCTATGGTGAAAACCAGTAGACCAGCCTGTTCCAAATGTCAACATTGGGAAATCAAATCTTCATCTATAGGGAGCAAACCTATGGTGAAGATTATTCGACTAACCCTTTCAATTCTTCTTTATAAACTGATGCTAAAAAATTTTTCAGGATGGTTCCTTTCATGCTTAGTGATTACCAAGTTAATCATTCAATATCGAACCGGAACCTTAATGTGTAAGCGAGATGTGATATGTGAAATCATGACTCAATCAATGTTTACAACTTCTAATCATGGATTAATAACTCAAACTTTACTGTGAAATCTAACAGACAACTGAATCCAAGAGTCATAAATTACCAACATCACGTATCTTTTAATTCTAAATCCAAGTTGGCCGTCAAAATCACTTCAAATTCACAAGAAATTTCAGAAAAATTTAAAAATTTTCTTTTTTTTTTTTTGCTCAAGACCAAGAAAATACTGATTAGGTAACCTAATCTTCCACCCCCAACCTAAAATCTACATTGTCCTCAATGTAAAAGATATGAGCATGCAATGCACATGAGACAATGAAATTGAAAGAGAAGTTTTGCTAGTCTTCAAGCAAAATAAAAAAAATATCGTACTTACACCACTTTCGCAAGTACTCTCGATTGCATTTAGCATATGCAACAAGCCTTTAAACCCTTAGGCTGCCCCTGGTGGACGAGTTGTAGTCTCGTGAGGGTTTGCAGCAATGTTACCTACAAACATTGAACTAACTAACTAGGAAAAAGAAATGAAATGAAAGGTTGGGTTGCCTCCCAAGAGCACTAAGTTTAACATCTTCAGCTAGACAAGCAATGAAAGCAACCATGGACCATGAATTAATCAATCTTGATAACTTGGGTCCTCCAAATAAATTTCCTCAACATCTTGATTAACCACATCCTCTAAATATGGTTTCAGCCGTTGACCATTTACTTCGAAAATATTCCTGTCCTTTAGATTTTGAATCTCAACTGTTCCATGAGGAAATACTTTTACTACCTGATAAGGACCATACCATCGTGAATGTAGTTTTCCAGGAAAGATGCGTAACCTGGAATTATACAATAATACTTTCTGGTCCGGTGCAAATGTCTTACAAAGAATTGATTTATCATGAAAATTTTTTGTCCGTTCCTTATAAATTTTTGTATTCTCATATGCATGATTTTGGATTTCTTCTAACTCATTAAGTTGAAGTTTACGGTGCGATCCAGCCTTGTTTAAATCAAAATTAAAGGTTTTGATGGCCCAATAAGCATGATGTTCTAATTCCACAGACAAGTGACATGCTTTCCCAAAGACAAGCCTATAGGGGGACATTCCAATCGGGGTTTTGAAAGCCGTACGATATGCCCAAAGAGCATCATTCAAACGTTGTGACCAATCCTTACGATCAGGGTGAACTGTTTTATCAAAAATTTGTTTAATTTCCTAATTCGAAACCTCTACTTGACCACTTATTTGTGGATGGTATGGCGTTGCAACTTTATGGGTGATGAGATATTTCTTCATTAAAGATTCAAACGGTTTATTGCAAAAATGAGTACCCCCATTACTTATAATTGCTCAAGGAGTACCAAAGCGAGAAAAGTTATTTTCTTTCAAGAAGTGGACCACAACTTTGTGATCATTCATTTTACATGGCACTGCTTCAGTACACTTAGAGACATACTCGACGGCCACAAGGATATACATATAATCGAATGACGGGGAAAATGGACCCATGAAGTCAATACCTCAAACATCAAATATCTTAACAATGAGAATATTGATAAGTGGCATCATGTTCTTGCAGGAATATTACCCGTATGTTGGCATCTATCACATGTAGAACAAAAGGCGTGGGTGTCTCGAAAAAGTATAGGCCAGCCTATAAATCCACTTTGTAAAACTTTTGCAGCGATTTTCTTTGAACCAAAATACCACCACATGCATGGTCATGACAAAAGAAGATTACACTATGAAACTCACTCTCAGGCACACATCTCCTAATAACCTGGTCAGGACAAAGTTTGAATAAGTATATATGGGTCATCCCAAAAGAAATGTTTAACCTCAGCAAGAAATTTGGATTTATCCTGTTTAGTCCAATGAGAAGGAAATTGACTTGTAACAAGATAATTTACAATATCCGTTTACCAAGGTAATTGAGAAATAACTAAAAGTTGTTCATCAGGGAAAGACTCATTCATTGGCAAAGGATCCACTGTGGACTCCAAGACAAATCTAGACAAGTGGTGGCTACCACATTTTCGGAACCCTTTTTATCTCGAATTTCAATGTTGAATTCTTGTAGCAAGAGAATCCAACGAATCAATAGAGGTTTAGCATCTTTTTTAGAAAGAAGATATTTCAATGTTGCATGATCTGAGAACACTATAACCTTTGATCCTATGAGACATGACCTGAATTTGTCTAGAACAAATACCACTGCCAACAATTCTTTTTCAGTGGTAGAGTAGTTAAGTTGAGCATCATTTAGGGTCCTACTAGTATAATAAATGACATGAGGCATTTTGTTCAATCTTTGTCCTAAGACGGCTCCAACAGCATAATCAGAAGCATCACACATAAGCTCAAAAGGTAAACTCCAATTAGGTGGTTGGATGATTGGAGCAAAAGTTAATAAATGCTTTAACTTATCAAAAGCTTTCCAACAATCATCATTAAGGACAAATGCAACATCTTTAGCTAATAAATTACATAAGGGACGAGAAATTTTGCTAAAATACTTAATGAATTTCCTATAGAATCCTACATGCCCTAAGAACGATCTAATCTCCTTCACCGTTCTGGGTGGAGGAAGACTATAAATTAAATCAATCTTGGCTTTATCAACTTCAATGCCTTTATTTGAAATAACATGCCTGAGTACAATCCCTTTTTGAACTATAAAATGACAGTTTTCCCAATTCAATACCAAGTTCGTTTTTTTACATCTTTCCAAGACAAGAGATAGATGGAATAAACATTCATCAAATGAAGAGCTAAAAATTGAAAAATCATCCATGAAAACCTCGAGGAAATGCTCAACTATGTCTGAAAAAAATACTCATCATGCATCTTTAAAAAGTAGCAGGCGCATTACACAACCCAAATGGCATACGCCGATAGGCATATATATCAAAAGGACATGTAAATGTGGTTTTCTCTTGATCCTCGGGAGTAATGGGAATCTGATTATACCAGGAATAACCATCCAGGAAACAATAGTAGCTATGCCCTGCCAATCTCTCAAGCATCTGATCTATGAAAGGAAGAGGAAAGTGATCATTCCTTGTGACCAGGTTCAGTTTACGGTAATCAATACAAACTCATCAACCCGTAGTCATGCGGGTTGGCACTAACTCATTATCATCATTTTTTTCACCATAATCCCAGACTTTTTGGGAACAACTTGAATTGGGCTAACCCATGTGCTATCTGAAATGGGATAAATGATACCAACATCTAACAATTTAAGCACCTCCGCCCGAACGACCTCTTTCATGTTAGGGTTAAGCCTCCTTTGCATTTCACGCATCGTTTTTACATTTTCTTCAAGATGAATACGATGCGTACACACAGTGGGGCTTATTCCCTTTATGTTCGCTATTATCCACCTAATAGCTACCTTATATTCTCTAAGAATATTAAGCAACTTACCCTCCTGTTCCTTATCAAGGTTAGAAGCTATGATGATAGGCACGGTCCCAGAAAGACTAAGAATGCATACTTGAGAGTTTCAGGTAATTATTTAAGGTCAAGTTCGGGTGGTTTCTCAATAGACGGGACCAATTTAGACTCAGATGGTGGAAGAAGTTCCACTTTAGCTTTCCATTTTGTAGTATCCATTACAAGATTAGAGTCAAGCAATGCATTGACTTCTTGGATGGAGCTTCCTATGTCAAAATCTATGCCAAAATGTGCTAAACAAGTCTCAAGAGCGTCTTCGGAAGATTTAAGGAAAGAGTCATGCACTAGACTCTCATCATGTTCACTTCAAATATATCATCCGAGTCTGACGGTTGTTGTCCAGCATTGAAAACATTGAGTTTAATCTTCACGTTACCAAAAGACAACTTCATAACTTCATTCCTGCAATTTATGATAGCATTGGATGTGGCTAAGAATGGACGTCTCAGGATAACCGGGATTTAACTAGTAGGATTCTAAATAGGCTGAGTATCTAGAATGATGAAATCCACTGGAAAATAAAACTTATCAACCTGGATTAGCACATCCTTAATAACACCACGGGGCACCTTGACAGAACTATCAGCTAGTTGTAGTGTTATTTTAGTTGATTTCAGCTCACTAAGTCCTAGCTGCTCATATACAAAATATGACAACAAATTAACGCTCACCCTTAAATCAAGCAATGCCTTCTCAATCTTATGATCTCCTATGACACAAGAAATGGTGGGATCTCCTGGATCCCTAAATTTAGGAGGGGTGTTGTGTTGAATCATGGAGCTGAGTTGCTCCACAAGGAAGACCTTCTTGTGAACATTCAGCTTATGCTTTTGAGTGCATAAATCTTTAAGAAACTTAGCATAAGCAAGGACTTGCTTTATAGCATCAAGCAACGGAATGTTAATTTGCACTTGCTTAAACATATCCAATATGTCATTAAAGTTGTTTCTTTTCTTAACTAATGCCAGACATTGAGGAAAAGGTGCTTCAGGCACATAGGATGGCATAGGAGTGGTTCCTGGAGAGTCAGAGTGCTTTTGGACTTTGGATGCACTAGTGTGTCTCTCCGTTTCATTTTGGTCTTCCGATTTAGAATTTGATTCTTCCCTAGGCATCTCTACTTTGTTCTCGATCTGTTTGTCGAACCTAAGGGTAATGATTGATTTGGCTTGCTCATGATATTGTTCTTAGTTTGAATTAGAGAAAATCTCATACTGTCCTTTTGGATTTACCACAGGTTGGCTAGGGAACTTGCTCTTCTCTCTCTCACTCAATGTGGTAGCAAGTTGACCCAATTGTACTTCCAGCTTGGCAATAGATTGTGCATTTGCATGTAAGCTTTGCTGGTTAGCTTGTAAAGTTTGTTGGGTGTCTTTTTGAAATTGAAGAGAATTCTACATAGAAAGATTGAGTGTATCTTCAAGAGATGGTTTCCTTAATTGTGAAGGAAGTTGTTGATATTGCGGAAACTGTTGAAGTTGTTGACTACCAACTTGGGGGTAAGGTTGCATGGGAGGATTTCCAGATGGTCCTCCTTGTTGTAGTCCTTTTGTCCAAGAAAAAATTGGATGTCTAGCCTACCCTAGGTTGTAGGTGTCTGAGTGAGAATCATTCTCAGTTCTCTGAAAAGTGTTCATAGCATGCACCTGTTCAGAGAGAAATTCCGGAAATGCTGCACCAGATGGACAAGACTGCGTAGGATGGGCGGGACTGGAACATATGGCACATGACTCGATTTGAGTTGTTTTTAGAGGTCCATTATTTAACATCAAAGCATCAACTTTCTTTGTCAGGCTATCAATCTTGGCATAAAGATCTAGTGTGATATCTCATACATACCACCTTTCTTCGGTTGTTGGGGACTTCTTTCACCTCTATTTGAATAGTCCCATTGCTAGGAATTTTCACACAAGGTTTCAAAGAAATTTCAAGCTTCGACATCACTTCTGGTTATGAATGACCCTCCACTGGTGGCATCAACCATGCGACGATTTTGGGGTGGCGGACCATCATAGAAGTATTGAACCTGTTGCCACTTCTCAAAACCATGGTGTGGACATTTAAGAAGCAAGTCTTTCCATCTTTCCCAACATTTGTGAAAGTGCTCACCATCTTTTTGTGTGAAATTAGTAATTTCTCTACGGAAAGCATTAGTTTTGTGAACGGGGAAAAACTTGTTTAAGAACTTCTTAGACAGTTGGTCCCATGTAGTGATAGACCCAACTCCTAGAGAATTTAACCATGCTTTCGCCTTATCCTTCAAAGAAAAGGGAAAAAGGCGCAAACGGATTGAGTCATCTGAAAAGTTTTGGAACCTAAAGGTAGAGAAAATGTCTAGGAATTCTTTCACATGATGATATGGATCCTCCTTATCTAAACCATAGAAGGAGGGCAACAATTGTATGACCCCAGGTTTAAGTTCAAAGTGTGTTGCCGTGGTGGCTGGCAACACTATGCATGAAGGTGCATTAAATTGGACAGGAGCTGAATAATCCCTAAGAGCTTTAACTCCATTCTCGTCCGTCATTTCAAATAGAGTGTTTCTCAATCTTTTACAAAATGTTCTTTCTATTTCAGGATCAAAAGGTGCTAGTTCTATGTTCAGATATCTACGTCCTAGCATAAACTGAGTTACTGTAATGTAAGAAAGAAAGTTAAACTAAGATGCAACCTAAGAAAAATAAAACTAGAGCTAAAAATCATGAATTCCTAAAAGCAAGATGAAACTATGTAAAAAAGAATTGGAAGAAAGAACCCGAAAAATGAGATGATTGATTTTCGAAGAATTGGGAGCTCCTCCTTCACTTTGAAGACATTTTTTTTTCCAGCTTCCTTCCTTAATTCCTATAGAAAATAAAGACAAAAATAAATTAAGTTTCCTAAAATTTGTGAAATGATGCGAGAAAAATCGTAGGGCTATGAATTATGATAAGAGAGAATCCTAAATCTAATTGGACCGAAACAGTCCCTGGCAACGGCGCCAAAAACTTGATGTTTTATTTAAAGCAACCTGATTTAAATTAATTTTAAACTCGTAAATATACGAATCAGGTGTAGACACGGTACGTATTACGAGATCGTTCCCACGAGGACTAGTTGTCACAATTTGAATTTTATGATTCTTCTTAACTAATCCAACAAATAGTTTAACTAGTTATTAAGTAAACTAACAAAAATCAATGAAAAATAATTGAGAACAAGAAGGAAAATTCACTCAAGGAGAACATTAGGACTTTTGAATCCACCCCTAATTATCCTAACCCTTGTTTTACTTGTTGATTCACCCTAATTCAGATTGATGATTCGCCCTAATTCAGATTGATATACATTCTATAAATAAAGCACAATCTGTGTCCTTGTTCAGGCACACAGGATGTATAATTCCCTTAAAGCACAAGGATCACATCTTTCCATCCTTGTTTAGGCATGAATAGATGTAAATTCCTATTTCTTTCTCTGTAGGAAAACCTGTTCATGGTCAGACACAAGCACACCTAGCATAAGATTCCAAACAACATCCACTTCTAGACTTTGGGTAAGCTCATAGATTGGAGAAGTATGGAGTTTTCATTTAATCAAAATAGAGAAAGAAATAAATTAATTAATTCCAGATGAAATCAATATATAATAAGAATCATTCAAATTAGGGGCTTCATCTCAGCCTTAGCTAAGAAATTAAAAACTCATGGGATGTAACAGAGATTCAATTGGAAAGAAGAAAAACATAATTGATAAGAAGCACATACCTTACACAACCCTTTGATTTCTTTCAATTTGAGATAAATCTGTCAACCCCAACACCGTCAAAAGAAGAGCAATCTGTCCCTTTTTCCTTTTTTCCTCTCTCTCTCTCTCTCTCTCTCTCTCTCTCTCTCTCTCTCTCTCTCTCTCTCTTCACTGACGTCCCCCTTCGATTCTCTCTAAGCTCTCTCGTTTCTTTCCTTTTATAGCTTGCTAGGGGCGGTAAAGAGGCTAGAGTCGGCGAGCATGAAAAGCTTTCGCAGCAACAACCACGTGCACCAAAAAGGAGTGAAAACACCCTGCTTTTGAACTCAGTTTGCTCGACTGACTATCCAATTATTTTGAAACTGACATCATGGATAGAGTTAGGACCACCTTTTCAAGAGGTCGAACGGTCTGGATCATCGATCCGATCATCATTGAGATCACATAATAGCCCGCAAAAATTGGGCTATGTCCGGACGCAAAAACAGGGGTCGGCTTGCGTTGATTGATTGGTGGGGCCCACTTCGTTATTATTTTGAGAAATCCAAGCCGTCCATTAAATGCAGGATGAAAAACCGGTTGAGCATGGACAGTTTTGACTGTCTGTTGATGCGGCCCATAGGACTTTCTTGCTTGCCATCCATTCTGCATTTTAAACCTTCGTATACATGTAATGTCTGAGAGAATCAGCCACACAGCAATGTACGGTTAGTTTGTCCCCTTGGTGCGAATGGACGGTTCGGATCAGCAAGATGTGTGACGATGGTGGCCCACCAGACATCGACCGCAACTCCCCGTTGCTGTTTTTACACGGCAAGAAACAGAAACTTCCGTTTTAATGAAGGAAGTCGGGTCAGCGCCTGCTGACCGACTTGGTCCGTTCGGTGCACGGCGAGTGCACGGCTTCTGTGCACTCCACTTACGTAAAGTGGGCCCCGACTTGATGTATATGCAAAATCCAATCCGTCCATCCATTTTTTCACCTCATTTAAGTTGTTGAGACCAAAATTGAAGCACATCCAAATATCAGGTGGGCCCAGAATCATAATTCTGAGGGCTGATCTATTCGTTGGGCCACTTTCACAGGGATCCGATGGCTGAATTTTGACGTGTACGGTTAATTTATGATCTTTAGGCCCTGTATGAAGTTTCGAGCCGAACAGATGGTGGGAACCTTATGATCTTGCATTCTGGATGTCTTTCAGGCCGCTTGAGCTTCAGTTTCTCAATTTTCTCGGATCTCTGGCGTGTAAATCTGTTGATCTTGGTCTCCTGGAGTCCGTCCCTTGACTTGGTGATTCTGAAGCGTCAATTTCATGCATTTAGCATCTTTTTCAGTCCACGCTCGTAAATACACCTTGCATCACAAACACAATTAAAATAGGGCATTAAACAGAATCATGTTCGTAAATCCATGCGATAACTGGGGTCTGATATGCAATATTTGACCCTCAACATTTGCGACCTTGCAATGCCTCTTCAGTAAGTCATGGTGATGCAAGGAAAGGCCATAAAGTTGTGATCCTCATTATTCTTCTCTCCTCAGTATTGTTTCTTTTATTTGCAATTGTTGGCATAATTTCTTCCATTTATTAGCAAAGAAGAAGAAGAAGAATAGAGAAAGTTGTTCTTAAAATGAGCGGAGGAAATACATTTTTAACATGGAATTATGATGGGATTGCCACATTTGAAGACATTGTGAAGGCGACAGAGGGTTTTGATGAGAAATACTGCATTGGAACTGGAGGTTATGGGAAAGTTTACAAAGCAAATCTACCCGCAGGCCAGGTAGTAGCTATGAAGAAACTTCACCCGCTCGAACATGAGAATCAATTTGATCAAAGAAGTTTTAGGAATGAGATAAAAGCATTAACAAAAATCTACCATCGTAACATTGTGAAGCTTTATGACTTCGGTTCCCATGCTCAATTCTCATTTCTAGTCTATGAGTACATGGAAAGGGAAAGCTTGACAAGCATCCTAACCAACGATGAAGGAGATGCACAGTTGGATTGGACTCTAAGGGTGAAGGTTATCAAAGGTGTGGCCCAGCCTTTTATCTTACACGCACCATGATTGTACCCTGCCAATCGTCCATCGAGAGCTATGAAGCAACAATGTTCTATTGAATTCAAAACTTGAGGCTAGTGTCTCTAACTTTGGAACTGCACGGTTGCTGATACCTGATTCCTCAAATTAGACTACACTGGCAGGCACTTGCGGATATATAGCTTCAGGTTAGTTGCTAGTATATTCTCCATGCTTTAATAGTTTTATTAGTAATTGGTCTTTATTTTTCATAAACTTTTCTATCTTTTGGTTGACACTTATATATTATAAAGTTTGTGCATATGTTAACATATTGTTGCCGGATGTGAAAAATGTTCTCTTTTTCCACTAAGATTCTCTAATCGGACAGTTATAACAGGGCTTGCAAAGAAACATACCAGGGATATTATTCCAATCCTTAAATTTATTTGGTTAAAAGTTAGAAGTTTTTAGGTACACCTGCATATCCTTTCAGCTATTGTCACAAGAGAGATTGCTTTTAAACTCTTTCCAAAATCCCACTTACACTTTCAAAATATATTCTTAAAGCTCCCTTGTTTGACTTTAGTTAAAGGATGACTGATGAACCAGTCATTATCTCATTATAAAAAAAAGTCGTTTATCCCTCGTTTTCAAACAAACTCAATGATTATAACACACACGCACGCACGCGCACACACACACACACACACACACATATATATATATGAAAGAAGATAGAATCCATTGATAGTTTGCTGCAATTATAGATTTTAGGGATCCCTGGGAGAAAAAGGACCTGGGGAAGTCTATCATATCGAAACACCGAAGAACAAGACGAATGAAAAGGACAGCCAAACGGCTACGCATGAAGACGCTCTCTAATCGCCCCCAGCCCCAATTTGTCAAGGAATAAGAGACCACGGATCCTGGGAGAGAGGTCCGCCAAGTGCTCAATGATGGAGGAGTACTGAACATCACTGCCCTACCTAGCCAAGCCATCCGCAGGGGTATTGTAAGACCCGTGTCCTAGTCCGTACTGTTCCGTCGACTCCCGTGATCCTTCTCAATGAATTCCGGTGACTTGTGACTTATAGTCGATGTTTGCGAACGACCCTAAGTCTATCCCATAGATCTGAGTTGGCCTAATCCAAGACTTGTACCATTGTGACCACACCGTCGCCGCGGTTCTAATGCTGCGACTCGCACACCGATTCAATACCCTGGCAGGGAGATGTGGACCCACGTTCCGTTCGAGAAAACACCGCGAGTTAGCAATCCCAAGAGAATTTCTACAACATGTCCCATCGATCAATCACTCAAATCAATCAATTAATCACCTCATGTCAAGTACAAGAGAAACCCATGCTTTCTTTCTCCAAAAGTCAAGCAACCACCCAAGTCAACTCTCAAGTCAAGTGCACCATCACCTCACATCCATCACTCACATCACATCACCCATCTCTCTCTCTCCTTACAACCCTCTCTCTCTCTCTCATTTCTCAACACAAATTCTAAGCTAAGGAAGTGGTGGACGTCCAAGCCATTCTAAGAGAGAAAAGTGAGTTTGTGTGGCCCACTTTCCCATCCCAAATCCTTCATCTTAGCCATTCACTTCTCATCTTCCACCATCAAAGTGAAGCACAAGGAGACCGGCATTCTAACGGACCAAGAAGATCGAACGGTGGGTGCTTCTATAGCCTAGATTTCATGCTTTTATACTGGGCCAAGTGAGGCCTACCAATTGATGGTATGGATCTCACTTTGGACCCTAAATGTGGCCGATGGCCCACCTTGATTATCATGATCATTCCATGATGAGGTCATTCTCCATGGACCCCATCATGATGTTTATTTCGTAGTTTGATAAGGGTCATCTAAACCTTCCATTTTGGTGGAGAAGTAATCTCCACCGTTGATTTGATTTGGTAGGCCCACATATATTGGGACCCACTTGATGTATGTTGTAAATAAAGCAAAGGAGGACCCATAGTGTCGGGGTCCTTCCATCACACGTGTATCTCCCTTTTCATTTTTTTCTCCTATTGTATGTGATGATATGGCCATGTGGCCCACCCGGATGGACCCCACCATAAGGCATGTATTTTATCCAAGTCATTTATAGGTAGGGCCCACTTTATAAGTGTTGTATCCACACCACCCGTCATTTTTGGTGGCCCGCCTGGGCAACCCACCTTCTATACTCGAAATGCACAAACCCTCCAGCGTCCCTGGACGCTGGGCGTTGATGGAAAATACAAATATTAGCTTTGTTCCACAAGCCATGTAGGTGGGCCACTTGTGTAGGCCTCACCTTGACGTAAGGATCCATTCACGCCGTCCATCCCATTTCTCAAATCATTTTAGGCGTTGAGCCGAAAAATGAAGCTGATCCGACTTTCGGGCGGGCCATAGCATAGCAAACAACGTGTTTACCTTTGAAATACCCCATGTCGTTTCTATACACCAAAATATATCGGATATTGGGCTTGTTTGGCTTGTCCAGAGCTACCGGAACCAGTGGGTAGGGTGGATTCTTCTGATGCGGGCCCCACGCATGAAAAATCGTGAAAATATATGATTTCAAAAAAAAAACAATATATGCAGCAGACGCTGCTACTGCCAGAGTGCACAGGCAGTGCCTGCGGCGTTTAGGCGGACGGACAGCAGGGACCGTTGGGTCCCAGCCATGGGCCCCACCATGATGTGTACCACATATCAACACTGTACATTTCGATGGGGCCCCTTAGGCCTGTGATCCCTCTAAAAATCAGCCGTATACATCGCTCCGGTGGCTCACGTCATAGGAAATAGTGGCGTTGAACGTCTACCATTAAAACCCCTTCTGGGTGTCACAGAAGTTCCGGATCATTATGAAATTTATTTTTCCTCTTCATACGGGTCTCTGTGACTGTATTAACGGATTGGATGTAAAATAAACGCTATGGTGGGCCCCACGTGGGACCCACCAATGATGTAGGTGTTTCATTCACACCGTCCATAGTGGACGGTGAAACCCACTGTGTCACTCACCAAACCCGGAAATCGGATTCACATGAATACCGATCGCCGAATCCGGTTCCGACAGCCTCCGTAGTACCCCATTCTCGGCTCCTAGCGTCCATACGCCAGATTCCGATCCTGGGAAGGAGGATTTCTTTTTTGTATACATTTAACTCGTAATAAGCATAACCACAAGTATACCCAAATCACAAAGGCAACATCATCATCACATATCCACTAATATAATCCTTTGATTACAATACTGAAGGGAAATACATAAATCGAAAATCAAGCTCTAGAAGACCACTACATGCTCCAAGCTCAACACTGCTGTAACCTAACATCACCTGCACGCATCTATCGTGCATAAGCTTATAGAAAGCTTAGAGGGTGGTGTAACTGTGTGTACAAGGTAAGTGCCAAGTATTCAATATAATGTCATCATCATACAGTACCGAAAATACTGGTTATCCATAAATCGTACAATATCGGAATAAGCAGAATTACTAACAAGATCATAAATTATATGATAATAGAGTAAACGAAAATACGGACAAGTCCATGAGTCAATCAATATCAGAATACACAATATAGAACAACTATGCAAATGAGGAGTCATAAAAAGCCAAATATCAAATGCCGAGGATGCGATACAATATGTAATTCCTGATGAGTCCACGAATAGCGTTAATTATATCTAGACCATATAAATGCAGAAACACAGTAACTCAAAATACCATATGCCGTGGATGTAATGCAATATGCGGTGCGAATGGAATGAACATGCTGGAGTGTAAAGTCGGAATGATAGTACGTAGTATCGCAGGCTATGGGGTCCATCATAAGGGACTTCTATCCAAACCAGTCCCATACCTAAATTTGGATAGTTAGACTCAATGTGGTAAACTCCTGATCTCAGGTTAGTCACGCGCCCAACCGAAGTCCTGGCCATGCGAAGGTACACGTAACAATTAGTTGCACGCCACCAGCCTGAGTGGATAGTGAATGAATGAGTATGCAACTCCTGCTCAATAAGTCCACATATCAGTATGGTTCATCTCTGGGATCATCACCGGGGTTTAGTACACTCTAAATGCCACTGCCGCTCTCCCAGCCGCACAGTCCAAGTGAGCGTAAGAAACCTTACTATCCGCCTGGCCAATAGTCTGCCAATACCTATTCTGCACCTCGATAGCGGACCCATTCCTTTAGCTGGTCAGACTCAGCCTAGTATTGCCCCCTACCCTTGGGCACGTAAGGCCACACCCCCTCCCAACCGACCACGACACAGTGGGAGACGCGGCCTCCTGGTGTTCAGCACTCGGGCGCTCATGTATCCAATCGGTCTCGCCCTTGGGGCGTCCTCTGGTACCAAGAGGGTTTAGGAATTTTCACCCAGGGCCATCTATGGCAGCTCGATGCTAGTAATAGATTTTTAGTGTCCCATCTGGCCATCCACGATATGCCTGTGGAGGCTACGGCCCTGATGTCGTTAGGGCGTACAGTAATCACAATACAAGATGCATGAGTCATACAATCCAATCATGCATCAATCCTGCGCATACCATGCGCTCATGTGAGATAACCTCCGCCTATCTGGGAGTCTTATAACAACCTGCCCAATGACATATGCAATGATCAATTACATCTCATAACAAACATGCAGATGATGCGTATGGGCATGTATCATGGTGCTATGTTGTCACCTACTCATGATTGATATCAATAACCGGCATCAACAATGTGGACATTTAACCAACATTGTCCCTAAGGAATGGCCCACATAGAGCCAAACATATAATGGGCCCACGGCCTCACACAAAGGCCTGATATATAACACAATGGGCCTTACTCAAGGGCCACATATACACAACAGGTGGGCCTTGCTCATTGGCCTCAAATACATGACATGTGGGCCCTATGCATGGGTCTCGAATACATCAAATGGGCCATGCATCATGGGCATAATACATATCACAATGGGCCTTTCACAAGGGCCTAACATACATCATATTGGGCCTTAGACACGGGCTAAATACACATCACGTCGGGCCTCAAATGCGGGTCGCAAACACATCACATTGGGCCCCGACAATCAGAATCGGCAATCGGCCACGACAAATCAGAATCGGTAATCGACCTCGATCGATAATCGACAATCGGCCACGAAAATAAGAATCGGTAATCGGCCTCGATCGATAATTGGCAATCGGCTACGACAAATAAGAATCAGTAATCAGCCACAACAAATCAGAATCAGCAATCGACCATGATAATCGGAATCGGCCTAATCAAGGGCCTAAGGGAAGGTCACAATGAGGACTTTCAACTGTCATTGCCCATCAATGAAGACATTTAACCAACATTGCCTCCAATGAATGGTCCACATAGAGCCAAACGTATCGTGGGCCCATGGCCTCATACAATCACCATGGGCCGAATCAATGGGCCTCACCAACGAGCCTCATATGTATCAAGTGGGCTGTAACGCATGGGCCTGACATACATCTCAATGAGCCTCATCATATAGGTCGTAAAACACATAACATCAGACCTTGCCCATGGGCCTCGAATACATCACAATGGGCCACAACCCTTGGGCTTCAAATACACAATAGGTGGGCCCCATCACATGGGCCAAATACACATCAGGTGGGCTACATCAATGGGCCTCGATTACATCACAATGGACCACATCAATGGGCCACACCAATGGGCCATCATATACATGGAGTGGGCTGCATCAATGGGCCTTAACCCATGGGCCACAAATATATCAATGTGGGCCCAACAAATGGGCCACAAAGTACATCAAGGTGGGCCTAATCACGTGGGCCATAAAACATCACATTGGGCCTCGACAAAGGCCACAAACACATAACGGGTGGGCCTTACATATGGTCCCTCAAATGCACCACATGGGCCATATAAACATCAAGTTGGCCACATTACATGAATCTCATATACACAACAGGTGGACCCTACTCATGGGCCTCAAATACAGGGCAGGTGGGCCCCATGGATGGGCCATAAGTATATCAAGGTTGGCCTCTCGAATGAGCCACAAAATACATCCAAGTGGGCCCGACAAATGGGCCACAAAATACATCAAAGTGGGCTACATCCATGGGCCTTAAATACATCAAGTGGGCCGCATCGTATGGGCTTCTCATAGACAACACTTTGGGTCTCATGAAGTAGCTCATAATCCAAGAAAATGGATGGGCACCCTGGATATACAACGCATTCATCAGGGTGGGCCACTACTCTGGACGGTGAGAATGTTCAACACATATATCACAGTGGCCCCACATCCCATGTGAACGGCTTGGATCAAACATGGACATCATGATGGGCCCACATCCAACCCATTTGGTCGGACAGGATGGATAAAACCCATACATCAAGGGGGGTTCCATGGAGGGACAGTGTGTGTACAACACATTTATAAGGTGGGCCCTACACAAGTAGTGGGTGGACCCTTACTTAGCAGGTGGGCCCCGCACCTAACAGATGGGCCACACAGAAGGACGGCTAAGATAAAGCACATATACAAAGGTGGGCCCCATGTCCCTGTACAGGATGACACGTACATCATAGGTGGGGTCCACTGTCAATATGGATGGTGTGGCTATAAATCACATACATCAGGATCGATCAACATAACACCGTCCAGAAGGACGGTGATGTTTTATTTAAACCAACATGATTTAAATGATATTTAAACTCGCAAGTATACGAATCAGATGCAGATATGGTACGTATTACGAGATCGTTCCCACGAAAACTGGTCGTCACAATTCAAATCTATGACTCTCCTTAACTAATCCAACAAATAATGGACTGAACTACTAAGCACAATTCTAGGGAAAAACAATTAAGAATAGGGAAGAAAATTCAATCAGAGAGAGAGCACTAGGACTTTCGAATCCACCCCTAATTATCCTAACCCTTGTTTTGTCTGCTGATTCACCTTGATCTTGATTGATACCACTTATATAGAGAAAGCACAATCTGTGTCCTGGATCGGGCATACAGAATGTCTAATTCCTTTAAGCAATGCCATGAACAACATATCCCATATCCTTGGTCGGGCATAAGGGATGTACAGTTCATTAAAGCATCCTGTTTCTTCCTCTATAGGAACCTGTTCTTGATCAGACCTAAGCACCTATAATAAGCATCCAAACAACATCCACATATATACTTTGGTCAAGTTCATAGATGGAGAAGTATAGATTTTAAACCAATTAAGCCCACTTAGAGAAATAAACAAATTAATTAATATTCAAAGTAAATCAACCAATACAAAAGCTAATCAAATTAGGGGCTTCATCTCAGCCCTAGCTGAGAGATTAGTGACCCATAAAATCTATCAAAAAAGATTAAATAAAATTCAGAAAAGAACGTCAAACCAAACAATCTCTCTCTCTCTTCTTTCTTCTCTTTCTTCTCTTTCTTCTCTCCCTTGCTTTGGATCTCGAATTCCCTGGTTCTGAATGTCTTTCCCACGTCCAAAACTCCCCTTTTATAGCTGCTGGATGGCTGGAATCGGTGGCAGAGTCGTAGAAGGACTCGGAGTACAAATTTTCGCAGTCGTGATCGGTGGGCCCCACAGAGGTATTTTCTGGAAAATCCACCCCGTCCATTAGATTCAGGACGAAATTTCAGTCAGGAATGGGTGGTTTTGAATGTCCATTGACACGGCCCACAGAAGAAATCTCAACAAAATCAGTTTTAAACGTCACGGAAGCGATCGTTTGTGGCCTATGCACCGCGCGCACGTGTGTACGCATGGGAGTGGAATATCAGCATGGTTTTGAAGCTCTCGAAGCCCTCTACAAGATGGACGGATCAGATCGGCCGTACAGTTGACGTACGGAGCCCACAATCCGCCGCAAAAATCGGCAGCGGGTGCGTTACGCGGACGCGGATCTCCTTCCACTGTGACAATGGTGGGGCCCATTCCTTTGATTAACTGGAAAATCCAAGACGTACATTGGATTCCTCTCGACCGTTCGGGAAGGGACAGTTTTGGGTGAAATCGATGCGGCCCACTTGATCTTTTATTCCACCGTCCGTCCAGACGTTTGAAGCAGTGGGATCGATCTCTGCTTTCATTTAAATTTTTGCCACCTAGGCAATGGTTGTGGCTGCCCTCAGGAAGCGGATGGACGGTTTGGATTGTCCATTTGGACACTAGGTGGGACCCACAACTCAAACCCATCGACCAGTTTGCGGGACGCTGGACGGCGGACGCCGTTTTGAAGAGACGGGCGCGGGTCAGCGCTTAGCTGACCGTCACACGGGTACGGTGCACAGCCGGTGGTGTGTACACATGATGTACATGCATCATGGTGTGGGGTCCACTTCAATGTTTATGAGAAATCTACACCGTCCATCCCTTTTCCCATATTATTTAACCCATCCAGGTAAATTTTGGAGAAGTTCCAGATATCAGGTTGGCCTGAAATCAACTGTTTATGGGTGATTAGTCAGTTGGGACACTTCCATTGTGATCAACGGTGAAATTTGAAACGTACGGTTAATTTATGTCCCTAATCTCATGTATAAGGTTTCGAACTGATTGGATGGCGGGAACCATGTGATCTTGCATTCTGGACCCTTTTCGGGCCCCTTTGGCTTGCTTTCCTCCGATCCCAGGCGTGTAAAATCTTCACCATTGGTTTTCTGGAGTCCATCCCATGCTCTGGAGACTTTGGATCATGAAATCCATGCCTTTAACATCAATTTCCAATTAACGCTCCTGATTTCATCCTGTAATAAAAACACGATTAAAACACTCCATTAAACCTTATCATGTACGTAAAATTAGGCAATTTTCGGGGTCTAATATGCAATATGTGACCCTCATCAACGGCGTGGATATAAAATGCATACATCAAGGTGGGCTTGCACCTCCAAATGGGCCCACCAGATGAACAAGGTAGACATAAAATACATACATCATGGTTAGTCCACGCAGCACCATCCAGATGGACGGTGTGCATATTCAGCACATATATCATGGAGGGGGTCCACGTCCCACGTGGACGGTGTGGATCACAAACATCATGGTGGATCCCACTCGAACAGCAAGTGGGTCCTACCGTCCCACGTGGATGGTGTATGAAACACGTACATAAGGGTAGGCCACGGCATGAACATGAAACACATACATCATGGTGGATCCCACCGTCCTTGCTGGACGGTGTGCATCTATCACACGCATCACTAAAGTCCTACCGTCCTGAAATGGACTGAGGATACAACACACGGTACAAGTTGGGTCCACACGTGTGGCCCACCATCTGCGTTGAACCATGCAGATATATGTATTTTCCATTCGTCCAGGCCCTGGACGGGCAGCCTGGATAAAACACTTACATCGTGGTGGTCCCCACACGAGCTGCAAGTGGGTCCCATGGATGAACGGCTTGGATGAAACACATTTGGGGGGGGGGGCATGGCACCATCCAAATGGACGGTGCAGATGAAGTACATATAGCCTCGTGAGGTCCACGTGGTGTGGCCCACCAGAGATTTAGGTCTTCAGCAGTCCCTAGTCCGTGGCCAGGGATGGACGAAGTGGAGATACATACATACATCAGTGGGTCCCACGTGGGGCCCACCATAATGTTTACCCGCCATCCAAACCATTGATAAGGTCACACAAACCCTAGATAAAGAGGAAAAAAAAATTCATGATGATCCAAACTTCTAGAACACCCAAAAAGGGTTCCAATGGCAGACGCTCAATCACCACTGTTTCTTGCCATGTGGGCCACCTGAGATTTGGATGGGCATGATTTTTGGAGGGCGGCCCACTGCCCTAAGGGCCCACATAATGGACGGAGTGGATATATAACACACATCATGGTGGGGCCCACGGCTGGGGGCCGTGGGTCCCTATGATACGCCCGCCCGCCAGCAGCAGGCGTTGCCTGGGTCTCTAACAGCAGCAGTGTCTGCTGCATGTTATATATATATATATATATAACCCTTTTTCTTGTTGTTTTTCATGTGTGGGGCCCGCATCGGTCGAATCCACCCCGATAACTGGTTTTCATAGCCCGAGACGGACCGAACAAGCCTGATATCTGATATCTTTCAGTGTATAGAAATGGCCGGGTGGTTTTTTAACGGTAGAAGGCATTGTCTTATATGTCATGTCCTGCTAAAAGATCGGATGGACTTCATTTTTCGGCTCAACGCATAAAATGAGTTGGGAAATAGGATGGATGGAGTGGATTTGATCATTGCATCAAGGTGGGGCCTACATTGACCACCCTCTCCAAAGCTTATGAATCAAGCTCTTATTTGTGTTTTCAATTGACGTCCAGGGACGTCCCTGGACGTTTGGACATAACACGTGCATTGAGGTGGGCCCTGCTTAGGTAGGGCACCAAATGAATGAATGGTATGTATAAAACATACATTAAGGTGGGGTCTATCCGGGCGGCCACACAGCGACATCATCATACAAAATGATAGAGAGAGGGAGAGAGAGAGAAAGAAGCACCCACCTTGATCATGGATTCTTCCTTCCACCGCCAACATGATCTAGAGCTCCAAGGGGATGATTTCTACAGTCAAGATGTTCTTAAGATGGTGGAGATAGGAGTTGGGAAGTGGGCCACACATGGCTTCTCATGGAGTTTTGCTTGGATGTGGGTTGCTCCCATGGGAGTTTCTTGGAATGATGAGAGAGAAAATGAGAGAGAGAGAGAGAGAAGTGGTAAGGTGGAGTGATGGGATGAGAGGGATGGTGAGTGATGTAAGGGGGTACTTTGTTGTAAGAGAAGTTGACCTTTGGGGAGGGTGGTTGTACTTGGGTATGGGTGTGAGTGATGGGAGTGATGTGTACTTGATTGATGTGACCGATGTGACGTGTCGTAGAGATTTCCTTGATATTTACAACATGCGGCGTTTTCCTAAAACTGAACGCGGGCCCACATCTCCTAGCCTGAGTATCATCTTAGTGCAAGAGATGTGGCGTTGAAACCGCAGTGACGACGCGGTCGCAAGGGTACAAGTCTCGGGTCAAGCCGACTCTGAAATACAGGACACGGCTCATGATCGCTCGTAAACGTTAATAACAGATCGCGGGTCACCGGAATTCGACCAGGAGGACCGCGAAAGCCTACCGAACGGTACAAGCTAGGATACAGGTCTCACAACTCTCTCCTCATAATAAAAAATTTCGTCCTCAAAATTTATAGAACAGACAAGGGAAGAGGAAACATCATCGAATACATTTAGTCAAGGCACAATCAATCTACCAAAGTGTGAAGATAGCGCTCTCTAATCTCAACCTCACCCTCCCAAGATGCATCACCAACACTATGATGATCCTACTGAGCCTCGGACTATGCAGTCTCACAATCTCAACGGTAGGGGACTATGTCAGAAAATCTCTAAGTTATTCCAACTCGGGGACCTAATCATTCTAGGTTCTCAACAATCATAGAGTGAAGAGTAATTATCAGCAGATATGTGATGTTATCCTCAGGTATTCCCAAGTTATGCTCTGATACCAACTTCTGTCACGCCCCAAACCCGGAAATCAGATTCACATGAATCCCGATCACCGAATCCGGTGCCGACAGCCTCCATAATACCCCATTCTCGGCTCCTAGCGTCCATACGCAGATTCCGATCCTGGGATCCTACAAGGAGGATTTTTTTTGTATACATTTAACTCGTAATAAGCATAACCACAAGTATACCTAAATCATAAAGGCAACATCATCATCACGTATCCACTAATATAATCCTTTGATTACAATACTGAAGGGAAATACATAAATAGAAAATCAAGCTCCAGAAGACCATTGCATGCTCCAAGCTCAACACTGCTGCAACCTAACATCACCTGCATGCATCTATCGTGCATAAGCTTATAGAAAGCTTAAAGGGTGGTGTAAGTGTGTGCACAAGGTAAGTGTCAAGTATTCAATACAATGCCATCATCATACAGTACCGAAAATACTGGTAATCCATAAATCGTACAATATCGGAATAAAAAGAATTACTAACAAGATCATAAATTATACGATAACAGAGTAAGCAGAAATACGGATAAGTCCATGAGTCAATCAATATCAGAATACGTAATATAGAACAACTATGCAAATGAGGAGTCATAAAGAGTCAAATGTCAAATGCCGAGGATACGATGCAGTATGTATTCCTGATGAGTCCACGAATAACGTCAATCGTATCTAGACCATATAAATGCAGAAATACAGTAACCCAAAATACCATATGCCGTGGATGTAATGCAATATGCGATGTGAATGGAATGACCATGCTGGAGTGTGAAGTCGGGATGATAGTACGTAGTATCGCAGGCTATGGGATCCATCACAAGGGACTTCTATCCAAACCAGTCCCATACCTAAATTTGGATAGTTAGACTCAATATGGTAAACTCCTGATCTCAGGTTAGTCGCGTGCCTAACCAAAATCCTGGCCATGCGAAGGTACACATAACAATTAGTTGCGTGCCACCAGCCCCAGTGGATAGTGAATGAATGAATGAATGAGTATGCAACTTTGCTCAATAAGTCCACATATCAGTACGGTTCATCTTTGGGATCATCACTGGGGTTTAGTACACTCCAAATGGTACTGCCGCTCTCCCGACCGCATAGTCCAAGTGAGCATAAGAAACCTCACTATCCGCCTGGCCAATAGTCTGTCAATACCTATTCGGCACGTCGATAGCGAACCCATTCCTCAAGCTGGTCAGACTTAGCCTAGTATTGCCCCTACCCTCGGGCGGGTAAGGCCACACCCCTTCCTTACCGACCACGACACAGTGGGAGACGCGTCCTCCTGGTATTCGGCACTCGGGCGCTCATGTATCCACTCGGTCTCGACGTTGGAGCGTCCTCTGGTACCAAGAGGGTTTAGAAATTTTCACCCAGGGCCATCTATGGCAGCCCGATGTTAGTAACAGAATTTCGGTGTCCCATCTGGCCATCCACGATATGCCTGTGGAGGCTACGGCCCTGATGTCGCTAGAGCGTACAGTAATCACAATGCAAGATGCATGAGTCATACAATCCAATCATGCATCAATCCTGCGCATACCGTGCGCTCATATAAGATAACCTCCGCCTATCTGGGAGTTTCATAACAACCTGCCCAATGACATATGCAATGGTTAATCACATCTCATAACAAACATGTAGATGATGCATATGGGCATGTATCATGGTGCTATGCTGTCACCTACTCATGATCGGTATCAATAACCGGCATCAACAACCGGCCTTGATAATGTGGACATTTAACCAACATTGTCCCCAAGGAATGGCCCACATAGAGCCAAACATATAATGGGCCCACTGCCTCACACAAAGGCCTGATATACAACACAATGGGCCTTACTCAAGGGCCACATATACACAACAGGTGGGCCCTGCTCCTGGGCCACAAATACATGACATGTGGGCCCTATGCATGGGTCTCGAATACATCAAATGGGCCATGCATCATGGGCCTAATACATATCACATTGGGCCTTGCCCATAGGCCACGAATACATCACAATGGGCCTTGCCCATGGGCCATGAATACATCACAATTGGCCTTTCACATGGGCCTAACATACATCATATTGGGCCTTAAACACGGTTTGAATACACATCACGTCGGGCCTCAAATGCGGCTCGCATACACATCACATTGGTCCCCGACAATCAGAATCGGCAATCGGCCACGACAAATCAGAATCGTTAATCGACCTCGATCGATAATTGACAATCGGCCACGACAAATAAGAATCGGTAATCGGCCTCGATCGATAATCGACAATTGGCCACGATAAATAAGAATCGGTAATCAGCCACGACAAATCAGAATCGGCAAATCGGCCACGATAATTGGAATCGGCCTAACTAAGGGCCTAAGGGAAGGTCACAATGAGGACTTTCAACTGTCATTACCCTTCAATGAAGACATTTAACCAACATTACTCCCAAGGAATGGTCCACATAGAGCCAAATGTATCGTGGGCCCATGGCCTCATACAATCACCATGGGTCGAATCAATGGGCGTCACCAACGAGCCTCATATGTATCAAGTGGGCCGTAACACTTGAGCCTGACATACATCTCAATGGGCCTCATCATATAGGTCATAAACACATCACATCAGGCCTTGCCCATGGGCCTCGAATACATCACAATGGGCCACAACCCATGGGCTTCAAATACACAATAGGTGGGCCCCATCACATGGGCCAAATATACATCAGGTGGGCTACATCAACGGGCCTTGATTACATCACAATGGACCACATCAATGGGCCGCGCCAATGGGCCATCATATACATCGAGTGGGCTGCATCAATGGGCCTTAACCCATGGGCTACAAATATATCAAGGTGGGCCCGACAAATGGGCCACAAAGTACATCAAGGTGGGCCTAATCACGTGGGCCATAAAACATCACATTGAGCCTCGACAAAGGCCACAAACACATAACGGGTAGGCCTTACATATGGTCCCTCAAATACACCACATGGGCCATATAAACATCAAGTTGGCCACATTACATGAGCCTCATATACATAATAGGTGGACCCTACTCATGGGCCTCAAATACAGGGCAGGTGGGCCCCATGGATGGGCCACAAGTATATCAAGGTAGGCCTTTCGAATGGGCCACAAAATACATCCAAGTGGGCCTAACAAATGGGCCACAAAATACATCAAAGTGGGCTACATCCATGGGCCTTAAATACGTCAAGTGGGTCGCATCGTATGGGCTTCTCATAAACAACACTTTGGGTCTCATGAAATAGCTCATAATCCAGGAAAATGGATGGGCAGCCTGGATATACAATGCATTCATCAAGGTGGGCCGCTGCTCTGAACGGTGAGAATGTTCAACACATATATCACAGTGGCCCCACATCCCACGTGGACGGCTTGGATCAAACATGGACATCATGATGGGCCCACATCCAACCCATTTGGTCAGACAGGATGGATAAAACCGATACATTAAGGGGGGTTCCATGGAGGGACAGTGTGTGTACAACACATTTATAAGGTGGGCCCTACACAAGCAGTGGGTGGACCCTTACTCAGCAGGTGGGCCCCGCACCTAACAGATGGGTCACACAGATGGATGGCTAAGATAAAGCACATATACAAAGGTGGGCCCCACATCCCTGTACAGATGCCACGTACATCATAGGTGGGGTCCACCGTCGATATGGAGATGTGGCTGTAAATCACATACATCAGGATCGGTCAACATAACACCGTCCAGAAGGACGGTGTGGATATAAAATGCGTACATCAAGGTGGGCTTGCACCTCCAAATGGGCCCACCAGATGAACAAGGTGGACATAAAATACATACATCATGGTTAGTCCACGCAACACCGTCCAGATGGACGGTGTGCATATTCAGAACATATATCATGGAGGGGGGTCCACGTCCCACGTGGACGGTGTGGATCACAAACATCATGGTGGATCCCACTCGAACAGCAAGTGGGTCCTACCGTCCCACGTGGACGGTGTATGAAACACGTACATCAGGGTAGGCCACGGCATGGACATGAGACACATGCATCACAGTGGATCCCACCGTCCTTGCTGGACGGTGTGCATCTATCAAACGCATCACTAAAGTCCTACCGTCCTGAAATGGACTGAGGATACAACACACAGTACAAGGTGGGTCCACACGTGTGGCCCACCATCTGCGTTGAACCATGCAGATATATGTATTTTCCATTCGTCCACGCCCTGGACGGGCAGCCCGGATAAAACACTTACATTGTGGTGGTCCCCACACGAGTTGCAAGTGGGTCCCATGGATGAACGGCTTGGATGAAACACACGCTTGGGGGGTGGGGGGGTGGGGGCTGTGCATGGCTCCGTCCAAATGGACGGTGCAGATGAAGCACATACAACCTGGTGAGGTCCACATGGTGTGGCCCACCAGAGATTTGGGTCTTCAGCAATCCCTGGTCCGTGGCCAGGGACGGACGGAGTGGAGATACATACATACATCAGTGGGTCCCACGTGGGGCCCACCATAATGTTTACCCGCAATCCAAACTGTTGATAAGGTCACACAGACCCTGGATAAAGAGGAAAACAAATTTCATGATGATCCAAACTTCTAGGACACCAAAAAAGGGTTCCAATGGCAGACGCTCAATCACCACTGTTTCTTGCCGTGTGGACCACCTGAGATTTGGATGGGCCTGATTTTTGGAGGGTGGCCCGCTGCCCTAAGGGCCCACAGAATGGACGAAGTGGATATATAACACAAATTATGGTGGGGCCCACGGCTGGGGGCCGTGGGTCCCTGTCGTACATACGCCTTCCGCCGCCAGCCGTTGCATCTGACAAGCAAAGACGGTTCTACGCTCATGTGTGTGTGTGTGTGTATGTATATATATATATATATATATATATATATATATATATATATATCTGGTGTCTGCTCATGTGTATATATATATATATGGGAAAAGGTACAATGAGCTCAAGCGTATACGGTCGTCCCATGAGGTAGAGCTGTGTGGGCCCCACCGTGATGCCTTTCGAAAATCTACCCCATTAGTCAGATGCACCATTCCATCGTGGGCCCGGACGGCTGAAAATCAAGTCAATTCGTGACTTTTGTGGGCCACACCACATACAGAAGTTGAGAGGGGTCGTGCACCATTAAAACATTCATAACCATTTGTTGGGGCCTTTCGAGATGTGGTTTGCAAATCCAGACCATCCATTATGTGTGTCCCACTTGGATGAGGGTTCAGACCAAGTTTTACCTGCATCCAAATTGCAGGTGGATCCCACCAGTGCTTTTATATGTTTTTGGCATGTATACTTATGGTTTTAGATGGTACAGCCCACCTGAGTTCCGTATATAGCTGATTTTCAGTCGTCCAGGCCCACGATGGAATGGTGAATCTGGTGGACGGTGTTGATTTTTGAAAGGCATCACGGTGGGGCCCACACAGCTCGACCTCATGGACGACCGTAATACGCTCGAGCTCATTGTACCTTTTCCTATATATATATATATATATATATATATATATATATATATATATATAAACCCTTCTTCTTGCAGTTTTTCATGTGTGGGGCCCGCATCGGTCGAATCCACCTCGACCATTGGTTTCCATAGCCCGAGACGGACCGAACAAGCCCGATATCTGATATCTTTTGATGTATAGAAATGGCCGGGTGATTTTTTAATGGTAGAAAGTACTGTCTTATATGTCATGTCCCGCTAGAAGATCGGATGGACTTCATTTTTCGGCTAAACGCATAAAATGAGTTGGGAAATAAGATGGATGGAGTGGATTTGATCATTGCATCAAGGTGGGGCCTACATTGACCACCCTCTCAAAAGCTTATGAATCAAGCTCATATTTGTGTTTTCAATTGACGTCCAGGGACGTCCCTGGACATCTGGACATAACACGTGCATTGAGGTGGGCCTTGCTTAGGTGGGCCACCAAATGAATGAATGGTATGTATAAAACATACATTAAGGTGGGGTCCATCCGGGCGGCCACACAGCGACATCATCATACAAAATGATAGAGAGAGGGAGAGAGAGAGAGAGAAAGAAGCACCCACCTTGATCATGGATTCTTCCTTCCACCGCCAACATGATCTAGAGCTCCAAGGGGACGATTTCAACGGTCAAGATGTTCTTAGGATGGTGGAGATAGGAGGTGGGAAGTGGGCCACACGTGGCTTCTCATGGAGTTTTGCTTGGACGTGGGTTGCTCCCATGGGAGTTTCTTGGAATGATGAGAGAGGAAATGAGAGAGAGAGAAGTGGTGAGGTGGAGTGATGGGATGAGAGGGATGGTGAGTGATGTAAGGCGGTACTTTGTTGTAAGAGAAGTTGACCTTTGGGGAGGGTGGTTGTACTTGGGTATGGGTGTGAGTGATGGGAGTGATATGTACTTGATTGATGTGACCGATGTGATGTGTCGTAGAGATTCCCTCGATATTTGCAATGTGCGGCGTTTTCCTAGAACTGAACGCGGGCCCACATCTCCTAGCCTGGGCATCGTCTTAGTGCACGAGGTGAGGCGTTGAAACTGCAGCGACGGCGCGGTCGCAAGGGTACAAGTCTCGGGTCAAGCCGACTCTGAAATACGGGACATGGCTCATGATCGCTCGTAAATGCTAATAACAGATTGTAGGTCGCCGGAATTCGACCGGGAGGACCGCGAAAGCATACAGAATAGTACGTGCTAAGATACGGGTCTCACACACTGTGCTTTCACCAACATCCAGTGGTGTGGACGGTGGGACCCCCAATGATGCATGCGTCTTATTCACACCACCGTCTAGTGGTGTGGATGGTGGGACCCCCAATGATGTATGTGTTCTCTCCACGCTGTCCATTCTTATGGGACCCACCATGATGCATGGGTTGTATCCTAACCTTTCAACCATTTTCTGAGATCATTTTATGGCTTGAGACTAAGAATGAGTCAGATCTAAGGTTCAAGTGGACCCCACCATTGAAAATAGTGGAGACAGTGACATCCACCGTTCAAACTTCTTAGGAACCACATTAGCTTCCAATTAAGTGTATATTTTGCTTTCACTTCATCTACCTCTATGTTAACTTATGAATAGGTTGGATCTCAAAAATACATAAGGGTGGGCCTGATTGATATACATGAAGCCATTTGATTCGGCCTATTGATATAACTCATTGTGATGTATTTGGAGCCCATGGGTTAAGACCCATTGTGATGTATTATGGCCCATGGGTTGAGGCCCATTGTGATGTATAAGGGCCCGTCAGTTGAGGCCCATTGTGTTATACTAGGGCCCATGGGTTAAGGCCCATTGTGATGTATTAGGGCCAGTGGGTTGAGGCCCAATTGATGTATTTGAGGCCCATGGGTCGAGGCCCAATGGGATGTATACAAGGTCTATTGCATTGTATGATTCCACCATGGGTTATGTAATGATAGTTATGGCGGGCCATGCCTTGGGAGCAATGTTGGTTTGACGTCCACATTGTAAGAATAATGTTGGTTAAATGTCCGGATTATAACTCTCCCTAGGGCCCATTGATAGCCCATACTTGTTGTGTGTAGGCCATCAAGGCCCATCTTCGTTGTGAAGATAGTTTATCACCATATAAAATGCTTAGTATAACTCCATGATTCATGCCCATACGCATCATATGTATGCCTGATATGAGGAATGTTTGATCATAGCATACGCCATTGGGCAGACCATTTACGGGACTCCTTATGAGACGGAGTGCCCACATTATCGTGCTGTACGCGCAGGATTGCTGCATGATGTGACTCATGCATCTCGCATATATGTGACTTGATCATTGTATGCCCTAGCGACATCAGGGTCGTGGCCTCCAAGGCACATTGTGGATAGCTAAATGGGACACAAAAATACTTGGTTCTAGCACTGTGGGCATTTAGGATGTCCTTAAGTGAAAATCCCAGAATCTCCGAGGCCAGGAGGTACCCCAACGTCTAGACCGAGTGGAATATGAGCTTTCGAGTGCCGAATACCAGTAGGCTGCGTCTCCCATTGTGTCGTGGTCGATTGGGAGGGGTGTGGCCGCTGAGTATGACCAGCTCTTAAATGAGTCCGTTATCGACGTGCCGAGTAGGTATTGACAGACTGCTGGCTAGGCAGATAGTGAGGTCTCTTCCACTCGCTGGGCTATGCAGCTAGGGAGGAGAAAGTCAGTGTGGAGTGTAATAGACCCCGTTAATTTCCCCAAAGAGCAACCGTACTGATATGTGGACTTATTGAGTAGGAATTACATATCCATTCATTCATTCATTCACTATCCACTCGGGCTGGTGGTGCGTAACTATTTGTTACGTGTACCATCACATGGCTAGGATTTCGGTTGGGCGCGCGACTAACCTGAGATCAGGAGTTTACCACATTGTGTCTGACTATCCAAATTTAGGTATGGGACTGGTTTGGATAGAAGTCCCTTGTGATGGACCCAATTGCCTGTGATACTTTGTACTATCATCCCGACTTCACATTCCAGCATGGTCATTTCGTTCGCACCGCATATCACATTGCATCTGCAGTACTTAGCATTTTGGGTTACTCTGTTTTTTCACTTATATAGCCTAGATGAGGTTGATGGTATTCGTGACTCATCAAGATTTACATATTGCATTGCATCCTCAACATCTGTTATTGTCTTATTATGTTTTGCATCGCATAGCCTTGGTACGACTGATAGCACTCATGGACTTACCAGTATATTTCCGCTTACTCTGATATCGTATGATTCATGATCTTGCCAGTATTTCTGCTTATTCCGATGATGTATGATTTATGGGCTTTATGGTATACTTGGCACTTATCTTGTGCACACACTTTCACCACCCTCTAAGCTTTTATAAGCTTATGCACGATAAATGGGTGCAAGTTGCGTTAGGTTGCAGCAGCGTTGAGCTTGGAGCGTGTAGCGGTCTTCTGGAGTATTGATTTTTGACATATGTATTTCCCCTTCAGCATTGTACTCAAATATTTATATTAGTGGATATGCGATGATGATGTTGCCTTTGTGATTTGGGTAAACTTGTGGTTATGCTTCTTACGAGATAAATGTACGTTGGAAAATCCTCCTTGTAGGATCCTAGGATCGAAATCCGGTATGTGAGTGTCGAGATCCGAGAATGGGGCACTACGGAGGCTGTCGGCGCCGGATTCGGTGATCGAGAATTTTATGAGCCCGGTTTTCGAGTTTGGGGTGTGACAAGTATTACCTTCCTTGTAGATATGAGAGAATTCAATCTGGCCTTTGTTCTTCAAATTATTGATCCTGTTAATCCAATAGTTCCATCTCCATCTCGGCTTAGCTAGCCCATTGAGCACTTTCACAACATACAGAGAATCTGATTCAAAAATGATCTGATTGAGGCCTCTGGCAAGACATAGATTCAGCCCGTCAAACACTGCACGAAGCTCAGAGTAGGTGTTGGAGCCGACACCGTACTCGAAGGAGAAAGTAAAAAGGAATTGGCCCCTGTCACCTCTATAAATTCCGCCACCTCCTGCTACACTCGGGTTGGATCCGGAGGATCCATCTACGTTAACTTTAACCCAGTTGCAGCAAGGCCTTACCCATTTCACCACCTCAACTGAGCCGACAGGAGACGACCTGGTATTGGAGAGAAACGAACTGGCCCTTCCACTGTTTGGGGGCCTCCCCTACTAATCAGAAAAAGCAATCCGAGGCAGCCCCTGAAGAGAATTTTGAAGAGGGGGAACGCTGATGGATAGCCACCATTGAACACGGCGGATAACCAAGCCGGTAATGGAGGGCTTACCTTCGAACCGGGCTGAATTCTTAGCCTTCCATAATTCCCACAGCAAGAAGGCCGGAGCGAGATTACAGTTGAGCTTGGAATTTCTCCTCCCTTGACTTGCTCCCCACCACTGCAACAACCTCGCCTGAACTGATTGAGCCAAAAAAATACTAATTCCGCACTGGATAGCAAGCCAAGTCCATGACTGATTCACAAGATCACTTTCTAGCAGAAGGTGAGGAAGAGACTCTGCTGCAGAAACGTCAGCTGGACCGGACCTACAACACTCGCATTTTGCAGCAAGGTGGACACCACGCTGCTAGACTGCCACATCCACAGGAATTACTGAATTCAAAACCTTCCAAAGGAAAACCGAAATCCTGGGAGGTAATTTGACATGCCACACCCACTGCACCCACCCAATTTGGTCGCGAGACACCCTGCTCGTCGCCCAGGCAGAGGAAACCGAAAAGGATCTCATTGGGGTGAAAGGCCATATAGGCACATCCGGACCGTCGGATGTACAAAAACCCTGTTGGAACAAGAGATCGATAACAGGTTGTGGAAGAAACTGGAACACCGCAGAGGGGGGCAGAGGGCTAGCCCTGTCCAGGAAAGCATTTTCCTACAGCGAAGAAAGCGAGGCCGGGATCGGGGTGGATATCAGATCCTGGAGGGGGCCGAGACCAGTCCAATTCGTGGTCCATAAGTTGCAGTCTCCTTGGCCGAGACTCCATTAGACGTTGGCTTGAAGGAATGGAAATGTTTTGTAGATTTCCTTCCAAAAAGGCGAAGTCACTGAGGCCAACCTCTGGGAGGGGGTATCAACCAGATCAATTGCGTATTTAGCGGCCATAAAAGAGCCCCAGAGGGTTTTCCTATCATTGAACCGTAAAATCCAAGCCATTTTGATGCGAAACGCCTTTAAAGTTTCCGATAATTTTTGAATACCCAATCCTCCCTCATGCTTGGAAAGGGCCACCCCATTCCAATTGCGCCAATGAAGCTTCTTTTTGCCCTCAGTCCAGCCCCAAAAGAAATAAGCAAATCGCTTTTCTAGAGAGGAAATCACCTGCACCGGGATGTGCGTGGCTGCAAGAGTGTGGACTGGGATACTCTCTAGCACGTGTTTCAGAAGAACTAATCTACCAGCTTGAGATAAGCATCTGGCTTGCCATCCACTTATACGGCCTTCAATCTTGTGAAGGAGGGGTTGAAAGGACGCTATTTTAACTTTTTCATCCGCCATCGGAACCCCCAGGTACACAAACTGCGCTGACGACCTGGAGATGCCTAGCATATCTTCAACCATTCTCATTCTAGACGGGGGAACATTTCTGGATGTGAAGAAGGAGCTTTTTCTAAGATTTATGGCCTGGTCCAAATCAGACTGATATGCATCAAGGAAAACCTTCAGCTTACGAAGTGACACTTTTCTGCCATTAAGAAACAACAGGGTGTCATCAGCATAAAGGAGATGAGGAATCAGTGAACAACCACGTGGCACCTTGTACGGAAGGCATAGGCCTTGATCCACTAATTTAGAGAGCCCCTGACTAAGGACCTCCGTGGCGATGATGAACAAACTGGGCGAGAGAGGTCACCTTGCCGAAGACCCTGAGAAGACTTGAAGAAACCGGCCGGAGAACCGTTAATAAGAACCGAGAACCAAATGTTACCCCAGCAAGCTTTAACCGACTGGATCCACTTAGAACTGAATCCAAAGCAATTAAGAACTTGTTTGAGAAAGTCCCATTCCACTCGATCATACGCTTTCTCCATATCAAGTTTTAGGACTAAGTTTCCGCCTCGAACTTTCCTATTAATGTCCCTGAAGAGCTCCTGAGCCAGTGCTATACTTTCTGAGATTGATCTGCCTTTGATGAAGGCTCCCTATTCGGGCGAGATAATAGTTGGGAGTACCTTACTGAGCCTTGTCACAATCATGCTTGCCATGATCTTGTAGAAGCAATTACATAAGCTTATTGGCCGGTAGTCTGAGAATCTAGCCGGGGAGTCTAATTTTGGGATGAGGCAAATTAGAGATGCAGAAGCTGCCCTCGGGAGCTTCCCACCTTGAAAGAGGTACCTTGTTGCGTTGAGCAGATCAGTTCCCACGATGTCCCAACAGGAGGCGAAAAACGCGCCAGAGAAGCCGTCTGGCCCTGGAGCACCATCTATAGGAATGGCTTTGACCGCCGTCTAGACTTCCAACAAGGAGGGAGGAGATAATAAAGTGTTGTTTCTCTCCTGCGAGATTAGATGAGGAATATTATCCAAAAGAGGGGACCTACTGTCACTAGCCCCTGCCAAAGAGAGACATGTGGACCCCACAATGATGCTTGTCTCAAATCCAAAGCATAGGAAAGTCCGACAATAGGAAAAAGTCCACTATTTTTGTCATCTCATTTTAGGACATGGGCACAAAATCAAGTAGTTCTAACGTAGGTGCCATGATAGGAAAAAGTAAGTTGGTTGTTTATTACCATTGAAATTATTAATGGTTTATTTTTTTAGGTTATCGAAACTATTGAAACGACATTTCCAACTGTTCAGGAAGTCAATTATACCTGATCTGAAATATATTTGCCTCATGACACCTTTTTTTCAAAAAAAAAAAAGAAAGAAAATCTCTTGTTTATATATATAATCAAAGAGAATTTACAATGATTCGGGCCTCCGTGGCATAAAAAGCTCCCGAGAGCACCTATCTTATCCCAACACATACACCACCACCCAGACTAAAAGCGAGACGACTTCAGGACTCCCTAATGGACCCCATTCCAATCTTGTCTAGCATATATAGGCCCCTGACGCACGTTGGGACGTCTCTAACAGAATCATAAATCGAATGGAATTGATTCAATGCACCAGTCTTTGACAGGCCATTAGCCGGGCCATTGCCTTCTCTCGGGATAAGGGAAATATAAAAAAAAATGCCGCTTTCTTTCAACTTGGTGATCCTAGTCCACCAATATCACCACTTCCAAGCTGGAGAGGATTGGCCATTGAAAGCATCGACTACACATTTGGAGTCAGATTCTAGCAGAACCCGCCTATATCCAAAACCCATGCAGAGGGTCATTACGTCAAACAGAGCACGGGGCTACGCTCGTTATTTAGCCCACCTGAGCTTTTGACGCAGGGATGAACGTGATGAGGATAAATACTCTGAATCCACGGAGCTTCTCTGGACTCCTCACAGAGACTTCTCGAATCCACAAGGAAAGAAAGCAGAAAATAGAAATAAATTCTAATAAAATTCGAAACTGATTAATTGATGAATAAAAACGAGTTCACAACCCTTTAAATAGGGGTACCATGCAATGGGAAAGAAATCAGAATCAAACTGCAACTAGAACTCCTAGAATCCGCGACTTACTATAAATAGTAAACTTACTATTTATAGACGGTCGCGATGTCTACTAGTGCGCAAGGTTTTCGGCCAAAAATAGTAAGTGTCCTATTTGGCTTCACCAAACCGTTCTCCTAATTATTCTAAGCTCTTTTCACGTTGGGCGCAACTCCTAAAGCCCGACGGATGAAGAGTTATAATCAAACTAAAACTTACTATTTATAGTAAAAACGAAATTAAAGCAGGGAAACGACCATCGATCCATGGGTTTTTCGCAATTCCGGGCGTCGCAACCCCGCATAGTGGGGTTGGTTGGCTAAAGTAGCTCGTTCTACCCCAAAATCATATATTTTACGTCAGCTAACTCATTCCGGATTGTGAGATACGCCTGATCTAAGGTCCGACGGTCCGGATCACTTCTGTCGTCGACCGGGCCTTTTCTGATCCATCTTGGCCATGAAACTGTCCGCGACCCGCTCTACATCAGCTTTGCATCTAGATCATTAATTTCTGAGCCCAAGCCCTAAAATCATATGAGGGAAATGGTGGGTGGCTCAGATTTCTCGCAAAGAACATGGTGGAACCTATCATCACGGCAACCATCTCCCATCATGCAAACACGTTCATAACTAAGGTGTTGTGTTATACATTACGCATTTTAAGTTCAATCAAATGTTACACTGAGGCGAGGTGTCAATGGTTATCATGATCTGTAAAATCTTGGTGAGGCCCATTTTTGTGATGCTTGTTGCAAATCCAAACCGTCCAAGCAAATTGTGGGCTCAAAATAGAGGCTGATTGAATGCATATGTAGGTCTCACATTAAGAAAACGTTGCAAATGGCCTTTAATGGTCAATTGTTTTTCGGTTTTTGGCCCACTTAGTCCTTGATCAACCTCATCTTTAGGTCTACTAAGTAAAATCACATGGTCAAACTTATGAATGGGGTGGATTCTCTCAAACATCACAGTGCCTCACAATCATGAAAACCATCTCCAGCAAGACTCACAGGAGTCAGTGAGATGTGACACGGGGAATCAGTCAAATCAGTGATCCATTGACTATTCAGTTAAAGTTTGAAGATCAGACGGATAGGATTATTCAATAGCTCAAAAGATGATACAATTATCAATAAGCAGTTTGCCCCCATGGATGCAGGGCTTGGATGATCAACCCATGCATCCATGGTGAGAGAGGCATGAACAACAAAAAAATAAAATTAAAAAAAATTTTAAAAAAATTAAAAAAAAAATAAATAAAATATTAAAAGAAGGGAATTACTGTCTTTTGAAAATACAGTATCTAATATGTAATTGTATCGAACGATCAATGGCAAAATAACTATGGTGCAAAATATAGGCGTGTTTTTAGAAAATGTTTAAAAGCAGGATTTTTTTATTTGATTTTTATTTTTTTATTTTTTTATTTTTTACCATAGCCAAAAGGGTAGACAACGGTATGTCAAAACCTCTGAACATTATGAACCATCCATGAATATTTAGAGCTAATACAACCGTGCAATTGAAGATAATGTAACAATGGTTTTTTCCTTTGCAGCGCTTGAGGTCCATCATTGTTACAATATTCATAGTGGAGATAATGTGGCTGCAACGTAAAACTAACCTATAATTCACATTTGCTCAACTAACTTAACCACATCTTATCATCTATTAAATCTGTGGTGTTGACCTTTTTAAAACTGTACTTGAGGTTTCTCTTGGATAGATAGAAACCTCTAATAAGTGTAATTTTTCAATTTTGGTATATGTTCCTTCTACTATATGAGCCATGTTGTCTTTTTTTCTTTTTCCTTTTTTTTTTTAAATTTTATTTTTATGGTCTGAATTGATTTACATGCATAACAAATTTAGATGGATGATTTATCTTTATTTATGAAATGATTTAAAAAAAAAAAAAAAAAAAATCTATTGCTTCACGTCCGGAGAAGTAAATGTGAAAATGATATAGTAGGAAATGTGGTATCCTACAATGCTTTGCAAAAATCCAAGAGAATAGTTGGGTTTTCTCTGTTGTACAAGGGTTTCACAGCTTTACAATCCAAGCCATCAATGTGATGACTGACACACTAAATGCTCCACACAACAAAAGTTCTAAGATTGGAAAATCCTAGCCATTGAATTTACAGGCTTTCTCTGTTGAATATGCACAATTGCTTAGCTTCCTTTTTTTTTTTTTTTTTCCCATTGATCGTCTATTTGCTAGCCAGCAAAATGATTAGCATTTCCAATTAGGATAATTGTTAATGCACGGGCCATCCAAATAAGTGGTTTGGATATTAGAACTATGGGTCCCACTGGTACAAGAAAAGGGAGCTTTAGCCTCGATTCAAAACCGTGGCTAAAAAGGTTAAAAACTGATGCTAAAACCTTTAGCCTCAGTTTTGCCATAGTTATCCTAACTGAGGTCGAAACCCCCATAGCTAAAAGGTTTAGCCTCAGTTTTAGCAACCAAGGCTAAAATGACTTTTATAGCCTCAGTTCTTCAAGTGAAGCTAAAAAAACATTTTTAGCTTCAGTTTTCTCGAAATGAGGCTAAATCAAAATTTTGGCCTTTATTGCTTTCAACCGAGACTAAATCCAAATTTAACCTCAATTGCCTCCAACCGAAGCTAAATCTATTTTTAACCTCAGTTATCAACAACCGAGGCTAAAGCCTTTAGCCATGGCAGTTGTCGTATCAGCTTTGGTAACTGAGACAAAACTGAGACTAAAGATAGACTTAGCCTTTGTTGGCATCAACTGAGGCTAAAATTAATTTTTAACATCATTTATCAATAACTGAAGCTAAATCTAGTTTTTGTCAACAAAAGCTAACAATATTATAATCAACCAATGATTGAACCTATGCATGTTTCACCCATTTAACATCCATCAAAACAACAATTAGCACAATACCAACAAAACAATTAATGGTCTATTTAAAGTTTTCAAAACAAACAAACTGCCATATAGCCTTCCACATGAACTGTTTCAGTAAGGTCCCCTTCCACATGACTATTTTCTCTCGGATCCGATCAATCGGTGGGTTTGTAACCTGAGCAAACATCTGCTTGAAATACTCAAATGTAAGTTTCTCTTTGTTGGACATCACAGCCAAAGATCATTATTTCCCATCGAGCCAAGAGCCTCAGTACCATCTTTGGCCATGGGCAACAACAGCATCTCCAGGGCTTCTACAGTGTATCTGAATAAGGAAACTCAATTATTTATTTCATTTTTCATAGATGAGCAAGAAAACAACACAGAAAAGGTCTGAAACTACTTACCCAAAAGCCTTCAATGGAGCCAACAATCCATGAATTCCCACATTTTCCATGTTATTATCATCATGTCGATATACCTAAAGTATAAATAAAAATGGCAGTTACGACCGTGCTCAGAACTTCTTAAAATCAGAATACAAATAGAAAAGCTACATGAGATGGATTTTTCAGGTTGGTTACAGTTGCCATGTAACCATTCAAACCGGCTGCTAGATATGCCCCATAACCCACATGAATGTGTTTCTTTATTACACATAACGTCATCAATATAACTGAAAACCACAAGAAGCTATTTTTCATGCTCACATACATAGGCATAGTCACAATCAAATTTCGATGGTAAAGATCTTAACACAGATGGGGCAGTTGCCATCGTGGTAGGTTACTCACTTCTTCAAAAAGAAGGGGAAGAAAAATGAGAAGATGATGGTGCTGATGATAAAGTTTGAACCAGTAGCAGCAGTACACATCACACTTTGAGTTTTAACTTTTGAACACATCATTGCATGGTACATGATGAATTGATTTTTCTTTCCTATTGCTACCCAACCCTGTGACATTTCTGTTGGGAACCATAGTTCCACTCCAAACTTTAATAACTTACAAAAATCGGTGGTGGATTGGACGATTGCTAATAGAGCCATCTAAGAAGTGGTTGACTGACCAGATGATTTTTATCAATCACTGAAGTGAACAAATCAGTGGTTTGTCAGGTTGATACCATTTAGTAAATGTAACCATAGAAGCAAAAAACGGTATTCTAAACCTTCAGTTAAATAGCAAAGAAAGTTACTTATGTATTTACAGCGCAAAAGAGAAGATGTCACGGACTCACATCCATTATCGTCGTAATTTTTTAAATTTTTTTTTAAAAGGATGATTGTATTTCATTCTCGTCGTAATCAATCTGGTTGTATATCAACTAAAGCCAGCCTGACTGCCTGAGTATTGCCAGCCATTTATAGATTTGTTAAATTTTCAAAACTTGAGCTTGACCTTACTGTATACTCCACAACGAGTCTGGTGAATCAAGACGATTTGTTTTCCAACGGTTTCATTGGAGTCATATTCTGCAATAAGGCCTGTTCAGGAAGGGAAAAATAAAATAAAAGGATCAAGTGCTTTGAAAAGGATATAAAGTTGGATTCACTACAAGAAAAATAGGCTTTACCGGCGGCCAAAACCGCCCCTAAAAGTTTCAAAAACAGCCGGTATACGAATTACCGGCAGCGGACACGTACCGCAAAAGGGTGACATCGCTGTATCTTTTACCGGCGGTCGCACCATTTTACCATCGTTTTTTATGCCGTTGCTAATTATTAAGTACTTTTCCGGCGCTTCTGGTGGCTGCCGCTAAAACTGTAAGAGCTCCGAAAAAGACTGTACGAAGCGCCGGTAAAGATGATACTAAGCACCGAACAAAACTGTAAAAACGCCGCTAAAAGTTATGAGAAAAAATTTATAACAAACGCCGGTAAAAGTTGTAACAATTGCTGATAAAAGATTGAAAAAAAGCCGGTAAATCATTTACAATGTAAAAGAAAAGAAAATAAACAATTAAAAATTCTACTATGTTGAATCTTCTAGATCAGAAGACCTTTACGGGCTTATATTAGCATTCACACACAACCTGTAAATCATTTACAACTAGCCCCATTTATAGGCATCCTGAGAATGAAAGGTTACATAATGGACAGAAAATTTACTGATTAAGACACAAGGAAAAGCAAGAGGAAAAAAAAAAGCAACGGATTTCAGTGACGCCCGAGGCGAGACTTCTAAAATGCACCCCAAGAACCAAAACCCATGCCATATAGAGGACCTTTGTCAACAACACCCTGCCATGCGTAGAGGTCAACTAATAAAATAGTATGTACACTCATAATCTGAGTTACACTATCTAAAATTAAATTTTCAGTCATAAATATTTCCTGCAAAAACAATCATACCGAACGAAGTCCATATCCATCCACATATGAAGCAGCAAATCTCCCCTCTGGGCTACCACGTTTCACCCCAAATGCTCCACCTTCAGTCACCAATGTAGAGACAAAAGTTTACAAAATAAAATAAAATAACTAAAAAACAAATTTAAAATAAAATAAAAGGAACTTTTGTCCAATGTTAATTATTGTCAACCGGTTGTCAATGTGGTATACAAGATCTTCGCCAAAGTTATTGCCAACCGTTTGTGGTATACAAGATCTTCGCCAAAGTTATTGCCAACCGGTTGTCAACATTCCTCCCTTCTCTAATTGCCCTTGAGCAGGGTCGATCCATTTCAGAAAACATTGCACTTGCCCAGGAAATGTTTCGAGAAATCAGCAAAAAAGTGAGAGGTGGGAACATTGTTATCAAGTTTGACATGGAAAAGGCCTACGACAGAGTGGAGTGACCCTTTCTGAAGAAAGTTTTGAGTTGTTTCAATTTCTCAGCTCCGTGGATCAGGCTTTTGGAGCGTTGTTGGAGCAATTGTTGGTTCTCAATTCTCGTAAACGTGGAGGTAGGTGGTTTCTTCAAATCCACTCGGGGGCTTCGACAAGGCGACCCGCTGTCCCCTAGTCTTTTTATCCTGGCTTTAGAGATTCTTGGGAGAGGTTTCAAGAACCTGGTAAACCAAAGATATTGTCTCCCTTTCAAAGGAAGAAAACAAAGTATACCGGTGTCCCACCTCCTTTTTGCCGACGATACGCTTCTTTTCCGAAATGGTGGGATCCATTCTGTCCATGCGGCAAAGTGGTTCCTTGACCTGTATCAGCAGATCTCAGGCCAAAAGGTGAATTTCCACAAAAGTGTGTTTATGCATCCTGAAAACATGACGGCCTCCAGGGCTGCGACCATCTAAAGGGAGTTGGGCTCGATCACTCCTGTGGAGAGCATGGTCTATTTAGGTGTCCCACTTTCAGCAGGTAGACGGAAACATGATTCTTTTCAGAGGTTGGTCGATAGGGTAAATGGGCGCATCAGCAGTTGGAAAGCTAGGTTCCTCTCCATGGCAGGTAGGGCCACTTTGGTGGGCCATGTTTTGGCCAGCATTCCTGTTCATACGCTAGCTGCTACCCACGTTCCAGCTGGTGTTCTTAAAAACTTGGAAAGTCGTTTTGCTGATTTTCTTTGGGGTTGGGCAGAGGGTAGGAAAAAACTCAATTGGAGGAGTTGACGCCACATTGCACTGCCCAAGAGCAAAGGGGGATTGGGGATTAGAAGGCTTCTGGATGTTATGTATGCGTTTCGCATCAAGATGGCTTGGACTGTTTTAAACACTGCGAATTCTAGCATGTGGGCAGCATTCATGCGATCTACATACGCCCAGGATCTAGAGACAGCTGGTCAGCCTCCCCTAAAGAAGGCGGTGTCTCCCTTATGGAAGAGAATTAGAGCTCTCCTCCCTTTCGTTAAGGCTACTGTTCATTGGCAAATTCGTGAAGGTAATTTGCATCTTTGGAAAGATAACTGGACAAGGATGGGCCCTTTGCAGGACAGGTTGACGGCCAATATTCCTTCCGCTTTCCAATCGCTTCAAGTGAAGGATTTCTTAGGGAAGATGGGCCCACTTCCCCCTTCTACCGTCTTCTCAGTGATTTCTCAGGATTAAATTGATGCCATTTTCCAGGGGGGTTTTTGTCTTTCAGATGGCACCGACACACCCTGCTGGCCGCGACATCCTTCTGGAAATTTTACAGTTTCTTCGACGTGGGAAAGCTGCCATGCGTGCAGCCCCCTGACGTTTTGGGGCCGCAAAATCTGGAATACCAGGATTCCCCTGAAGTTGTCCACTTTTGTGTGGCGGATCCTCAGAGGGGCGGTTGTGGTTGACTTAGCCGTTCAATCGCGTGGGGTGCAAATGGCCTCGAGATGCAGTTGCTGCTATGATCTGTCCAATAGGCAAAGGCCCACGGTGGAGACGACTGACCATGTTTTCTTGCACAGTACCAGAGCGAAGTTCATCTGGTCCCATTTTGCTCAGATTTACGGTGTCCCAACAGTTCACCGTCTAACGATAGGTGAGTGGCTCTCTCATTGGTGGGGCTTGCGTTCAGCATTGGGCCTCGCAGGTCCTTTCCAGAGGTAGTTGTCGTGTTTTATATTGTGGGAGCTTTGGAAGTGTCGAAATTCTGCCAGATTCAATGGGATCTTGTTGCGTGTCGAAATCCTTATTTCGCACATTTTCGGTTGGTTGAGAAGAATTGTCAACAGTCGATCCTCGCCGATTCTCGTGCGGGTAGTCACAGCAGGGTTCTCTCTTCTCTGGGGATTGAGCTCCAGCCTCTTCATGATGTTTCCCACGTGGTGTGTTGGATGAAACCGCCAAGTGGGTGGGTCAAACTAAATGTCGACGGTTCATCTCGGGGTAACCCAGGAGTGGCTGCGGGAGGGGGGGTTTGCAGGAATGAGGATGGCGAATTTCTTTTTGGTTTTTACGCTGACTATGGCCTCGCTTCTAATACCAGGGCTGAACTTCGTGCAGTCCATGATGGTCGATCTCCTTCATTGCATCCATCACGGACTATCAAATATCATTGTTGAATCTGACTCCTCTATCCTCATCAGTTTTCTGTCAGGCAGTGCCAACCCGGGTTGGAAATGGAAATATTGGCTCCACAGGATTCGTATTCTTAGCTCCTTCGGTAATGTTTAGTTTCACCATATTTGTAGAGAAGGGAATGGACCAGCGGATGGAATGGCAAATTTCGGGTGCGGGAAACAACACTCCGCCCTTTTCTCAAACATTGCGGCTCTCCCTTAGGTGGTAAGAGGACTCCTTTTCCTTGATAAGGTGGGCTTAGGAGCTGTCAGAAAGAAATTCAGGAAGTAGTGGCAGTAGGTTTGGTTGCTGTTCTGGACTAGTCACCCCTCCCCCCTTTGTGGTTCCCCAATCTGCCCCTTTTGGGAGCCTCTTTTCTTTTCTGTGTAGTTTTCCTTTCAATATGATAGGAGGCCTGTCTATTTTGTGTGGCTGCCCAAATGTGGCTATTGTGGTGAGGCCTGGCCTTTTTGTGGTGCCCCGCCTTTCTTCACTGTATTGTTCCTCTTCGTTAATGAAAAAATAAAAAGTTACCAAAAAATAAAATAAAAATAAAAATAAAATAAAATAAAAGGAACCAATAAAAATCCGTAACTAGCAGATGGAGGAGAATAGCTATGGAAATTTTTATATATATATATATATATATATATATATATATATATATATATATATATATATATATGTGTGTGTGTGTGTGTGTGTGTGTGTGTGTGTGTGTGTGTGGATAGATTTTTCTTTAAGGATAAAATTGCATCATAAGCATCATAGCATGCAACTCAAGAACCTGCCTTCATCCCACTGTCATCATATGTAGTTTCAGACCAATCACCAAAACCAAGAAAAAGAGAAACAACAATAACTTCATATGTTTCTACTCCTATGCATCAGAAATTCTAATTGGACAATACTTCCTTTTTGATGTATTTTATATCAATTTCAGTTTATCTCCAAAAGCTAATTGATTCAAGGAGAAAAAAAAAATAATTTATATTTTTACTGAATTTCATTAATAGTGTAGACCTACTCATGAGACCACATTCACCAACCTGCGGAGAGCATTAGAGCATGCATCAAGCGGTCCACACTAATAAATAGACAGGCACGAAAATCACGCCAGCTCACTCATCAGGCGGAACACGCATTTAAAAAAGGTCCAATCAACAATCTGAACCATCTCTTTGTTAGGGCCCATCATAGGAGAATTAATTTTATCATGCAATCTTAACCATCCCATCCTTGACATGCAATGATGGTCACATATCAGAAACATTGACATGCAATGATGGTCACATATAGTTCTCAGAATAGTATCTACAGTGGCAAAATATCAACTATTAATTCACCATCTTTTGGCAGTGGAATAAACTATATAGCCAACCACATATAAAGTTGACGACAACGATTGTAGCTTATCATTTAAGGCAGCCTAGCCAAGCCCTCAACGGCAAACTACGCATAAGACATATCATCATTGGCACTATATAAATGTTATTCGGGCAGCAGTGTGGAGCCAATGGCCCTAAAAAGCCCGTATAGGCCACATCACATGCCTACCCATGCGGGTAGCGAACGGAGCCAATGACTAAAAGTCCCCAATGGCCAGTCACGCTTGAGATCAATGCAGCTTGTAGAGCTTCTGACAACGTCATGAGGAAGGATGAAAATATCCTCCCGTGAATGGGTCTGACCTTGCAGGAGAAGAAAAAGTGGGCCGTAGTGTGTGCTTTAAGCCAACCATGCGTAAGACCCCCCAGATTCCTGGTTTGATTCCAGTAGTAACTCATGAGGAAGAGTTTTTAGCCTACTCATTGATGGATTGGCGGCCTTGGATTTGGTACCTAAAGGTACCACTTGTGCCCCTCGTGAACTCTAGAGAGTTACTGTGGCTAGCCCTGTCCGTAAATCCCACCGAGTTCATGCCCTGGTAGCATCATTGGGCCCCTCTAATGGATCGCGGTTTGTGAACTCCCCGGCCGCGATAAGTCCCGTGAACTTTAGAGAGTTACAGCGACCATTCGTGTAAGACCTAACTCCCGCATGAGTCTAAGAAACTGCTTGCTCTACTACTCAAGAGCTTAAATTGTGTGGCTATTTAACTAAATTGAAACTTAGTTCCGCCTACCAAAACAAAAATCATATTGGAAATCCCATACTAACAATCATAATATATTGTTATTTTTATCTTAAGCCTTCATTAAACATCATATGGGACAATTGCATAAATAAACATGCTTGAAATAGATTTTGATTCGGAAATTTATGAAGAGATAAAATATCTCAAAATATCACGATGCCTTCATTGATATATGCTAGCTCTATCATTCAAGAGCATAAACTATGTGTAGCATCAAAATGTTGTAGATATACATGATCATTTATCTGCTCAAAATATGTTTAAAGATACAAACTGCTTGATATGACAACAAAAATCATGAAATTTTCATGTTCATCATAAATAGACATACAAAATGTGTTTCTTTTGAAACAGGTACAGATTACGATTATATCAAGTCTGATCAAAATATCCGATATTGTCTATCCTAAAACCAAGTGCTTTAAAATTTGTCTATTCTTTTGAAGAAGATGAATCTTCAATGATAATATGTTTATCCTTCTAAAGAGGATGACAATGTCTTTACATCTCCTGCCTTTCTAATGCTGAAGGAAGATTATCTCTTAAAATTTTGCAAAGAAGGAGGAAGATAGAATTGCAAGGAGTTATCATTATCTTCCGGGAAATCTGAAGATTCATGAGTATTCTTTAAAGACGTGCCAAAAGCTATCCATCCTTTAAGAGTATCAAAAAGCTTTGTTTTAGAAATATTATTTGCAGAAGAAATTTTTATACAGAGTTGGCCTGGAAAGGGGGCACGATCTATTTTTTCGAAATATCCAATGCCTTGGTCTTTCTGGAAATCTCTTAAGCAAAGAGGAAGAATCCATATGGCATGATCTACAGGGTAATGTTCTACCAAGTAATACTGATGAACCCACCACCGCATCCAAGAATAAGAAACGCTAAAAGGGTAATTCTAGCCGAGAATTATGAAGTGTGACCTGGTGCGAACATTCAAGAGTTGCTTCCATATCAAAGCCCAATTATATGATCCGATACAGTAACTTCTCATTGCTCTGGTAATAATATCACAAGTCTCTTGGACAATCTGATCAAATTCGAATTGGCGGGTAAATCTACTAGGATAGTATGGTTTGCGCCATAATACACTACCTTCTCTCCAAGGAAGAAGTGTTGGACCTGACAGAGACAAGGAATGAATATTTGTCAAATGGAATAGAATCATCATCAATGACTGCCATGTCATTAGGATAACTAGTGAAAGGGAATTGATAAAAGTCGATAGGATCATTACTTTCTATTTTTCTAGCGAACCATCCGTTTGACCTTTTAATCATCTGTCTTAATTGATAATGTTGCAGAGGGAGGTGATCAGGGTGATCAGGATGCGAATACGCTGCTTCGAAGTTAGCAAATTTCTAAGGAAGATATACTTTTAGCTAGTCTATGAAGAAATGCTAAGGAGCACAAACTAGAAAAGACTCAACGGTGGAACTTCTAGAGTTAGAAATGACATCTCCAAAAGCACGATATAATGCGAAGCACAATGACGAGCACAAAGAGAGGAAAATCAAATCCTTATCATATTGTAAATATTACAATCATTTTAAAAGTTTTTCAATATATATTTCACGAAACTAAATCAGAAAATTATAATGTTTTGGGATACTAATTCCGATTAATTTGGCATGAAAGATTACCATTCGAAAACTTGGAATATGCAAATCATGAATAAAGGAGACAAACGAAGAGATTGTTGCAGTGGGAGCAGCATTAAAGAACAACTCCCTAGACACAGAGTTCAAAGAAAGAGTCGCCAGAGTTGATCAAAGAGACTGTTGCACCAACAACAGTATTAAAATATAGTTCTCTGGTCAAGTCACTCAAAGATGAAGTCACCACAACTGTTATAGTGGCAAGTCTCAATGGAAAGAGAATTATGCAAATAAGGGAGTTAAAGCTGTGGAGGATGCAATTGAAGCTCTGTTTGTGAAAGGGTGTTCTATTTGACTGACCGCTATGAAGACAAAGTGTTTCATTACCGCATTATCCTCCCTATTGAATCATTCGTTCAATGCTTTTTGATTGGGGGCATTCAGCCTTCCGATCGAGCGCAATCATTCAGTCTTCCATTTGAGCGCGATCATTCAGTCTTCCGTTCGAGCGCAATCATTTAAACTTCCGATCGAGCGCAATTATTCAGTCTTCTGTTCAAGCGCGGTCATTCAGTCTTCCGTTCGAGTGTAATCATTCAGTCTTCCGTTCGAGCGCGATCATTCAGTCTTCTGTTCAAGAGCAATCATTCAGTCTTCCATTCGAGTGTGATCATCCAGTCATCCTTCAATCGTAATCCATTCAAATATGATTCCTTTGAGCTTGATTATTTCAAAATCAACTATTGAAGATCTTCATTCAAGCGACCCTTCTCCTATATGCAATTAGCTCTATTCATAAAGAATCATTCTCTGAAGTGAAAGGGTTTTTTTTTTTTGAGCAGAAGGAGATCGATCCTCCATTTGATCTCATATATCAATCAAAGAAGGATCGAGGGGGTATCTGTTGAGGTACAAAAAATATTCCATCATTTTCTCTCGAAATCTTATTACATGCCCATTGCATTAGCAGGGAAACTTCGTTGTGTAGATCCTTCCGGGGGTTGTGCGCCCATAACAGTAGAAAAGCCTTATGAAGCGTTGCTCCATGTTAGAAGAGGTTGTGCGCTCCACAATCTGGGATGGAAGAATGGACAGATGTCATCTGGGATATGTGACCATCATCATGTCAATGCTTCTGATACGTGACCATCATCATCTAGACAGTTTCAAGTAGGAAGGTATGTCAATGCTTCATCATCTCCAATGGGCCCCACTTTAGGTGATCCGCTGCGCAGCCTATCTGCGCAGCAGTGCGTATTAGGGGTGGAGTGCTATAGCCTTAGGCAGGGCTACTTGAGTTGGACTGGGACACAGTGATGTGGAGTGTGGGAGAGAGAGTTGTGATGAGTTTCAAACTCTCATGTCCACAAACTCTATATAAGAGACTGCTGGGTCCCCGATCCTACACAGCAATAGAAGACGAATTCCCATCTAATATTCTGTATAAGGGCATGTTTGGGCGGTGGGATTAGAAGGGATTAGGTGGGATGAGATTCAAAAAACATAATTATTACCCATGGCAGGGATTGTCCCCTGTTGCCATGGGATAAGATTAATTCCATGCTTTGTTGGTAATATGGTGGTACATTGAATAGATATACCCACCATCATTTGAAATTACTGAGAATAACACATGTGTTATATCTAAACCGTTCATTTGTTTTGTAACCTCATTTTATGGCATAGGCCTAAAAATGAGACAGATCCAAAACTTATGTGGCCCTAAAGAAGTTTTCAATGGTAAGTATTCAATCCCCGTTGCTTTCTCTGGTGGGGTCCACTTGAGCTTTAGATTTACCTAATTTTTTGGCCCATGCTCTAAAATAATCTCAAAAAATGGGTGGACGGTGTGGATATATAGCCCACACATCGTGGTGGGACCTACACAACTTGCTAACATTGAGTGAAATTGGCACGGGACCCAATGCAATTCCATCTAATCTAATTCCAAGCTTTTCCATTCTTCCCAAACATGGAGTGGAATTGGCACGGGACCAGATGCAATTCCATCCCACCTAATCCCTTCTAATCCCACTGCCCAAACACACCCTAAGGGTGTGAAGGAAAGGAAGACTACAACATTGCTATTTTGGTATTCTTATCTGGTATACATGACATCTCAGTTAAGTAAGTCATCCGAACCCTTGATCCCTATGTCCTGTGCACAGCAGATCTCTGGGATTTCCACATCTAGATAATCTTACATCTTTATAATCGGAGATGGAGATGAACCGGTGGATGTCACTTGAGCTGCATTGTGGCCCTGAGTAACTGAAGCAAGGATGATATCCTTAAAAGTACCATCCAAGAATGTTAAAATATTGTTTCTCCCTAATCGTAAGATACAGTGGATATATGAAAAAGGAATTTCTTGATACACTATTAGATTATGAGAGCCATAGTGGCATACTGCATATTTGTACCTTAGTTCAAACCTCAAACCATCCAAATAGAGTTCCCCACTGTAGACGGAGATATCCGAAAATTGGATTAATCAGATGATCCTGACCTCTGCTTAATGGACTTCAGTTTGTGTAATTCAGACAATTGAATATTTTCTATTCTGTCCACTAGATGTCCACCAATCAGGCAGTTCGGATTATCCACTCCGGGTAAATTTTGTATTACAACAATCTAAATGAAGTCCATGATTCGAACAGTTAATTTGAGGTGCACGGGTGCCCATGTATAGAGTGGATTATCACATCCTCCCAGTGCACTAAAGCTTTTCTCTTCAATGAAATTAAACAAATTGAGAAACTGGTCACATACATACAAGGTAAGACAGCTCGTGGAACCATACCATCTTTTCCACTAACATACCACTTGAGGTATCAATACTGTGAAAACAATAGGACCCACCATGAAGATCACTCGGAACAAAAATCAGGCCTTTTTGTGCATTAGTTGAGCTATTCCACTGTAATCAATCGACAACCGACAATCTGATTTGACATTAAGGTGTGGCCAACCTAGTGAGCATATCAACCTGATTTTCTAGATGTGTGATCCTCATGGCAGGGCCTACCATTTTTGTGTCCTGCACATCTGGTGGCGCCTCGGTGGAAAAGATAGTACAGTACCACAAGTTGTGGTATCTTTGACTGTATGTGATCAGTTCTCAAACAAATTATGCAGGTGCATCATTCATGAGTTGGTTTACACCAATCCGACATAAAAGTGTAACAAACATGACTACTGAATTTGACGAGACATCAATAGAATATGGTCCACTGTCTCTAAATTATCATATACACATAAACAAGCCAGTGGATGGAAACATTTATAATATGGATAATGCAAGACTAAAACTTTAGATTAGTGAATTCATAAGATACAAGATTTAGTATCATATTCGCTTCAACAGGCAGGAATACAAGATTTGCACAAACAACAATAGCCAAAAAAGATCCCATGGGCATCTGAAAATTCATTTCAAGTGACGGAATCAACATGGATGATGGAAAATTTGAAGAGTAGTTTCCTTTAGAATGATAACTTCAAAATAATTTTGCAGAGGCACTTTATTGATGAGAATGTATATGGGAATTTGGTGAACTATGTATGCTGTAGAAACAGTAAACTTTTTCATGCCAAAATAAAGCCAGGGTAATTTAATTGTGGTAAAAGATTATTAAGTCTTTTGCAGAGGCGGCCAAGATCCCTAATGATTCAAAGAGGGAACTTTCCTGTTCAGAGCCTAGTTTGGAGATATGGTGCCCATGGTTGGTCTACTCAAGCCATAGATACGACAGTCCCCATCATGAATGGACCATATCCCCCAAATCTCCCAAATTGGAAGATCCTGGCAATTCTTTTCAGTGGTCTTTCTTCCATTAAACGTGGTTTGTTCGTGCATTTCTTTTTAACTATGTATTTGCATGCCAACAACAGTAAGGTTAGAGTTGACCAATTGAAAGGATATTATCGGATTAGTAAGAGTGCAGCTTTGGTGGATCCAACCAAAGTGGGTGGGACCCCTTACTGTGGGGCTCACAGTGATGTATGTGCCTTAAATCCACACCATCCAAGCATTTTGACAGCTCTTTTTAGGGCATGATCTGAATAATGAAGCTGACCAAATCTTAGATGGACCACACCACAGGAAACAGTCGTGATTGAATCCCCACCATTAAAATTTTCATGGATTCCAGAGGAATGTATGTGACTATCAGATTGGTTATATGTGTCTATCAGATTGGGGGATACTGACTGTACGGAAAAAAATGAAAAATGGTCAATGGTCCTGTTTCAACGTGTCCACAAGCTAGAGGTTAGTATTGTTCAAGAAATCTGATTTATGGATTGACTTAGCGATGGTTTGGCAGTTTAGTCTGTTTAATTTGAGTAAAACGTACCCTGTGTAGGGGTGCATGCATACAAAGGGTCCTCCACTGTCAGAGTCTCAAATAAACTCCCCTTTAGCTTTACAGGCAGGGTAATCGAGTGGATTATGTGGAGCTGTTATAATATGAGTTTGTAACAAGTGTACTTGAAGTTGCTGCCTGCGTGTCACTGGCATTGCTAATAAAACTTCTCTGAATTGAACCACAGAAGATGGAATCTGAGCAAGGTGAGAAACCAGCCTCATAGCATTCCTCTTAATCTCAGTAAGTTCCTGAAATTGAACAGTTAATGAGATAAATATAATTTAATTAGTTCCTGAAATTAAATTGAAATTGAGAAATTTGCTAGAGAGAAAATCCTCTGTAACCATCGTTTTATTAAAGAAAATTACTTAAACTTGGTTCTCATAGGAGCACCCAAATTGATAGACACATCAGGAGCCCAACCCAATAAACACTACAAGAAACACCACTTTTAGCGACGAAACTTTTCGTCGCTAAAAGTCAAATTTTCGCAGCTAAATTCGTCGATAAAAGACTGCTAAATGCAAGCTTTTTAGCAGCGAAAATTTTCGCTACCAAAAAAGTTTTCAAGACTTTTAGCAGCGAAACTTTTCGCCGCCAAAAAAAAAATTTATCCAAGACTTTTAGGAGCGAAAATTTTCGCCGCAAAAAAAATATCCAAGACTTTTAGCAATGAAAAGTTTATTGCAAAAAAAATTTTTACAAGACTTTTTTAGCATGAAAAATTTTCTACTAAAAATATTTTCCAAGAGTTGCAAAAAATACCAAGACTTTTAGCAACAAAAATTTTCGCCGCAAAAAAATTTTCCAAGACTTTTAGCTGCGAAAATTTTCGCCGCGAAAAAATTACAAGACTTTTAGCAGCGAAACGTTCGCCGCCAAAAAATTCCAAGACCTTTTAGCGGCGAAAATTTTTGCTGCCAAAATAATTTCCAAGACTTTTAGCAGCGAAAATTTTCGCCGCCAAGAAAATTTTCAAGTTTTTTGGTAGTGAAAATTTATGTTGCTACAAAAATTCGTTCCACTTTTAGCAACGAAAATTTTCGTCGCTAAAAGTCTCTTTTTTTTATTTATATACAACTCAAAATTCCGCACAAAATTCCTGATATACACCTGTTAACAATATATTTCATCATATTCATCCTGATATACACCTGTTATATAATATATTTCATCACATTCACATTCACATCTAGCTAAACCCAAACTAGTAAATCCATCCAAGCCTAGGTTACAAATTAAGGCTAAAAATGTTTAATTTTTTTAAATATTTATTTAAACTACTAATCCATTCGTTCAATCCACTCATGAAACAATCAATCATGAAAGCCATAATACCAACAAAATAGTTAACTCAATCAAACAATCAATCTCACTTGTTTACTATTTAAAGTTTTCAAAACAAACTCAATCAAACTATCTCACTACAAGAAAAGGGGGCTTTAGCCTCGGTTCAAAATTGAGGCTAAAAAGGTTAAAAACTGAGGCTAAAGCCTTTAGCCTCAGTTTTGCCTCATTTATCCAAACCGAGGTTGAAACCCCCGTGGCTAAAGGCTTTAGCCTCAATTTTAGCAACCAAGGCTAAAATGACTTTTATAGCCTCAATTCTTCAAGTGAGGCTAAAAGACCTTTTTTAGCTTCAGTTTTCTCGAAATGAGGCTAAATCAAAATTTTAGCCTCCATTGTTTCCAACTGAGACTAAATCCAAATTTTAGTCTCAGTTGCCTCCAATTGAAGCTAAATCTATTTTTAACCTCAGTTCTCAACAACCGAGGCAAAAGCCTTTAGCCATGGGAATTTCAGCCTTGGTTCTCAACAACCGAGGCTAAATCCAAGCCTCGGTTACAAATTGATGCTAAAAATGTTTATTTTTTTAAATATTTATTTAAACTACTAATCCATTCATTCAATCCACTCATGAAACAATCAATCATGAAAGCCATAATACTAACAAAATAGTTAACAACTCAATCGAACAATCAATCTGACTTGTTTACTATTGAAAGTTTTCAAAACAAACTCAATCAAACTATTACACAACATTAGGTTCCACAAATAATACAAAGTCACAATTTAGGTATGACTTTTGCTTGGCTGACGGTTGTCTGAAAGCATCTGCAAAGAAGAACTCGCCGTTAGCAATAATTTTGTGTGCGACTGTCCATGTGTCAAATGAACACAACTCCCCGTGCTATCTTCCCTATCACAACCCATGTCGAATGAATCAACACTAAACTGAAATAAAATAACCGACCAGAAAGACTAACAGCTATCAGTATAGAAATGGTGACACAGCATGAGTTTCCAAGTTTGTTGCAAATTTTGATTCCCTTCAACCCTCAATAAATCAATCCATTACAAATACAGGCAACAAATCATATGCAATATAGCAACAAAAATAAATAAATAAATAAATAAAGGAAAAAAAAAAAAAAAGTCTTGGACACACATGTTTGTAGTTCAATTTTTTTGGCCAAGCAATCCACATGGTAGAGCTGACCAATGGTCAGGCTGGTCTTGGACATGGGTACCATACTGAAATGTGTCAAGGCAGTTAGACATGTTGGACAACTCGATTCAATAATATGCTTTGCTTTTGTTTATTTAAAAAACCTGTGCCAACAGTACTAACAGACAATTTTGTTTTAGTTGAAATACAGGTTGTGAACATGACCGATTTGGTTTCAAGTCGCGTAAATGAATGCAACTGACTAGGCAGTGCAATCAGAATGTTATAATATTTACATTTTTAAAAAATAATTTTAAAAAAAAAAAAAAGAACTGGTTTGAGGGAAGAAACTAGAGCGCACAACCCGCCAAGTTCAGCCCCACAAGTCAAAACAGCCAATCCACTCCAGTTTCTAAAACACTGGTTATTTTTCACCTTTCATCATTCAACATAAAAGAACTTCAAAAATCATTTGTGAGTGATTTTCCTGTGAGATCCAAATCATTGTAGGGTTTGAACCAGAAATTAAAGAATTTTCAACATCAGCTTTAATTCATAAACTAAGCTAAACAGTTCAACGCCTCTAAAGAACAACCGGTAACCAAATGCAGTTCAACAAAAGTGATGTGCTTACTTAACCAGGCTTGCCACTTCAGTCATGAATGCAGAGATGGAGACATGAGTAAGACTGGGTTCAGTTGCTGGCTCAACATCTTTACTATCAGATGACGGGACTTCCAACTTGATTTGGGGGGATTGAGGTGGAATTCGATGATTTCTCCACAGCAACCTTTGATGTAGAAAACAAGTGCAGTAAAGGCCAAAAGCAACATTTCAAATAAAAAATAATGATGACAACAATGAATTGCTTCCAGTAACATGCTTCATTAACCTGGGCCTTGCAAACAGTTGACTGATTTCTATAAGGACCCTACAAAACACATGGAAAATTAGATATCAAATAAAAGATTGATTGAGGCATCCTACTCAACATCAAACAGCTGTGTAAGAACATGGTTTTCCACATTTTAATGGAACCAAAATTTTCATTTTAAACGTGTTAGTGTGAGATCATACAGTTGGCTATTAGAAGCTAACCTGCGACCCCACCTTTTTGGTTTAAGAGAGAACATACTACCATTAATGATACCTACTAGGACCAAGATATTAACATCCAATGATCACACGTGTCGATTTGAGCATGAAAGTGATCATTCCCAACTACAAACATGGATGATTATATAAGCTCTCAAAACAATCTAATTCTTCAAGAAAGTTTAAACTACAAACATGGATCTTGTAAATTAATTTTAATGCCTGCACAGCTTCCCATAAAGAAATATGAAAACCCAAGGATAACAAACATACTGGCAATTCACGAATCTTGTATTACTGGATTGTCCTTCCATCTGCATTCATAATGCCAATCCAATAACCAAAATGAGAAATGGTATCCAAGATACAACATCCAACTTCGAAAAAGGAAAAGGGAAAAAATATCTAAAACACTGCAATGCAAGCATAGTTTTCTTCAAAGCAAAACTACAATAAGGTTGGACATACAAACTTCAACTAAGTTAATAAGATGCAACAGAGTGGAAATAAACAATCGCAACAACTTTCTGATTATAGATGCAGTTTTCTCTCAACATTGCTGCAATTGTTTTTGTTTCAAGTCCAACTTAAAATAAATGCAATTGCAACTTGGAACCTATCACTCACTAAATAAAGTGGGAGTAATCCAATTTTAGATATCTTACTTGTTGGAATTTAATTTAAATCAACTGCACATCCGAATGTAGCTTAAGTTAAAAGCATGGAATTTAATAAAAATGCATCCAATCACTTACCTCATAGAAAACATCAATTATCATACATTCAAGGATGAAGCACAAAACTGCACAAAGGGCATTAAACATGTAGTAGTACATCTGAAAGAGGCTACCTTCAAGTTGTGAGCTTTTGTTGAGATCTGGGTCAATTGAATCAGTGTTTTCAGAATATCCTTGAAGATGGGTTCCTTCATCCATGTCATAGACACCTAAAGAAAATGCCGCAGCCCTACTTTTCCCCATCTCCTGCACAACTCTTGCTGCTGCATGAAGGACAGACCGAGAGAAACTTCGGAAAGAACTCTCAAGTCTAACAAAGAAGGCAAAGAAAATTAAAAGGATGTCAGAATAAATAAACAAATAAATAAAAGCACAAGCATACACAACTGTAGCTTTGACAACAATCAATCTCCCCAAAACAATGACAAACAACCATGACTCTAGCAAAGTTTTGATAACAGAAAAAATAAGATAAGATAAAATAAAATACACAACCAATGAACTTCTCAAACCTTCTCATTACAAGTTTGATGAGAGGCTGCGGACGCCTGAGTTTTGAAGAAGATTTTTCAATGGGAGACTTTGGTGGGACGCCGTCTTTCATTGCCACTGTGTCATGTTTCTGTATTTATACAAATGCGTGCAGACATTTGAACAGACCTGCTTTGAATTGCCAGTTTGACCTTCATCTTGCAAAATAAAATCACTGCAAAATAAAATATTCTTATAAAAGAAATAGCAGATCTGGATGTAATGTAGTTTTCCACGAGTACGAAAAAACTAAGATTTTCAGTGACCACATCCAAAAAAAAAAAAAAAACACAATCGACATACCCCAAAATCATGCCTAAGTAATTCCATGTCCTGCTTGCACCAAAGCAATTATCTAATTATTCCAAAGGAGTTAGAAGAGATTTAGAAGGAAAAGGAGAAACCTATTTTTTGGGCTCTATTTCGCAAATAATAGTATCTTCCACAAAGATGTGGACCTCCATAGGAAATTAGGTACACACCCACGTGCTTGAGAAGGACACCTTATTGCGATTCGATGTGGTCAGCCAATTTAACATTTGTGGCCCAGTTCAAATACACACGCTTAGCCAACACGTGTGCCATGAAATGGCCTCTTCAGTTTTAGTTGGAAGTGCGGCAATTGCTTCTCTGACCGAGATGTCGTTGGGGTGGGGTCCATTTGCCTAATGAATTCATGGCTGCGCGTGATTTCCTAAGGGTGGGCCCTCAGATCTACTTTTTTGATACATCTCCAGCTATTGATTTGATTGCGGCACTATAATACATAATAACATATTCAGCCTCATCCATGCCCACTACGTTACCGTACTAAAGGTCACAAGGGAAAGGTGGCTCATTGAGCATGGACGATTAAGCCGCATGTATCGGCGATCTAAACTGTTGATCTAATGGGCAATAAAGTTGATCGACCATGACCCAAAATTTTCCTTATACCGGAAGATCCTAGCCATCCAATGTTGTATTTTCTTCTTAACCATCTGCTTGCTGGCCACTGATACAAGGGTCGGGATGGTTCAACCAGGGTGATTTTTTATTTTTTATTTTTTATTTTTATGTAAGTCAGGGATCAAAGTTGTGATCCACAAGAGCAATGGCATCAACCGTTATGCTTGGAAAGCGGATTCCCTGTTGATAGTCATTAGGGGTATCTCTGGTGGGAGGGGCTGTAGAGTACACACCGTAATGTATGTGTTTTACATCCCCACTGTCCATACCTCTTACCAGTTTATTTTAGAGCTTGAGACAACAGTGATTTATATTTTGCCATCCAACCTATTTACAAGGTCACACGACTTAGATAGGAAAAAGACAAATATCAACTGATCCAAAACCTTTGTGGCCCCTAAAAGGTTTTATTGGTGGGCATTGAATCACCATTATTTTTTATGGTGTGGTTCACTTAAGTTATCGACATGTTTCATTTTTGGGCTCCTGCATTAAAAAAAAAAAAAAGATTCAGAGGGAATGGTGTCGATAAAACACATACATTACCGTGAATCTTACAACGCCTAAGGAGTCACCAAGGCAATCCACCTATTGTCATGCCTCAAAGCTAGAACAGAATGGCCAATGACCTCAACGCTTGCTTACTCGCATTGAGACACTATGAGATTTAATTCAGCCACATGCAGTTGCCTGGGGTGCATGATCATTTAACAAGTTTCAAACATGTTTTGCTTTTTGCACCACCAAACTACATGGCTAATCAAGTGTATCAAAAATTCTGACCTTGCCACCCAACACCACCAAAGCTACATGGTAGATTGGGAAGCCACCATGCTATTTGTGGAAGTTTAATATATTCTCCTCAAAGGGTATCAGATTCCTTGTGACCTTGCCACCAGGGGTGTTGTTGGCCAACATTGATGTATGTGTTTTATGTCACCATGTCCGTCCACCTAGCCAGCTTATTTTAGGAGATGAGCTCAATTTTTCACTGTAAATAATAATTACTTATTTACCACCATTTATATCAGTAAATGTAAAAACAAATACTCCCATACTCAAAATAACCTTGGACACATGCAATGTATATATTTGTTCCGTGTCCCTATCTCTAATCAAAATCATGAATCCATGGGCAGCAGTGGGAGGGATTAGCAATTTTCCTTGGTGCGTTCTTTTCTGTCATTTTCTTATAGATTTTTTTTTCATTCCAGGAATTATCAATTATTTCAATGAGAATGTCTAAGTCTAATGGATTGGACCACAAGCTACGGTCCAAATAATGAATGACTCCCAACTTATAAAGTGGGTGTGATATCTAACTCTTCCAATAGGTTGGCCCCACATAAGGATCACCTACTGCAAAAATCAGCCTAATTACTTTATCAGGTGGGCCACACCATGTAAAGTAATGTGAAGCCATTGATAAATATCAAATTTGAAGTGGGGTCCATCCATGACTATTTGGCTGATTTTTGCACAACCTAATCCACGTTACAGAGAAAACCCTCTCACACATGTGAAAGGTTAGATTTTATCCACTGGGTGGACTGTAATTTAGAGTCCAGAGGGCTAGACTTGGGACCTTCTCTTGTATAATAATCCAACGGAGTATATTGCACTGATGTAAGCACATACACGGAAAACATGACATACAAGCAAATAAATCCGATCCATCCAAATCAATGGGCCCCACTAAGGTTTATAGCCCAAACATCACACTCACCTGACGCTAGTCGTTGTTGAAAGACAGTAGCATAGATTACAAATCTCCCGCCCGTGACCGTTGCATGTGATAAACCAAAAATCACTAAAGTGGAATGGAACTCCCAATACACAAAGATGATCATACATAACATGAGCATGAACAAAAGAAACCTAGGGCGTGTTTGGATGTACAACTCAGCAACCTAGATGGAAACTAGAGAAAGGAACAAATTGTAATCAATACATGAAAAATGCACTCTTCTGCTACGATTTGCATTTGATAAATGTAATTTGCATCCAAACCCACAGTTTCTACGAAAGGCAAAATCTGGAGTCCACAAGTTCCTCATGACCAAATGGATACCTATGAGGCACAAACACACCATCTATTAGCTATAGCCATGAACACACCATCTATCAGCTATAGCAGGAACTTAGTTGAGTAATTCCAAGCCAAAAAATGCAGGAAAAAGGTCACTTGAAAAGCTTACAATGAACCAAAACTCAAATAAAGCTTTCGACGGTCATCTCGTGTAAGCATTAGTTGTGGTCCACTACTGAGTGGATCAGACTGATTTTCAAGATGAGGATTACTCATTTGCAGCATGTTGGTAGGAATGAGTGACCTACATGACAAGTCATGGTGCAGCAACCTATGGAAAGTGTCTCGAGTTGGGATTCTTTGAGTTACAAAGGGAGGATCTGGTCTTGAAAAACAAGATAATTTACAATGCTTACATAGTGTTGTATACATAGATGGTAGATGAATGAGAATACAAGGGTTCTTTTTCCTCGGATTGACACAAACAATAGTTATTGTGATGCATCAAAACCTCAACAAAATATAAAATAAAGTATATTCAGCCAAAGACTAATAATACCGTAAAAATTCTATAAAGACAACCGTCAAAGAAAATCATTAGCAAACAGAATTATAGAAAAATAAAGTAACATTTCAACTCCATTTATTTCAAGTCTAGACAGCATACATAGCAATTTCCATTATCCCAATAATATACAACCTCCTTAATACCCTAGTATTTGAAGAATTACATGATCCTCGGTCATCGAGAACATCCAGGTGGGACCCATAGCTGTGATCCAGACCATCGATCTGACAGGTACCACATGGACAGACCATGCCCTAAAAGATATCCTGGACCAGAAATCCAACCTTTCCAATCTTTGGCCCTTTTTCTCCATCAACCATCCAGGCCAAGCAAATAGTCAAACTTTCTGCAAATGGGCCACCAGATCAACGACCTGGTTAACTGAACCACCCCACCTATATGGATTCTCAAGATCCAAGCTACGATCTACGCCTCTAAAAACACCAAAAATTACTCAACATTTCCATTCAAGCAACATCAATCGAAATTAATTACGGTTCAGAATCACGGTCTCCAATCGTAGCTTCCTACGAATCCAATCGAAAAAGATACGCGATGAAATGAGAATCAAACAGCAAGAGATCTCGATTGTAGGGTTACAAGGGTAGTTTGGGAAAACTAAAGAGATTTTTTCTTTTACCTCTTGTGCCTCTGGATGAAGGGGGAGTTCTTGGCATCCTCGTCTGGGAAAAGGGAATTGAAAGGGAAGAGAGGGTTAGATGAGGGTAAAAGGTAATATAAAGAAAGAGAGAGGGGTAAAAGGGGAAAATAGGGAAAAATACGTACCGGTGAGGCTGAGGGTGAATTTGGTAATGAGAGTGCCAGTGACAGCAAAGCCGATAAGGAACGACCAGTTGCGTTTCCACTCACGCTTGAAGAAGACGGGCCACGGATCAAACCTCGGCATCTCTACTCTCTCTCTCTATCCTTTTTCTCTTCTCTCTCTATCCTTCTTCTCTTCTCGCTCTTCTTTCGTCGCTGAGGGAATTAGACGAGCATTGTATATAAGGCGGTGGGGTGGAGTGGGAGCGGGCCGGAGGATTTCGTAGGGAGTGGACCGGAATTGGACGGTTTGGGTGGAATGGGACCCGAGTTGGAGGCAGATCGGATGGAGCCGCTGTTGTGCTGGGACGACGATGATGGCCATGGATTCAAACAGCTGCTGAGAGGAGGAGAAGATAGACCAGATCTGAGTTAGGGGAGAGAGAGAGAGAGAGAGAGAGAGAGAGAGACCAGATTTGGGACTGGGCTTTTTTGAGCGCGGCTTTGTTTTGTAGCGCGCGCCCAAATTTAGGCCGGGTTTTGGTATGGCTCTGTGGGCCCCACCATGATGCGTGTCAAACATCTACCCCATCAGTCAGATGCACCATCCCATGGTGGGCCCAGGGATTTAAAATCAAATCAATCTGTGACTTGTGTGAGCCACCCCACATACAAAAGTTGAGAGGGGTTACCCTCCATTAAAATATTCATAATTATTTTTTGGCCCCACCGAGATGTGGTCCACAAATCCAGCCCATCCATTATGTGTGTGCCACTTGGATGAGGGGTCATACCAAGTTTCAGATGCATCCAAATTTCATGTGGGGCCCACCAAGTGCTTTTATATATTTTAGGCATGTCTTCACATGATTTTAGATGGTATGGCCCACCGGAGTTACATATACGGCTGATTTTTGGGATATTCCATAATTTATATGGGACCCATCAAATGCATGGTGTTGATGTTTGACACATGTCACAGTGGGGCCCACACAGCTTAACCTCATGGGGACGACATGGATTAAACACAAAGGTCAAGTTGTGTGGGCCCCACCATGGCGTGTGTCAAACATCAACACCGTGCATTTGATGGGCCCCCTTTAAATTATGGGATATCCCAAAAATCAGCCGTATATGGAACTTGGGTGGGCCATACCATCTAAAATCATGTGAAGAACTTGGGTGGGTCATACCATCTAAAACATATAAAAGCACTTGGTGGGGCCCACTTGAAATTTGTATGCATATGAAACTTGGTCTAACTCCTCATCCAAATGGGACACACATGATGGATGGGCTAGATTTGTGAACCACATCTCGGTGGGCCTAACAAATGATTATGAATATTTTAATGGAGGGTAACCCCTCTCAACTTTTGTATGTGGTGTGGCCCAAAAAAGTCACGGATTGACTTGATTTTTAAGCCCTAGGCCCACCATGGAATGGTGCATTTGACTGATGGAGTAGATGTGGGCCCAATTTGATTTATATATTGTATATCCATATGATCCATTTGTTTTGCCAACTCATTGCAGGATATGAGCCCAAAAATGAATCATATTCAAATATCAGGTGGACCACACCACATGAAAACAATAGTGATTGGTTATCCATTATTAAAATCGTCGTAAGGCCAACTGTACTGTTTATTTAACATCCAGTTTGTTTATTAGGTCATACAGGCATAGATGAAGGGAAACAACAAAATCATCTCAATCCAAAACTTTTATGGCCCCCAAAATGTTTTAAACGGTTGACGCTCATTCAACACTGTTTCCTGTAATGTGGTCTATTTCATATTAAGATATGCCTCATTTTTTGTCTCATGTCATACTTTTATCTTTAAAAATAGATGAACAGCATGGATTAAACACATACATCATGGTGGGGCCTGCAGAGCACCAACCACCAGTCATTGGATGGTGTCGGGGGGGTAGCCAATCTGTTCCCCTTATTTGTGGTATGATCCATTTTAGCCTTGGACCCGCCCTATTTTTTAGTTAATATCTTAAAATGATTCGATAAAGGCGTTGAACGATATGGAGAAAGTCAATCCATGACTTGGGTAGGCCACACCAAATCATATAGTGGAGAGGGGTTTCCTTAAAACATTCATAATCATATATTGGGCCTGCCTAAATGTAATTAAAAAAATATAATTTTTATATCATTTTTATTTCCTTAAAATATCATTTTTATTTAAAAATATTTCAAAAAATATTTTCGGTAAATCCGAAAGTAAAGTGGACCATGCCACTTGAAACAGTGTGGAATAATGATTTCAACTGTTGATACCTTCCATGGGTCCACAATAATTTTATTTGACATCCAACATGTTGATAATATAAAAAAGATATGAATGAAGAGAAAACACAAACACATCAGCTTGATCTAAAACTTATATGGCCTTTAAGAATTTTCAATGGTAGATGTTCATTCACATTATTTCCTACGGTGTAGTCCACTTGGGCTTTTGATATGCTTTCTATTTCATATTTATACCTCAAATTATCTGTTTACTCTAGTAAAAAAATAGTGGACCCCACAGAGTTTACTCTAACAAGGGTAATGAGTAACTCACCTAACGGCCTGTTTGATTTCTCATTACAAGTGTAAATGCCGGGTGAATGAATAATTATGCACCTGTTTGGAATTTCCTGCCTTGGAAATCGTTCAAAAGTGCTAGTTGGAATTTTTGAATCTCACTGTGACATATATGACATATTTGTTCCGTCCATCTGTTTTACCACAATATTTTGAGACATGAGCTGAAAAATTATGTAAATCCAACACTCAAGTGGCCCACACAAAAAAGAAACAATGGCCGTAAGAAGTTTTTAACGACAAGTACTTGATTCACTTTTTTTTTTTTTTTTTGGCGTGGTCCACTAGAGCTTTGGATATGCCTCATTTTTTGGCTCATGCCATAAATTCATCTGGCATAATGGATGAACAATGTAAGTAAGTGACATGCATCACAGTGGATATGTGAACTTTGACTAGTTACTCGCCTCGATTATGCTACACATGAAAAAGATATTGGATAAACAAAATTGATCAACAATTTGAGTGAATTTTGATTTAAATATATGAAATTATTTACTCTTCAATCTAGACTGATCAGATTGTCAAAAAACAATTAAAGGTTCAATTAGTAGATGTGTATAATAATTTAGTAATTTTATTTTTGACAGATAAATTTCAACTGCCTTTTAAAAACAATGATATTTTTTTCAAAATGTATATTTTTTCTCTTTTTACAAAATATCATTTTTATTAAAAATTATTTCAAAAAATAGTTAAAATACAAATTCTGATTTTTTATTTACAAAATCAAAATAATTTTCCTATATTTTAATTTTTCAAAATTTTCAAATTACCAATATTTTCTTCGAAAGCATCATTTTGTTCTCAAAATTTTTGTTAAAATTTCTAAACTTCTCAATATTATTTTTCATGTGATATTACAAATCATTTAAATATTACCTTTTAAGTATATATATATTAAAAATTTCCACTCATATGATATAGAAACTATATATATATAGATTTAAAATTTTTAGAAGTATAATATTTTTACATTATTCAAAACACCCTTTAAAAAGTAAAACATTTTTATATCATTGGAAAATATTTAAGAAAAACACTTTTTGCGACAAAAATTTTTGTCACTAAAAGTCTGTCTTACCGCCAACATTTGAAAGGGAAAATTCAAAATAGGGGCGACGATAACTTTCATCGCTAAAAGCGAGGTTAACTTGTAACACTTTCGGCGACGAAACTTTTCGTCGCTAAAAATATTATTGGCAACAGTTTTGGTTCGTCGCTAAAAGTCGGTGCGAAATTTTTTGGATAATCCTTCTGGCGACAAACGATTTCGTCGCTCAAAATATTAATTCACAACACTTTTGGCGACGAAAATATTCGTCGCTAAAAATTTCGTAGCTAAGAGTATTAAAAAATTTGTGGCAGCCTTTAGCGACGAAAATTTTCGTCGCTAAAAGTCTCATCCACAATTTTTAGCTACGAAAATTTTCGCCGCAAAAAGTTTCGTCGTTAAAGTTTCATCGCTAAAAACCCTCTTTCTTATAGTGAAACAATTTAAAGCCCAATAAATCAACATAAACAGTTATAAGAACTTTCACTACCTGTGAATGAACTTCTGTTGATACAGACACAATGATGATTATTGCTTCCAATAGTAAAATCATAACATCTTTCTGACATTCGATTGTTTGTGACAGTGATTCTCTGGTCACGATTTTCTTACATTCATAACATCTTTCGGACATTTGATGCAATGTCTGTATAGGGTAAAGAGAAACATGTTATTGTCTAAGTCTTTGCTCTGTCCAAGCTGTTGAGTTTCATGAGCCAGTCTGGAGAGGGATATTGCTTCTTCAAGAAAGAAAGAAAGTTTTGTATGCAATAATTTACATGAGCTCCTTTTACTGTCCAGGATATGGATACTCTTAATGCAGTTTTGAGACAAACGGAAAATCTCATTTTGCCAAGCTCCCAAGACTGTTTCCTCGGTGGCAATAGCATCATCATAAAGTTCAGCTTTATTTGCAAGACAGAATTCACATCATTTTTTATGGGAGGTTTTTTTTTTTAAAAAAAAATTTTAAACGAGAGTTTCTTAATCGAAACTATAGAAGCAAAGTCATTAAATTTACCTACGCCCTGAAATACAATTATCCTACTTTAAAGTTCAAAATGAAAGAAACAGCAGGGCTATATCAACTAAGAATAATAGTAAGGAAGGCAGTTACATTTTGGTCATTTCCATGGCTGGCAATGGGCCAGATTTCGGCTCGGCCAGGCTAGGCCTGGCCCTGCCCTAAGATGGATGGCCTTGATCCAGCCCAGACCAAAAATTGGTAAAATTCCATACTTCCTACTTGAATGTTACTAATATCGATTGATCATATGGGGCATAAATGAAAAAGACATTACAGAGGAATTAAACCCACAGTGTACATTCAACACATGCACATAGTTAGCCGAACATGCCAGGCTAAAGTGACATGAGTCCAGGCCTGACCTGCAAATTAATCAGGCCATGCATGGAAACCCAAGCCCAACCCATGGGCCCGCTAGTAGGTCCAAGCCCAGTCCAAACCTGGGTCGGGAAGACTACCCAGCCCATTGCTAACCTTCGTCATTTCCTGTCTATTAAACTTGTTGCAACTATCGCATTGCATTTAAACACACAACCTTATTCCTTTGATCAATATATAACATATATCAAAGAAATTATCTTTACAATGAAACTCAATGTTTACTTCCCATTCACAAGTATATAGATTGTGAATTCAACAAGCCTGATATTTCTCAATGACAGGCAGAGAGGTTTCTATACATACATCACAACAAATTTCATGAGGCAGAATCAAAGAAAAATCTGATACTACCACAAAAAAGAAGAACAGACAATAACTCTCAAAGAAAAATCTGATACTACCACAAAGATATGTACCTCTCAAATGTTTCTTCAACAAAGGCAGAATATTCCGGGCAAAAGAAATTACTGTCGACAAGCATGAGTCAGTTGAAGCACCTTTTAAGCACTTGTAACTAGTTGATAAAAATCCCAATAACGACTTCCACTGCTTCTGCATTTCAAGGCATGTAATTAGTTCAAGAAAGACATGGACATTAACACTTGCGACAACAAGATAAACATGGCTGAAACCACAAGGATAATCATATGGATATTTCTTACAAACCTTAGGATTCATGCGTTGTACTATTGTCTCAGCTGTAACGAATAGTGCAGAAATTAATTCTTTGAAACTTTGTTGATCTTAGGTGATTGCATCAGCACTGCAACAAAATATTGAGACTGTGACTTCGGATAGGAATATATAGTTGTATGTTTGAATTCATGCGTACGTGTGTGTGTGTGTGTGTGTGAACACCTTGCCCGCAACTTGTAGATGAGAACTTCGTGCAACTAACTGCATCTGGGGTCCACTGTAGGTGTATATAAAGCCTGTCCAATAGAGTTGCCCAACTATGAAAATGAGACACCCCAAAAATAGGCTGATCCAATCATCTTGTGCACCACACCACACAAAACAATAGAAGAGTCACCCAAAAAACCTCCAAATTCAAGTGGCAGCCTGCATAAGAGTTGGATCGGCCTATTATTGTGGCCTCCAATTTTTATGGTAGGGTGACTCTCCTGAATGGTTCGGATTAAATACACACAACAGGGTGGGCTGCACATGCAGTTAGTTCATGATTTTATCATCTACAACTAGGTGCAAGTACAAAGTAGCACAAGATTTGTCTAACAGGATAGAAATTGTAAATGGAAGATTTTGAGTTTCATGGACTGACCAACTACCTTTGAAATATTTCATAATGATACTTCGCAGAGTTCCATTGCAACAAATGCAAATCCATCCATTTCAAAATAATTGTCAGGGCAGGCCTGCACAATCTGTTTAAAAGAGAAGAAATTAGGCTATGATACTATCTCTGTAGATCTGAAAATTACATTTTGAAAAATGGTTTGTAATGCAGATTAACTTTCCCACCAGGATCTAATACAGCACTAAAAACCATGGAAGAGAGAACTGCATCCCTTAATAATACATTTCGGTCCACGTGAGGTTCTAAAGTAGAATTGATATGCTATATTTTACTAATGGATCTGAAAATAAAATTTAAATTTTTTAAAAGTGATAGTAGATCCTAATGCAGCAACATAACATTACAACAGACTGCAACAAGAGTTCATGCCAAACACTAAAACAGAGTGCAACGAGTTCATACCAGGATTAAGTGATACATTTGGTAAATCATTAGACAATCACATATTATTGGAATGCTAGAGAGCACCAAATCTACTTCTGGAAATCTCGTTAACAGCATGTTTCGTTTGTGTTAGAGAAGGATTTCTTTCCTTCTCAGGATTCAAAACACAATCGATGATGAAGAAAGATTGCTCTGTAATGGACGCAAGTTGCCCTGCCTAGAGGAAGTTCCTGCCGTAGGACGCTAAGTAGGGCGTCCGTGAGAAATCCTTTCCATCCATCAGTTTATCCAGCTCATGCTAGGACATGAATCAAAAAAATAAGGCACATCCAAAATTCAAGATAGATCAGGTTCATTCCAATCCCATCACAGTCCGTGCTCAGATCAAGCTTGATCTTAGAAAATTTTGAGTGGACCCGTACTGACTTCTATGTAATGGATTGTAGGTCAGGTTAAGGCCAAAATTCATAGCTCCTTCAGGAAATGCGAAAGGCCTGGGCAGATTCTGATAGATGGGTCATATCAGTGTTGCCAAGATGTGAGACGACAAAAAATCACAAAAAAAAGAAAAAAAAAGAAAAGAAAGAATACTATGTTAGATTTTAATCCTCTGTACCTTAGATTTTTTATCATCTGTACCAGTGCACATAGTCATCATATATGTGGCATACATTTAAGCCAATCCAAAACATTAAAATAATGTTAGAAATTATGTATGGAACATCAACCAAAAATAGCACTGAATAAATTATTCTAACCATCGTATCAACGTCTAGAATATGGATGGTGAAAATTCTAAACATTTAGATCCAATGGACCTGGTTTCATTATTAGGCCCCTTAATGATGTATGTGTTTTATCCGGGGTAGTCCATCTATTTTTCCAGATATATAATTGATATTTGAGAGTTGAAAATGAGCACATAGTTTAAAGACCCCAAAACCTGAAAACTACATTTGGAACAACATGAAGGTGTGGCCCACCTAATTGGTTAATAGATTGATGTTTGTGAAGGGTGATCATCATGTTGGGATCTACTGTTTTCGTAGGATAGATGCCCCACGACAGGTGTCTTGCTAGTGGAAAAGAAGGCATGTCATCAAAAGTTTCAGTGATCTGTTATAGCGTGAAAAATGAATTAAATAGTAAGTTCAATGGTGCGTCCGGATGCTTGCGCGCGTCCACCTAATTAATAAATTGGCTGATTCCTCACTGTCTGCCCAACCTAATGATTTTTGCACATGTGGTTTAATTTAATCACTGTCGGCCCTACCTAATGATCTGTTCTTGCACATGTGCTGTAATTTGGGGTTTGGATGCCTGTCAAGATTAGTGCGGTTCTTATCTTAACTTCTAAATATGGCATGACTGCATTGGTCTCGATTTAAATTACCTTGCTAACAAAAGACTTTTGCTTGTAATGGACGAGAAAATTAAGATGATTTTACATGGCTAATTATACATCAACCGGAGGTCTAGGATAACAATCGTCTCAAAGACACGGCACACCACATGCACTATTAGTTGGAGATGGGATACCATATCCACTAGGGTGGTCCGAAAGTGGCTTTACAGTTTATTATTCTCTTAAAAATATTAATTAAGAAGTAAACTTATATATTGGATGAAATTGATGGGTTTTTTTTGACCCGTCGTTCGCAAGTCCTTTCGCTTATTTGGGATGCTGCAAGTCCTTTCATGAACCGGGATGCGCAGCGAGTTTCCTAAAACTATAAAAAAAGGGTCCCTAGAGTTTTTCTAAGGTATGTTGTGTTGATGAAAAAAACACAAGAGGGCTATCAAAGGTGAGAGAGAGGGAAAAAGAGAGAGAGGAAGCTTATAGAAGGGAAGTTCTGCTCGTGGAGGTTTTTCTACTTTGCAATTTATATCTCAGCGCTTCTATGTCCTCATAATCGGTTAGATTTCTCCGTTTTCTCTATTTCTCTTATTGTTTATCCACTCCTGCGTGAGTGAAGAAGGTTGTAACGTTCTACTTCATAGTGGATTGTTGATCTGGACGAGGTCCCGTGGGTTTTACCTCTTTGAGGGTTTTCCACGTAAAATTCTCTTGTGTGGTGTGTGATTGATGCATTGATTATTTTCATTGCTTTATTATCCATAATTACGATTTGTTACGGAGGGCTAGATCACAGGTTTTGTGAAGGCCCCAACAAAGTGGTATCAAAGCTAAGTTCATTGAACGGGTAGGATCGGTTTTGAATTATGGAAGGTGGCTCAAGGATGATCAGCCTCAATGGTTCTAACTGGACCATATGGAAGGCTAAGATGGAGGACTTGCTTTATTGCAAGGACCTATATTCTCCAATTTTAGGCATATCAGCAAAATCCAAGGATATGACTGATGATGATTGGAAGAAGACAGACCAAAAGGCGGTGGGGTTTATTAGACAATGGTTGGATGATTCCGTGTTCCACCATGTGTCCATGGAAACCTCAGCTGCAAGCCTATGGCTAAAATTACAAGGGCTGTATGAGAGAAAGACAGCCTGTAATAAGATATTTCTGATAAGGCGACTTGTGAATCTCAAGTTCAAGAATGGTGGTTCTGTAGCCGAGCACATGAATGAGGTCAGCAATATAGTGAACCAACTCACCTCTATGAAGATGGTCCTGGATGATGAATTGTAGGCTTTACTATTGCTTAGTTCATTGCCTGACAGTTGGGAGACATTGGTGGTGTCTCTAAGTAACTCCGCGCTAGACGGAAAGATATCCATGGAACAGGTAATTAGTTGTCTCTTTAATGAAGAGACAAGGAGGAAGTCTCAGGGGTCTACTCAGCAAGAGGCCCTTGTGACACAGGAACGGGGGAGAGGAAAGAACAGGAAGGGCGGGAAGGCCCGAGATAAATCAAGAGGCAAGTCGAGTAACAAAAAAGAGGTTGAATCTTTGGAATTGTGGCAAGAAGGGCCACTACAAGCATGAATGTCGTGGTAAGAAAAACGACAAGAAAGGAAAAGGGAAAGAAGATGAATCAGATTCCACTGCAGTCGCTTCACATGGTGACATGGTAGTTATTCTTTCAGTAGATCACGATGTATGTCTCACGGCTACGAGTCAGGACACCGACTGGGTGGTTGACTCGGGAGCTTCTTTTCATGTGACTCCACGCAGGGACTTCTTTACAAGCTACAAGTCAGGTGACTATGAAACTGTGAAGATGAAAAATTCTGTCGTATCAAAGATCGCGGGAGTCGGTGATATTTGTGTGAAAACTGATGTGGGCTGCACATTGGTTCTCAGGGATGTGAGGCATATCTCAGATCTTCGCCTCAACTTGATGTCGACAGGAAGGCTGGATGATGATGGCTATGAAAGCTAGTTTGCTGGTGGGCGATGGAAGCTTATCAAGGGTTCGTTGATCGTGGCTAGAGGAAAGAAGTGCTGCACTAGCAAGTGTCAGTATGTGCAAGGGTGGGTTGAACGCAGCGGAAGATTCAGCTATTGACATGTGGCACAGACATCTAGGCCACATGAGTGAAAAAAGGGCTTCAGCTACTAGCGAGGAAACAACTCCTTCCAGACGTGACAGGTATACCTCTCAAAACCTGTCTTGATTGTTTATCAGGGAAACAGCATAGAGTTTCATTTATTAAAACTGCTTCTCATATTAATAAAGTGCATGCATTAGATTTGGTTTATTCGATGTTTGTGGTCCTATGAGGACAAAAACCTTGGGTGGGGCATTGTATTTTGTCACTTTTATAGATGATGCATCTAGGAGGGTTTGGGTTTATGCTTTGAAATCTAAGGACGAGGTCTTTGGTGTGTTTAAATTGTTTCATGCTATGGTCGAGAGAGAGACAGGTAGATCATTGAAGTGCATCCGCACTGACAATGGTGGTGAATACATTAGAGACTTTCATGAGTACTGCAAGTCCCTGGGTATACGGCATGAACAGACGGTTCCCAAGTCCCCCCAGCATAATGGTGTAGCTGAGCGAATGAATTACACCATTGTAAAGAGAATCAGATGCATGTTATCCCATGTGAAATTGCCCAAGACGTTCTGGGGAGAAGCAATGCACACAGCGGTGTATTTGATAAACAGGTCTCCATCAGCCCCGTTGAATGGAGAAGTACCTGAGAAGGTGTGGACTGGACATGATCCATCGTATAGTCATCTCAGGGTGTTTGGATGCAGGGCATCCGTTCACGTACCAAAGGACGAGAGGTCCAAGCTCGATATGAACATCAGGCAGTGTGTGTTCTTAGGGTACGGTGATGAAAAGTTCGGTTATAAATTGTGGGATCCGACCGAGAGGAAGCTCGTCAGGAGCAGAGATGTGGTTTTCTTTGAAGATCAGTGTATATAAGACATTGGTAAGCCAGAGAAGAATCAGCCTAGTTCAGGTGAGCTAGAGGACATGGATCCGATTACTCCTCCCGTGGTGCGACGACGGGGAGTACAAAGAAGGTGCGAGAGGACGAGGGAGTTCCTTCGGAGAAGATGGACCGGGGAGCAGCCCCACTTGATCCACTGTTGAGCCACGGGTGAGGAGGTCATCTAGGGACGAGACGGTCGTCAAGAGGTACTCGCCACACGAGTACATTATGCTAACCGATGGGAGAGAGCCGAAGATTATTCCGAGGCCTAGCCACGACGAGCATAAGGGGGAGTGGTTGAAAGCTATGCAAGAGGAGATTGAATCCTTGCATAAGAACCACACCTATGACATGGTGAAATTGCCTAAGGGCAAGAAAGCTTTAAGCAACAAGTGGGTGTTCAGAAAGAAGATTGAGCAGAAGAATTCACAGACGAGGTTCAAGGCCAGACTTGTGGTAAAAGGGTTTGGTCAGAGGAAAGGCATAGACTTCGAAGAGATATTCTCACCAGTGGTGAAGATGACATCCATACGGGTGTTGCTTGGGTTAGCGGCTAGCATAAATCTGGAGATAGAGCAGTTAGATGTTAAAACTGCCTTTCTCCATGGTAACCTGGAAGAAGAGATCTACATGCACCAACCAAAGGGGTTCGAAGTCAAGGGCAAGGAGTATATGGTGTGTAGGCTGAGGAAGAGCTTGTATGGGCTGAAACAAACTCCACGGCAATGGTACAAGAAGTTCGACTCGTTTATGTTGAAACATGGGTATGACAGAACGGAGTCGGACCACTGTTTGTTCACGCGCAAGTTCTCAGATAGTGATTTCTTAGTTCTGCTATTATACGTTGATGACATGCTCATCATGAGAAAAGACATCAAGAAGATCGACAGGCTGAAACAGGAGTTGGGCAAGTCTTTTGTGATGAAAGACTTGGGCCCGGCTAGACAGATCGTAGGAATGGAGACAACCGATGTGAAGCGGCGTATACAGGAAGCTTTGGCTGTCACAAGAGCGGTATATTGAGAAAGTCCTAGAGCGGTTCAATATGAATGCAGCGAAGTCGGTCAGTACTCCGCTAGATGGTCACTTCAGATTGAGCGACAGGCAGTGTCCCAAGATGAAGGCAGAAGTGGATGAGATGCAGAAGATATCCTACGCGTCAGCTGTAGGAAGTTTGATGTATGCTATGGTGTGTACACGCCCAGACATAGCATATGCGGTTGGTGTTGTTAGCCGGTTTCTTGCCAATCCTGGTAAAGAGCATTGGGTAGCGGTGAAATGGATACTACGGTATCTAAGAGGCTCATCCAGGTTGAGCCTATACTATGGTGACGGTAAACCTATATTAGAGGGTTACACAGATGCAAATATGACAGGTGACATAGACTCCAGGAAGTCTACATCGGGGTTCATGTTCACGTTTGCAGGGGGAGTGGTTTCTTGGCAGAGCAAGCTACAGAAGGTCATAGCATTGTCAACTACAGAAGCCGAGTACATTGCAGTCACAGAGGCATGTAAAGAGATGCTTTGGATGAAGAGGTTCCTACATGAACTTAGCCTGAAGCAAGAGGAGCACGTGGTCTATTGCGATAGTCAGAGTGTTATACACTTGAGCAAGAATCCAAGTCAGCATTCCAAGTCAAAGCACATAGAGATTCGGTATCCTTTGGATCGGGATACTTTGGAACAGAATGTGTTACAGCTTGAGAAGGTCCACACGGACGATAATGGGTCAGATATGATGATCAAGGCCTTGCTTAAGGGCAAGTTTGAGGTTTGTAGAAACCTCAAATATGACAGGTGACATAGACTCCAGGAAGTCTACATCGGGGTTCATGTTCACGTTTGCAGGGGGAGTGGTTTCTTGGCAGAGCAAGCTACAGAAGGTCGTAGCATTGTCAACTACAGAAGCCGAGTACATTGCAGTCACAGAGGCATGTAAAGAGATGCTTTGGATGAAGAGGTTCCTACATGAACTTAGCCTGAAGCAAGAGGAGCACGTGGTCTATTGCGATAGTCAGAGTGTTATACACTTGAGCAAGAATCCAAGTCAGCATTCCAAGTTAAAGCACATAGAGATTCGGTATCACTGGATCATGGATACTTTGGAACAGAATGTGTTACAGCTTGAGAAGGTCCACACGGACGATAATGGGTCAGATATGATGATCAAGGCCTTGCTTAAGGGCAAGTTTGAGGTTTGTAGAAACCTGGCTGGCTTAAAAAAAGTGAATCCCTCCTGGGTAAAAAAGGGGGAGATTTGATGAGTTTTTTTGACCCCGTCATGCACAAGTCCTTTCGCAACTTGGGATGCGCAAAGTCCTTTCACAACTGGGATGAGCAAGTCCTTTCGCAACTAGGATGCGCAAAGGAGTTTCCTAAAACTATAAAAAAAAGGGTCCCTAGAGTTTTTCTAAGGTATGTTGTGTTGATGAAAAAACACAAGAGGGCTATCAAAGGTGAGAGAGAGGGAGAAAGAGAGAGAGGAAGCTTATAGAAGGGAGGTTCTGCTCGTGGAGGTTTTTCTACTTTGCAATTTATATCTCAGCGCTTCTATGTCCTCATAATCGGTTAGATTTATCCGTTTTCTCTATTTCTCTTATTGTTTATCCACTCCTGCGTGAGTGAAGAAGGTTGTAACGTTCTACTTCATAGTGGATTGTTGATCTGGACGAGGTCCCGTGGTTTTTACCTCTTTGAGGGTTTTCCACATAAAATTCTCTTGTGTGGTGTGTGATTGATGCATTGATTATTTTCATTGCTTTATTATCCGTAATTCTGGTTTGTTCTGGAGGGCTAGATCCTAAGGTTTTGTGCAAGGCCCCCAACAGAAATAAAATTGCTGCATGCAACGAGGAAGGAAAACAAAAAAACAAAGAGGTGAAATTATCTGACAAGAAAGCCGTGAGAAGAAAGAGTTGCTCACCTAGAAACAATGGCACACAGTTAAGTGTGCCACCATATCAGTTTTTCCTACCAACATTCCACCTGTACAGTCAATTCAAACCATAGAAACAATAAGCCCCCCACAAGTGTTATGCTAGTGGTCGGAAAGATGGTATGTCACCAAAAGTTGCCGTGATCTGTTCTTGTGTGAAAAATGAATTGGATGATAAGTTCAGTGGTGCACGACGATGTTTTCTGGAATTGAAAGTACACCCAACTGATTAATGGCTTGACTTTTTCATCATTGTCGGCCACATCTTATGATTGGATCTTGCACGCCTGTGCTGTGACTTGGGGTAGCAATGGCTCAGGATTGAACCGGGCTCAAAGCCTGAGCCTAGTACAAGCTTAGCACAACAAGCCCCAGCCCAAGCCTAAAAAGATTAGTTAGGACTGGATCCTACTGAGCCCGAAAATTGATCAAGTACCTTTTTTTTTTTTTTTTTTTTTTAAAGGTTTCTTTATATCATTTTGTATAGAACTTACAATCCAGGTCTTCCGAGGAAAAAAAGGACCTAGCGAAGACCTATCGTAATAGAATCCGTGCCAATCTGAGCCCAAAAACCAAAAAGAAAATAGAAACCCATAAAACCTGCAAAACAGACCAGAGATAACTACCTCACCCTGGTGGCGCCTAACCCCACTCTGTCTAAGAAGAGGAGCCCACGTACCTGATGGGGAAGATCGGCCCATGTGGAGCTGCAAAATACTAATTGGGACGAACTCCCTCCGCAGGCTAGAGCGTCGGCCGGAGCATTGCCTTCTCTGAAGATTGATCAAATGCCTATTCCATGATGAATGGCTGTTATCTATTACATGTGTGCCATGTGGGTGAGTCTCATGAAGCCCAAGCCCACTCAAGGGAGTGACTATCCTAAGCATCCCTCAAATTGAGAACAAAATACCATAATTAGCACCTCAATGACCTATGTTTAAGAAGTCATTTATAGTGCCCCAATATATGCGGGACATATGTATGGACCACAATCTCCTTCATCTAACTCTTTCAATTATCTGATTAGTGGACTCCTTCTCATTGAACAGTTGGTTGTATTTTCATGTTATGTGCAACTGAAAGATTAGCATTGCTTATAGGTGATGCTATTCTGAATGAACACTGTCGAAGCAATTTGCACCACAGATTGAAGAGGTGATTGACAGGACATGTGTCCACGAGCAATGCAAGCAAGATCTGTGCCGTTTATGAACCATCCACTATTAGCATGTCCTCTCTCAAGAGTTTCAGGCGGCTCCTCTCGTGAAGTGCCTTCTGTCGAATATGGATCACTGGTCATATTAATTTAACAATCTATTTTTCTCATGTCTATGGCCCACCTTATTATTTTTGGGGGAATAGATTTCGTACTAGGCCTTCCCAATCACATACATTACGGGACTATCAAGAATCATCTTTACAACTAAAACCTAAGCCATTGCTATCTCTAATTTAGTGCTACACTAAAGCATGTGCTGTGCAAACTCAAACTTTGAATATATTTTGGCCTGACAAACTTAAACGAATTAGTAAAATATTTGTCTCCACATCCAATCACAGGCCCAGTCTTTTTTAGAATTTGTCAGCACCCAACAAAGGAAAGAACTTGACTCTAAAAATCAAAGTTTGGGTTGAAACCTATATGTTCCCAGGCTTGCTGCTCGGAATTTTGGCGCTCCCAACAAAAGAGGAGACTTTCACTGTAGAATTTGGTATCAAACCCATCTAGTCTAGGCCCCACTCCCTGGAATACCGCACTATCCAACAAAAAACAAGACTTGACTCTAAAGATAAAATTTTGGCATAAAGCCATCCAGTCTCATACTCAACTCTAGAAAATTCCATATAGCCAATGAATAAAAAAGAAAAAAAGACTGACTATAAAAGAAGAATCTATGTTCAAAACCATCTAGTATGAGGCCCACCCTTAAAATATTGCATATGACCCAGGGTTATATGCAGTTCATTCATTTTGCCAGCCGGCGGGAGGATGTGATGTTAAAAATTATGAATAGTCCAAAACTCAAAAGTAAGCATCACTACAGGAAATAGTGGGGATAGAACCTCTACTAAGGCCTACCTGATGTTTAAATGCCATCCAACCTGTTCATAAGTTGATCCCCACATGGATGAAGGGTAACACAAATATCAGCCTAGTCCAAAACTTCTGTGGTCCCAAGAAGGGTTTCGATGGTGGTTGTTCAATCACCACAAATCACGTCCTAAAATGGGCAAGCATAATGGATTAACAGAGTGGATATAACTCATACATCACAGCGAGTCTCATAGAGCTTAGGTTTAGAGTAGATTTCATGTAAACCCCAATTACAGGATACGACTTTCCTGAGCCCCAGCATACAGGGAGCCCCTAGACAGTAGCCCTGTGGAGCCACAGCAATGTCCATGAAATTCCACTCCTTGAATCAATTTTGCCGGATCATGCTAGGACATGAGCCTAACCATAAGGCAAATCTAGAACTCAAGTGAGCCACACAATGGGAAACAGTCCTACAAAAAAAACCATGGACGTCACATGTACATCATGGCAGGTCTCTGGATTACCACCTACTGGAACTTCCAATAGGCAGGGGCCGCAGGCATTGCACTTCCATTCATGTTTGAAATTAATCCAGAGACGCTAAGGAAAACAAACAAACAAACAAAAGGACTGAATACCATCGTTGAAATTTCCTTGGGGCCACAGAAGTTTTGTTTGAGGCTGATATTTGTATTTTCCCTTCATCCTTGTAAGAATCACCAGATGGGATAAAAGCATGTGGTTGTGCCGTAGGAAGATTCTAACCACGTTTCGGCCTCCCTGTTTCTCTGATGTGGCTCACTTGAGTTTTGGATCTCTCTCATGTTTAGGATTCTCTAAAAATCAGATGGTGAAATGGATGGATAGAGCACATTTAAATCAAACATCAATGCATCAGGGACCATGAATTGAGCAATTTGAATAATGTGTATACGAGAAGTCATACTTACAGCATGTGTATCAAATAAAATTTTTCCCTCTTGAAAGAGTTAGATGAGTGTGGTTGGCTTGAGTAGCATAACAGCCCATAAGCAACAGTAGCCATGGCAGCACCAAATAGAGAAGCAAGACGACTCTAGAAGTAGAGGAGTTTTGACTCTAAAACTAGAATTTGGGCCCAAAGCCATCCAGTGCTGGGCCTCAGACATTCAATTTGGAATCTCGACACTCTCTAAGATTTTTACTATTTTTTTCAGTAAAGAAACTCCAATATTAATTTATTTTTATTTTTAAGAACTGAGAGATATAAACAGAGTCACTGTAGAGAGGTAAAATACATTCAGGTGGACCCCCGTCTCCCAAAAATTGACTAGGGCCCACCTATCATATGCTCTAGCACAAAGATAAATATGCTTACTAGTTGAGTTAATATTTATGACAGAAATCTAAACCATTTGCCTATATCTAACATTATAGCCCACTTGGAATGCAGTGAAGGAAATGTAATATTATAGTCAATCGAATGAATCATCGGATGTCACTAATATATTGATATTTACATATTTTAGATTACATCAAAAAGTTACAATTTGAATTTAATTATAAATTCGAACATGCCGCTTGTAATACTCTAACCATCTGAAGGTAGTTGCAATGAAGATGAGAAAGGGTTATTAACATGCTCCCTTAAGCTAAATATATGATAACTGGTGATGTGAAACTTGGCCGATTACTCTTGAAACCTAGCATAGTTTAAAACCTCTACTAAAGATGTCAACCAATTGATCAACCATGCCAACATATCGAATAATAAGATTACCCCGAGTAATCTTTTTTTTTCTTTTTTTTTTTTTAAATAATTTAATTTTCAATTTTTATTTTTATTTTTTTTATATACATTTGAAGTGATATGATCCACTTCAATATGCTTCATGTGGACATGATAAAAAAGATTAGAGGCAAGAGAGATGACATTAATATTATCATAGTAGAGAATAGGAGGTTGGTGTATATAAACAATTAAATCACACGACACCATACGAATTCAAAATAATTCTACAACTGTAACACTAAGAGAATAATACTCAAACTCAGTGCTAGAACAAGAAATGGTGGGCTATTTCATAGCACTCTAAGAAGTCAAGTTGGGGCTAAGAAATGCATCATACCCTGAAGTAGAACAATGATCATTAAGGTCCCCATCTCAATCAACTTCAGAATAAGCCTGAAGGGCAATTGGACCAGCAAGGTCTATACAAAATCAGAGGTCATGCGAATTTTGCCCTTAAGAAAGCACAATATATGCTTAATCATCATCCAATGAATCATCCATGAATCACGCGTGAATTGATCACATACTTGATTAATGGTGATGGAAATGTCTTGCCTTGTGAGAGTAACAAATTACAGAGATGGAAATGTCTTGCTTTGTGAGAGTAACAAATTACAGATTGTGCACAATGTTATGATACTCATCAGGATTCGATAAGGGATTATTGTCAAAGTCTAGAGAGTTTAAAACCAAAGATAACACGAGAGTGCAAGGCCTTAGCATCTTGCATATGTGTTCGACATAAGAGATCACCCATATACTTAGATTATGTCAGATACATATATGATGCAGTAAGAGTTACTTCAACTCCAAGAAAATAATAAAATGGCCTCAAATCCTTCATTTTAAAAAGGCAATTGAGATCAGCTAGTAGAGAAGGGCTGGATCGCAACTACCAGTGATTATTATATTGTCTACATAAATAAGTGAAGTAGTAAATTATTGGGCAGTACAATGAACAAAGAAAGAACATCAGCAGAAAAGCGAACAAACCCCAAGCCCTGAAGGTAACTGGTAAGTTCTAGATAACAACCATGAGATCTACATGTTGTGCCCACATGATATCAGCTTGATCTCAATTGCCTATGAGGTGTTGTGGAGTGTGGGGTTTCCTAACCTGGATCTCAGTAAGTACTCCACTTAAGTCTAGGTTGTGCACCCAGCCAACAGCAGAGTCATAGGCCCATTGCTGGCACTAATTTAGTAGGCCATTTAAGCCTCGGCAATGCAAGATAAAAATTTCCGATAGACTTTGGCCTGACAACCCAAATAAAGCAATAAAAAAGCCGGGCCAAAGCCCAGCTCAACTCCTTCGAAACTGGCTCAAAGATTGTGTGCAAAATCTATTTGACGCAGGAATATCCCAAATGCAAACTCATTTACTTAACGGTTCACATTCAATTAGGTCTCATATTTGATGCATGGCGTGAGGGGTGAGAGGATTAGGGCTTGAGAAAGAGGGATTGATGGTTTGTTCTTGACGAAGATCTCGATGACTAGGGATTCGGAGTGGACAGAGGTTCATCCATCTAAATCAGCCAAAAACCTTTTCACCTTGTTCCTTGCCAACTTCTCATTCGACACCTCCACAGAAGACCTTTAGAGAATTTTCGGAAAATATGGTAGCATTGTTGACAACTTCAAGCCATGGGATCACATCCTCCGAAGATCCGGGGGCTACGCATTCATTAGATTTCGCTCTGAACGCGATACGGCTACAGCGATGGAGATCTTGAACGGAAAGGTGGTGGATGCTAGGATCCTCAAAGTGGAAAAGGCCAACGAACGGTCTACTATCAAGCCTCCTAATAATGAACAGAGGATGAAAACTCAGCCATTCCCATCCCTTTCCACATCCACAGCGGACAAACCATCCTTTTTGGAAGCAACCAGGGGAGGAATTCCAAAACGCCCACCTGGGGCTCGACGAAATGTCCCTCCTAAACCCCCGATCGCAATGACCAACAGAAGCATACCAGATGCTCGACCAAATGCCCCATCAGAACCCCTGATTGCTACGTCCTTTCAAATTGCGACTAATGCTCGAAGGAATGTCGCTGGGACCTTCCAAGTCAGGGCCAACAGCAGAGAGGTATCAAACAAGATCAAAGGACTTCACCTGGCACTGGTGGGCTACGCAGACTCTCCACCAACACCCCTCATTCGCCTGATCCAGAATCTACACCAATCCAGGTACGCATCCTCAGCCATAGACATCTCCTGAATCAGGATCAATTCCTAATTGTATTCAAGACAAGGCTGGAACTGATCTCCTTCTACTCAGACGAATTGCTTCAAAGGAAAATGGGTCTATCCAAGGTGGAAGTCTGGTATCAGGAATTTGGCAATACCAGTAACGGTGTCTGGATCCGCCTCTATGGCATTCCAGCCCATGCCTGACTAGAATCAGTTTTTGTGGCACTAGGCAACACATTCGGTAAGGTTGTTGAAGTTGACAGGTGCTCCCTCTTGGGCCTAGTTCAAGTGGCGGCTAGAGTCAAGGTGCTGGTTTCGCCAGGTACAGACATTCATAGAAGCAGGAACTTAGAGGTTGCAGGCACGACTTTCCCTGTGTGGCCGTCTCTAGACCTGTTCGACTTTCACTCCAATTCTGACCATTTTTCCTCTGATGCGAAGGTCGGTAATAGGGGAACTACTAGACAATGGGTAGAACAAATATTGTACCTTCCGGACCCCCCTCCTAAGCTCCCTTCAAGGTCCAGAGTCAGTATATCCCCAGCCCCCTCCTCGTCCTACTCCAGCAAAGATCAGGACCTCCAGGTTCCCCCCAGGGGCCTGCCTATATTTTCGGGATCACGGGAGAAGATCAGAGGGAAAGCCCCCTCCAACTCTAGTCCAATTTCAGCCAACTCAGATGACTCAAGCACTCATTCAGTTCCAAACTCAATATCCAGTTTCGTACCCCAATCTGTACCCACCCTCATCCACCACACCCCTACTCCCCAATTGTCTAACCCGAAAAATTCATCCGGTAGCCCTGCCCTAACCAACCAGCCTGCCATATCACCTCACCATCTCTAGGAACCTCCATCCATTCTTGTCCCCCACCCTTCTCCCACGCTGCCAGAGATAAGCATTCCCTGCCATCCAGCCACCATGATTCAACACCCTCATGTCTCCATTCTCCCCATCTCCCCAATCCACTTCAGCAAAGTTCTCTCAGTTGGCAATTCACCCCTGCGAATTGGGGCCCAGTTTGAAGATGATTCTCAAGTGGCTCTAAGTAATAAGGAATCTGGGGGGGGGGGAGTGGGAGGGAGATGATAGCAATTGACTTATCCCCCTATTTCATTCCAGCCACGACCTCTCCATTACCTGCCTAGGTCTGTAAAGCATGGGCTTCGTAACAGTACCAGAAGAAGGCTCCCAGATTCCTTCTATTTGTATCCTGCCTCAACTCAGCAATTCCAGTTGGAAAATAACTTTCAGCAGAACGGCCCTCCCCCATCTCCCCAAAGAGAGCCCAACTTCCTCCACCTTCCCTCCCCCAATGGGGCTGTTAGCTCAGACATGCCAGTATTCCATGCGATCCAGTCCAGGGATCAACTGCCAGCCTGGACAGAAGAGAAAATCTCTGAGACAGAGATGCATATAGCCTCCATTCCCCAAACTACTGTTAACAGAAGATGTAAGCTCAAACTTCCTTCAAGAATTAGGAAGAAAAAAGCATCTCAAGACTGGCCAGATGCAGATAAAGTTAATCATATCAGTAAAAATCAGAACTCTATATCAGATGCCAACTGGTATGGGAGACTCAGGACCTTGAAACTCCGGGGCAAGTCGAAGCTAAAGTCATCCCATGGATAGTATACTCATATGGAACACGCGCGGGGTGGGAAATACTCCCACAATTCGTACTCTCAAAAGCATCATTAGACAGCTAAAGCCAGCCATTGTTGCCATTCTGGAACCTATGCTTCGGGATGAGAAAAGGATCCGCATTGGTCTGAAGCTGGGCTTCCATTCGTCATGCTCGAATGTGGTTCAAGGTGGTAAGATATGGGTCTTTACAGCTCCTTTCCTCTCCTCTGAAATCATTGGGACTTCCAACCAGATGTTAACCTTGGCTATGGGTATCCAAGGGACTGGCTTCAAAGCTAACATATTTCATTTTCATCAATGCCAAATGCTCTAGAGTCCTTAGAAGATATCTGTGGGAGGAGCTTATGACCCTGGGAGAGGCAACATCGACTCCATGGGCTGTTGGCGGAGACTTCAACGCTGTCCTCTCCCCTTTGGAAAGGCGAGGCTCAACTTCTTTCGATGCTCTAAGCTCGTCGGAATTTGCGGAAGCCCTGAATAAGGCGGGGCTGCAAGATGCTCTCTATTCGGGCAATAGATTCACATGGTGTAATAGCCAGGTGGGCCATCCTTAGGTGTGGGCTAGGTTTGATAGGATCTGCTGCAACAACCTGTGTTTCCAGCCATTCCAGGACATCCAAATCAAGCACCTCCTGAGAAGGAATTCAGATCATGCTCCCATTCTCCTTTCTTTCCCCCATCCGAGGCCCTCTGGTCCTAAAGCCTTCAGATTTCAGCGAATGTGGACCACTGATGATAGCTTCCGTGGCCTCGTCAGCAGCTCGTGGGCTGCCAATGTTGAAGGAGACCCGATCCACTCCATTCTTGGCAAACTCAAGATCGTCAAAAGGGCACTCAAGACCTGGAATGCTGACATGTTTGGAAACATATCCAAAAACCAAAAATCTGCTGAACAGGACCTGCTCATAGCTGAAGGGGCTGCTCAAGTCTTTCCTGACCCAGCCTGTCAGATAGCCCTCCAATCAGCAAGGAATAGGCTCACCCAACTGGAACTACGTGAGGAAATTGATTGGAAACAAAAATCGAGAACTCATTGATTACAGGAGGGAGACCGCAACACAAAATTCTTCCATGCAGCAGCTACAGGGAGGGCTAGAAGGGCCAAAATCCAGGAAATAAAATAGGAAGATGGTGTTCTTCTAACTGACAACGTGGACATTAAGAATGCTGCCACAGAATTCTTTTGCAAACTCTTGCAGGAAGAGGACGAACCACAAATGGGAGACCTCTCCGTAATCCTTGCTTTGGTTTCTGAGGATGACAACCGCAACCTGATGTTGGACCCAACGTGGGATGAAGTCCATGCGGCAGTGAAATCCCTTCCTCCGGATGGCGCACCGGGCCTAATGGTTTCTCAGGAGCATTCTTCCAAGAGTGTTGGGATACGTTGGGCCACGATATCCTTGCAGCAGTCATTTTCTTCTTCAAGGGAGGAAGTCTGCCTAGAATGCTTACTTCCACCCTCCTTTGCCTAATTCCTAAGATAAGCTCCCCTGTTTATTTTTCTGACTTTAGGCCAATAGGCCTATGTAATTGTATTTATAATGAGACTGGGGAAAATTCTTCCAAACCTTCTCCCCGGAACAGGGGGCATTTGTGCAGGGTAGGTCCATAGCAGAAAGTGGTGCACTAGTCCAAGAGATCTTCCGTGACATCAATAGGAAAACGAGAGGTGGTAACATCATCATGAAGTTGGACGTGGAATAAACTTACGATAGACTGAACTGGTCCTTCATGAAGAAAGTACTTTCCAAGTTTGGCTTTGCTAATAATTGGATCAACCTAGTTGAAAAGTGCTGGACCAATTCCTGGTTCTCCATTCTTATCAACGGGGAATTGTCTGGGTTCTTCAAATCTTCAAGGGGGCTCTGCCAGGGAGACCCAAACTCTCCAAGCCTCTTTGTCTTAACGGCTGAAGTTCTAAGCCAGGGTTTTAAGAAACTCGTTCTTAGCAGCGCTTGTCAACCCTTCAAGACCCGAAGAGATTGCCCCATTCTTTCTCATCTCCTATTTGTAGACGATACGATCCTCTTCGCAAATGGTAGTAGTGGAACTTTGAAGACCATCGCCAGATTCCTCAAGGACTATGAAAAGGCCTCGGGAGTCGGGATAAAAAATCAGTAAGGACAAAAGCTTCTTCATTCCTCCTTCGGCGCAATCGGAAACCCGTTCTAGATCGATTGGAAACATTCTTGGCTTTCGTACCTTGATATCCCTATCTTCCAAGGGAGACCGAAGAGGGCATACTTCCGAAGCTTGGTCAATAAAATTCAGCAAAAAATTTTCAGGTTAAAAAAGCAGAATCATCTCCCAAGTTGGGAGATTGACGTTAATCAATCATGTCCTATCGAGTGTGCCGATCCATACTCTCTCAGCGACAGTGGTTCCGGCTAGCATCCTATCCGATCTGGAGAGGGCCTTCTCAGATTTCTTTTGGGGATGGGAGGGGTCCAAAAAGAGATGTCACTGGCTCAGCTGGAACAAGATGACCCTCTCAAAATTAGAAGGAGGTTTAGGGATCAAGAACCTCAGAACAGTCCTATAGGCCTTCAGATTGAAGTTCATCTGGATGGTCAGATTTAAAGGAGACCAAAGTTGCTGGTGCAGATTTATGCGAGCCAAGTATCCAACGGATGCACGCTCAGACGGAAGAATCAGCCTATCCGCAGCAGCTTCGCCCTTTTGGAAACAGGTACACAGTGAGGTTCCAACTGTTATAGATTGTGCTAGATGGCTCATCGGAAGAGGGGACATCTCCTTCTGGGACAAAGACTGGATGGGCCTAGGCCCCTTGCGCACATTCAATCTGCATCCAATCCTTGCAGCTGCCCAATCAGTGATGGTAAAAGATTGGATTGGCCCTCATGGCTGGAAATCAGTTCCTGATGCTATTAAGATCCTTCCGCAGCATGTGATCAACCAACCATGTTACAGATGAGGGCTTCTGTACCTCTCCTACAAACGACAGATGTATCTAGTTGGACTCCATCAGCAGGGAACTCTCAGTGGGACTGGCTTGGCAGATGATCAGACAGAGGACTGACCAGAAAGTTTGGGCGAAGTGGGTATGGCATGCCAAACTTCCACCCAAAATCTCCCTTCTAACCTGGAAACTCTTCTAGGGTGCTATCTCGGTTGAAGCTTTTGTTCAGAAGAGAGGCATCCATCTAGCTTCAAAATGCGTTTGCTACCTCCCTCCATCCCTTCCGGATTGAGAATCGATCGACCACCTATTTGTTCTTAGCAACTCAGCAACACAAATCTGGGATTTCTTAAACAGAGCCTGCAACATTTAGCCCATAAGGCCCTCCTCAGCCACGTCAACAGCCATCCGCTGGTGGGCATCCTCTACTGTTTCTAAATCACTGTCCCTCCTCAAAGGCCTCATACCAGTCTTCATTTTCTGGGAAATTTGGATGGCAAAGAACAGGGCAGAATTTGATAACTATAAGATGCACGTTGCTGATATCATCTCTAACATACTCCCCTGGATCAACCTATCGAGCTCGAGCCTTCCTTCGCCAAAATCCCTCAAGCTGCCCCTTCGACTCTCTTTTAACATGCTGGGGATCTGCATCCCGCCGTCCAAACTTCCAGTGCCGTCCAAGGTGAAGTGGTTGAAGCCCCTTCGGGGCTGGGTCAAAGTCAACGTGGATGGCTCGACGAGAGGAAACCTCAGTCCCTCAGGAGGGGGAGGAGTGGGAAGAGACTGTGATGGCAACTTCCTCTTTGCCTTCGCCTTTGGGTATGACTTTGGTTCAAATACAAGGGCAGAAATGATGGCGATCCTGGATGGTATTGCTCAATGTGCCTAGCTTGGAATCCCGAGAGTGATATCTCTACCGACTCGAGCGCAGTTGTAGCTGCCCTTTTGATGTAGAGCGGGTCGTGGACAGTTTCATGGCCAAGATGGATCAGAAAATGCCCGGTCGGCGACAGAAGTGATCCAAACCATCGGACCTTAAATCGGGCGTATCTCACAATCCAGAATGAGTTAGCTGACGTAAAATATATGATTTTGGGGTAGAATGAGCTACTTTAGCCAACCAACCCAACTACGCCGGGTTGCAACGCTCGGAATTGCGAAAAACCCCTGGATCGACGGTCGTTTCCCTGTTTTAATTTCGTTTTTACTATAAATAGTAAGTTTTAGTTTGATTATAACTCTTCATCCGTCGGGCTTTAGGAATTGCGCCCAACGTGAAAAGAGCTTAGAATAATTAGGAGAACGGTTTGGTGAAGCCAAATAGGACACTTACTATTTTTGGCCGAAAACCTTGCGCACTAGTAGACATCACGACCGTCTATAAATAGTAAGTTTACTATTTATAGTAAGTCGCGAATTCTAGGAGTTTTAGTTGTAGTTTGATTCTGATTTCTTTCTTATTGCTTGGTATCCCTATTTAAAGGGTTGTGAACTCGTTTTTATTAATGAATTAATCAGTTTTGAATTTATTAGAATTTATTTCTATTTTCTGCTTTCTTTCCTCGTGGATTCGAGAAGTCTCTGTGAGGAGTCCAGAGAAGCTCTGTGGATTCGAAGTATTTATCCTCATCACGTTCATCCCTGCGTCACCTTTCTAAGGTGACCCATGGGCCGTGGCCCCTGTGGTACTGGAGGAAGAAGATAGAATCCTTGCGAGGAACTTTGGAGGTTCACATCACCCATACTCCAAGGCAGGCTAACTTGGTTGCAGATGGGCTCGCCTGATTGGGTAGCGGTACCCAAATCAATAGATCCTTCCACGATAAAGACTCCATTCCAATTATCACCAAAGGCCGGCTGTTTCTAGACAAGGTTGGGTTGGGCTACTTTCATGTGGTCTAATCCCCTTCCGTTGTTTGTCTTTCTTTTCGTAATCACACATTATAGGCGTGCCCCTTTGTGTCGGTGGCCTAGCCCAAATTTAGTATTAAAGTTGTACAACCTGGTGCTACCCCTTTTGATGATATAGATAGTTTTTTTTTGTCAAAAAAAAAATAAAAAAAAATCCTTTGAAACTGAGATGCGGATCAGGTGGTGTTGCCCACACTAGTGATGTGTTTGGGCACTGTAGGGCCTACCTTGATTATGTGTTGTATATCCATGCCATCCATCTATTTTTCCAAATCATTTTAGAGCATGAACTGTAAAATGAAGCAAACCCAAATGTCAAGTAGACCACACCATAGCAAACAATGAGGATAATAACTCACACTGTTAAAACCTTCCTTGGGCCCATCGTAATATTTATTTACCATCCAAACTATTGATAACGTCACATAGACCCGGATGAAGTGAAAACATAAACATCGGCTTGATCTAAAACTTTTATGGCCCCAAAGAAGTTTTATATGGTATGCGTTTACTTACCACTCTTTCCTATGGCATCGTCCACTTGAGCTTCGATTTGCTTCATTTTTTACCTCAGCCTAAAATGAGCTGGAAAAATGGACGTATTCAATATAAATCATATGCATCACAGTGGGCCCCACGGTGCACAACACATTGCCCACTACAAGAAAACTTGGTTTTACTGGTGCAATTTTTACCGGCGGCCATCTATAACTGTCGGTGATAATGAGAATCACCGGCAGCCATCCAAAAACACCCTTGATTTTGTTATGTGGCTGCCGGTGAATATTGGTTATTAAAAAAAAATAAAAAATGAAGCGCCAAGAGTGTTTTTCATTTCCCTCTATATCTATTCCTCTTTTGTCACTCTCTCTCTCTCTCTCTCTCTCTCTCTCTCTCTCTCTCTCTCTCGTTCATGCCGTCTAGCAAGAGGGGCCAAGGTCTCACTTCCCATCTCTGCATCTCCGCCTTCAATCATGCCAAAACCCATTCCATGACACGTTTCTTCCTCGGAATCCATCATGGAATTTACTCGTGTATGCTGAGGATCTGAAATCTTCCATATGACATTTGTGTATTGCTTTTTGGTATGAACATATTCTCTCAATGTTGTAAACAAAGTTTCCTCCCGCCTCTGTTCTTGCCATTAAAATGACTGTATACTTAATAGAAAGATTTACTCATTCTTCATGGTTATGAAGTATGATGCGGACACAAGCGCATTCAAGGTGTACCAACGAAGAAAGCGCCAATCACAAGTGTCGTCCTTGTGGATAGGCGACTATTGAGGAGCTGAAGACCTTTCACATGTGATTGGACATATAGAAGACCCCACTCAGGGAAGACACATGTGAAGGAAGATTGGAGAAAGAAACCAGAAGCGCTCAGAACTTTCCCGCACTTATGTTATTTGCGCGTTTTTGCTTAAGTTAGGGGTCTATTTGCGTGTTTTTGCTTAAGTTAGGGGTCTTTTAGTAATTTTATATCTTTATTTGCTTATTCTAGGGGTAGTTTAGTAATTTTATGTCTTTATTTGCTTATTTAAGTGGGCTAAAGCCCTAAATCCGAATTGGAACTATTGATGAATGAAAAGCAAACCCTTTGGTTACCCTCTTCTTCTCTTCTCTCTAATGGTGCTCCTTCTCTTCCCTTGATCTTCTTCTTCTAATTTCTTCTTGTGCCCCTCCAACTTCCTCAAGGTAATTATTTCCTTCTTTCTCTTTTCTAGTTTTGGCTAATCCTTCTTCGATCAAAACTTTGAGAATCGATCTAAACCCTAAACCCTCAAATTCTCAAATCCCTAATTCGAGAAACTTCTTGGTTCTTCGGACTAGTGATCTTCATTGATCGATTGGGTGTGACCATGCAAGATCGGGAGGTCTCATCCTCATGGGATCCAACCTAAGTAATAATTGAATTCCATACTCCATGGTTGTGATGATGGCCCGCTCCTTTGCATGTTTCCTTTATGATTTTCTCAGTTATGATGATTACTGCTAGAATTTTAGATCATTTATTCCTTTTATTTCCGCTGTTTAATTATGTTCATGAGCATGCATCATAATTAGGGCTGTCCTGCGTCAAAGTATTTGTCCTTATTGTAGCAGTAGTTGAACTTGTTGAACATTGTCTCTTGAAGAAGAATTATAGTCTCCATGTAAAATAATAATAATAATAATAATAATAATAATAATAATAATAATAAAAGAGAAAAAGAGGAGGCACTTGAAGGTACTCTCTCTTTCTCTCTATATTTCTCTTTTGATGGCCAGAAATAGGGCAGTAGCCATGGCAGCGGCAGCCATGTCTGCCGCTGTCCATGGCCCCCTACATGTTTGAAGAAATGCTTCAACCAATATTCTCGATTGTGTCACGTACTCTTTCAGAATATGGATTAATTCCACAGATCTCCAGCACATGTTGGCGGCTACCTAGATTCTAGCACGTCCCACACCTTCACATCAAGGGCCTTCATTGAATCACAGCATATGGGCTTGTTCTTAGCCATTGGTTAGAGTGAGAGGCTTACTACCATATTTGCATTTTGACCCAAAAATCATGCCTCTACTGCCATTGGGTTGGTGGGCCAAATGTGTATGTCTAATGATCAGCACTGATTATTTATTTTAGTTGGCCATCTTTTCATATGTGTGTCACCTAAGGACCAGATTGGCCTGATTTTCAGGTCACTGAAGATACACAGTGGGGCATAATTGAAGAATAGCCCAGACCCATGTTGGCACAGAATAGGATCTGGATCCCACCAATGAGCAATCATCACATTTTTTAACATGCTTTTAACCTTTAAAATAGTGGTCTAATAATACTTGATAGCTATTATGGGCATCTATATAGTGGGTGGGACTGTGTGAATCTTAGCATCTTTTTTTATTTATTTTTATTTTATTTTTATGTTAATCTTTAGGCTGCATTTGGATGCACTGTGACCAATTAACCATGGTTAATTCAATAGAAAGGAAATGGTGAAATTGACCTAGTATTTATGATATGAGGAAGTAGCCCTCAAGTTGCAGTTAACTTCCATTTGTATTTGACATGATGGTAATATAATTGGAATTTGGAGACTGGTTCCTCAATATGAATACCAAGGTAATTGCAATTTTGTCACTTCCACTTCAAGAACTAATTATTTCAGTTCACTTCATTAGTACATACTGCGCCAGTTCTTAATCATATAGCCCAAGGTGTGCCGTATCGGTATCGGTTGGCGTAACGGTGACCTCAAAGCCCGTCACGGATCTGGTAATACTTGGCGCGATCTGGTACGGCGAACGCCCGTAACGCAAAATTTTTTTTTTTTTTTTGCCAAAAAATATGAAAAAATATGGATTAAATCCGGAATATTCTAAGCATTCCAAATATGCATTCATTTATAAATTGGAACACGTTTATGGTGGTGTAACTGTCCACTCTTTGGTGAGAAGTTGTATCGGACTATCTAATGAATTTATGAACTAGATAACCTGAATTTGACTACAAAATTCATATATTTAATTTTCTAACTATCTACTATCAATGATAAATATATTAGAATGAATGTAATGTGAAAATATCTTACATTTGGTGTTTGCAATTATTTTTGAGGAATTTCTCGAACATGTGTAAATAGAAAAAAATATAAAATGGCACCCCAAATCTATAAAATGCACATTAACATGTTCTACTATGATTAACACATCACATGGCATGATTAAAACAGCAAAACAATCATTAAAAAATGATTATTTGAATTTTTTTTAAAAAAAAGCCATAATTAATGTGTAAATAGAAAAAAATATAAAAAATTATAAAATGGCACCCAAAATCTGTAAAATGCATATTAACATGTTCTACTATGATTAACACATCACATGACATGATTAAAACATCAAAACAATCATTAAAAAATGATTTTTTGAATTAAAAAAAAAAGGGCCATAATTAATGCGTAAATAGAAAAAAAATATTAAAAAAATATAAAATGGCATCCCAAATCTATAAAATGCACATTAACATGTTCTACTATGATTAACACATCACATGGCATGATTAAAACATCAAAACAATCATTAAAAAATGATTTTTTGAATTTTTTAAAAAAGGGCCATAATTAATGCGTAAATAGAAAAAAATATAAAAAAAAATATAAAATGGCACCCTAAATCTGTAAAATGCACATTAACATGTTCTACTATGATTAACACATCACATGGTATGATTAAAACATCAAAACAATCATTAAAAAATGATTTTTTGAATTTTTAAAAAAAGGGCCATAATTAATGCGTAAATAGAAAAAATATAAAAAAAATATAAAATGGCACCCCAAATCTGTAAAATGCATATTAACATGTTTTACTATGATTAACACATCACATGGCATGATTAAAACATCAAAACAATCATTAAAAAATGATTTTTTGAATTTTTTAAAAAAGGGCCATAATTAATGCGTAAATAGAAAAAAATATAAAAAAAATATAAAATGGCACCCCAAATCTGTAAAATACACATTAACATGTTCTACTATGATTAACACATCACATGGTATGATTAAAACATCAAAACAATCATTAAAAAATGATTTTTTGAATTTTTAAAAAAAGGGCCATAATTAATGCGTAAATAGAAAAAAATATTAAAAAAATATAAAATGGTACCCCAAATCTGTAAAATGCACATTAACATGTTCTACTATGATTAACACATCAGATGGCATGATTAAAATAGCAAAACAATCATTAAAAAATGATTTTTCGAATTTTAAAAAAAATGGCCATATTTAATGCGTAAATAGAAAAAAATATAAAATATATATAAAATGGCATTTGTTGTATATCCATGTGGTCCATCCTTTTTGCTCACTTATTTCAGGGCATGGGCCAAAAAATGAGGCTGATCCAAAGCTTGGGTGGATCACAAAATGGGCCTTAAGAAGATTTTAACGGCGGGCATTCAATCCCAACTGCGTGGTCCAATTGAGATTTTGATCCCTTCATTTCAAGGATCATGCTTTAAAATGAACTTGAAAAATTATGAATGGCATGGATTTACCATACATAAATTAAGGTGGGCCCCTCTTTTGCATGCAATAAAATAGCGAGTGTGCACCATGCGGCGTGCCTTTGCATGATTATACAAAAAAAAAAAAAAAACAAGCTGGCGTGGTATGTGAAACAATGCCATTGTATTCGATTTTCTTTGGAAAAAGAAAAGAAAAGAAAAGACGGAAAAGCAGAGAGGGGCCGAACCGAGAGAGAGAGAGAGAGAGAGAGAGAGAGAGAGAGAGAGAGAGAGAGAGAGAGAGAGAGAGCGAGCTGCACTTGCAATGACGCGACAACCGCGACAGCAAGCGGCAAGACAAGCTAGCGGCCGAAGCAGCCGTGTGTATCGCGAAAGTAGAAAGAACGGAAGAAGAAGAAGAAGAAGAAGAAGAAGAAGAAGAAGAAGAAGAAGAAAAGAAGAAGAAGAAGAAGGTAAGTTGTTTTTTTTTTTTTTTTTTTTCAAGGCCCGTAACAGCCGTTACGGGTCCGTAACGGCCGTTATGGCCCGTAACGGCCCCGTAACGGCCGTTACGGTCACAAAATTCCATAACGGCCGTTTCGACCCCGTATCGCGTAACGGTGTCAGCCGTTACCGTTACGTATCGGCCGATACGGCCGTATCGTAACGGATACGGCACACCTTGATATAGCCTCTATTGTTGAGATCTGCTCTTAAATTTTAGTAATGGAAGTTCATTTTTTAATGTTCCAGAATATTACAACAAGAACATTATTTAGCAGCTGAATCTAATATTATGCTTGTAATTGTTGCTCCTCATCGTTGCAGGTTCTTATATATAGAGATTGGACGTCCTCAGAACATTCACAATAGCCATAGATGCAATGGATACGAACAATTGCAAGTTGTTGATTCTACAAGCTTGTTTTTTCTCTCAGGGACAGATTTTCCTGGCCAAGGAAAATGCAAAATGAGACCGGGCTGGAAATTGCATCTATATATCACACATGCCATGTAACTCTTACCATTTTTTTCCTTTAAATTATTATGTGGTGGTCCTGTTAAATATATGAAGTTTTCAATTGTTTTCACCACTCATATCAAGGAGATTTGACTATTGTTTTTTATTAAAGTTGCTTATTTGTTGATACTGTTCTATACTTTTTCTTGTTCCTGCAATAGGTGGGGACGCATCAATGACTTCACCATTGTCATCATTGAGTGATGAGCCCCAACCAAAAGAGAATTTGCTGTCTATACTCAAAGCCCCAGGTTCTATGGGTGAGTGTCCAAAAGTGTCCTTAAAGAATGTAGGCAATTGGAGTTAGTTTTTTACTATTGTAGTGAATTTCATTAGGTATAGGAAGCTCTTTTTTTAATGCCTCTGTTTTTCTCTTTCACATCCTAAAAGAATTACTTTCTTTCTTCCTATTTCTTGGGTTAGATTAGAGGACTACTGGAAAGCCAGTCTCCTCTCCCTTGGAAGTACCTACTTTCATGCCGCCTATTTCTTGCATTTGTTGCACACAGTCACATAAATGCTACCACAAATATTAAAAAATGGCATGTTTCATGCATAGTTTTGCAGACCTGTTGATGATGGCTCCTTGAAGAACTCATTATGAAGTCATTCTGTCTGGTTCTGGATGTTCTCATGGATACTAATCATTGCATTTCTGTTCAACAGGATGATGATTTAGATGAATCGATTTACACTCCGGGTTTGTTGGTTTGAGCTAATTCCTTTTTTTCTTTTACTTTTCTCCATAATCTTTCAAGAAGGGACAAAATCTTCATAATTCATTATTTTTTTTTGTCCATATAGATTGCTGATGTGTTGTTGGGAGCACGTCATCTCAAAATTACAAAAGATTATAGTTCTATTTTTTTTTTTTTTCCTCCGATGAATCTGTTTTGGAGCAGTTCCATTCTTTGTTTCATTTAATTTTCAAAAATAAAAAATAAAAAATGCAGTTCATCTAAAAAAAATCATGGTTCACAGTTCCATGTTCTGTTTCTTGGAAGAGAACAGTTCCATAGTTCATAATAGTCACTTCTTGGGCTGCAACGGCCACATTTTGATTTTCAGAGCTTAGAGTTTGTTAAATCTTGCAAACACATGAAACATAAATGACTTTTAGGAAAAGTGCTATTGATGTCACTTTTCTTGAGGAAATGGAAACCCAAACATTCCATTTCCTTTTCCACTAATTTCTGCGTGAACGCATTTCAATGAAATAATCCTTTTCTCGAAAGTCAAACCATGCTCCCAAATGGGGCCTTACAAAAATTCAATCCACTTTGAAGACAAATCTGGATGCCTATACTCATCATAGCAGCCTCATTATTGGTATTATAGTTGCATGATATTTTAAGTTCCAAATGAGTCTCATTACTAAACTTTTGTTGCAGTTGAACTAGCTTTGATTTTTTTGCACACCGAAAAATATCCAAATGAACCCACCACATCTGAATGTGAAAAGGTTGGTTACATCATCTTCTTTTTTTCTTTTTTCTTTTTATTATTATTATTATTATTTATTTTTTTATGAGAGAGAGAGAGAGAGAGAGAGAGAGAGAGAGAGAGAGAGAGAGAGAGAGAGAGAGAGAGAGAGATAGAGATGGTTTCATCATCCTTTCTATGTACTTTATTTCGCAAAAGTATGTTATTTCTATTTGTTGAACCGTGACAGTTTGATTGAAATAAAATATTTGTTTTCTTTGTTATGGCTCAAACAATTACCATACCAGAGTCATATCCATACCATACAATTATAACATGGGTTTGTTGATCTTGTCCATTCTTGCTTTCTTTACCCAGCCGAGTGACAAATGCAATCATAAAAGCTGAATGATTTTTCTGTAGTTATTGGTTAATACTAGTTTGTCCCCTAACCTCAAAATGAATACTGATTCATGCAGTTTGCGAGGAATAAAACCAGAAGATCTTAAAATTTTAAAAGAAAAGCTTCAGCAGGAGGTAATTTTCTCAGGCACCACGGTTGATTTTATGTTCATATAATCATATTCCTTTACATGCCTTTCTATCTGGTTTTACACTTGATTTATGCTTCCTGATTTTTTTAGCATTTATCCAAAGTCTTGGCACCTTAAAATTTTCGGTATTGTTATTGTTGGAAAAAAGATGGAATGAGGAGTAGATATGAAAGAGACAAAGCCTATGTAACTTGGACACATCGATGCGATGTTGGACATGCATACACACACATATTGAATGGTTATCATCATCAAACCAAAAAGCTTCTTTGAAATCATAAGCAAGTCATGGTGGGAACAACATGAAATCATGCCTAAAACCTGTAAATTCATGTGGCGGGGTCTACTTGTGTATTGGAATGGTCTGATTTTTTGTGTCCCTTCATCCTGGTAGGGTGTGCACGATGAATGTGTTGGATGGCATACAAACATTGTGGCTCACGAGTTTTGGAATGGCCTATTTTTTTTTTGTCCCTTACATCTTGTTGGGGGTGCGTATGATGAATGTGTCGGACGCCATATACACACAAGTGGCCCCACAAACAGTGGACGGTTTTAATGTATTGGTGGTCAATACCAGCTATTCCTTGTGGCATGACCCCCTTGTGTCGGGCTGATTTTTGGCCCCAGGGCCTAAAATCGAAGGGTGCATCTGATTGACAGGTTGGGTCTGATACACACACATCATGCTGTGCCCCAAATAGTTTGACACTATCGTAACTGACAGTAATGTTGACACCACACACACTCTCTCTCTCTCTCTCTCTCTCACACACACACACACACACACACACACACACACACACACACACACACACAATTTTCAGGGATTCTATGCCCACTTCTTTAGTCTTCAGCACAACCTGTTAAGTGATACGAGCTTAGCTACAGGAACTTTCTGCTCAAGATGCCACTCCTGCTTCCTTTCCCATTTGAAGTTGTGATGCTGCTACAATTTTCTTTTTTGTATGAATTTCAACCACTGTGGTATTGGATGCTCCAGGCCTGGTCTTATGGAGAACTTTGTCTTGATTTTTAATTAATTGTGGGCTTTTCTATTATATTATTGTTCTTTCTGGAGAATGTTCAAATGAAGTGGTGAGCTTTCACAGTTTCTGCTTCAGTTATTTTCTCTAGGAATGCAACTATGGAGGGATTTAACTCTTGGAATTACCAGACATGGACTGCTGAGCCATGATGGTATGATGCATATAGGCTTCTTCTCTTTTCTTTTGTAGGTTATTAAAAAGAGAAAAAAAATGTCGTTCCTGTTACTTCTGATCAACTACTAGAGATTATAAAAAGCGTGTCAAAATTTCAAGTCTTCTTTGTATTATAAATTAGAGGTACAATTGATCTACAGTGGAATGATGGCCATACACACATTGATGAAATGATGGCCATTTATATTAATTTTCTTTTTTGGACAATTATTAGAGTAAATTGGTGTAGAGTGAGATTCCTTAACATAATTTCTTTTTCAAGAAGTGTATGCTCAAAGTAATATAAAATCTTGAGAACTCATTGGCTTGGCCTCTTGAGTCCAAAACCAACCTGTTACATTGCTGACTCTGCTAAACTGAAGGTGGAGATTGAACAGCTTTTTTTTTTTTTTTTTTTTGAAAGAAAGGCATTTTATTTCAAAAAGAAGACTGCTTTACAACCTTCGGGCTGGCTCCAACAAAAAGAAAAGGAGCCACACCTATCATATACCAAGACACTCACAAAACCTGACAGAAGAAAAAGGGCTGGACCAAGGAGCTGCAGAAACATACTCCCACAAATTCACCCGAAAGACTGAAAAGAAAAGCCTCGGGCAATGCTACACTCTCAGGTTTCCCAAACCAGCCTTGTCGAGAACCAAAAGGCCTCTAACCCTTCTCGGTAAATCAGTCGGAGAGCGGTAAAAGGAGTTAGGACACCCTTTCGATGCCATCCTGGCTAACGCATCGGCCACCGAATTCCCTTCACGAAAAATGTGCGTAAAAGAAAGATCAAGTCTGACGAAAGACATTTGGATGGCTCCCGACCTATACCAAATACTCCCGAGGGCAGTGAGACGCAGGAGCATCAACTGCATCCAAAGACAACTTTCGAGTCAGATTCAACGATGATTCGGGAAAATCCCAATTTACTACATAAAGTAATGCCATCCAGCATTGCCTGAGCCTCCGCGCTCGTGTTGGTGGAAACGCCGTAGTATCTGTTAAAGGCGAAGATGACCCTGCCTTGGGGGTCCCTAAGCACTCCACCCCCGCCACTCTCACCCGGGTTCCCACGAGAGGAACCGTCGACATTAAGCTTAACCCAGCCCTGGCAAGGCTTAAGCCACTTTACAATCTGAGGGGCTTCTTCAGAATGGCCCCCGCCATCGTCTAAAAACAAGGCCTGCATGGAAACGGACTCCTTGAATGACCGAGATTTGCTGGCTGGCAGAAGCTTGCCAAGTTCCCACATCCATCTTAGCACACGAGCAATGACCACACGGCTAGACATTTTGATTCCTTCAAAACGCGACTCGTTGCGACTAAGCCACAACTCCCAGGAGATAAGCGCCGGAGCAAGGCCCAAGAGATACTTGAGGCGAGAGGAAGAAGAAGCCCGAGAGGCCCAGAAAATGATCTTCTGCTGAATGGTTTGGTTATGGATTATCGGAACATCGAAAATCCTGTGGAAGTGAGCCCAAGCCTTGGAAGCAATGACCCCATAATAGAGGAGGTGGTCCAAACTCTCAACTTCGTTAATCGGAGGGGAAGGGAAGATTGACTGAGCACCCGCTGACGGGTGATCAGCGGGCTGGTTGCGCGTTGGGGATTGGAGAGGAACTACAGGGGATACAATGAATTGGGGGAGATGGGAGTCCCTGCTTGGCGCACCTGTTTCCGTAGACAGATTCGTAGGATGGCCACCAGCGAGTCTAGTCATGACTGCAGTATTCAGCGAGGTGAGGGAGTGGAGCAGACCATCAGAGCTGAGAGAAGCAGTGTAGGATCCAGGCCTGTGCAACGGCTGCTGTATGGTTCGATGATAGTTCGAGGTGTGGATCCGTGGATCAATAACGTGCTGCCTGCTGGCATTCTCAGACACATTGTCCCCTGAGCAGCATTCGCACCTGGACGCTAGATAGACGCTAGAAATCTGCACTGCCTTATCAACAGGGATGGCAGCATGCATAATCTTCCATACAAAATTGCCAATTTTGGGGGGGAGCACAAGGTTCCACGCCCAACGCGTCCAAAGGGCCTTCTGCCGCTGATGCCGAATGCCATTCCAGGCTGACTTTAAAGTGAATCTACCTGATGAAGTCAGGTCCCAGGCGAAGACATTTTCCCTGTCAGATAGCAAAACCTGATTTTCCAAAAGCGAATGAATAGTGGATTTAGGGAGGAAGTCCTGAATGAGGCGCCATACGGGGCTGTCTTCCTGAGTAAGAAAATCATTGAGTTTGACCTCCCGAAGCTGAGGGGGGATAGGGGCAGTCACCGTTGAAGCAAGAAATCCATCACCTGACCAGTTTTGATACCAAAAGTTGACTCTCCCGTTTCCGATAAGCCATCTCGAGTGGGAGATCACAAAAGGAAGAGTTCTGGATATGTCTTTCCAGACAGTAGAATTAATTGTTGAATTCCTTCCAGTAGAATGGATGAACTTGGGAGAGTATTTTGCCATCATAAGTCTTGCCCAAAGAGACCTACCTTCTAAGAAGCTTCTTCCCATTTTAATACTGCAAGCTTCCATTATGTCTATCATGCTTCTGATTTCCAACCCGCCCTCTGAGATAGGGTAGCAGATCTTTTGCCCAGGAAACCCAATGTTTTTTCTTTTTTCCTTCAGCACTTTCCCAAAAAAAATTTGCGAAACCTGATTCAAGAAGTCTGCAAGTAGCTTTTGGGATATTAATTGTTGACAGAATGTGAATTGGAATGTTAGATAAAACATGCTTTATAAGGGTCAGTCTGGCAGCAGGATTGAGAAACCTTGTTTTCCAACCCTCGATCTTGCCCATGACCTTCTGGACTAACGGAACCAACATCAGTGCCCTGACTTTGCCCTTCGAGAGGGGAATACCGAGATAGGTGCAAGGGAGATTGGCTTGTTTGAATCCAGTGATAACATTGATTCTCCGGGCTTTAGATTGCGGCACCTTCTTGGAAAGGATAAATGATGTTTTGCTCGCATTCACTTTTTGGCCTGACTCCTCTTCGTATTCCCTGATAAAGGAAAGCAAGGAACGAATAGTCGCTAGCCTGGCATTGGAGAACAAAATCGCATCGTCTGCAAAAAACAAATGGGTTAGCATAGGACAGTTCTGTGGAAGTTTGAATGGATGGTAAGCTCCAGATAGGAACAAGTTGCGAATTCCCCGACTGAAGACATCGACTGCCAGGATGAACAAGGATGGGGAGAGCGGGTCACCCTGTCGTAAGCCTCTGGATGACGGGAAGAAGCCAAAGGCCCTGCCATTTATAAGAACCGAGAACCAGGTACCCATCCAACAACGCTGAGCCTGGTGTATCCACCCCTGGTGAAAGCCAAATCGCTAGAGCATAAGGGTGAGAAAAGGCCATTCAACCCGGTCATACACTTTTTCCATGTCCAATTTAAGAATCATGTTCCCTCCAAACACTTTGCGATCCAGCTCATGAGTCATCTCCCTTGCAATTGAAATATTCTCTGCTATGTATCTGCCCTTGAGAAAAGCCCCCTGTTCTTCTGATATGATGGAGGGAAGGATAAGGGCTAATCGAGACGCTACTATCTTGGAGAAAATCTTCATAATCCCGTTGCATAGACTTATTGGACGAAAGTCACCAATGAATTTAGGATTTAACTTCTTTGGAATGAGGCAGATGTTGGTACATTGGAAAGCTCTTAGCATGGGGCCTCCTGCAAAAAAATCCTTCGCCGCTTCAAAAATGTCTGTTCCAATGATGTCCCAACATGCGGAGAAGAAAGCACCTCCAAACCCATCCGGACCAGGGGCGCTATCAACCGGGATGGCTAACGCTGCTGCCTTCACTTCTTCAACCGTTATGGGGCTCATCAGATCCGAGTTCATTTGCTCCGTTACAATGTTAGGGATAGCCGATAAAATAGCCCCATTCACGTCCCTGTCTTGAGAGGAGAAAAGATCCTTGAAGTAGTCCTCAGCCGCCCTCCCTATATCCTCGCTTTGTTCCAGGGTCTCTCCCGAAGAGGAGATGATTTTATCAATCCTCTGTTTTCTGCGCTTCTCCAAAACCGACTCATAAAAAAATTTAGAGTTCCTATCTCCTTCTTTCAGCCAAGAAATTCTGGACTTCTTTTCCAAAATAATTCTTGTTGAAGCTCCGCCCGGTTGTAGTTTTGTATGGCTACATTCAACTTTTCCAAATTAACTGTAGTATTAGATTGAATAAGGTTCAGTTCGGCTCTGGTCACCTCCTCCTCAGCCCTGTTAACCTTGTTGTGGATGTCTCCAAAAACTGTCCTATTCCATTCTTTGAGGGCCCTTTTTAACTGCTTCATTTTGATGAACAGTTTGTACATTGGAGCAGCAGCCACTTCTACCTCCCAGACTTCCTTTACCACCCTGTTGAAATCGTCGTGGGTGGTCCACATCTGTTGAAAGCTGAATGGTTAAGGAAAGTCGGCTCTCTCATCCTTGAAGCTCAAAAGGATTGGAGAATGATCCGAGACTGATCTTGGAAGGTGATCAACTTTGAAAGTCGGAAGCGAGCTCATCCAAAGAGCATTTACAAGAATCCTATCCAGCCTTGCCCATCTGCGATTTCCACCCGTTCTGTTATTGCACCATGTGAATGTGGAGCCGCTAAAACCAGCATCAATCAGGCACGAGTCATTGATGGCGTCAATGAACTCTCGCATGGATTCCGTGAAGGTGGATTCACCCCCCATTCTCTCCTCTATACGAACCGTAGAGTTAAAATCTCCACAAACCATCCAGGGACCTGGCACTATGGATGACAACCTCCTTAAATCATTCCAGAGGACTAACCTGTTCGCCCGATTGCAACTAGCATAAACCACAGAGATCATAACTGGGGTGATGTTGTCAGTCGATACCAAAACTGAAACGCATTGCCTAGAAGCTGAGACGGATTGGATTTGAATGCCTTGAATTGCTAAAATCCAAATGCGGCCCTCTGTCACTTCCTCCATTAATTGAAACTGAAACCCCAGCTTAGCTGCTAAAGCCTCCCTTTTAGAAGGTCTGATCATAGGCTCTTGAAGCAGAAGAATCGAAACCTTCTTCTTCCTGATTATCTGCCTTAGGTGCCGAGTAGTTGGAGCATTACCTACTCCTCTCACGTTCCAGGAAAGAATGTTAAACATCAGAAGACCATCCTTTTCCCTCGGCCCTTCTATAGATGCTTCGGGTTCTTTGGCTCTGCCTTTTAAATAGAGATCCTGTCAGTCTCCCTTTTCTCCTGACATACACTGCTGTAATGGGAGCAGTCCTAGCAGCCTTACAACCTGAAACAGGTGCCTCTGTGTTGAACAGCTTATTTCAATGTTTCAATAGAGATTGACAGGCTTCCAAGTCTGACTCGGGCTGTTTTACTTTTCTCATGCAAACTATTCTTGTGGCGATGTATTGCTAAGTATCGTAAATGGATCGATATCGCCAATATTTTTGACTGTGAAAATTACAGGTGTCTCTTGTAGTGCCAATGTATTGCCAATATTTTTTACTGTGTAAATTCCAGGTGTTGATGGGATTCATCTGCTAGACTTCTACCCAGAGTCCACCTCAGCATGCCATGTGGATTTCAAGTGAGCAATATCCAAATCTAGTTATCTACAGTTATGAAGTTATACAAGCAATTGATCCCACCATGAAGATCACATCTTGAAAATCAGGACGATCCACTCATTAGATGGGCCACACCTGTATGTTGAGTCAGAACATCGCTCATCCATCTGTTTTGATGGCGTGACCCGCTTGATGAATGGATCAACTGATTTTTGCTTCAGGTGACTTTCATGATGGGGCCTACCATTTGCAAGCTTGTCCCACAGGTGACTCATTAGCAGGAAAGATGGAGCTGCATACTAAGCTAGCATATAGCTGGCTGTAGGTGATCAGTTTTCTTTTAGTTGTGGAAGATAGTACAACTTATTGTTTCTGAATATTTGAGTTACTTGAGAAATTTAATTTGCTATGTGGGTACAGTTTATTATTTTTTTATTTTTTGGGCATCTGTGCGTTTATGTAAAAGAAAATATCTTTGAACAGTGTTGTCGTTAACTTGGATTTTTTTTTTTTCCATGTTGATTGTTCTCTTTGTTTCTTCAGCAAGGAAACTCAGAGCATTTCTGAGGAAGAGAATCAAAGACTGCTTAACAAATTCATTTCGTTATCTAAAGGTGTTACTGCTTGTGCTTCACATCCACTCAATGGTACAATCATAGCTGGAACCAAGGTTTGTTTTTGTTTGTTTTTTTTTTTTTTTTTTTTTTTTTTTTTTTTTTTTTTTTTTTTTTTTCATTTTTTGTTGTTTTGTTTTTGTTTTTCCCCCTAATGAGGATTAAATTTCTCTTAGAAATAAAGTAAAGAAAAAAAAAATCATGATAGTATACCTAAATACTGATTTCCATCAACTTTTCTGTCAAATTGCTTAATACATGTCATTTTCAAGTCCTATGCTTTCCCTTGTTGAGGGCATCTTCATTGTTTTCATTGTTTGTTTCCTGGAATGAGTTTTGGCATTTGACACACAATATGTATTTTACATTAAATGAACAATCTGGAATTATGGAGTGGGGTATTTTCTACTTGGGGTTTGCCTTTCATAAATATCGCCAAGAAGGGCACTTCTTTGGTGGATCAACAGTGAAATTTCTACCCTTTCAACAAATGTTCAATAATCAACTCTGTTATTTTCTTTTCTTTTCTTTTTACCCATTCCAAAGATTTCTTTCTCATTTGTTTTAGAGGTTCTTTTGATAATAGTCAGGCTACTAAAAGAGATTTCTTCAAACTCCTATTGGTTGAAGAAATGTGGCCCACCTAGATGGCTTCCATCATTTTGGGGTGGGTGACCCAACTGGCAATGGGATGCCCCAGATTCATTTCCTCTCTCCAGAAACATGGCCCACCTTTCTTGTCAGGTTTGATTGGTTGGGTTGTACTGCATTATCAAGTTGTAATTCAGTAAACTAGTCTCTCAAGCCAACGGTTTCTGTATGTTTGGCTATAGCAATCTTCCTTGGTTATGGTTTCTCAAAGGCATCAGTCCTATGGTGATATTGAAGAATGCAGCTCAGGTGACAAGATATTCTGACAAAAACCCGCAACAATCTTCTAAGATACAGCAAGACATGTAAAAGCCTAAGAAGCAACTGCAACCTTATTATTTCCTTCTACATAGCCAGCTTCAGGAAAGATCAATGGGTGACGTCTGAATGCAAATATAGGGTCTGAGCTCTAAGTCAACGGATGAAAATGGGGAGTTACTATGTGGAAGGATCTCCATTGTGGGGTTGATCAGACAGCTTGGCTTGAATTGCGAGCACCCGCAGCACATTGCAACGGAAGTGGAAATTGGTCCGTGCAGATGTTGTATAGTATTTTTAAGTGAAATGTCAATTCGAATGCAATGGGTCTGGTCCCAATCACGTTTCTACCATCGCTTCAGTTATTTTTTCCCCTTCTCTAATGTTTTTGGTTAATCTATGTGCCTACACAAGTCGATGTTGCATATAGTGGCATGTTTGTAAATACTATAAGGAGCATGCATATGTGGTGCATTTGTCTTTAATATAATGTGTAAAGAGGTAGAGCTCACAATCATAGATTACTTTCGTAATTTATAAGGCTGATTATACGTACTTCACACTTGCAAGAAGTACGTATAAATTCTTGGGCTAGCATTTCATGACAGAGGTCTTGAGTAAACATATCTTGTTCGGAATTTTAATTTTCAATTTTATAAGGTTTTCTGTAGAATTTTAATTTTCAATTTTATAGCTTTCGTTTCTTTGACAGAGGTCTTGATTACATAAATTCAAGTGTGATACACAGAAAACGAGAGGTCTCGATTACTTTTGTTTCTTTATAATGTTTTTTCTCTTCTTGATGTGTGCTTTATTATTCTTTTCATTGCCTGTATCAGGTGGAACGCACTATTACTTACAATGAGCATAGGACAAGAAAACCTCCCCTGGATTTGCCATCTCTAATTCTACATAGACGGATAGTTTACATTAGCAAGCCTGTAAGTGTTTTAAAATTTCATTTGCTTGGGATTTTTTGGCCAAGTCATTCCAGTTGGCATTTAACATAATCGAAATTGATTGTGAATGTTTAATCAGGTATGGAAAAATTGTTAGTTCCAAGCTTCCAGCAATGCTTTCCGTTTGCCTTAGGCAGTTTGCTTTTTCTCTCAATGATAGTTTCTGATCAGCCACAAATTGGATACCTTTGAATTTATCATGCTTCTTTTTCCCCACCTTGCTATCCTTCATAAACAGTTAAACACATTTGCAGGTGCATTCTTTTTTTTTTTTTTTTGTTCCTCGTTTTTCGTTTTTAGAGTTTCACTCTCATAGTTTTATTTTTATTTTTTATTTTAGTTGATAACAGGTGTAGCATGTCACTATCTTAGTGCTAGTAGAAGACAACTATATTCATGGTAAAAGGTTTGGAAGCGGTCAACTATCTTAGTGTTAGTTGTTCATCCATCGCAGATTTTCTATAGGTCATGGTTTATATCCACTTTGCCCATCTATTGCACTAGCTAATGTTAGGACATGAACCAAAAGTTATTTGCTAGAAGATACCCTTCGTGATTTTGAGAAAATGACAAACAATGTGTTTGCTAGAAGATACTCTAGTGCCAGAAGAGGAATTTTGGCATGAAATTGCTTCGGCATGTCTTTTCTGACATTTTTGCATATTTTTCCCGGTGTTTTGGCAACCTTATTGCAGTGGTCAAAAATACTTTTAGCGGCGTTTTGATATGTCTAAATGACTTATTGTCAGGTCTTACCGGCATTTCTGCATATCTTTTCCCGATTGTGGCAACCTTTATCTTTTAGCGGCTCTTTCTGCATTATAGCGGCGTTTTCACCGTATCTCAACGGCGTTTGTAACAGACTGTAGGCGTTATTGTAGATTAGCGGCGTTTGTTAAGTATAGCGGCGCTTCGTAAGCTTTAGCGGCTCTTCGTACAGTTTTACCGACAGTCATCATAAGGGCCGGTAAAGCAAAATAAGCGCCGATTGTTTTAGTAGCGGCCATCAAAAACGTCGGTAAAGAAGTGCGACTGCCGGTAAAAGATTTAGCAACGCCCCCCTTTAGCAGCTTGAGTACGACCGCTGGTAATTCTTTTACCGGCGGTTTTTTGGCCTTTTAGGGGCCTTTTTGGCCGCCGGTAAAGCCAGATTTTCTTGTAGTGACCATACCAGGTAGGCGTGGGCAACATGAGCACCACTTGGCTACCACAATGTGGGTGTGGGACCCTGACTGTAGGGTGCACTTCGATGTATGCATTGTATATCCATGCCATTCATCTATTTTTCCAGTTTATTTTAGGGAATCATTCCAAAAACGAAGTAGATGTAAATTTTAAGGGGACCATACGGCAAGAAATTGTGGGTAATGACCATTAAAAACCATTTCAGAGCTACAAAAGTTTGGATTAAGCTGATATTTATTTTTTTCCTTTCATCCAGGTCTGTTTGACCTTATCAATAGGTTAGATGGTTAATGAACATTGCAGTGGACCCTAGGAAGTTTTTATAGGTGGGCTTTCAAGGACAGTTGTTTCTTGTGATGTGATTCACCTTAAGATTATATCTACTTCACTTCTGGTTCCATGCCCTAAAATAAGTGAGGAAAATATATGGACAGCCTAGATATACAGTGCATACAACAAGGTGCGTGTGCCTACGGTCATGATTGCACCCATGTACCCGGTCCTAAGGTTGCAGCCAAGTTTCCCTGGGGAAACACCACCTGATCCGCATCCTTGAAACTTAAAGCACCCAACGGAAAAAGAGAGCGGATTGGGGGAGACCCCGGCCTGTCCCAAGATGGTGCAGCCTTTATCGTGGTGTTACCGTGGGGCCAGATTGGGGGAGACCCCGGCCTCACCCAAGATGGTGCAGCCTTTACCGTGGTGTTACTGTGGGGCCAGATTAGGGGAGACCCCGGCCTCACCCAAGATGGTGCAGCCTTTACCGTGGTGTTACCGTGGGGCCCACCTTGATGGATGTATTATGTATCCATGTCATCTATTATTTTTTCATATAATTTTATAGCATTGTGCAAAAAAATGAAGCAGATCCAATTATCAGGTGGACCATACCATAAGAAACAGTGGTGATTGATTGTCCTACCATTGAAAACTTCTTAGGGTGCACCTTAATGTTTCAGTTGTGTCTATTTACCATCCAATTTGTTGATAAGGTCACATATGCCCGGATGAATGGAAAAAAAAAACACATATCAGCTAGATCCAACACTTCTGTGGTCTATTAATGGTCAATTACCCCAGTTTCTTATGGAAAAAAAAACACATATCAGCTTGATCCAACACTTCATTTTTGTTAAAATTCCCTAAAAGGATATGGAAAAATAAATGGCTGGTGTGGATATAAAATACATATATGAAGGTGGGGTCATTTTTGGAATAATGCATGCCCTAAATTAATATGGAAAAACGGATCGATGGACAGCATGGATAGATAATACATACATCAAGGTGGGCCCCACTGTAACACCACCGTAAGGGCTGCACCAAGAGTCTTGGGTGCGGCCGGGTCTCGCCTTATCTGCTCTTGCAGGGAAGGGGTGCAGGCAATTCACATCCAACATCCCGGGAAGCGGTTTGCGTAGTGAGCAACTCACTACGCTCAGCCTACTGAGTAAATTCTGTGGGGTCCACCATGATTTATGTATTTTATCCTCTCCGTTCATCCATTTTACCAGATAATTTTATGGATTGAGACAAAAAAAATGAGGCATGCATATACAATGTTTAAGTGGACCACACCACTGGAAATAGTTGAATTGAACTTCTACCGTTGAAAACTTCTTGGGGGCACAAAAGTATTGGATCAAGATTATATTTGTGTTTTACCTTCATCCATGTCTGTATGATCTAATGAACAGGTTGGATTACAAATAAACATCACTGTGGGGCCTAGAAAGGTTTCAACTGTGCAAATTATTATCCCCACTGTTTTTCACTGGTATGATCGACTTGATCTTTGGATGTGCTTCAATTTTGGGATTAACCCCTTATATTAGATGGAAAAACGAATGACGGCGTGGTTAGATCATGTACATTCAAGGTGGTCCCAACTGAGTTTACTGAGTACGATGAGAGTGGATTAAGTGAGGCCCCCCGCCTCACGCAATATGTGCAGCCTTGACTGTGGAGCCCAACTTGATGTATGTACTGTATATCCACGCCATCCATCCATTCTTCCAACTCATTTTTGGGGATGAATTCAAAAGTGAAGCAGATCCAAATCCTAAGTGCACCACACCATAGGAAGCAGAGGTTCTTGAACAGCCCCGATTAAAAAGGATGGGCTGTATCATTTTTTTTTTCTATCAAAATTCCCACCGTACAGCTAATAACAGGGCAGAAGTGTCCAGAAGCTGCTAGCTAGCATTGTATACCTAATAAATTATGGTCAGGGATTATCCATTCAGTATAAGTTTCTTACCGATGGCCCAATATTGCATGGCATTTAGAACAGTCCATCACCATACTAACATCTGGGTCCCATGGGTAAACAAATCCTGGTGGGGAGCAGATTGATTTTTGCTAGGTAACACGTTGGTGGGAATGACAAGAGAGGAGTTACCCTAGGTTCCCCTGACCGTGGGCCCACCTTAATGTATATGTTGCATATTTACACCGTCCATCTGTATTCCTAGCTAATTTTAGAGTATGGTCCCAAAAATGAAGCTGATCCAAATCTCAGGTGGACGGTGACACAGAAAATAGTGGTGATTGAATGCCCCCTATTAGGAAAACACTGCTAAAGGGTCGCCTGTGTAACGCCTGATCAGCTTCCATGCTGGTGAAACAATCTCATGTAAAATTATAAGAGAACCATGCTTAGTGGAAAGGGCTACACTCCGACGTTCGTTCAACACCATTTAAAAGATGGTGGTTTCTTCGACCATATACATAGCACAGTTGCATGGCAATTCAAACCTTACAAATTGTTGTCCCTAATGTTGAGGGAGCATTACAGAATATTACACGGAGAGCATACTTTTAACCATCTGATTTAATTATCAAATTTTAACCACTTCATATGGTACTTTTTACCTTCCATTTGATTGACACTAAATGGATGGCTAGTATTGCTCTATCAGCATATTCTTAGAGGTATTAATCTCCATTGACAATAGGACTCATAACTTAGACAGTTTGGATTGAAGTAGCTCCGTGTCATATGTGAGGTGGATTAGCCCCACCATCTTCAAAATGGATATCTGGTGATGAGGAGAGATTGCTCTGTGATGGACACAAGTTGCCTGCATAAAGGAAATTTCTGCCATGGGAGGCCTACTGAGATGTCCGTGAGAAATCCATCCCGTCCATTTGTTTATCCAGTTCATGCTAGGACATGATTTAATTTTAAATTTTTTTTTTTTAAAATAAAAAATAAAATAAAATAAAATAAAAAGAGAAGAAGAAGATCTAACTCAAAATATCGACTTATTTGGCAGGCCAAAATAATGCCTATACATAAGCGCGCGGTTCATCTCATTCACAGTACATTTCTTTGCCTTGTTTTCTCGCTGCTTCCTCATATAGACAATTCTCCACATCCTTCCAGTACCATGACCAGAAAGATCTTGGAAACCATCTCCATCATATTTACATAGCCATTCTGAATCATGCTGAGGGATCGTAAGGAATCAAACCCGAATTCAATCATATTAATTTTCTAGAAGGGTGATTACCCTGGTGGGACCTACTCTTTTCATGGCATTGGATGTCCGACACAAGTGTCAAGCTAGTGAGAAAGAAGGTATGTCACCAAAAGCTGCAGTTATCTATTCTAATGAGTTGGATAATGAGTTCAATGGTGGGGATGCTTTTATGGAATTGAATGTGCACCCACATGTGGGGCGTGAATTGTGGTGGTAGTGGGACCAGACTCAAGCCTGAGTTTGGAATGATCCTATTTAGCGTGTCTCAATAGATGAACTGTTTGTATCATTGAAGGATTGGTCGTTGCTCCTAATGCACACGGCACACTACATGCATTATCTGTTGGAAAATGAGATGCCGTACCCACAAGGGTTGTCTGAAACTGACATGATGCTTTGTTATTTTCTCTTGAAAATATCAAGAAATAAACTTACATTGGGATGAAAGAAAATTGCTAGATGTATAGAAGAAGCATAAGCAAATAGAATAATTTGTGGAACTTAATCTATATGCGGAATAGGCTCACAGATCTGTCTGTGCAAGGGATATGGCGATCAAGGGTTCAGATAGCTTACCTAGCTGAGACGCCGTCATGGAAGCCGGATAAGAATACCAGAATTCCTGTAGAGTTTAGGATCTTCCTCTCCTTCACACCCTTTTTGCAATACAATAGATGGGACTCGAATTTTGCTGTGGTGTAGGATTGGGGACCCGGCTCTCTTTTATAGAGACTGTGGAGAGAGAGTTTGAAACCCATCACAACTCTCTCCCTCCCACTCTCCACATTGTAGTGTCCCAGTTCAACTCAAACTGCTGTCTGCGTAAGACAGCTATAGCATTCCAGCCCATAGTATGCAGAGCTGTGCAGATAGACTGCGCAGCGCATCACCTGAAGTGGGGCTCACTGGTCTACTCAATTATCCAATCCAACTGTATGACAATCCAGGCCGTTGATCAGTGAGGCCCACTAAATAGAATTCTTACATTATCCTACTTGGGCCTCATTGAGCAACATCAATGATAGTCATATAGAATTATTTTGAAAACAAGTTTTGATCCTTTTAAGAAAATATCCAAATGGTTAACCAATGAAAATAGTTGGACATTATGAGTAATGCTATTCAATCTGGTCCATCAAGATAGTTAGTATCGAAACGTGGTAGTCATCACAACATTTAATTTTGGTGAAGTGAGACTAAGCGCGATCACAAGTACTTTCAATCTTAACGACATAGATTACGAACTAATAAATGTGGTATAAGGATTACACACTTTAGTGTGATGATATGTGCCTATCCTTAAGAGGTCCTGAAGCTTTTACATGTCTCCAACGAGACACGACTGTAGTTCTACTTACTCAAAATTTGCGCATGTATATAGAGAAGCAGAAATAAATCTTTATATCAAAATCATCCAAACAAACTGTATAAAATGAGATCTCTAAGTGTCTGTGAAAATCAAAATACGCTCAACTCCCACTAACTGAAAACACCTGTGGGATCAATGACTCCCATGGATGTTACATGCTCCTGAAATGGCGTGATAGGGAGCCCTTTAGTGAGCGGATCTGCAATCATCTGCTTAGTGCCGATGAATTCCACGGACACTTGATGATTTTGATCCATTTCCAGGTACTTGATGTCGATGTGCCTCGACCTTGACGAATGCTTGTTGTTACTAGAGAAGGAAATAGCAGCCGAATTATCGCAAAATATTCTCAATGGTTTCGGGATATGCTCCAGTACCCGCAAACCTGAGAAGAAACTCTGTAACCATAGTGCCTGATTAGATGCCTCATGACAGGCAATAAATTCAGCTTCCATAGTGGATGAAGCTGTGGTAGATTATTTCACGCTTTTCCACGACACAGCTCCTCCCACCATCATGAAGATGTATCCTGAAGTAGACTTCTTAGTGTCAACGCAGCCTGCGAAGTCTGCGTCTGAATATCCGATCAACTCCAAATGATCAGATCTTCTGTATGTGAGTCCGAAGTCTTTTGTTCTCTGAAGATACCATAACACTTTCTTTGCATCTATCTAATATTGCATTTCAGGATTAGATAGATATCTTTCCAACATTCCAATGACAAAGGCAATGTCCGATCGCGTACAGACTTGAGCATACATGATGCTTCCTACTACTGATGCGTACGGAAAATCTTTCATTCGATTCTTTTCCAAATCATTCTTTGGACACTGAAATAAACCAAATTTGTCGCCCTTTACAATAGGCGACTTTCCTGGAGCACAATTTTGCATGTCATACCTTTCGAGTACCCTACTAATGTAGGCCCTCTGTAACAGGCTGAGCAGTCCAAGTGTTCTGTCACGGCGAATCTCAATGTCGATGACGTAAGAAGCTTCACCAAGGTCTTTCATTTCAAACTTTTGAGATAAGAATTTCTTAGTGTCGCTCAACATCCTGGTATCACTGTTAGCCAACAGAATGTCATCAACATACAAAATCATTATAACGAACTTACTCCCACTGGTTTTAATGTAGATGCATTCATCTGCAGTATTCTCTACAAAGCCATATGAGAAAATTACTTCATGAAACTTAAGGTACCACTGTCGCGATACCCGTTTCAACCCATAGATGGACTTTTTAAGTTTGCAAACCAAATGTTCTGAGCCAGTAGCTGCAAAACCTTCAGGCTGCAACATGTATACATTCTCATTTAGATCCCCATTGAGAAATGCAGTCTTTACATCCATCTGATGTAACTCTAAATCCATATGAGCTACAAGAGCCATTATGATCCTGAATGAGTCTTTCTTAGATACTGGAGAGAAAGTCTCCTTAAAGTCAATGCCCTCACGTTGGTTAAAACTCTTGGCAATAAGTCGGGTTTTATATCTTTCGACATTACCTTTGAAGTCCCTTTTGGTTTTAAATATCCATTTAGAACCAATCGGCCTTATTCCAGTAGGTAACTCTACAAGATTCCATACTTTATTGTCTTGAATGGATTTCAACTCATCTTTCATGGTATCAAACCAACGAGAAGGATCGGCACTTTGTTTGACTTGTGTAAAGGATTCAGGATCCTTGTCCACCCTTATGTCAAAGTCATGCTCATGTAAGTATACGATATGATCGTCTCGATTTACAGGCCTTCTCTCTCTTTCAGATCTTCTTAATGGTTCAGCTTGCTAGGTCTGATCTTGATTTTCCTCATCAGTGATTTGTATTTGAGGTTCTGCGTGGTGTTCTGCAGTGACTACAGAATCATCTGCACCATTAATGTCCACGTGATCTGGATTTACTATGACTGGAGTCATAGTCCTTTGTTCCTCAAATACAAAATTTCTTATGTTCGTGCTCTCACTATTTTCAGTGTCCTCAATGAATCTGGCAATCCCAGTCTCAACAATCCTAATAGAGTGGGAAGAACAGTAGAATCGATAGCCTTTTGATCTTTCTGGATATCCAATGAAGAAACAACTTACGGTTCTAGGATCAAGCTTCTTTTCATGCGGGTTATAAACTTTAGTCTCAGCAGGACAACCCCAAACATGTAGATATCGGAGACTTGATTTTCTCCCATTCCACAACTCAAAAGGAGTTTTGTTGACTGCTTTACTGGGAACCCGGTTTAGTATATGAACTGCGGTTTTGATCGCATCACTCCACAGAGATTCTGGCAATGTCGAATTGCAGACCATGCTTCGCACCATATCCATAAGGGTGCGATTGCGTCTCTCAGCCACTCCATTCTGCTCTAGAGTGCCAGACATAGTGTATTGAGCGACAATGCCACAATCCTGCAGGTATCTAGCGAATGGCCCTGGATTGCATCCTGATTCTTCATATCTGCCATAGTATTCACCACCACGGTCAGATCTGACAACTTTAATTCTTTTATCGAGTTGATTTTCAACTTCGGCCTTATATATTTTAAACGCATCCAGGGCATCTGATTTCTCACTGATAAGGTATAGGTACCCGAAGCGAGAATAGTCATCTATAAAGGTAATAAAATATTTGTGGCCACTCCATGAGGCTGTAGGGAATGGTCCACAGATATCTGTATGTATAACCTCTAATAGACCTACACTCCTAGTTGCACCTTTCTTTCTCGTTCTAGTCTGTTTCCCTTTTATGCAATCAATGCATACTTTGTAGTCAGAGAAGTCTAGAGAATGTAAAATTCCTTCTCGCACAAGCCTGTCTAATCTCTCACGAGATATATGGCATAGCCGCCTGTGCCACAACATGGAGGAATTCTCATAATCTAATCTTCGCCTGGATCCCACTTTATTTCCATTCAAGGTATTAATATTATAGACGTGAGAGGCAATTAAGTCTAACTGGTATAAGTTGTTTACTATAGAGCCGGTTCCAACTTTAATCGAATTAAAGTAAATACCAAAACTTTTATTTCCAAAGTGGAATGAATATCCCAACTTATCCAAACAGGAAATTGAAACTAAATTACGCCTTATAGATGGCACACAGAATGTATCTACTAAATCCAAAAATTGACCAGACTTTAACTTAAGCTTCTATGACTCTATTGCCTCCACGTCTACCTTGACACCATTGCCTACGTATACTGAGCGCTCCGCATCAGTTGGTGGCTTGGCCTGTAGTAATTCCTGCATAGAAGTGCATATGTGAATAGTAGTTCCTAAATCTATCCACCAGGAATCCGCTGACATATCAGTTAGATAAGATTCAAAACAGACAAGAATAGAATGATTACCTTTCTTTATGAGCCAATTCTTAAAGCTTTCGCAGTCTTTCTTAAAATGACCCGCTTTATTGCAAAAGAAGCACGGTTTGCCTTTAACCCGTTTACGTTTAGATCCATTTCCAGATTGATTCTCATGGTTTCCAGATGGAGGACCAGAGAATCCATTATTAGAACCTTGTTTCCTCTTCTTCTTACCTATATTCCTTTGCCCATGCCCATGACCTGAGGTCACCATATTAACATTTTGAACTTTAACTACCTGCCTGATCCTGTCTTCTTCTTGGACACACTGAGTGATAAGTTCATCCAATATCCACATGTCCTTCAGAGTGTTATAGTTCACCAGGAACGTACCGAATTGGGGAGGTAGGTTATTCACGATCAAATAAACCAGTTGATCATCAGTGAGTACAAGCCCTAGAACACGGATCTTAGAAACAACCTCGATCTACTCTACAATATATTCATGGATGTTGCCTTTTCCATCGTAGGACGAACGAGTCAATTTATTCAGAAGGATGCCTACTTCAGATTTATCAGATTTCTTGAACCGTTTTTCCATTTCAGTCAGGAAAGTTTTGGCATTGTCTGTATCAGGCATGGCGCCCTTCATGGATTTAGAAATTGAATACTTAATTACTTTCAGGTATTATCATTTGATTTAAACCATGCAACCCATCGATTATATTCAGCTTCAGTGGCATCATCAGATGGTTCTGGTGGTTCTGGCGTTATCAGGGCAAGATCTAATTGAAGACAGCCCAGTACAACTTTAATGGCGTTCTTCCATTGAGCGTAATTAGATCCATTAAGGGCAGGGACTTGATGCGTATTAGTTGGAATTGAGACTGAAATAGAAGAGATACATATATACTCACATTAGTTGATGATTTCACAAATTAATTTCGTGAATGTAAACAAATATCAGGCTAAATGAATCAATTTAGTTGCTAAGGGAGACATCAACTGAATCATCCAAGATGACGATGGGCCCAACCATCTCATCCTGGTGAGAACCTATCACATCATTATCATTCCTCCTGTGGGTGGCAATGACAACATGTTAGTGATCCTCCTAAACATGAAGCTAAGTGATGTAAGTCATGTAAATCTGAGACACTCAACACCTGTGGGTGAGATGAGTCTTTCAGCTTTACATTACCAACACCATTTACTTCACCAGTTTACGTCTCTGCCAAACGGCAATCGTCTGTATTTTCATTACCGTATGCATGAAAACATGAACGCAACTATATGCAATCCTCCTGATCCCATTGTTACAAGTCTGTACTTCTAATATTTTCATCGATTGAGGTCACTATGGCGGCTAACACAACTGAATCCAATACTACAAATATCGACTTAGGATCACGATTATAATCCTGCTTCAATGAATTATACTTAAATTAGTTTAATACGGTCCACAAGATGGTCAGTACGAATCATTGGAGGATAGAGAAACTTTTGATAAAAACGGACGGATATGTTTCGCTCTCTATAATTCGATGGTCTGTATAAGACCCTTAAGGATGGGTAGTGGGCCTACAGTTGGGCCGAGTTAAGACTCCATATGATCGTGTCATCATTAATAAGAAAAAACAGATCTAGCCTATATCGTTTTCATGATAGATAGAAAACATTAACATTTAATAACTAGATGTATAGATTTATTCATGGGTGTCTACAATTATGAATGGATCAGCCCATATTCTGAATGTTTATTAAATAAATGTCATGATCTGCATTATCTATCTAGTGAACGAGCCAGATTAATTTCTCATTACTAGTTGTACTAATGGATCTGAAAGTGATGGAAGAATCCCGATTAATGTCCCATAGTATATGTAATGGGCCTAGAACAGGTGTCAGCCCATTACATAAAATTAAGAGGATCCATGACTCGAAGTGGGCTCTAAAACGAGCGTCAGGCCCAACTGAAGGTGTTATGTGGATCCCACATTCAGATACAGAAAATGGATCCGAATGCACAGCAATCGGGTCGGCTAACCCGACCATATATCCAAGGTCGTTTCTCGACCTAACACATGCAACAGCTGAAAAGGAAGGAGATGGAATCTGAGCCGCCGCAGATGAATGAGTGGACAGTCATCGACCGGCCGTCCCCATCAAACATGGTGTTGGCTACGATGGCTGACGGCGTTGCTGAAGGTGAAGGCTTTGTATGCAAAACCTGTGACCTGAGGCCACGATCGGCCTCTGCCTAAATTTCGAAGGTGGAAGATGAAGGCGACTGCTCACGGCTTACAAGGGAGGATAACATCCATCGCTCCTCCTAGGGCGCCATTAATGGCGACCGCGGCAGTGATATGCAGGGGTTTGGGTAAACCCATCTCTGTTCTATCAGGAATGGTAACCGTTAATGGCAGCCACAATCTCCACAAAACGATGGAACAAGACTGCCAGAGCAGAGATGAGAGCTGTCGATCACGGCCGAATCTCCGGCATCTATCAGACGTTGCTGTAAAGCATGGCTTTCACCATGGTTGATGCAGGTAGGGGTTCGAAAAACCCTAATAGCTGATATGGAAATCAAAATCCCTAATAGCCTAATATGGGGTTTTGAATCCAAAATCCCTAATTTCAGGATTATGGGTTCTGGATGCTGAATCCCTAATCAGATAACTTGATTCAGTGATTTCAAAATCCCTAATATGGATGGCTGGATTTGGGGTTTAGGATTGAAATCCTCAAATTAATTGGATTTGGGGTTCGAATAATCCCTAATTAATATATAGATTTGGGGATTTGAATTCGAAGCCCCTAATTCTGGTAGTGAGGGTGAAAATCCCTAATTAAATTCAAAAATCCAAATCCCAATTTACCTGATTTGGGAATTCGAAATCTGATCTGGAATTTGAATCCCTAGAGGATGAATCTGATTGTGAAATAGATAATCTGATCATCCATGCCTTTGCACAGTAGCTCTGATACCAAATGTGGAACTTAATCTATATGCGGAATAGGCCCACAGATCTGTCTGTGCAAAGGATATGGTGATCAAGGGTTCAGATAGCTTACCTAGCTGAGACGCCGCCATGGAAGCCGGATAAGAATACCAGAATTCCTGTAGAGCTTAGGATCTTCCTCTCCTTCACACCCTTTTTGTAATACAATAGATGGGACTCGAATTTTGCTGTGGTGTAGGATTGGGGACCCAGCTCTCTTTTATAAAGACTGTGGAGAGAGAGTTTGAAACCCATCACAACTCTCTCCCTCCCACGCTCCGCATTGTAGTATCCCAGTTCAACTCAAAGCTGTCATGCGCATAAAGACAGCCTATAACATTCGGCCCATCATAATACGCAGAGTCATGCGGATAGGCTGCGCGGCCGCATCACTGAAGTGGGGCCCACTGGTCTACTCAATCATCCAGTCCAACTGTATGACAATCTAGGCCGTTGATCAGTGAGGCCCACTAAATAGAGTTCTTACATATATAATTATCTCACAAGATAATCATGAGAAGAAAGAGCTGTTTGCCTCAACGACATAGCAACTTGTTCAACCATATCATCTTCTCCTACCAATATGCTACTTGTGTAGTCAAAACCAGGGTAGCACTAGGCCCCACCATGAAGACCACCTAACACAATAATCAGTCGTTAGTTAATCAGTTGAGTCACACCGTATTGGTACCATGGGACAACTCATAATTTGGCTCAACATGTAGATGTGGCGCACCTATTTAGTCTATCAAAATGATTTATGAGAAATGTGTTCGATCTTTATGGTCGTGTCATTTTAACCATTCTTTTACTCTCAATCATGCCTCATTCCTGTACCTATCTTGGTTGTGTCACGTTGTCTACTGATGTGTATCACCTCAATCAGTGCCGGCTGTAATTTTGTAAAAGGCACTTCAAATATTTCTGAAGATCTTTTCACAGGCTACATCTATTAGTGCAATGTCACGTGTCGGCTTCTTATAAGCTATTCCCATAATGGTTGAAATAGGGTAAACATGATGTGCCTCACTTATTTATGGACAATGTAAACTCGATATACATAGATCACCGTAACACCCATGAAAGTTCACACAGTAAAAGTTGGGTTGTGTATTATGTAGGGGCAATTTTGAAAGCTAATATTTGTAGATTTTTTATAAATTAGTACATCATTAATACAATATTTACATCCCATACCTTTTTACATTACATTTTCATTAATATACCTTATTAATCAAGTTATCTTCCGGTAGTTTTTGTTAACTTTTGTTATCACACTACAAGAAATTGTGCCTTAGCCGACCGATGGGCTACCCTTTGCCGGCTGCCGATTTTAACGGCTGCAAGCAAAGGTCCCTGTTTATATATATAAAAACAAGCCCTAATACCCTCTCTCACACGTCGCTGACTCTCTCGCTCTCCTCTCCCTCTCCTCTCGCTCTCATTCTCCCTCTCCCTCTCCTTCCCTCTCTTTGCCGCTCCCTGTCCCTCCCTCTCCTCTCGCTTTCGCTTTCCCTCCCTCTCTCTGCCACTCCCTCTCGCTCTCGAAAAAAAAATTAGAAAGCTCTATCGTTCGATTACGAGAAGAGTTACTGGGGATTTTGGGAGAAATCTACAGATTTTGAGCTCCTTTTGCATTGGTTTTGGCCGAAATGGAGAATCTAGAGGTTTGAAATTGGGATTTGTGAGAGAAACTTAGAGATTCAAGGAGTTTCTGTGTAGCGAAGCTCTCTGCGGCTTTAATGGCGGACCTGCAACATCCTTATGCAGTTCGTTGAAGGAAACGATTACAGATTTCAGATCCCTCGTTGCTTCTTTTAAAGGTATGTTCCTCTGTTCTTCCTTTGTCTTGTTACTGGCCGTGTATTTTGAAGGAATGCTAGTGAAGATATCTAGATTTGGGGCATTTTTCTAGTGTTATTTTGAGCTTTCAGCATCGGAATTCGAACTTCGACTGTAGTAGCTACTGCTTCAAGATTTTATATAAATGTGATTAATGATCACAAGGAATATATGGTACCGTTACACCAAATTTATACAAATTGTATGTTTCCAAATCCATATTTTTTATAAAAGGATCGCATGAAATGTTTTGTTATTCTATTCTTCATTTTATTGTGTTTGTGGAGCAATTGGAGATGCCTACCAGAAGTTTGATGAAATTCCTCATAGAAGAGATACATAAGTAGGAACTTGAGGCATAAGTAACTTATCATCCAAACGTGCCCTAGTGGCTCACCTATCAATGAGAGTTTTTATAGATGTAAATGATCAATGAGAATTTTGTAATTCATTGCTTTGAAGCATTGCTGAAAATTTTTGTTGTTGTCAATGTGGTGGCCTGTGTGCCTGCAAATTAACTTCAATTTTCTTGTCAAAGCTTGCAAATTAAGTTTTAGATTGATGTTCTTGCTACTGTTGTGACAGTTTCCATTAAATTCTGATATCATTAGAATTTCAAAATCTGAAAATGCTGTTACAAAATGCTTAGTTGACATTCAAGTTGTTGGCAATATCTTCAGAAGAATGATTCAATGCTCAAACCCAAGGATATTTAAAGTATCCTCGGGCCTTTTGAGTCTCTACAAGAGGGGCACATTGTTTGGTGATCTAGACATGGATGGGCCATGAGCCTAAAAATGTCACCCCATTTTGACCATTCTAACCATCTGGTCCTTGGCCTGCAAATTGCGTCACTTGTCGTCTTGACAATTTTGTTCGCTTTTGCTAATGTTGCAACTATAATGTCTTGAATTATAGTCACGAGATTAGGCAGTTGGCATTTTAATCTTTGTTGGATATATAAATCTTCAAGTTGAGTCTGTTTCACGAATCATTTCTTCTCAATCAATGTTTCTCCAGGGAAGCATTTATTCTAGTTTGAACTGTGGTGGTCCCACAACTTCAGTCCCTGTGCACAGTATACAACAAAATGAGTATATGATCCGAATGAAATATCTCCATGGTTGCAGTTTCCTTCTGAAGAAAGGAAGTGGGCGCTTGGGCTTCAGGTCGTTTCATCTGTACTCCATTCCAATGACAATCATTTCTTTATGATCTTAAACTCTGTATGTGGCTAACATGTGTAGGACACCTGGGCCATGTAACAGGAGGGATTGCTATCTTGATGAACTAGCCTAGTAATCTGGCCATAAAAAAATCACCAGGAAGGCCACGCATGTAAGGAAACAATGGACAGTCCAAAAGAATTTGGCGAGTTCTTATAAACCAGCCATCATTTTCATGCATTTGCTACCCCGTTGACCCGCCTGATTTTTAGCCAAGTCATCTCTTAGGTAGCAAAACTCTGTATTTTTGAAAAAAAAAAAAACCTCATATAATTGATTAAGCGTTTAAAACTCCCTATATTTTGAAATATAGGAAAGAAGAAAAAAAAGATTTTTGGGGCGAAAATGAATTAAACATGTTAAAAAGAAAGTCTAATTTTTTAATTGAAGTTTTCTCTTTTAACCTTATTTATATATAATACACACGTGGATATATGGCCATTTTTTCACTTTATTTATTTATTTTTTTAAAGTTCAAAACTGTATTAAACCAGAACTTCTCATTTTCCATTTTGCTATCTATCTGTCATCTATACAGCTTAGATGTCCTACACATGCTAGTTTGCCACATGCCCATATATAGAGGTGTGCCTGTGGCTATCCTAGAAATGCACCCAATACTACTCTATGCATGAATGGCTTCTCTACTGATGGGCCTTCTATTGTTGAAACTGATGGAATTGGCAGCGGATCAGATAATGCTGTTAAGTTTGAAATGCAGGTAATATGGTGCCACTTCATGGCTCAGTTTCATCATTTGGCTCGATGGTTGTGCTGAAAATGACCAAAGTGTACCTGAGCTTCTTTGGAATGACTTTGTTCGTAAACAACTTGGATGGTTCTTTTTCAGTGACTGATGATTTATTGCCAATCTTGCAAAATATAGAAAATTATCACTTGCATGTGTTTGGATATGTGGAATCCCTGGGTTTTCTAAAGAAAATAATATCCAATGGTAATTTCTTGCTTATTGTAGAAAATTGGATAAGGATCCTAGAAAATGGGGCCGTGTTTGGGTATTAAGTGGAATTCTCAAATTCATTAGACAACAGTTACCTCATTTCATCTGCCTAAGAATTTTGATCATGGATAAGAGCGATTATTACTATGTCAAGGTCACGTATCCAAACAGCCCAATTGTCTTGTCAGTGGAAAACAATTTCTATTTCCCCATGGATTCTGTGTATCCAAACATGCCTGAACACATGTACAAGATTTGAACCATTCCTCTGGTGGGCCTTACCATGGAAGGGCATAGACTGAAAATCACACCACAGACTACCCAACCCTTCCACTGGAGGATTTTTCCTAATTGATGGTCAATGGTACTTTATTTATTTCTTCTAATCATCCATTTTCTTTCCTCAAAGTCCTCTAAATAAATGGCATAAAATTGCAGGAGTTGTGTTATTTTTTCATCATGGCCCATCTAGGGGCACAGTCAGATGTGTGGCTTCGATTTATCTTTCATTTTTACAAGAATAAAGTTGCAGATAGCTTAAGAAAATAAGTACTGTACACTCTTTAAGTCTTTCCCTTATTAAAGTAGCCAGTAATTTCATAGTGAAAAGTAAGCAATACGAGTCTTGTCATCTTTGTTGAATGACAATTTTTCAGGAATTCCCTTTTGTGGAGTAAATTTCATATTCTGGCTGCATATGACACTTGATACACAGGCACTTAGAAATGGTATGCATGGCATTCATTAACTCAAATTAAATAGACTAAATTGTGGAGTTTTGCAAATATCAGGTTAATTGGACAAATCTAACCTCTGATTGTTGACACTTGTTTGTTGTTACCATTGCATTTCACTCTTTTTCATTTATTGTTACCATAAATCTGTTGAAACTGCTGTTTTTAAACTTGTAATAGAAGAACTTTCTCATGTTCAATTCTGTATTATAATTCTGAATGATTCTTTGGAAAGGAAATTGGTAGTGGTTTCTGCGATGGGGTGACAGAACATGATGAAAGATCCTTCTTTGGTAAGCTCTTCCAGGGTCGACCGAAAGATGATTAAGATAAACAAAAAGCAATTTCTACTGAAACAGAAAATTTTGTTTGCTTAATGATGTGAATTTGGTTTTCATATTTTGGTAATTATGTGATTTGTTTATTTTTCCGTTAATTTTTCATTTCGTTATGATGATTTGTTCACTTCTAATCATGTGATGGTTGAAAGGCAACATGAACAGAGCTGTGTTTTCTTTAGCCTGGTGAACTTGCATGTTCTTAATAAAATGGTATTCTTGTGTTTTTACTGAACTGATCCTTTCACTGAGGAGTTTGATTGCAAACAAAACCCGATCCCTGTTTCGATGATGAGTTCTGATCCCAACCAATCTGACATGATCTGGTGCATTCCAGGTAAGTAACAAGGCCATTCTTGAGGCTCATCAAAGCGGAGGCTCCTCATTGATCAAGTGAGTTTAATGTGATTTTTTTTCCTCTTATGATTGCTAGATGAATTTGATTATTTTTCACTTTAGCCATACAATTGATGTAAATGAATCACTAGTTATAAGATCAGATCAGCGAGATAATTGATCATCTGAATCAACTTGCCATGAAACTACCTTCCAAAAATGATAATGATAATATTAATAAAACTAAACTAAACTAAACAAGGTCTGAAACTTGATTCGGGCTCTCTTTGCTACCATAAACTAAACAAGGTCATTAAGGAGCAAATGTCTAGGTGAAGTTGAAGTAGTGGCTACCTTTCTCTTGGACAGTAGTGGCTACATTTCTAGCCTTTGCCTTAATTTCTTGATTGTAATTAGGTTTTGGCTCTGGGCTAAAATATCTCCACTTGGCCTTAAAAAGGATCCCATCATATGCTTGTTGTAAAGCGTAATCATTTGCCTGTAGCCTCACCTTTTCCCTTAAGTCTTTCTCTATACTGCATTGCATGACTTCATTTTGGGTGTCCATAGTTGCCTTCAAGTAAGAATTTTCACGACTTCATGCCTAGTGAGGCATGCATTTCATGAAAAAGAGGCATGCATAACAAGTGATTTCTTGTTTAGAAGCCTGCAATATAACTTCATGCAAGCCATGTACTATCTGTTCATTCCCTCACATTTATGTAACATAGTTTGTTATTCCTCTAATTGATAACGTTTGCATTTGAGTGGTTTGTTATTCCTCTAACTAATAATGTTTGCATTTGAGTGGTTTGTTATTCCTCTAACTGATAATGTTTGCATTTGATTATCTTAGTATTGGGGCATGTTGTTTGCTTGCGGTCAATCACAATGCATCATTAACACGAGAGATGCATTAAAGTAGACTTCCTTTTTCTCTATCCAAGGTCCGTGTACACTGGAGTAGACTTCTACAAGTTGTGTGGAGTATCCATTATTCAAAGGTGAGCTTTTATGCAAGTATTGAGTTTGGATTTTTGGCATTAAAAACCAAGCGAGTATTTTGAGATAAATATGAGATTTTGTTTCAAATAGGAATGCAGTCACTTGATATCAATATTCAACCCCTTGACTTTATAATGACATATTGAAATATGACTATATGTGACTATTTCATCAGAGCTTTATTCTTTTAAAATGTCTGTACTATTGTGAAGCTCTTCCTGTAGGTTTGTACTGTTTGTGTTGAACTCTTGCTAAGAACTCCTATTTCCATGAAACTCCATGGATCTCAATTTCCAAGCGAATCTGTTTCTGTGGAAACATATTTCTTGTGAAAGAGATTGCCTGAAAGTACTTGCTTGGGTCTTGGGAAAGCCATCCTCGAGGCATTCCTCGAAAGCTTATTTGGTTTCTCAAGAGCCACTTTGCAAAGCAAAAGCCAATTGCATTGTTTTGCAGGCTTCTTCAGTGTAAACATAGGCATGATTCTTCCTAACACAAATGTTTATTTTCTCCTCTTTAATTCAATTATATTTGCTGACCAATTGAAAAGGAGTTTTGAGTCTCAAGGTTCAAGATTGAAGAATTGAACTCGAGACTTTTTGGGGTTGGAGAACCAAGTATGGTAGAAAGTTGAGTTTTCTTGTTTTATCTCGTTTGTTTTATTTAGTGAAAGGAAGTAATTTTTAAATATGTGATCTTTAATTGAAATTGGCCATTTCTGTAATGGTGTTTCCATAGCCACATGTTTTTCATAGCTGATCAGGTTCATTTTCCCACTTGGTTGTGGTGGAAGACTGCTGATATTGGTTTATTTCTTCCTAGATGTGAAATCGTCTAAAAAATTATCTGGATACCAGAGCCCTGTGCAAGTTTGATTCATAGATTTTTGTAGTAATCTGGAAAATTCAGAAAATAGTTGTTAATACCTGTAAAACCATGTTGTTGTTGGTATTTTTTTTTTTTTGCTTGTAGAATTATACATGCAAATGTTGAGCCTTTCAGCTGTTAGTTGCTTTCTGTTCCACATACAAAACTATTTCCTATCACTTCTTATGTTGTTAGTCTCCCTATATATTGTTACATATACAATTTGTTATTGGTAGACTCTCATGTCTTATCTAATGGCACAATACACGCTAATAATTAGCCATTTGCATTGATTAGTTGGTGCCAACTGTCACAGAGTTCGTGATAGTAGAACTGCTTTACTTGCAATGGATGGATCCAAACCAGCCAATTTATCTTTACATCAATTCAACTGGAATGACTCGTGATGATGGTGAAACAGTATGTCGGTTCTCGTTTCCAACTTGGTTTAGTCTTTAGACTCAGCTGGACAAGGTTATATATGTGCTTCAAATTTAAGTTTTCGAATCTCTACTATTCCAATTTTCAGAGCAACTGTTGAATTTGTTCAATGCAAACCCGAATCTTAAATTTATTTATTTATTTATTTTTATAGATTCTGTTAATATTTGTAGACTTACCAGTTTGTTTTTTGGTTCAATGCAAACCTGTGTTTTTTTTTTTTCCTGGTCTGGCATGTCAGGTCCCTGGATGCATCAAAAGTGAGGAGTAAGATGCTAAGGCAAAACAGAGAACCTCTGCTCACAGGTGGTGAACCTCAATATCATTGAGGGCCTGAACCTGCTGAAGGACTCCGAGAAATACTGGTGCTGATGCCTTTTACTGCTACACAGCTCACCAAAGATCGATAGAAGAAACGAGTCCCTTGGAAACAATGGCAATCATTGGTAACAAGGAGATTATTGACATTAACCAAGGTATGTTAGCTGTTTAGACTGGTTTATTTTTATATTTATTTATTTATTTATTTTTTTGTACTTTTTGATAAGAAAGATTTTCGCTATTGCTACGGATTGTTGGTGGCCATTTACCTATAGCTACAGATTTAATCCGTATCAAAGTTTTGAATAGCTACGGTACCAATGGCTACCGTAGCACTGTGGACTTAGTCATATTTAGCTACGGATTTTATCCGTAGTTTTGGACCAATTTTCTGGTAGTGTAGCAAACAGCGATGATTTAGCGGCGTCCAGCACAATCGTCAGTAAAAGTCCTGACCGCTGGTAAAGCCTTTACCGACCGAGGCTTTACAGGCTGTTAGGTGACCGCGGGCAAAAGAATTGCCGGCGGTTTTATGGGCATTTAGCGGCAGTTTTAACCGCTGGTAAAGGCTAGTTTTCTTGTAGTTTCATTTTACTTAAAATGATAAAAATACCCATTTTTGTTAACTTTTGTTATCATTTTACTTAAAATGATAAAAATACCCATCAATTAATGAGGCTGTTTAGCCAATGTAATTATCATTAATGAAGTATAATTATCAAGAAAATCTTAAAAGTTTATTTTGGACGCAAATTGCATTGAGATGTGCCAACCAGTCAATGCTAGCTATGTGGGCCCCCAAAATGATGTATATATTCTATCTAAACTGTAAATTCATTTTTTGAGATTGATTTCGAGCATGAACAAAAAATGTGGCAGATGCAAATATTAGATGGACAACACTTTTTTGTTGGTGTAGCCCACCTGTATTTTGGATCTGCGTAATTTTTAAAATCCTGTTATATCGTGGTCTTTCAAAAAAGATGGACGGAGGATTTGTCACAGACATCTCTGTGGACCTCACACAGCCCTGGGCACAGATATATCCCCAGATGTTAGAGGCAATGCGTTCCTGGAGGTTGAAGGGAGGACACGAATTTACTGTGGGAAGCTCGTATGCTAGAATGCTGGGCTGGGGCGGTTCAAAGGGGAAGGCAAGTGAGGCAATCGCCTAAGGCCCCTTAATTATGAAGGCCATATATTGTAGCAAAATTAAAATTTCTTAATTACGAAGGTCTTATACTATAGCAAATTTAAAATTTCTTAATTATGAAGGTCTTATATTATAGCAAAATTAAAATTAAGAAGAACAAAAAAAGCCTAAAATTTTTGAAATAGAACTTATTAAAAGACCTACAAATAGGAACATCTAAAAATTAGTTTACAAATTTGAAATTGAAAATAAAAAAACAAATCCTAGAAACTAGCACTATCAATAATAAGTCTAACTCTATTGTCTCTTTTCAAAATAATAGCATCATTCCCAACAAATTCTTCTCCTAAAACCTATGAGCACAACTACCTACTTTATTGCTAATTAAGTTCTTAAAAAATTAAATTCTAACGTCATTTTTCTAAATTAAATTCTAACTTCATTTTTCTAACGGTTTGGATTTATTTTCGGAATCAAAAGTTTTAAAAGAAGTTGCAAAAATAGAAATTATTACTCCAATTGAAATACCTAATCTAATAAAAGAACTAGATTGTTTTCCAAATTGTTTTATTGCATATAGAATACTACTTATCATACCAGTTGTAGTTGCATCCACAGAAAGAAGTTTTTCAAAACTAAAGATCATAAAAAATTATTTACGAACTAATATGTCTCAAGATAGTTTAAACGGTTTAGCAATTTTATCTATCGAAACTGATTTATTGGGTATATTTGAATACAAAAGTTTAATTAGTAATTTTGTATCTAAAAATGCAAGAAGCAAATTTATAGTTTAATTTTGAATTTATTATTTAAAAAAAATAAAAATTTTAACTAAAAAGCCTCATTTTTATGACTTGCCTAAGGCCCCCAAAAATGTTGAGCCGGCCCTAATGTTGGGTGGCATCACTGTGATGTTTGTGAGAAATCCACTGGTCCATCTATTTTGCAACCTCATTTTGCGACGTTGGACCAAAAATGAGGTGGATCCAAAACTTAAGTGGGCCACATGAGAAGAAAACTTGGGGAAAGAAATGCTACAGTGGAAACCTTCCTGGTTCAATCTTGATGTTTAAATGTCATTCAAACTGTTTATAACGTCATTCCTATTGGGATGAAGGGAAAACACGGAAAATTTATACAAAGCTTTTAATGGGATACGTGTTTCAACGGTGTTTATTGAATCATGTGGCCGACTTGAGTTTTTGATACAGCTCCATTTTTATCATTTATAATAAATTGAGCTCACAAAATGAATGGATGGGTTGGATTTCTCACAAACATCAAAATGGGCCCACCCAGCAACCCAGCGTAGGGGCTCTCGGCAGAAAATCCACATCCGTTAAAGGGTCTGCGGATTACGCAAGGACTGGCCTCCCCCAACAAGGGGCGACAGTGACCGTTGGGCCCACTTTGATGTATCTATTACATATCCATGCCGTTTATCAGCTTTTTCAACTCCTTTTAAAGCATGATCTAAAAATTTAAGTAGATCCAAATATTATGTAGACTATACCATAAGAAACATTTGTGATTGAACCCCACCATTAAAAACTTACTAGGGCACATCGAATGTCCACCTTACTCTTGCTGGGTGGTAGACTCTCAGGAGTTTCAACTCCCGGTCAAGGGTTCGAGTACCCATAGGTGGTGAACTTCTACCCGCCTGAGTGTGTGGGGTGTGTGCGCGTTAAAAAAAATAAAAAATTGTCCACCTTAATGTTTATTTTCCATCCCACCTGTTGACAAGGACACGCAGAATTACATGAAGGGAAAAATAACCCATATTATCTTTATCTAAAGCTTTTGTATTGCACAAGAAGTTTTTAATGATGTTGCATTCAATCACCATTAATGTTCCCTGTAGTATGGTCTACTTCAGATTTGTATCCGCCTCTTTAGGTCATTCCCTAAAATCACATCAAAAAATGAATGGACAGCATGGATAAGACACATCTTGATGAGCCACATAGCAACGTCGACCAGTTCCCCACGCAATCTGCGGTCTGAGAAACTTCAGGAATTTTTTATTCCTCTTTTGAGAATTGCATATAACTGAAAGCGGTTTGCGTACTACCTGGCTTGGACTAGAATCCGTCCACGGAGGGCTTTGTGGGGCCATAGTGATGTGTGTGTTTTATGTAATATTATCTGGATGCGGAAATTCCAGAGATCGTCTGTGCAAGGGACATGATGATCGGGGTTCGGGATGGCTTACCTAATTGGGACGCCATTGCAGAGAATAAGAATACCAGTATATAGATAGAACTTAGGATCTTCCTCTCCTTCACACCCTTTCTGCAAATCTGTAGATGGGACTCGAATTTTGCCGTGGTGTAGGATCGGGGACCTAGCTCTCTTTTATAGAGACTGTAGAGAAAGAGTTTGAAACCCATCAAAACTCTCTCTCCCACGCTCCACATTACTTAGTCCTAGTTCGACTCAAATTGCCTTGCGTAAGGCTATAGCATTCTACCCAAATACGCATAGGTCGCTTTACTACAGATTGCGCAGCATATCACCTTAAGTGGAGTCCACTGATTAACTCAATCAAATAGTCCAACTATAATACAATCCAAGTCGTTGATCAGTAAGGCCCACCACATGGAATTCTTACATTCTCCCACTTGGGCCTCATTGAGCAACGTCAATGATTGTCATAATTTTTTTTTTTTTTTTTTTTTTTTTTTTTTTATTTTGAAAATAAGTTTTGATATTAAGAAAACATCTGAATGGTTAACCAATGAAATAGTTGGACAATATGAGTAATGCTATTCAATCTGGTCCATCAAGACTGTCAGTATCGAAACGCGGTAGTCGTCACAACATTTAATTTAGGCGAAGTGAGACTAAGCGCGATCACAAGTACTTTCAATCTTAACGACATAGATCACGAACTAGGAAATGTGGTATAAGGATTACACACTTTAGTGTGATGATATGTGTCTATCCTTAAGAGGTCCTGAAGCTTTTACATGTCTCCAACGAGACACGTCTGTAATTCTACTTACTCAAAATTTTGCGCATATAAATAGAGAAGCAGAAATAAATCTTCATATCAAAATCATCTAAATAAACTGTATAAAATGAGATCTCTAAGTGTCTGTGAAAATCAAAATACGCTCAACTCCTACTAACTGAAAACATCTGTGGGATCAATGACTCCCATGGATATTACATGCTCCTGAAATGGCGTGATAGGGAGCCCTTTAGTGAGTGGATCCGCAATCATCTGCTTAGTGCCGATGAATTCCACTGACACTTGATGATTCTGAACCCTTTCCTTTACAACAAGGTACTTGATGTCGATGTGCTTTGACCTTGACGAATGCTTGTTGTTACTAGAGAAGGAAATAGCAGCCGAATTATCGCAAAATATTCTCAATGGTTTCGGGATATGCTCCAGTACCCGCAAACCTGAGAAGAAACTCTGTAACCATAGTGCCTGATTAGATGCCTCATGGCAGGCAATAAATTCAGCTTCCATAGTGGATGAGGCTGTGGTAGATTGTTTCACGCTTTTCCACGACACAGCTCCTCCGACCATCATGAAGATGTACCCTGAAGTAGACTTCTTAGTGTCAACGCACCGCGGTCTCGGCGTCGAATATCCGATCAACTCCAACCGATCGATCTTCGTATGTGAGTCCAAGTCCTTTGTTCTCGAAGGTACCGTAACACTTTCTTTTCGGCAGCCTATCCAATGTTGCATTCCTGGATTAGATAGATACCTTCCCAACATTCCAAAGTTGACAAAGGCAATGTCCGGTCAGCGACTGGACTTGAGCATACATGATGCTCCCTACTACTGATGCGTACGGAAAATCTTCCATTCGATTTTTTTCCAAATCATTCTTTGGACACTGAAATAAACCAAATTTGTCACCCTTTACAATGGGTGACTTTCCTGGAGCACAATTTTGCATGCCATACCTTTCAAGTACCCTACTAATGTAGGCCTTCTGTGACAGGCTGAGCAATCCAAGTGTTCTGTCACGGCGAATCTCAATGCCGATGACGTAAGAAGCATCACCAAGATCTTTCATTTCAAACTTTTGAGATAAGAATTTCTTGGTGTCGCTCAACATCCTGGTATCACTGCCAGCCAACAAAATGTCATCAACATACAAAATCATCATAACGAACTTACTCCCACTGGTTTTAATGTAGATACATTCATCTGCAGTGTTTTCTACAAAACCGTATGAGGAAATTACTTCATGAAACTTAAGGTACCACTGTCGCGATGCCTGTTTCAACCCATAGATGGACTTCTTTAGTTTGCAAACCAAATGTTCTGAGCCAGTAGCTACAAAACCTTCGGGCTGCAACATGTAGACATCCTCATTTAGATCCCCATTGAGAAATGCAGTCTTGACATCCATCTGATGTAACTCTAAATCCATATGAGCTACTAGAGCCATTATGATCCTGAATGAGTCTTTCTTAGATACTGGAGAGAAAGTCTCCTTAAAGTCAATACCCTCACGTTGGTTAAAACCCTTGGCAACAAGTCGGGCTTTATATCTTTCGACATTACCTTTGGAGTCCCTTTTGGTTTTAAATATCCATTTAGAACCAATCGGCCTTATTCCAGTAGGTAACTCTACAAGATCCCATACTTTATTGTCCTGCATGGATTTTAACTCATCTTTCATGGCATTAAACCAACGAGAAGGATCAAGCACTTTGTTTGACTTGTGTAAAGGATTCAGGATCCTTGTCCACCCCTATGTCAAAGTCGTGCTCTGTAAGTATACGATGTAATCGTCTCGATTCTGATGTGCCTTCTCTCTCTTTCAGATCTTCTTAATTGCTTAGTATGCTGGGTCTGATATTGATTTTCCTCATCGTGGTTTGTATTTGAGTTCTACGTGGTGTTCTCACGCAGTTGACTGCAGAATCGATCGCACCATTAATTTTTACGTGATCTGGATTGACTATGACAGAGTCACGGATCCTTTGTTCCTCAAATACAAAATTTCTTGTGTTCGTGCTCCCACCTGTTTTTCAGTGTCCTCAATGAATCTAGCATTCCCAGTCTCAACAATCCTAATAGAGTGGGAAGGACAGTAGAATCGATAGCCTTTTGATCTTTCTGGATATCCAATGAAGAAACAACTTACGGTTCTAGGATCAAGCTTCTTTTCATGCGGGTTATAAACTTTGGCCTCAGCAGGACAACCCCAAACATGTAGATATCGGAGACTTGGTTTTCTCCCATTCCACAACTCAAAAGGAGTTTTGTTAACTGCTTTGCTGGGAACCCGGTTTAGTATATGAACTGCGGTTTTGATCGCATCACCCCACAGAGAATCTGGCAATGTTGAATTGCAGACCATGCTTCGCACCATGTCCATAAGGGTGCGATTGCGTCTCTCAGCCACTCCATTCTGCTCTGGAGTGCCCGGCATAGTGTATTGAGCGACAATGCCACAATCCTGCAGGTATTTAGCGAATGGCCCTGGATTACGACCTGATTCGTCATATCTGCCATAGTATTCACCACCACGGTCAGATCTGACAACTTTAATTCTTTTATCTAGTTGATTTTCAACTTCGGCCTTATATATTTTAAAAGCATCCAGGGCATCTGATTTCTCACTGATAAGGTATAGGTACCCGAAGCGAGAATAGTCATCTATAAAGGTAATAAAATATTTGTGGCCATTCCATGAGGCTGTAGGGAATGGTCCACAGATATCTGTATGTATAACCTCTAATAGACCTACACTCCTAGTTGCACCTTTCTTTCTTGTTCTAGTCTGTTTTCCTTTTATGCAATCAATGCATACTTTGTAGTCGAGAAGTCTAGAGAATGTAAAATTCCTTCTCGCACAAGCTCTTTAATCTAATCTGTCGAGATATATGGCATAGCCTTTATTACGTGCCACAACATGGAGGAATTTTCATAATCTAGTTTTCGCTTGATCCCACTTTATTTCCATGCAAGGTATTAATATTATAGACGTGAGAGGCAATCAAGTCTAACCGATATAAGTTGTTTACTATAGAGCGGTTGCCCAACTTTAATCGAATTAAAGTAAATAACAAAACTTTTATTTCCAAAATGGAATGAATATCCCACTTATCCAAACAGAAATTGAAACTAAATTGCGCCTTTATAGATGGCACACAGAATGTATCTACTAAATCCAAAACTTGACCGGACTTTAACTTAAGCTCCATAGACTCCTATTGCCTCCACGTCTACCTTGACACCATTGCCTCACGTATACTTGAGCGCTCCGCATCAGTTGGTGGCCTGGCTTGTAGTAATTCCTCGCATAGAAGTGCATATATGAATAGTAGTACCTGAATCTATCCACCAGGAATCCGCTGACACATCAGTTAGATAAGATTCAAAACAGACAAGAACAGAATGATTACCTTTCTTCATGAGCCAATTCTTAAAGCCTTCACAGTCTTTCTTAAAATGACCCGCCTTTTTGCAAAAGAAGCACGGTTTGCCTTTAATCCGTTTGTGTTTAGATCCATTTCCAGATTGATTCTCATGGTTTCAGATGGAGGACCAGAGAATCCATTATTAGAACCTTGTTTCCTCTTCTTCTTACCTTTATTCCCTTGCCCATGCCCATGACCTGAGGTCACCATATTAACATTTTGAACTTTAACCACCTGCCTGATCCTGTCTTCTTCTTGGACGCACTGAGTGATAAGTTCATCCAATGTCCACATGTCCTTCAGAGTGTTGTAATTTACCAGGAATGTGCCGAATTGGGGAGGTAGGTTATTCATGATCAAATGAACCAGTTGATCATCAGTGAGTACAAGCCCTAGAGCACGGATCTTAGAAACAACCTCGATCTGCTCTACAATGTATTCACGTATGTTGCCTTTTCCATCGTAGGACGAACGAGTCAATTTATTTAGAAGGATGCCCACCTCAGACTTATCAGATTTCTTGAACCGTTTTCCCATTTCAGTCAGAAAAGTTTTGGCATTGTCTGTATCAGGCATGGCGCCCTTCATGGATTCAGAAATCGAATACTTAATTACTTTCAGGCATGTATCATTTGATCTAAACCATGCAACCCATCGATTATATTCGGCTTCAGCGGCATCATCAGATGGTTCTGGCGGTTCTGGTGTTATCAGGGCAAGATCTAATTGAAGACAGCCCAATACAACTTCAATGGCATTCTTCCATTGAGCGTAATTAGATCCATTAAGGGCAGGAACTTGATGCGTATTAGTTGGAATTGAGACTGAAATAGAAGAGATACATATATACTCACATTAGTTGATGATTTCACAAATTAACTTCGTGAATGTAAACAAAAATATCAGGCTAAATGAATCAATTCAGTTGCTAAGGGAGGCATCAACTGAATCATCCAAGATGACTATGGGCCCAACCATCTCATCCTGGTGAAAATCTATTACATCATTATCATTCCTCCTGTGGGTGGCAATGACAACATGTTAATGATCCTCCTGAACATGAAGCTAAGTGATGTGAGTCATGTAAATCTGAGACACTCAACACCTGTGGGTGAGATGAGTCTTTCAGCTTTACATTACCAACACCATTTACTTCACCCATTCACTTGACTGCCAAACAGTAATCGTCTTTGTTTTCGTTACCATACGCATGAAAAAGTAAACGCAACAGTATGCAATCCTCCTAATCCCAATGATACAAGTTTGTACTTGTAAAGTTTTCATTGATTGAGGTCACTATGGTGGCTAACACAATCAAATCCAAAACTACAAATATAGACTTCTAGGATTGCTATTATAATCCTGCCTCAATGAATTATACTTAAATTAGTTTGATACGACCCACAAGATGGTCGGTATTGATCATTTGAAAATATATGAACCTTAAAGTAAAACATGCGGATAGGTTTCATGTCATATATTCCAATGGTCTATATCGACTCTTGAAGATGGGTGTTGGGCCTATAATAGAGCCGAATCAAGACTCTAATTCAATCTGTACTTGTTCGAATGAGCATAATTAAATTGAGCTTTTGACATTCTTATGATAGACAAATAGCATGGACTGAATAATTTGATGGTTAGATCTATGTATGGCTGTCTATTAGTTGAACAGTTGAGTTGGAAATAAGATGAAAGTTCCTGATCAAACTGATAACCGGCTAGATCATAACAGATGGTCCATATCTTCCTGAATAGGTTAGACTATATGCTCATGATTGAACCTATAGATGGCCCAGACCAAAAATTATAATAGAATGATATCAAGTGGACCAGATTATCGGATCAATGGGCCTTGAAATGACATCAGGGCCCACTAAATCAAATCTGAATCCAGATGTATCCGTTTCGGGTCCTGAATTGCAGACCCGACTAACATTTAATCGGGTCCGTAAACCCGTCACCCAAAAATCGGGTAGCATAAATCCCTGCGTCTAATAGCTGCGCTGCTGCTCGCCCTAGCCTCATGGCTTTCCGAAGCAGTCGCCGCTGCTAGCCATACTCGGGATCGGACGACCGGCATCCATCACCAGACCGATGGGAAGAATCTCCAGTCACGACGATGGCCACCGCGGCCAGAGAAGAATGCAACTGGTGTTCAATGGAGCATCGTGAGGGTTTGAAAGAGATCTGCCCTCGCTCAGCCATGGATGGAATGTGGTGGATAAAAGGATTCAGCCGACCATGAATGAAAATTGGAACCTTGGATGTGCTAGAGGCAAAGATGATGCATAACTCCGGCGGTATCCACGGCTACCACCATTGAAGACACAGGTGAGGGTATGGAAAACCCTAACGAGAAGGATTTTGGAACCTGATCCGAAATTTCCCAAACTGTATTTGGGGATCTGGATTCTGAAATCCCTAATTAATGGTCTCTGAATTCAGGGATTCGAACTGATACCAACTGTAATATTATCTGGATGCGGAAATTCCAGAGATCGTCTGTGCAAGGGACATGATGATCGGGGTTCGGGATGGCTTACCTAATTGGGACGCCATTGCAGAGAATAAGAATACCAGTATATAGATAGAACTTAGGATCTTCCTCTCCTTCACACCCTTTCTGCAAATCTGTAGATGGGACTCGAATTTTGCCGTGGTGTAGGATCGGGGACCTAGCTCTCTTTTATAGAGACTGTAGAGAAAGAGTTTGAAACCCATCAAAACTCTCTCTCCCACGCTCCACATTACTTAGTCCTAGTTCGACTCAAATTGCCTTGCGTAAGGCTATAGCATTCTACCCAAATACGCAGTGCTGCGCACACAGATTGCGCAGCATATCACCTTAAGTGGGGTCCACTGATTAACTCAATCAAATAGTCCAACTATAATACAATCCAAGTCGTTGATCAGTAAGGCCCACCACATGGAATTCTTACATTTTATTCTCGCCGTCCATCTATTGTGCCAAATTATTTTAAAATGCAATCACAAGATGAGTAAGTTAAAAGGCGTAAGTGGACACATTGAGGATTAAACATTTACCGTTGGAAACTTTTTGGGAGCTAAAGAAGGTTTGGATCAAGCTGAATTTATTTTTTTTTCCTTTCTTCAGGGATTACCTGAACTTATGCATAGATTGGATGGAAAATAAACATCACCGAATAGCCAAGAAAGGTTTCAACGGTGGGTGTTATTATCACCACTGCTTCCTGTGGTGTGGTCCACTTGAGTCTTCGATCCACCTCATTTTTGGGATCAAGTAATAAAATGACCTGTAAAAGTGGATGAACGGCGTAGATGAAACCCATATATCACGGTGTCTCTCACACAGCCCCTAGACAGATTATCGTCCATGGGGGCAACTACGCAATTCGCTTTTTATCTAATTAATTTTGTTGCGTAGCATGCATATGGGCATTTTTGACCTATCCGAAGATACTTTTCCAACATTAACTTGATTAATGAAATATCTTAATGAAAATGTAATTTGAAAAGTTACCTGCATATGAAAATCATATTAATGAGTTAATAATTGTAAAAAAAAATATTTTTTATTATTTTTTAAAATTTTTTGAAGAATCCTCACCATTAAGTTAGACCTCCAAAAGAAAAAATAAAAAAAAAAAGAAAAAAGAAAAAATAAAAAATCAAAGAACGCTTTCTAGGTTCGGTATTAACAAACAATACTTAATGCACAATACATTATGTATTCCACAGTAAGTGATTTCTTTCGATGTTAAGAAACAAGCCCTAAGCCTGAAATGATTCTAGCGCAATAAACCCAAGTCCAAACCTAAAAAGATTGGTTGGGACTGGGTCCAACCCACCTAAAAATGGATCAAATACCTATTCAGTGTGTCGAAGTAGATGAACTATCTAAATCATTGAGGGATTACCGTTGCTTGTATTAATCTATGCAATCTTTTGGATGCCTGTAAAGATTAAGGAGAATAAGCTTGCGAGGTATTTCGCGTGAAGTCGTGATAGCAAGGTTCGTATCTTATCTCTTGACTTTTAAACTTGGCACGACCACATCTCTCACAACTTGAACTATTGAGCTAAGAGGACTTTTCCTTTAGGTGGGGATAAGAGAATCAAGATGCTTTCATATGGCCTACACAGCAACCGTAGGGCCACGGTAACAATTGCTCGACCCACATGGCACAGGGTACCTCATGCACTATTTGATGAAGATGGGGTGTCGTATACGTACCCGCTAGGGTGGTGAAAGCTACTCAGTGATTTGTTATTTTCCTTTGAAAATATCAAGAAGTAAACTTGTATCTTGGATGAAACAAAATAACTGGATGTACAAATGAAGTCAAAGCAAAGAGAAGAAATTAACTCACAAGAGGATCATGAGAAGAAAGAACTGCTCACCTACAACAATAACATGGAAACTTGTGGCACCATATCATCTTTTCCATGGGATGTTTGTAGGAAATTCAAACCATGGAAACAGTAGGCTCCATCATGAAGATCATCTGGCATAATGATCAATCAATATAGCTCACAATATTAGTACCATGGGATAACTGATGGCTTGCTTCAACATGTAGATGTGGTGCACTTAGTTGATCAAATTTGAGTAATGTGATCTTCATGGTGGGCTCTATTGTTTTAATAGGACGGATGTCTCACACAAGTGTCATGCTAGTGGGAAAGATAGTATGTCACCAAAACAAATAATGACCTCTTCTGGTGTGAAAAATAAATTAGATGATAAGTTCAATGGTGCATTTGAATGTTTTATGTAATTAAAAGTGTGCTCTGACGTGGGGTGGCAATGGGCTAGGATTGGACCCAGATCAAAACTTGAGCCTTAAAGATTGGTTGGTAGTCCAACCTAGCTTGAAAATTGATCAAATACATATTCCATGATGGATGGCCATTATTTGTTACATGTGCGCAATGTGGGCATTTTTTTATTTTTATTATTTATTATTTATTTATTTATTTTTTGGCCGAAAACCTTTTTTCTTTTTCTTTTTTTGTTGGCCGAAAACCCTTTTTTTTTTTTTTGAACGAAAACCTTTTTTTTTTTTTTTTGGTTACATGTGCGCAATGTGGGCATGAGTCACAATATGAAGCCCATGCCTATCTCAAGGGAGTGACTGTCCTAACCCTCAAATTGAGAACATAATACTATAATTACCTCCTATCACATTTATACAGTGCCCTAACATGGATGGGCCACGTAGTATAGATCATATTCTCGTCCATCTAACCATCTGAATTACTTGATTGGTGGACTCCTTCTCATTGAACAATTGTCAGCATTTTCATGTTTTCTACAACATGGAGGCCATATTAGATGGTTATATTCGTCCAATGTCTCAGTTCTTTGCGGCTTCATCAATTCAGCATGTCCTATTGATCGAGTGCCTTTAATCTTAGTGCTAGAACAGAGTAGTCGATTCGATTGACAACTATATCGATTCCATCGGCGAACCCATTTTTATTATAGTGAGCTTGTTGGATGTTTTTGGATGTTATTGATTCAATCGATAGAGGTGTTGATTCGATCGATAGAATGTTAAGTCCTATCAATTCGACTGACAACCCGATTGACAAATCAAGTCATATTTGTGTAAGTGCGGGTTTTGTTTCCTAATCTTCTATGGGAGTATTTAAGTAGCCATGTAATTGCAATTAGAGTGAGACGAAGAGAGCTTAACATGGAGAAAAGGCTTTTGAAGGGGATATTATAGGGCTTTTCCATCTGCAAGTTGTTTTATTGTCGCTTTGTGCTACGGTTTTTTCCTGCAAGGGTTTACAACGTAAAAATCTTTGTTTTCTTTGTGTGTGCTTTAAAAAAAAAAAAAAAAAAAAAAAAACCAAAAAGGGCTCATCGCCTAGATTTCATTTCAAATATAGCTGGACAAACTTACATTCAGGGCTGCCCAGGAAAAAGGTCGGGCAGGCCTATCGTGTGAAGGACATGAAAAAATAAACTACCTACAAAAACAAGGAGGCTTCACATAGTTCCTCTGATCGACCCAAGCCCCGTTTTATCCAAGAAAATCAGCCCACGCGTGTGTGTAGGCAGCTCACCAAGCGAATCAAACCTCGGCTGATCTGCGAATCGCTTCCTAGCCGAGCTAGAGCGTCAGCGGGGGAATTTGCCTCCCTGAATGTGTGCCCAAACATGACCTACCCATGGTTATGCAGGTTGACGATCTGACGGAGCCAGTAGCCCCATTTCCACCTCGGGCAGGCTTTTCCATTTAAAATGTCAACCACCAGTTTAGAGTCAGATTCAACCACCACCGAATCCATGCCCTTGTCAATGCAAAGAGACAACCCATCATACACGGCTATGATTTCCGCCCCCGTACTTGTTCCAATACCATACCCACTGGAGAAAGCAAACAAAAAATCCCCTCTCTCATTCCTACATATCCCCCCGCCACCAGAATGACCCAGATTACCACGCGAGGTACCATCAACGTTAATCTTCACCCACTTTGTGGCCGGCTTGGTCCAATACACAACTTCCATCTGGTGACCCGATTTCATTGCCGCTGCAGGGTGCTTGTAAGACACCTTTGGGACTTGCGTGGGACGACTCATATCAGATCTTGCACTGAACAAACTCAGCCACCTATTCACCTTGCTTATCACCGTAGGAATGTGAATGGGACTACCTTCGAATGTGGCTGCATTACGGGCTTTCCATATCTCCCAGTTGATGCAAGCCAGAGCAAGATTCTGCACGTTAGAATTCCTATCGGCCAGGGCACTACACCATTGCTGGAATCTCGCTGTAATCAAACGAGCAGGCATTACATTCACCCCAAAAACACTCCCGACATAACCCCACACTGCTTGCACAAGAGAGCTCTTCACAAACAGATGCGCCACAGTTTTCACTGATCTCGAATTGCTGGTACTACAACAAACACACACTGATGCCATGTGAATCCCACAGGATTGGACTGCCGCATCTACCGGCACAACATTGTTAAAAGCCTTTCAGGATAGCAAGGAGATCCTAGGAGGAATCATATTGTTCCATACCTTTTTACACCACGAGATAGACGGGCTAGGCGTCCTACAGATGTCTCTAATTGAACGCATTGTGAAATTACCTGAAGAGGAGAGAGGCCAGACGAAAGAGTCGGGGCCTATTTCTGTACAAAAACCTGCTTGAAAAATAAAATCCAACACCACTTGTGGCAAGTACCTGGGCACCACCGATGGAAGGAAAGGACCGTTCGGCCCTATAAGCTGTCTAACTTCCATGTTTAGCAGCTTCACTAGGATAGGATCTTCCACCAAGCCAAGAAGGGGGCCTAGCCCCATCCAATTGTCCTTCCAAATTTTACATCTGCCCTCCCTTAGCAACTTTTGAGCCATTAGAACCATTTGATTGGCATGGGCGTGGATCCTTTTCTATAAAGGGGAAGCGAATTTGGGAGGAGAATCAGTCCCCATCAGTCCATTGATTTGCTCATACTTGGCCGTCATAAATGAAGACCAAAGGGATTTGTGGTTTAAGAATCGAATGGCCCACGCCATCTTCATGCGAAAGGCCCTCATTACTTCCTCCAATCTCCTGAAGCCTAAGCTGCCCTCGTCTGTCGGAACTGCAAGCCTTTTCCAACTTATCGAATTCAACTTCAACAAACACGCAGAGCGAGGGCACCCCAGTGGCAAGGATGGAATGCAAGTAGGAAGAAGCTACGTAAGACCACATGCGAGTTTGGAGGCAACGCCAGATTTTAAAATCCCAACCTAGGGTAGGGGCACGGAACGGTAGTTTGGAGGCGACGCCACACCGGCGGCCCTACCTCTCATGAGAGGTAGGTCAACAACACGTAGAGCGAGGGCTCCCTCTCGACCTTCTGGCCGGGATCCTCCCCAGATTTGACCTCAAACGTCAGGTGGCTTCAACAGGTCAGATTTCACTTTGTTTGTGGGTAACATTCCATACGACTGTTCTAGGGAGAATATTTGGGGTATTTTTTGTAGGTATGGAAGGTTGTTGGATGTGTACATCCCCACCCTCCCAGGTATTGCAAAACTTAGGGGTTATGCTTTTTTCAGGTTTAGATACGAACAGGATGCAATGGCAGCAATAGGGGTGCTGAATGATAGGTGGATTGATGGTAGGATTGTAGTAGTTCGATGGGCTAAGAATAGCAGGAGTAACAATATGGCAGATAGAAGGAAATCTCCCGCTGTTTCGGCAGGAGACAAATCAGGGGTGGAACAAGCGAAGAAGTGACCTGCGAATTGCTATGCTGCGGCAGTCTCGGGTTTTCACCACAACCATCAGCAGAAAAGGGGGTTAGAATCCCTTCCGGTCGTCCCAAGAAATGCCCTCAATACAACCTCTACGGCAGACCCGAGGGCGGTCGCTCATCGCTTGAAAGTATTATCTCTAGCTTTGGTGGCTGTGACGACTAGCACTTCAGTTTCGGTCCTTCAGGCTACCGCAGCCATCAGAGAGTCGAGGTATAGGTCGTCTGGAGTGGATGTCATAAGAATATCGCCCTAGAAGTTCTTACTGACCCTGAGAAATAAATCAGAATATGAAGATATGCAGAACAATAGGGACCTCCTCAAAAGAATGGGGATCACCTCGGTTCACCCATGGAGTCCGGACAAAGTTGAAGGCAGTGACGGACACTGGATTAGGATGTATGGCATTCCGGCGCATGCCTGGATGGAAGCCGTAATTTTAGATATAGGTTCCTACTTTGGGAGGGTGTCTCAAATAGATGATATAAGTAAATACGAGTTATTTCAAGTATATGCGCGAATCCGAGTGATCCTTCATCCAGGGATTAACTTGAAGCAGGTTCTTTCCCTACAGGTTGCAGGTAGAAACTACCCAATTTTGGTTGAATTGGAAGCTACAAGGGGCTGTGGGACCAAGAAGGTGGAGGCAGCAAAGCCAACTTATCAGCAGGACGACAGGAGAGATGCAAGGAACTGGGTTGTAAGTGCAGTTGATAATTCAAAACATAAACCTAATCCTTGCCATGACCAGGGAGAGGAAGTGTTGGGAGTGTGCGGGAATAGGCAGCAGACGCCTATGCTCTGCCTCCTTGCGCCCTCTAACATGGTTTTTTTTTTTTTTTTTTTAATCAGGTGGATTGCCCACGAATTGTTTGCGGTGAGGGCTTGGTGGAACAGATACAAGAGCCTCATTCAACCATCATAGAAGCTCAGTCTGCAACTGTTCAGCTCGATGTGGTGGAGGATTTTGTCCACAGGAGTCGCCCATCTATTCAGGCTCTTGTCTCAGTTCCAACAAAAATTGGTGCACCGAATGATGGGTATCAATTCGACTTGGAGTAGGTGCCAGCATACAGAATTCACCTACCTGTACAGGTTAATTTGGACCACGTAACGCACAATGGCTCTCTTCAAATTACAGGAAATTACAGCGGTGAGAAGGCAGACAAAAACCAAGACAGGCCCCTAAACTCGATTACAGTGGAAACCATATTTGAGAGATTGGCCAAGGGCCTCGGCTCAACAGGCATTGACTAGGCAGATTGTCAGACTGTTGAGCTTAGTAGGAAGACGCAGAGACACTTACACTTCAAAGAGTTCATATCTAGATATGTTGGCTGCTCCCCAATCTTTCAAGAAAAGATTGGTAGTGGCAAGGCAGAGGCAAAGGGATCAGAATTGTTCTTGCTTCCCAACCTTTAGGATTGGCGTGACATTCTAAAGGGAGATAGCCAAGCGAGATTTTTAGACGAGGACGAGCCGGACCCACCTGATGCGACAGTCACATTCATGAGAGAGGATGCCCTGGAGGAGATAGACCCTAGGTCTCCAACGAGACAAGGTAGCAAGGGAGAGTTGGAAGTTGACATATCTTCGTTCTTTACAGCAGCCGCAGCAGGATTGGGGAACAGAGATATAAATATATTAAAGACAAACAATAAGAATAAGGTTGAAAGGAAGTAGTGTGACAAGTAAACTCATGAACAGGATGGAAGAGAGGGGGATCACGTTCAGGACCTAGAGAATTCAGACGACAGGAAAGCGGAGCAGAACATCTAGGGAACAAACCATACAAATTTTCAGGACATGTGCAGGAATGATTCCAAGGAGAACCAGCATGTCATCAGGAACACAAGCAAAACCAAAATCCAATATTCCAGGGGGGAATGGGGATCAAGACTGTGTAGACTGAAGCGCCGGGCTGTGAACACGGGCTGTGTCACGGATGGATAAAATCCTTACTTGGAATGCCTGTGGCATTGGAAATCAATGCACTATGACAACTACAAAGCGAATTATCAAGGACCACAACCCTTGGGCGGTTGTCATCCTTGAGCCAATGTTGAGAGAGGAAAAGAGAGTGGGTATCGGCTTAGCCCAGGGCTACCACTTGTCTTTGTCGAATGGTAACGAAGGGGGTAAAATATGAGTGTTCTATAGAAATACTATTTCTTGTTCAGTAGTTAGCAAGTCTAGTCAGGCATTATCTATCTCGGTTAGTTTGCAAAATATTTCAGATCCTATTACTTTAACTTTTGTATATGCTAGCTGCGATCGACACATCAGGAGGACCTTGTGGGAAGAACTGGTTGCTCTGTCCAACACTGTCTCAGGGAGTTGGGCGGTTAGTGGCGATTTTAATGTTGTTGTAGGGGATGTTGAGAGAAGGAGCCATAGACAGCTGGATGCGGCAACTTCCTTCGAATTCTCTGAGGCGATCAATAATGCGGGGCTGATTGATGCGGTATTCTCGGGAAATCAGTTCACGTGGACCAATAACCAAGTAGGTGCATCCAGGGTGTGGCTGAGATTAGACAAAGTGCTGATCAATGCCGCTTGGTCCTCCTTCTTCCCTACGTTTCAGGTCAAGCATCTGCCTAGGATCAACTCCAACCACGCGCCTCTCCTTTTGGACTGCCCTCCGGCGGTGGCCAGTGGACCGAAGCCGTTCCGATTTCAGTGGATGTGGATCCAGCATGAATCTTTTTAGTAGGTGATTGTTGAATCATGGAAGAAGGCCGAATCCTCCCACCCGGTCTATAATGTTCTTGCAAAACTCAAGGTAGTCAAGCAGGATTTAAAAGAGTGGAATAAGAATGTGTTTGGGAATATTTTCGAGCAGGTAAGGGAGGCTGAGGCTAAGCTGGCTGATCTAGAGCTGAGATGTCAGGGTTTGGCAGCGGATTCAGGGCCTTCTCTGGAAATGCAAAATGAGGTAATCTCAGTGTCAGAGAAGCTTAGACAGTTAGAACAGATGCAGGAGATTTTTTGGAAATAAAAATCCAAAGTAAATTGGCTGAGTGATGGGGATAGGAATACTCGCTTTTTTCATGCCTCATCACTGAAAAGCATCGCAAAGCTTCTATTGTTCCATTCACCTCGAATCGGGGCTGGTTCTTGAAGATGCGGCTGCCATTCAGCAGGCAGCGGTGGAGTTTTTCAGCCACCAATTCTCAGCTACAACCGTTGCGCCTGATTCTAGGATCTTAGATGTCATTCCGTCTTTACTTACACAACGTCAGAATACCATGTTAATGGAGCAGCCGATAATGCTTGAAGTGAAAAAAGCAGTTTTACAAATGCCGGTTAACAGGGCCGTAGGGCCTGATGGTTTTTCAGCGGCATTTTTTTCTTCTTGCTGGGATGTTGTAGCGCAGGATATTCATAAAGCAGTGGTGTTTTTCTTCCAAGGAGGTAATCTACTTAGAGCTGTCTTTACAACTCTGATTTGTCTTATTCCAAAGGCGCAATCCCTGAAGAAGTTTACTGATTATCATCCCATCAACCTCTGTAATTGCCTATGCAAGATATTTGCTAAAGTTATGGCTTATAGGCTGAATCTTTTCCTTCCTTTGCTGATTTCTAGTGAGCAAGGTGCCTTTGTCCCAAGTAGGTTCATCGTAGAGAATATAACCCTCGGTCAAGAATTATTTCATGATATCTCCAGGAAAGTTAGAGGGGGGAATTTGGTGGTGAAGCTAGATATGGAAAAGGCCTATGATAAGGTAAATTGAGAATTCTTGAAGCAAGTCCTCCGTCGTTTTGGGTTCAGCAATGCGTGGGTTGATTTGGTTGAAATGTGTTAGGGGAACAATTGGTTCTCGGTTTTGATTAACGGGGAAGCCCGAGGTTTCTTCAAATCGTTTAGAGGGTTGAGGCAGGGAGACCCCCTCTCTCCTGCTCTCTTCATTCTCTCGGCTGAGGTGCTTAGCAGAGGCCTCAAACAGTTGTTGGATCAGTGCAGGTGCATGCCGTTTAATAGCCGCAGGGGATGCCCCGCAATCTCCCATCTATTGTATGCTAATGATACGTTGCTCTTCCTTAACAGCAGTCTGGCTACCCTCCGTGCAACGAGGCAATTTCTGGACGCTTATCAGGCGGTGTCAGGCCAATGTATCAACCTCCACAAAAGCTCCTTTGTCTGTTCAAACAAAATTCAACAGGCTAGGATCAGAACAATTGAAAACACCATTGGTATCTTAAAGGCCTGTTCTCCTTTTACGTATCTAGGGGTTCCAATTGCGATTGGTAGACAAAAATCTAGTGCTTTCCGTCCACTGATGGAGAGAATTGAAGGCAGGATTAGAGGGTGGCAGGCTAGGATTCTTTCTCAGGCGAGAAGAGCGGTGCTAATAAAGCACGTGCTAACTAGTATTCCTATACATTCTCTAGCTACTACCCATGTCCCCATTCAGGTGCTGAGAGCTTTGGAAGCGATGTTCGCGAATTTCTTTGTGTGTGCTTGAATGTTCATTTCTCTATTGCTTGTTTGATTCGTGTTAGAGGTTGCTTTTATGCCCAACAAGTGGCATCTACGCACAATAAGTGGTGTTAGAGCATAGGCTTCTCTGTTTGGTTATTAGATTGAACCTATAGATATGGCATAGAAGGAATCATATATAAAATTCAAGATGGAGAAAATCACACGTAAAAATAATTTTGAATTATGGAAGTTGAAGATGAAAGCCTTCCTAATTTAGCGGGGGAGGCACTCCTTGAGAAAGTGCATCGTCTTGAAACTATGAAAGAAGAGGATTACGATGAAGTTGATCATAGGGCAATTTGCACAATACAATTGTGCTTGGTTGATAAAGTCTTTTATAATGTCATTAATGAGACAGCTACTGTAAGATTATGATCAGAGATAGAGAATATCTGCATGACAAAGTTATTCTTCAATTGTCTATTTCTCAAGAGACAGCTTTATACTCTAAAGATGATGAAAAGGTCGAATCTCTCTAAGCACAATAAGTTCTTCAATAAATTGCTTTGTAAGTTGATAAGCATAAAGATGAAGATTGTTGAAGAAGATAAAGCCCTAATTTTACTAACTTCTCTTTCAGAGTCTAATAAGTATCTGGTTGATATTCTCTTTTTTTTTTTTGACATTTTTTTTTTAAAAATAAACACTTGTTTCATTAAACTAAATGGCTGCTTTATAAAAAAACATCCAATTTCGGGCTAGACCTTTATTACAAAAGGATAGAGGAGGCAGCCTATCATATCTTCAAAATGAAAAAAAAACAAAAAGGTTGGGTAAAGACTCGTTTCGGTTCTTTAACTATGCCTAGACCCACTTAGTGGAGAAATAGTTCCCCTTTGATCATCAGTGGGAGCTCCTGAAGTTGCTCGAAATCCTTGTCCGATTGGTTTCTGCTGCCCAAATTGGCCAGCCCATTAGCCACTCTGTTTGCTTCCCTCATGATGTGCTGAATTGAGATGTTGGCTTTCCCCTGTATAGTTTTTATCGTCCTCTTCCAGTAGAAGGTGCTCCATGGGCTAAGACTTGTGTTTGAAAAGACGCTTACAACTGCTTCCGAGTCACTTTCAATTTCAATTGAGGTGAATCCTTTCTCCAAACATAGGTCCAACCCATCCAACATTGCTTTTACTTTAGCTTGGAAGTTCGATCTGATGCCATAACCTCTCGAGAAAGCAAAAATCAACTCACCTTTATCGTTTCTATACACTCCCCTACTTCCTTAAGGGCCTGCGTTTCCCCTAGAGGACCCGTCTACATTCAATTTCACCCAACCTACCACTCGCCTTTTCCATTTGATAATGCAAAGGGGTTTGATTCTACCTTGATTAGGTTGGATGCCCAAGTCTTGCGGTGCCTCGATGTTGCTAACACTTTTGCTTGGTGGAAAATGTTGAGCTGATGACATCGAACCATCTCCGAATTTTAGCTATAGAGTTGATTGCGTTCATCTGGGTTTCATCAAACCATTTCCTTTTTCTAGTGTTACAGATCTCCCAAAATATTAGTTGGGGAGCTATCCCTCGGAGGATACCGATGCTTGAGATATCATAAGCCAAGCTCCACCAATGAGAAGCTCGACAAGCTGCCGACTGGCCTTCAAGAAGGGAGACTGATAGGAGGGATGAGAAATTTTGCCAAATGCATGATGCGAACTTACCTTTCGTAAAGAGGTGATCCAGGGACTCCTCTTGGCGGCTATCTGCGTCTTCACAACATGTGCAACAAGAGGCTAGAATTGCTCCCTTTCTTTTTACATTGATATCTACTAGGACTGCTTCATATAAGATTTTCCAGACGAAGATAGAAATTTTCGGTGGCAATCTGTTATGCCAAACCTACTTAGCCCACTTCCTTCTATCTCTAGCCGAGCGAACCATCTTCCAAGTCGATTTCACTGCCAATTTACCTGACGCTTCCCCTGTCCAAATGACTTGGTCCTTGCCTGTATGGGTTATAATTCCCTCATCCCGAATATGTTTTTGGACACAAGGTGGGATGAGGGAGGATAATGTAGAATTCGAAAGGAAACCACAAATCCTAATCACCTCTTTTATTTTTCTTTGGAGGAGGCATTGGATCATCTACCCTGTGAGGCAGTCTTTGAGAAGACTAAGCCCCGTCCAATTGGTGGTCTAAAGGTTACTGTTACCATTTACCACCAACAACCAAGAGTTAGCTTCCACCAGATCGATTTAGTTTGAGATTTCTTTCCAATATCGAGATGCAGATGCTCTGATTGGATCACCTGTTGAATGAGCTTCCACCCTATATTTGGCTCTCATGAAAATGGCCCATAGACTATTTATGTGGTCGTAGCTCGAAGTCCATGCCATTTTCATTCTAAAAGTTGTTATAACATCCTTGAGAGATTTAACTCCCAGCTCACCTTCTTCTTTAGGAGCTGATATCTTATTTCATCTAATCCAGTGCTAATTTTTCTTTCATTTGGTCCATCCCCAGAAAAAATCTGCCATTCCTTTTTCAATTTCCTTTAAGGTTCCTTTTGGCACTTCTGTCGCCGTTAACGTGTGATTTGGGATGCTGCTTAACACATGTTTGATGAGAACGACTCTACCAGTTTGGTTTAAGAATCAACCTTTCCACCCTGATGTTCTGAGCAGAATTTTGTCAACCATGGGCTGAAAATGGGCTTTCTTAGTTCAACTTCTTATCAGGGGGACCCTAAGTAGATTAAATTTTTTGAAGCTCTTGTTATCCCTGTCAAAGTTTTAATATTTCTTGCGCGACTTTCAGCCATGTTGGATGGGACGAGGAGGTTGCTTTTTTCGTTTGTTTAACTTCAATATTGACATTTCACACAATTTATTGAGTATCTTTAGAACTTCCTGCAGAGATTTAATGCTTTCATTATTGAATATGATGGTATCATCTATGAACAAGAGGTGGGTAATGATCTGGCCAGTTTGGAAGTCTTTTATGGCGTGCACCTACCCCTTTCTACATGAGCATTGTTGAGAGAATCCGTCAGTAGGATGAACAGACTGGGTAATATCAGATCACCTTGACTCAGACCCCTTTCCGATTTGAAGAAATCGCAACCCTCGCCATTTATTAGCATAGAAAACCAAACACCCATCCAACAGTTTTCAGTTAGCCCAACCCATTGCTGGTTAAAGCCGAATTGGAGGAGCACTGCTTTGAGGAACATCCAGTCTACCCTATCATAGGCATTTTTCAAATCTAGCTTCAAGATAATGTTGTCGCCTCTCACTTTCTTATTTATGTCTCACTGTAGTTCTTATGCTAGAGCAATGCTTTCTGAAATTGATCTACCTTGGACAAAAGCAGCTTGTTCTTTCGATATCAACTTTGGAAGGATAGCATTTAGTCTAGCTGCAATGATCTTAGAAAATACCGTATACATACAGTTACATAAACTAATAAGGTGAAAATCAGAAAAATAAAATAAAATTGGAGATTGGATTTTGGGTATAAGGCAAATAAGAGAGGATTGAAAGGCTCTTGGAATCTTACCTCTATCTGGTTGATATTCTATGCTATGGAAGGGACACCTTAGACTTGAAAACCGTTATCTAAGTCCTTAAGTCAAAGCAGATGAGAAAGAATAGCAGAGCCGAAGGTACTTCTATAAATGCAATGTTTACTCAGAAAAGATCGTTTGAGCGAGAGAATGGAAAGTCACAATATAGATCCAAGTTGAAAGACAATGACAATTCGAAGTGTTAGAATTGTCAAAGGATGGAAGATATGAACAATGACACTCTCTATCCTAAAACCCACTAGGGGAGAATTTGGATGATTCCCTGAAAGAAGTCAATTCAACCAAAATCTAGTGAAGGATCAATTAGTTGTAACGTGTTGTCGGTGTTTAAGGTCATTCACTTCTATCATGAGTAAATTTTGGATATGGGAGTATACCATATGTGTCCTCATTAGTGCTGGTTTACCACATATAGCAAGTATGATGGTGGCCTAGTTCTTATCGGGTAAAAGGGTATATATTGTATAATCGGGTTTCATGAAAGATCATATTTAGCTAGAACGTCAAGTTTGATTAAGGTTCCTTGTTTCGAAATATGAGCACAAGGAAATGAAAAAGTCAATGATTGATGTCGAAACAGACAAGGGTGAAACACTTGAAAAAGCGGAGCCACAATAAGAGGTACATGAAGAGTTGGAACAGTCACCAGTCAGGAGAAATCCACCAAGGAATCATAAGGTACTGTTGAGATACAGGGATGAATCAAATATTACATTTACTCTCATTACAGATGAGGGGAATCAGTTTATTTTTCAGGAAACATTAGAAGACAAAGATACTGAGAAGTCAATGACAATGATACATGATGAGATGGAATCTCTGCACAAGAATGAAACATGAGAGCTGGTTGAGCTACTTATTGTGAAACAAGTGATCAGTTTGTAAGTATATTTTTTAGAAGAAACTGGATAAGTACAAGTCTAGATTAGTAGTGAAGGGTTATGTTCAGAACGAGAGTGTCGACTTCAGTAAAATATTCACGTTAGTGGTAAAATAAGTATCTATCAAATTTGTATTAGCTTTTATTGCCCAATACAATATGGAACTGCAACAGTTGGATGTGAACATTTCTTTTCTACATTGGGAACTAGAAGAGTAGATCTACATGAATCCACCCGAAAGGTTCGAGGTACAGGGAAAGAAGAATATGCTTGCAAGTTAAAGAGGTCATTGTACAGCCTAAAACAATCACCTATGCAGTGGTACAAGAAATTTGATTCTTTTATGTTGAGCCAATGGTTTATTATAAGCGAATTTGGTCATTGTGTCTATTTTAGAGCGCTAAATTATGCAAAATTCATTATTCTAATGTTGTATGTTAATGATATCTTATCGCCAGCCACAACATGTTTGAAATCAACATACTTAAGGTTTATTTATCTAAGACATTGGTGATGAAATATCTCAGGGCTATAAAAAGAATTCTTAGCATCGATATATACAAAGAAAGGGAAATAAGCATGCTATGATTGTCTCAGGAGGAATATCTAGAGAAGATCTTATTCAAGTTTAGACTGGAAAAAACTAAACATGTTAGAACTCCCTACGTGGCTCAGTTTCAACTTTCTTCATACTTATATCCTACATCTGATGAAGAATAGTGGTATATATCTTGTGTGCCCTAATCGAGTGTGGTTGGAGGTCTTATGTATATCACAGTCTGTATTAGACCAAATATTTCACATGAGGTGAGTGTTGTGATCAAATATATGTCAAACCCAAGCAAGCAATACTAGGAAGCTGTGAAATGACTACTTTGTTATATACAAGGTATGGCAAACCACGTCTTGGCATTCAGTAATTCTAATGAGAAACTTCTAGGCTGTGTGGATGTCGATTATACAAGGAATGTAGTAATAGAATATCGACTTTCAATTACTCGTTCATGTTAATGATTGGAGTCATTAGTCGGATGTCAAAGCTTCAATCTATGGTTGCACTTTTCACAACTGAAGCTAAATATATAGTAGTAACAAAAGTATTTAAGGAAATGGTTTCGTTTAAAGGAATGATGAATGAATTCAGACTTTATTAGGAAGTCATGCCTATGCATTGAGTCAGTAAGAGTGCTATCAACTTGGCAAAGAACCCAGTGTATCACTCCTAAACTAAATACATTAATGTTCATCATCATTTTATTTGATAGATGCTAAAGGAATCTAATGTTACTCTTGAGAATATTCACACCAGCAAAAGTTTAATGAATATGCTTACAAAGGTTATTCCTATGGAAAAGTTAATGTTTTGCTCGACTTCCCTAGGCTTGGTGAAGAAAAAATGAACACAGAGTGTGCACAAGCGATGATGGCATTATATTATAGTTTAGAGGTGATGATAGCAACTTGGAAAAATTGAGCTGGAAGATTAAATCCATGATAGAGGTTGTTGATCGAATGCCTTTAATCTCAATGCTAGAAAAAAGTTGTCGATTTGATCGACAACTACGTCGATTCGATCAACAAACCCGATTTTACTCCAGATAGCATGTTGGATGTTTTTGGACGTTATTAATTCAATCGACAGAGGTGTCGATTTGATTTATGGAGTGTCAAGTATATCGATTCAATCGGTAGATGTGTCAGTTTTACATAAGCGTGGGTTTTGTTTCGTAATCCTGTAGGGGGTATTTAAGTAACCTTGTATTTTCAATTAGGTTTTGAAGGGGATTCTAGGGTTTTTTCCATCTCTAAGTTGCTCAATCTCTTGTAACCTTTTGATTATAGTGGATTGATCATCATTTTATGTCATGGTTTTAAAGGGGATTCTAGGGTTTTGAAGGGGATTCTAGGGTCTTTTCCATCTCTAAGTTGCTCAATCTCTTGTAACCTTTTGATTATAGTGGATTGATCATCACTTTATGTCATGGTTTTTTCTCACAAATGGTCCATACAAAAATATTTGGGTTCCGTATATGCTTGGATTCTTGTTTCTCTGTTGTTTGTCTGATTCATATCTAAGGTTGCTTCCATGCACAATGAGTGGTGTCTGCACACTACATGTCCCTACAGTTGAACTGTCACAATCACTAAAACATTAGTGTTGCTTGCATGCGATGCTACTCTAAATGAGCATTGCTAAAGAAATTTGCACTAGAGGTTGAAGACGTGATTGACAAGATAGGCATTAAGGGGTTGTGCAAGCAAGCCCTATGTCGTTCATGAGCTGTATGTGCCTACTATTAGCATGTTCTCCCTCAAGAGTTTTGAGGTTGCTCCACTCATTAAGTGCATTACGATGAATATAGGTCCTTGGTATGTAATTATAAAAATCTATTTTCTCATGTCTCTTCCCTACCACACGAGTTAAGGGTCCTTTTTTGTGCTCATGGATTTTTATAATGGACCTTTCGGATGACATATTACACAAGTGTTAAGAATCATCTCTACAACCTCTTCTTTTGCAAATAAAAAACTAAGCTCTATGTTGTAAGCTTAGATTCATCACCCCAACAAAGAACAAAAACATTCGTAGTTTAACAAGAGTGGCAGATAGTGGAACTTGTTTGGGGGCATGGGCTGCTAAAAAACATGATGAGCATTGAAACCCTAATTTGAACCACAACCCATGGACCCATGATCCAATCACCACCCATTTCCTAATTGGGTTTAAAATTTTCTAACAGATGGTCCCACCTGTCGACAAATCATTGGGCCCAAGCACCACACGTTCATCCCATTTAGTTAAGGGCTTTTATTACATACACATTAATTAATTTTTATAAGATTTAAGAATAGAAACCTTTTATTAATACTCAATACTTGTTGGGGGACCGCGGAAGCATACAGAGATGAATCAAGCAAAGTATTTCAATTGCACAATCAAGCCCAATCATAAAGACTCCAAATTTAATGTGGAAAAACCCTTGCGGAAAAATAAATAAATTAAACCATAGCATAAAGCAATAGTAATGCACTATGAAAGTAAAAAATTTCAAGAGATAGAGATTACCTGATTTGAACATGCCTCGAATCACCCAAGTTATGCCCTTGAACGCCCCAAGAATTAATTAAAATACTCTTAGATACACCCAACTCCTGATTACACCCATATTTATAGACTCTAGGAAAATCATAATTGAAATAAGAAAGAAATCCTGCAAATACACAACTCTGCATAACTCTGAGCAATAGTTTGATGGCACCTTCGATGGGACTTCGATCGCATCGAACAACCTTCAATGTCATCAAACTAAAAACCAAAACGTTCCAACGATAAATCATGGATTTTTCAATTTTTTCCAATGGCATCGAGTAGGCCTTCAATGTCATTGAATAGCCTTCAATGGCATTGAACAACCTTTGATGGCATCGAACAGGACACCTAAAGTGTACAACAAACAACATGAAAAATTTTGGACTATTACAATGGCATTGAATCTGTCATCGACAGACCTGTTGATTTACAGATTTAAGACATCAGTCAACAATCTCCACCATGTCTTCAATCGCCATTCTTCATAGCTTTTTTTTTTCCTCGTCTCTAATTTCGCTTTGCATTATAGCTCTATCGTCACTTCTCATGCATCTTTGGTCTTCCTATTACGCCTTCGTCAAGCCCAAAGAAGTTGCACAAAACTTGAACTTCTATAAGGGAATCACCTTAGTGAGCATGTCCACCAGATTTACGCATATGTGAATCTTCTCTAGAGTTATGCCTCTTTCCTCAAGCACCTGTCAGATAAAATGGTGACACACATCAATATGTTTAGTATGTGTATGATAAACAGAGTTTTTAGCCAAATCGATCGCCCTTTCACTATCACAATTAACTGACATGGCCTCTTGTTGAAGTCTCAACTGATTTATCATCCCTCCCAACCAAATATCTTCCTTAAATGCCTCTGTCACTACCATGTACTCAGTTTTAATTTTTGAAAGAGCCACCACAGACTGAAGCTTCAATATCCAACTTATTACTCCGCCCGCTATCATGAATGAGCAACCTGGAGTCAACCTTATAGAATCTACACTGCCTGTATAATTAGAATCCACATAGCCTATTAACTTGGCTTCTGATTTCTCAAAAGATAAGACGCAGTCCAATGTACCTCGAATGTATCGAAGTAGCCATCTCACTTCTTCTTTTCTTGGTTAGATATATATCTACTAACAACACCAGCTGCATATTAAATATCTAGTCTAGTACAAACCGTCACATACATCAAACTACCAACCACATTCAAATAAGTTACACTAGACATCTCTTGCTTTTCTTCATTGATTTTAGGACACTATTCAAAAGAAAGCTTAAAATAAGTTACGTGAGGAACGCTGACCAGCTTTGCCTTGTCTATCCTATACTTCATCAATACCTTCACAATGTATTCCTTTTGAGATTACTAAAGATTGCTCCTTTTTCTTGTCTCTGTGTATATCTATGCCAAGAACCCTCTTTGCGGCACACGTATCTTTCATCTCGAATGTACCTGATAGTTGAGTCTTTAGTAAATCGATCTCAGACATGATATTATTGGCGATCAACATGTCATCAAAATACAATACTAGGATGATGAATTTTCCATCACTCAGTATCTTATAATAGACACAGTGTCACTCCTAATAAACTTTTAACTAACCATGAAAGAATCAAAATTTGCATACCACTACTTAGGTGATTGTTTCACACCGTACAACGACCTCTTCAACCTACAAACTTTGTTCTTTATTCATTTTATTTCGAATCTTTCTGGTTACTTCATGTAGATCCGCTCTTCCAATTCCCATGTAGGAAGGCAGACCGCATATTCATTTGTTCCAACGCGAGATCATATTGGGCAACCAGCGCCAACACGAATCTGATAGATACTTACTTCACAATCGGCGCGAATATCTCAGTGAAGTCCATACCTTCTTTCTGAGCATATTCTTTCACTACCAACATTGCCTTTTACCTAGTTTCTTCTTAAAGATCCACTTGCACTCGATCGTTTTATGACCAACGAGAAGCTCTACCAGCTCCCACGTCTCGTTCTTATACAAGGAGTCAATCTCATCATCCAGTGTTGTTTTTCACTTTTCAGTATTAGGCTCATCAAGAGCCTCCTAATCGAGTAGATGGATCCCCCTCATTTGTAATGAGGACATATGTGACATTTGAGTCATCCCTGTATCTCATTGGTAACCTACGATCCCAAGGTAGATTCCTTTTCACAGGTGGCTACTCCACCTACTCATGTACCTCTGTCTGCGTATCTGTATCAGACTGAGCATCATTTGTATCCACCAAAACGTTCACAATGAACTTTGTTAGTTCCTCTTGCTCATCTTTATGGAATAAGGATCCTTCATTGAATTTGATGTCACGACTAATGATGATTTTTCATGTGACTCAGTCATATAGCATGTACCCTTTCATACCACTCCATACTTCCTCTAGAATTTTACAATCAATGGTCATAGAAGGGGATTAATCACCAAGTAACAAGCCGTGTTAATGGCCCCAGTTCATATGTTCTTACCCAGCCCAGCATTGCTAATAATGCATTAGGCCCTCTCCAAGAGTGTCTGATTTATCCGCTCCACTACACTGTTTTACTTGGGTTTGTGGCGTACTGTATTTTGCATCCCTTCATCTTTACAGTAATGATTAAATTCACCTAAAGTAAACTCATCATCGTTATTTGTCCGTAGAACCTTCACCTTCTGCCTTGATTGTTTTCTAACCATTGCTTGAAGTTGATGAAAACATCATATTTATTTTTCATAAAATAAACCTACATTTTCCTATAGTAGTCATCAATGAACGTGATGAATCATGACGACCCTCCAACGGAAACCATGGGCGCCGACCCATATATATAAAAATACACATAATCAAGAATACCCTTACATATATGTTTATCAGATTTAAAAGATAACATTGTAAGTTTACCATATATATAATGCTCACATATACTTAAATTAAAACTTTTAAAAACTGAAATTAAACAATGATCAGAAAGTATCTTCATGCCCCGCTCGCTCATGTGACCCAAGTGTCCATGCCACATACGTGCAGACATCGAATCCGTTATAGCCGTTGCAGCTCCACCTGATGTAGTACTCCTGATCAACCTATAAAGGTTATTGCTCCTCTGTGCATTCATGACAATGAGTGCCCCCTTTCAAACTTTAAGGACACCATTGAAACTGGTGAATCTGCACCCAAGCGCCTCGAGTGCACTAAGAGATATCAAGCTCTTCCTCATATCAGGAACGTGTCTCACCTCGGTCAAGGTACAGTTCATCTCATCAAACATCTTGATGCACAACGATCCAATACTAACCACATTACAACCATTATCATTGTCCATAAATACCTGGTCACCATTGCACTCTCTATAACTAGTGAACCAACTCCAATGAAGAGTCATGTAATATGATGCCCCAATATCCAAAATCCGCTCATTCTTACAATCATCATATAAGTGTCCAACGGTGGACACTGACAACTCGTCACTTCCACTCGTGCCTCCATCAGACGTAACAATGTTGGCCTACTTGGAAGAAGCTTTTGAGTTCTCTTTTCTTGCCTTAGGATTTTTACAATCTTTCTTCATGTGCCTAGATATCCCACAGTTCTAGTACTTCAACTTTTTCTTGCCCTTGCCCTTGAATTTGGATCTTGATCGAGAAGATTCATTATCCCACTCATAATTACGCCCCCTCATAACCAATGCATCAATAGAGGCACACATGTCACCGCTTTTCTTTCTCATCGCCTTTCCTTAAAGGGCTGAGATAATGATATCGATAGTAAGGGTTGATCTACCAGTGCACAATGAGTCCTTGAATGACTTGTATGAAGCCGAGAGAGAGTTTAACAGATACATGTCTGATCTTCATCCTTTATCGTTTCCTCCGCATCTAATAATTTACAAATCATCTTGTTAAAGTTGTTAATATATGCCTCAATATTACCTCCCTCTGCTATCTTTATATTGAACAAATGAAGCTTCAAGTATAGGTGATTTTCAAGAGATTTCTCTGCATAAATGTCCTCTAACTTCACCCATAAACTTGCTGTAGTTTTCTCTCTCATGACATTGTAGTGGACCTTATCCGTTAGACACAATTGGATAAAGGTTCTTGCTTTCTTATCCATTTTCTTCCAATTATCATCTGTCATAGATTATGGTCACTCCTCAAGGATCGTATCATTCAAACCTTACTGAACTAAGAGACTGATCGTGTTGACCTTCCATAATTTAAAGTTAATTTTTCCAAAGTATTTCTCAACATCGAACTTAGGATTAACAGTCATTGATATCCTACTTTCATATTCAACCTACGCCTCAATGTTTTTCTCTGATACCCCTTGTTGAGGGACAGCGGAAGCACACAGAGATGAATTAAGCAAAGTATTCCAATTGCACAATCAAGCCCAATCACAAAGACTCCGAATTTAACATGGAAAAATCCATGTGATAAAAAAATCCATAGCACAGAGCGAAGGTAATACACTATGAAAGTAGAAAAATACAAGTGATAGATATTATCCAATTCGAACAAGCCTCTAATGTAACGTCTCGAAAAAATTCGCACAAAGAGCCGAGTACCACCTCAGGCAGAAATCTTTAATGAGTGAATCCTTTAGAAATTAGATGAAAATTAATTAAATAATAAATTAAATTAATCGGTGTATTATCTTGAATCACTATCTATATAAACTGCAAGACCTAAAACCATTATAATCACTAACTCAACATTACCTAAAAACGTAGGAGCAATCTAAAAACTTAGTTACTCTCGGGAGCACATTGAAACTCCGTATCGGACCTGGACCACCCGTCGAAATTTTGATTACTGAAAAACCATAAGGTTTTGATTGCCATACTGGGCTTGCCAAGCATTGCTGGAATCGAACCCAAATAGTATCCGAAAATGCACAACTTGAGCCCTGAGCAAAGTGTGTGAGAAATGCAAATATCTTTAGAAAAAAAAAACTTAAACTTAAGTGAATTGGACCATTCTCTTACGGGAAAAATTGAAGACTTCAGAACATAATATTCTGACCAAATTATACCCTTGGATCAGGAAAAATTTCCTACACATGTCAGTATACTTGTGGCCCTGATTGAGTGACGATGACTGTTGAACTGAAATAGGTCTGCCATGGTTGATCCATAAATCTGATCGGACCGAAACCTTAACTTGGCTTAAATCAATGGTTAGGAAACTTACTTCACACCGTATTCGAGTAATGGACCTCCAGATGAGTCCCGTTTGCATGAAACAGATACATTTTGGCTATAACCTAAGTATACCAGGGCCTTGGGGCCATTGGCATCAATTCTGAGCCTATATAAGGACCTTAAACCACCCCTCTCTCATCCCATACGAATTTTCTGTAACCCTAGGTGAGAGAAGAGATAACAGGAGAGAAAAAAGTGGATATCAAAGGGAGATCCTTGGAGTTTGCAACAGTACTTCTGTTCTGCTACTCCACACATCGAATCACCTTTACGTCTAGCTACTCAACTCATTTCAACTTCATTTTGGGTAAGAAATCTTAACCCTAATTTCGTTTTAGAAATCAAACAAAGGAAACGACGAAATAGCTAACCTATTTCCTAATTTAAGTAGCCGTTGTGCTGTAGACGGAAGCGTAGTGTACAAACCGAGTTCGTAATAAGCAAATCGAAGAAAGGTGCAGACTATAAATATTTAGGTTATGGTTTTTAAGGCTTTCAATGTCAGCGATGATTTATATCTGACTTGATTGCTGCCATATGATCCTACTTACGATGTATTCCGTAAACTATTAATGTGTGTGAACTATATGTGAATATAAAATGCATATTATGTGTTTGTTGAAATGTTCGAATGAAAGTAAAATTATGATTTACGCTTGCCATGACTATTAATCTAGAATACATATGTGTTGTATGTATAGCAACTCCTTTATGAAAGGATTTGCCAAAATATATGCTATAACTAATTTAGTTTGTGTATATAGTATTATGTAGCCTAAGTGTTTGATAAAATGTCTGAATGAGAAAGTGTTCGATAAATTGCTTCTAACAAGGGTGTTGAGATAGGATTCTCAACTACCTTGTCCACAGTAATAGTTTCTTGCATGTAATGTAATTTTCTACTACATGATTTATGGTTGAAATGCATATGTACAACGATAAGTTCAATGTGTTTGATAAAATGCTCGAATGAGATTTATATTTAAATTGTCCGTTAAATGTTGTTATGAATATCACATGTATCCACATGCTACGTTTAAGTATGTTTGGGACTACTACGTAGTCCAAGCAATCGGTAACGATTTTCGATTGAGTGGCTAAATTCATTTCGACACATTAGGTATGTTCAATGAATCTGAGCCATACGCTGATTGTTGACCGTGGTTAGGCCACGCGGAGTGCATACGCGCTCCATGCCAACCAATTCAACGTGCGCCCGTACCAATCGTACTTGTCAAATAACCCGATTGGCCTATTGTGTGTTTACCATGAATGGACACTACTGTTTGAATCTAAGGTACCACTTACCAATGTAAAACCCGTTTAACCATGGTACCAAGATCTGCTAAGACTCATGAGCCGGACATGGTAGTGTATGGGATACTGTGGTCAAGCTGTCAGCCTATGCTGGGGTGACGAGCCTCCCTGTAGCGACCAGTGAGCAACCCAAACTCGTGAGCCGACTATGGTGGTGTATAGGACACCATATTTGAGCTATCGGCCTACGTTCAGGTGATGAACCTCCCGTAGTGACCTCGAGTATAAATTAGGCCTATGTTAAGGTGACGAGCCTTCCGTACTGACCTCGAGTGTAAACTCATGAACTTGCCTATCCACTGCTTTTCAAATCAGGGGTGATGTTGCCCTATAACTTGCCTATCGTATGTGATTAACTAGGATTGATGACCTTAGATGGATCATCGTTTGGGTAAATGATATAAAGGAAGGTACCTTAGCTTCCCAAATCTGTTGTATGAATAAGTCTAACTAAGTACTTGGCTAACACTATCATGCATCACACTGCATTGCTTTGGTGAGGAAGTGCACATTGGGAGTTGCCATGCACGACCATGAGATGGTGTCGCTAAGGGAGCGTAGAAAAAGGCATGCATCATTATAGCATACCATTCCTGCATTTATAAGAGTACTTAGGACATGATAGTTATATTGCTTTATCATTATTGCTTGATTGAATTGATAACATATTAACCTTTGCCTTATAGTGAGCAGTCTTTTTTTGAAAAAAAACCTTTGCCTTATAGTACCACTAAGTTGATCACTCATTCCCACTCTGGAACGGTGTTTTAAAACACCAACCAGACTCTGTTGTAGATGTAGGTGGTGATGATGTCTACACTGCTGATTGGGATTTCATAGACGAGGAGGAGGAATTCTCCTATGTTCAGCTATCAGGCGGGTCTATGTAGTCCATGTACTGATCGATGGGATTACATGGACTTTAAGGATTAGATGGACAATTACATTTTATATTTTGTAAATTTTGGAACAATACATGTATATTTTCAGCCTGGTAATATACTCATACTTTACGGATTAAGAAACACTTATTTACCTTATATACTTATCTCAGTCTTCCACTTACTTAACTTAATCATCTATGGAGTATGATATGCTGATTTAATATAATCTTACTCATGTTTGATGCATTAATATGGACAACATTTAAACATCATTATCTATGTTGTATAAGTGATGCATTGGAACTCGGGAGTTGAGCTTTGCTCGACCCCCGATTTTCGAGGCGTTACAAGTTGGTATCAGAGCATGATTTGGATTAAACCGGACATGGGTTATGGTAACACGATGCACACTAACGTGCTTTGACTTAGGTGGGGGCGATAAAACATAGAAATGATCGTAGGATCCCAAGTTTCACTGACGGGCGAAACTGACCCTTGAAATGTGACCCGTATGCATCTGTGATCATGTGAAACGATTCCAAGTCCTTTTTAGACCATCAATCGATGGGTTTGGATGATAGTTCAGCGCATCCCTTACTCAAATGACCTGAAAAATGCGAATACGCACTCGATGGGGCCCGAAACCACCTCGAACGGACGATAGGGCTCAAACCACGCAAATCGGTGGAACCCAGGGTGTCCCTCGTACATTTCTGGCACCCCGAGAGTGTGGTGACCACCGCCTAGGGGCGGCGTCACCCCGCCGACCTCGGCACACCGCACCTCGGTCCAGCTGGCCGCGGCTGGCCCATGGGTCCGGTGGCCCGCCGCCCCTCTCTAACTCATGTGGGTCCCCCCACGTGTGGGACCACTTCATTTACCCCCATTTGCTTCATTTTTCTTCATTAATTTCACCCCTCCTAGCTCTCAAAATCCCACAAAAACTTCATTTTCCCTCTCAAATCTTCATTTCATTCTTCATCTTCTTCATCTTCTTCAATACACTTACACCCACCACCATTTTCCTCAAAACCTATCACCTACCACCTTCTATCTCTCTACTTCCTCTCATTTGAGCACACAAATCCCTCTTTGTGTCTCATAGAACCCAAAACCCACTAACTTACCTCACCTTGCAAGCTTCTCCAACCCTATGGCCCTCTTTGAGATAGTGGCCATCGTATTCTCGCTCTCCACACTCCTTTCTCTCATGGGAAAGAGAAGTGCGTCCACCGATGAAGCCGGGCCTAGCTGCCTGACCCGTCCAAAGAAGAACGCAGGCGCTGAAGCAAGCACAAGCACCGCCCAAGAATGGAGGATGAAGTGGGATCTCGATCCCTAGATTCCACTCGAAAGAGTTCTACCGACGGGCATCAGACAAGGTAAGTTTTGTGGCCATAGAGTTGTGTTTGAAGCACATGTGGATGAAAGCCTATTTGGGATATATCCGGTAATGGACCTCTTGTTGGAATCTGGGTGGGGTCCCATATTTGAAGGCAAGTCCCATACATGTAAGAACACGGTCCCAGTCTTCTATGCCCACATAAAGGATCCACTACTGGAGCCTCTACAGTTCACTATTTCCGTAGGAAGGCGGGAAGCAATAGTCAATGTGGATGTGATGGCCCGAATTATAGGAATCCCACGTGGTGAAGTGCATGCTAATGAATCCCACCTCAAGAGTATGTGAGAAAGAGATCGCCGTACGCAGTTTCTTTGTGGCCGACTGGTTCATTAGAAGCGAGGCAATTGCCTCCCATCGACCAAATTGACTGATGATTTTCGCCTACTCCACCACATTTTCACATATAATGTGTATCCTAGGTGGGGCAACGGAAAAGGCCAAGCTATATGTCCTAGAGGGGGGGGGGGAGGGTTTGAATAGGACTACGCCAAATTAAAAATAAAATGGGCGGAATAAATTTAAACAATAGCCTTACAATTATAAATCAATTATCAATGCTAAAATTAAATCACCTTAATACATAAGTATTGAGAGGTTGATACAAATTCAGTTCTAAGGACAACCTTACACCATAATAAACAAGGGCTTATGGTAGGACAACCTTATTTCTAGAACTTCTTTTAGATCAAGAACTCAATTTTAATAAAGATAAATGAATAGTAGAGAATTGAAATTAAATGCAGAAATGTAAATCTAATTTATTACAACAATCTCCACACTTGCTTGAAATGTAAATCATTACAACATTCACATCCACATGTACATTCCACACAATTAAATGATAAAAGATATGAAAATTAAGCAAGCATTCAATGCACAAGACAAAGAGTTATAGTGGTTCGCCTCTGTGTACACCAACTGTTCTTCAACAGCAACACAGAATGCTACTCTACTCCTAATATCCTCACACAGGGGATATTAGCGCTCACTATCAAATAGGTTTTCACAGGTTCACCCAAAACTTTTACAATTGTGTCTTTTTAACTTGGGCTTACACAATCCAAAAACCCACACTTCTGAGTTATTTGGCTCTCCTCAGATAACCACATAATTTGAGATTTTTCTGGCGAATCCCAAACAAAAACCAAAAAGGAATGGAATTTACAGAATTGTAAAATACCTGGATTTCTTCTCTTGTAGCTGCCCAGAAAAACCAATTGGAGTAGATGTTGAATATAGAAGTTTAATGTCCACAACTCACTTTAATATGGTTCTAAGTTGTAATTGATTTTAGATTTAAACCAGTTGGGCGTAGATATATTTGATTTTGATTCCAAGAAGAAGGAATAAGTCAATTCCTCTTTTCAAATTAGATTGGAATACAGAAACAAAATCAAATTAAATAAGCTATCAAAAAGAGAAAGAAATTATACACGAAATAGCTTAAAAATAAACACAAACTTATCTCAGAGTGGAGCCTTGAATTCACTTAATATTTAATGAAAAACTCTGAAATTCATGTGCTATTTATAGCAAAAGAAATTCATCTTCGAATGGTCCTAGGGGCACCACAACTGGTCTTGAAATAAACTGATTTTTGAATTTTTGAGCGCGATCGCATCAGACCGTTTCACGACCGGTCGTAGGTAGTTCACGACTGGTCGAAAGCAGTCCACGACCGGTCGAGACCCCTCTACGACTGGTCGTGCGACCCTTGATTTAGTCACTGGAGTTTGAGTCGAAGCATTACGACTGGTCGAAGGTCGAGTCGAGACCATCTCACGACCGGTCGAGCAGACTCTAGGACTGGTCGTAGGAACACCCAAAAAATTTGATAAATTGTAACCATTTTAGGACTGGTCTTAGAATTTCTTAGACTGGTCGAGACAGTACTAGGACTGGCCGAACAGGGTCTAGGACTGGTCTTAGAGTAGACCAAACTCATGTAATAATATTCATTTGGATTATGTATCTAAAGTGACCTAACCTAAGGTCAATCTAATGGTCTATCAAACCTGAAACATCAAGTATGGACATTGAACACTTCATTGGCTTAGACTTTGATCTTTATGAAGCTTGATTTCTTCACGATGTAGTTGACTACTTCAGAAGCTTCAATGTAACTTTAAGTTGTACTTGAGTCCCGCATTTAGATTTGAATCTTGAACTTGCACTTGAACTTGAGTCTTGACCCGGAGTTCTCTCTTCATATTATAGCTTGAATTATCATGAAGCTTGAAGAATTCTTTGAGCTAGACTCCAAGTGTTGACGAGGTGTCTCGAACAAATTTATCAAGATATAAACACACAACATACGGAGACGTTTTGACACACAAAATTTGACAATCAAAGAGGAATCAAATCATAGCACTTACAATCTCCCCCTTTGTCAAATTTGTGACAAAACACATCTCATACTTCAATAAGATAAGCATCACATTATATAATAACGAATCATGCACCAGTTGATAAGCATCACATTATATAATAACGAATTATGCACCAGTTGTTAACTGAGACAACTCAACTCTCCCTGTCAACGCAAAATCAACTCCCCCTGAGTTAATACATCTCAACTCCCTCTGAGTAGGTATATATCATATCAATCATATCTCATAAATAGAATGCACACATTCTCCCCCTTTTTATCAAAATATGACAAAGGAAGAACCAAAAATAGGACATGAAAGACAGAATAAGAGATATCAACTCAGAAAGATAGAATAATAAAAAGTGCAGAGTAAATAACAAAACAAGAGAAGTTTGCAAGGTGAGTCAGAGTACATATTAAGTGATGTTTTAAGACCGTAATCCACACAACTAAGAAACGAAACTTAGTAAACTTGATACAGACCAAAGATTAAACATTCTCAATTGGAACCAGATGATGGAGCAGGAATGTTAGGATCACTTTGGTGAAGGCTCTTCTGTAAGCGCCTAAAATATTTGCGCATATTTTTAAATTGTTGATTGTGCCCAACATTCATCTGTTCTACTTTTTCCTCTAATGCAGTAAGACGTGCATTGAAATCAGATGGTTCAAAGTTTGGATCATTTCTAGAATCAGAATCAATTTCATTAAAAATATCATCCATGTCAATATCATCGGCCGACAACTCATCACCTTCGACACCCATCTCAGCTTCAGCAGCAGCATCACCCGTATCAACATCAACTTGACCAGGAAAAAGCTCCAACTTCATCTTATTCAGGTTGGAATTGTTAAATATGAGGTGTCTGATAGGAGCCTCACCGACGGGCATAGCGACTAACATGTGAGTGGCTAATACATTTAACAGATATCCAAAAGGAATATCACCATGACCAGGATTACTACGAATTTGTATGATAGAGGAACAAATCAAGGAGGGCAAACAGATGTTAGCACCGGTAATGATCGAGTACAAAATACGAACCATAAACAGAGTCAACTCAGTCTTGTTTCCAGAGCGGGGATACAGGTTAGAAGTGAAGATACGATGCAAAACTCTATATTTGGGTAACAAGTATCTGGTTTTGAGGGCATTTCTATTTATAGTCCATGGAGCATTCATATTACACAAAGCTCTAGTAAAAATACGTTTTTCAGATTCTGACACTTTCTCAGTAAGAGCACTAGGATGAACACCATCATCATTTACTTGAATATTCATAAGGCCGGAAATTAATTGTCGATCAACATGAAACGACCCTTCTCTAGTATCAATAGTAAAAGTCAGTTGCTCAGCAGAGAAATCAGATATACATGCAACCATGGCTTGTGCTATGGACTGATATGCCGGTCCACCCTAGCGTAAAATGTTTTCCCAACCTACAGATTGAAGGAGAGGAAGGAGACCATATGGAGCAATATGATTTAAATCAACAGTTTTTTCAATAATAATATTACACATATGCAGGTCACATACATGCGGAGGATCATCTTCAAGATCCCTAAGATGATGTTTAGTGATTGCATTTGAACGAGAAGATGTACCTCTATGAATTTTCTTTTTACCTCTAAATTCCATACTCTTGAAGAAACGAAAGAAAGTTCAAGAAAATAGAGATGTGTTTTTCTAGATTTAGCAAAAAAGAAGAAGAACCCAACAAGTTAAAATTTATAGGAAATAGACACCAATAATCAAGAAAATTAAGAGTAAAGATTAAGATTCTCCAAGGAAATAAGAAAAAATCACTCTAACTTGGAGGAATTGAACACAAGGGTTCGACTAGTCGACGCTCGGCTCGTTGGTGAGGAGGGTTAGAATGAATAAGAAACCAGTTTTTCCCAAATTAAAAAGGGCATCGCTCACACGACCGGTCTTGGGATATACTCGACCGGTCGTAGCAAGACTAGTCGAGCACGTATTCGACCGGTCTTAGACCAGAGAGAAAAAAATATGCAATTTTCACAAAATTTTAAAATTTAAATTAATAATATATTAACATCATATACAATATGATACAAAAGTGCATGATCAATCATTTAAATTTGCATATACCAAGATCAAATTTCAATTTGTTAAATCTGCTTTTGTCGAGCGGTTTAGTGAAAATGTCAACAAGTTGAGTCTCGGTAGGAATATATTCTAAAGATATTATTTTTTCTTCTACTAATTCACGAATGTAATGAAATCGAATGTCAATGTGCTTAGTACGTGAATGCTAGATTGGGTTTTTTGAAATATTTATCGCACTGGAATTATCACAGTATAAAACCATAGTCTTGTGCGATTCCATAATCACTACTCAACATACGTTTCATCCAAACCAACTGAGTACAAGCATTTCCTGTTGCAATATATTCTGCCTCAGCAGTTGAGAGTGATATGGAACTTTGTTTCTTACTAAACCAAGAAACCAGACAGTTTCCAATGTAAAAGCAACCACCGTTGGTTGATTTTCTATCATCTATATTTCCTGCCCAGTTAGCATCCGAATACCCAGCCAATTGAACACTAGAATCATAGGGATACCAAAGACCCAGATTAACTGAACTTGCGACATATCGAATAATTCGTTTAACAACAGTAAAGTGTGATTCTTTAGGATTAGACTGATATCTAGCACAAATTTCAACACTTAAAGCAATATTAAGTCTACTTGCAGTTAGGTAAAGTAGGCTACCTATCATACTACGATACAATTTAGGATCTACATCTTTATTTGTAGAGTCTTTGGAGAGTCTTAGAGTTGTACTCATAGGAGTATCAAAGTTCTTACCATTTTTAAATCCGAATCTTTTAATCAAGTTTAATGCATACTTAGTTTGTGAAATAAAAATTCCATCAGATTGCTGTTTTACTTGCAACCCTAGGAAATAATTTAATTCACCAACCATGCTCATTTCGAATTCAGATTTCATTAGATCTGCAAATTCAATAGTCATGTTAGTACAAGTTGATCCATAAATTATATCATTAACATAGATTTGAACCATTAAGATATCATCATTATGTTTCTTAACAAAGAGCATCTTATCGACACTACCCATCTGAAACTTGTGACTTAGTAAGAACTTAGTCAATTTTTCATACCATGCTCTAGGAGCTTGTTTCAGACCATAGAGAGCCTTTTTAAGGCGGTATACATGATTGGTAAGCTTAGGGTCTTCAAACTCAGTCTATTGTTCAACATATACCTCTTCATGTAGGACGCCATTCAAAAATGCGCTCTTTACATGCAATAGATATGAAAAGTCTGATAGATTCAAGGCAAGCAACTGGGGCAAAAGTTTCATTATAATCAATCCCTTCAATTTGTGTGTACCCTTGCACAACTAGTCTTGCCTTGTTTCGAATGATATTTCCCAATTCATCAGACTCGTTTTTAAAAATCCATTTTGTTCCAATAATATATTTATCTTTAGGTCTAGGAACAAGGTGCCAGACATCATTTCTGACAAACTGATTAAGTTCTTCCTGCATAGCAATTGTCCAGTTTTTATCAGAAAGTGCTTCTTTCACGTTAACCGGTTCTATCTGGGATGTAAAGCATACGTAGTTACATATGTCCTCTAATTGTCTAGGAGTGCACACACCAGTGAGAGGGTTTTCAAGTATTTGATTAGTTGGATGATCTTTAACAGTTCTTAATTCAGAATTAGTTTTACTTGATGAAGTATCTGGATTTTCATATAAAAGAGCTTCATCATTATCTGAACTAGGGGCAGGTATGATCAAATGATCGTCAATTACAACATTTATTGACTCTTGAATCACACTGGTCCTGTTGTTCAGAACACGATATGCACGACTGTTTAAAGAGTATCCTGAAAAGATCCCTTCATCACTTTTAGTGTCAAACTTTCCCAGATTTTCACGATCACGTAAAATATAGCACTTGCTGCAAAAAATTCGAAAATATTTGACAGTAGGTTCTTTCTCAAACCACATTTCATAAGACGTTTTATTATTAGATTTGCAGATAAAAACATGGTTAATAATGTAGCAGGTGGTATTCACTGCTTCAGCCCATAAATTTTTAGGGAGCTTCATACTATTTAACATAACATTTCCCATTTCTTGAAGTACTCTATTTTTTCTTTCCACAATACCATTTTGTTGTGGAGTTTTGGGCGCAGAGAATTCATGTGATATTCCCTGATCACTACAGAGTTTCTCAAAACCGCTATTTTCAAACTCGGATCCATGATCACTACGGATCTTACTAACTTGAGAACATTTTACAGTTTGGATCTGTTTTATAATCTTTTTCACTTCATTAAGGGTTTCTGAGTTGTCCCTCAAGAATGAAACCCAAGCGTATCTTGTATAATCATCTATAATAACCAAGATGTATTTTTTGCCGCCTCGACTTTCCGTTCTGGTTGGTCCTATAAGATATATATGGAGAAGCTCGAGTGGTCTAGATGTGGTATTGGAGTTCACCTTTTTGTGAGAGCTCCTCGATTATTTACCATACTGGCATTCACCACATATTTTGTCTACTTTTTGCACTTTATGTAAACCTCTAATTAGTTCTCCCTTGTTCAATCTGTACAAATTTCGGTAGTGTACATGTCCAAGGCGTTTATGCCATAATTTTGTCCCATCAGTATGGACCATGTAACACGTTTGATTAAATGAGCTTCCATTGCTAACTATATAGCAGTTTTCAGAAGTTCTACGACCAGTTAATATTACAGAACCCTTTTTATCTATAATCTCACAACCTTGATTAGAAAATTTAACACTATGGTTGTTGTCACATATTTGAGATATGCTTAACAGGTTGTGTTTTAATCCCTCAACATATAAAACATTCTTAAATAAGGGAAGATTATAAAGTTAAACCGTACCTTGGCCAATAATCTTGCAGTTGCTCCCATCACCAAATGTGACTGATCCATCAGTCATATCTTTTAGATCGGTGAATAAAGCGTTGTCACCTGTCATGTACCTGGAACATCCACTGTCTAGGTACCATTTTGAATGACTTGTTACTTTGAATGCAGTGTGGGTAACCAAGCAAGCAACTTTGGGAACCCATTTCATAACTGTTTTGGGTTTAGGAACATAGTTGGTCTTCTTTTGTCTGATGTTGTAAGAATGACTTACTGATTTAGATTTTAAGAGCTCCTTAAGTAAATCAATTATTTTCTTAGTAAGAGGATTTCTATTCTGATTTTTAAAATTTGTATAACTGCTTTTAGGTTTATGAAAAGTTTTTGTATTTTTAGAAAAAACTTGACTAGTACCTTTTCCTTTTGAGTTAGAAGTTTTTCCTTTCACAAAGTTGGGAGAAGTATACTTCTGTTTAGGAGATGTATTTTTCTCATAGCCCAACTCGGATCTATCGCCACATTTTCTTAATCCGGATAATAATTTTTCTAACTTTGGATCACTCTGGGCATATCTCCATGTATCCTTCAAACTCAGAAGAGAAGATACTTCATTTTTAAGTTTCTCATTTTCAGATTTCAAATCATCAATCAACAAGGTTTTGAATTCCAAATCACATTTTGATTTTTCCAAACAATCTGAAATATGCGATTTTTCTAAAACAAGAGTTTCAAAACATTCTTTAAGTTTAGAAAACTTTTCTTTTTGAAGCTTAAGTTTGACAGTAATTTTACAACTTTCCTTATATAAGGCATTATAAGCATCTTTAAGATCTTCTTCATTTTCATAATCACTATTCAAATTTTCTTCACTTGTTGAATCATCGTGATCTGAAAAAGTAAACTTGGCTAAAGTCATAAGGGCTTTAACTTCACTGCCCGACTCGGTTTCAGAATTTTCTGATTCAGAAGATGCTTCAAAATCAGACGATTCATCCCAAGTAGCCAACATACCCTTCCTTCTGGGTCTGTCCTTTTTAGGACATTTGTTTGCTAAATGCCCATACTCTTGGCAGTTGTAACACTGACTGTCTTTTAAAGACTCCCAAGTTTCGGACTTAGGTTTAGATCGTTTCTTTTCATTTCCCTTTTGAAAGTCGACTCTTTTCTTACTTTTGAAAATTTTGTAAAACTTTTTCGCCAAAAGAGCCATATCGTGTTCAAAATTTTCTAAATCTGAGTTTTCTTGGAAAATACCTAAAGAAGATTTCAAAGCTATAGATTTACCTTTTGGAGCTTTAAAATTTAATTCATAGGTTTGTAAAGAACCAACTAGTTCTTCTACCCTCATATTATCCGTATCACGAAGTTCTTGGATCGCGGTTACTTTAGAATTGAACCATTCAGGAAGTGAGCGTAGTATCTTTACACACACTTTACTTTCTAGAATTTTATCGCCAAGACCCCACATAGAGTTTACAATGTCATTTAATTTAGTGTAAAAGTCCATAAACATTTCATTTTCCTCCATATGAATTTTTTCAAATTTGGTTGTGAGGAGTTGGATTTAGACTTTTTGACAATTGATGCACCCTCGTGTGTCATTTCTAGTATATCCCAGGCTTGCTTTGCAGTATTATGAGATATAATTCTTTTGAACTCATCCAGTGATAGTGCGCAAGTGATTGCATTTAGTGCTTTAGCATTGGCACTATACTCACTTTTCTGAAGGGTGGTCCACAAATAATAAGCAGGTATAGACATAGTTTTTGAACCGTCAGATTTAGTTACTTCAATGGTAGGAGAGTTTCATTCGGTCACTGTGGCTCGCCACACACTCTCATCCATTGATTTGAGGAAGATCCTCATTCTGGCTTTCCAATAGGCATAGTTGGAGCCATCAAAGGGTGGAGGCCTAGTGACTGATAGGCTATCAAAATTTGACATCTTAATAATATAGCTTAGATCATTAGCTCAGGAAATAAATCCAAAATAAGAATGAGCTATTAGACTTTGATACCACTTGAAAAGGCCAAGCTATATATCGAGGGGGGGAATAGGACTATGCTAAATTAAAAATAAAATGGGCGGAATAATTTTAAACAATAACCTTACAATTATAAATCAATTATCAATGCTGAAATTAAATCACCTTAATACATAAGTAATGAGAGGTTGATACAAATTCAGTTCTAAGGATAACCTTACACTATAATAAACAAGGGCATATGGTAGGACAACCTTATTTCTAGAACTTCTTTTGGATCAAGAACTCAATTTTAATAAAGATAAATGAATAGTAGAGAATTGAAATTAAATGCAGAAATGTAAATCTAATTTATTACAACAATCTCCACACTTGCTTGAAATGTAAATCATTACAACATTCACATCCACATGTACATTCCACACAATTAAATGATAAAAGATATGAAAATTAAGCAAGCATTCAATACACAAGACAAAGAGTTATAGTGGTTCGCCTCTGTGTACACCAACTGTTCTTCAACAGCCACACAGAATGCTACTCTACTCCTAATATCCTCACATAGGGGATATTAGCGCTCACTATCAAATAGGTTTTCACAGGTTCACCCAAAACTTTTACAATTGTGTCTTTTTAACTTCTTCTGAGTTATTTGGCTCTCCTCAGATAACCACATAATTTGAGATTTTTCTGGCGAATCCCAAACAAAAACCAAAAAGGAATGGAATTTACAGAATTGTAAAATACCTGGATTTCTCCTCTTGTAGCTGCCCAGAAAAACCAATTGGAGTAGACGTTGAATATAGAAGTTTAATGTCCATAACTCACTTTAATATGGTTCTAAGTTGTAATTGATTTTAGATTTAAACCAGTTGGGCGTAGATATATTTGATTTTGATTCCAAGAAGAAGGAATAAGTCAATTCCTCTTTTCAAATTAGATTGGAATACAGAAACAAAATCAAATTAAATAAGCTATCAAAAAGAGAAAGAAATTATACACGAAATAGCTTAAAAATAAACACAAACTTATCTCAGAGTGGAGCCTTAAATTCAATGAAAAACTCTGAAATTCGTGTGCTATTTATAGCAGAAGAAATTCGTCTTCGAATGGTCCTAGGGTCACCACGACTGGTCTTGAAATAAACTGATTTTTGAATTTTTGAGCGCGATCGCATCAGACCGTTTCATGACCGGTCGTAAGTAGTTCACGACTGGTCGAAGGCAGTCCACGACCAGTCAAGACCCCTCTACGACTGGTCGTGTGACCCTTGATTTAGTCGCTGGAGTTTGAGTCGAAGCATTACGACTGGTCGAAGGTCAAGTCAAGACCATCTCACGACCGGTCGAGCAGACTTTAGGATTGGTCGTAGGCGCACCAAAAAAATCTGATAAATTGTAACCATTTTAGGACTGGTCTTGGAATTTCTTAGACTGGTCAAGACAGTACTAGGACTGGTCGAACAGGGTCTAGGACTGGTCTCAGAGTAGACTAAACTCATGTAATAATATTCATTTGAATTATGTATCCAAAGTGACCTACCCTAAGGTCAATCTAATGGTCTATCAAACCTGGAACATCAAGTATGGACATTGAACACTTCATTTGCTTAGACTTTGATTTTTACGAAGCTTGATTTCTTCACGATGTAGCTTGACTACTTCAGAAGCTTCAATATAACTTTAAGTTGTACTTGAGTCCCGCATTTAGATTTGAATCTTGAACTTGCACTTAAACTTGAGTTTTGACCCGGAGTTCTCTCTTCATATTGTAGCTTGAATTATCATGAAGTTTGAAGAATTCTTCGAGCTAGACTCCAAGTGTTGACGAGGTGTCTGGAACAAATTTATCAAGATATAAACACACAACATACGGAGACGTTTTAACACACAAAATTTGACAATCAAAGAGGAATCAAATCATAGCACTTACAGCAACTACATCGATTGCACTCGTCTGATGGTGGACTTCTTATACCAAGTTGGGTAAGGAGACAAGCTGTGTCTACCTACATTCGCCCTACTACAAATAATCCAAACCGTACTACCAAAAAAATGACCAAAGGCTATAGACTATGCTAGTTTTTTGCTACGGATATAAACCGTAGCTATATTGCTATGGCTTAAAACCGTAGCTGAAAATCCGAAACCGTAGCTAAAACACAACCAAAAAAGGGCCAAAAGCTACGGACAATAATTGCTATTAGCTACCGATATAAACCGTAGCAAAAGGTACGTACGCCACCACGCCATAGCTTGAGACAGACGATCTCACATGGGACTCTATGGGGCCCACTGCAATGTGTGTGTTTGATTTAAGCGGTCCATCCATTTTGACAGCTCATTTAACCACACGAGCCCAAAGAATGAGGCAGATCGAAGCTCAAGTGGACCACACCATAGGAAATAGTGGAGATTAAGTGCCTACTATCGATCTGTGGTGTGGTCCACTTGGACCGTCGATCTGTCTCCCTTTTTGGATGACATGTTAAAAATAAAAGCTAAAATGAATGGACGGAGTGGATGAACCATATACATCACAGTGGGCCCTACAAATCCCTTGAAAAGACTGTCGTCTTTAGGTCCACGCTGGTAGTACCAAATCCACGCCAAAAAAGGGCCCGTGAGTTGTTTTTTTCTTGGAAAAGGTTGGAGCTGATTTTAACGTCCCATGAAGTCGAGCTGTGTGGGCCCCACCATGATGTGTTTCGAACATCTACCCCATCAGTCAGATGCACCATTCCATTGTGGGCCTAGATCTCAAAAATAAATTCAATCCGTGACTTGTCGTGACTTGTGTGGGCCACACCACATACAGAAGTGTAGAGGGGCCGTGCACCATTAAAACATTCATAATAATTTTGTTGAAATTCCAGGCCATCAATCTCCAAATCAAGGTTTCCCACGTTTTGACGGGAAGAATTTCTAGGTTAATCTCTCTCTCTCTCTCTCTCTCTCTCTCTCTCTCACTTCTCCTTTGCATTTTCCAGCGAATCGGGGAGATATCCTGTAAGTTTTGGTTCTGTTACTTCTAATCGCCTTCTCTCTCTCTCTCTGTATAAATTTTCGTTTCTCAAACCTCAAGCTTTCGCTTGGGAAATCCAGTAATTTCAGAGAAAACGAGGAGAGAGGTCTTCTTCCAGGAGATTTTTAGGGTTGCCCTTTGCAATCTTTCTCCGATTGATCCTGCAAAGGCGAGCACGAAATCCTGGTCCGTTCTCATTGCTTCCTCTTAATCTGTTGAAAATTATCTTATTTCCTTATCTATGATTGATGAATTTTGGACGAATTGATAAACAATCTACAATCAATATACATTGTTTAGTCCATAAGATAGATGTCCACAATATCATTGTTCTTTTCATGATGTGTTTATGAAAATGTCATTGCTCATGATGTGTTTGTGAAAATGCTCATGATCTTGGATTCTACAGTTGCATTTTTAGGTCTCACTGACTTCCTAAATCATGTTTGATAGTTAGTTCAATAGTTATTCCTAATGAGTAGATATCTTTCTGTAGGTATTCTTTCTTACTTTTGGATCTAACTACTTTTGCAGAGTGTAGAGAGGTTGTACATGATCTCGTGCAATGAGGTCTGTTTCACATGTCTTGAAACAATAAAGAAATGGTTATTTTGTGAATAAGAAAATGTGTCTACAGGTATGATTTGTACATGATCTTGTGCTTATGCAATGAATCGAAATGCATCCACAAGTATGATTTCCACATGATCTTGTACTTATTTCAGTTTTATTATTACTATTTGGTTATTAGCATTGGAATATTGGTATCAATTGATCTATCATTGCCTCTTTGGGATAGCTATGTTGTGCATGTATCTTGTGATGCTAGTTGATGGGAGTTGCATATAATTTTCTTTTTTAATTGAATTTCTACTCTGATGTTTATTCTTCTATGTATTTTTTTAAAACAAATTTTGAGGTGTAGAGAGGTGTGGAGGTGTGGCTTTATGGCATTCTTGATGACTTGGACCAAATTAAGAAATGTTTATGAGTACTTAAAAGGAATGATGGATTGTCATAGGATGCATCTTTTTTATGTTGTTAATCAATATAGAGGCATATGATTTCCTGGCTTTCCTGACATTCAAAAGGAATGATGGATTGTCATAGGATGCATCTATGTTGTTCAAAATCCAAATGGGTTTTCAGGAAATGAAGTTCTAGCAATGATTTCCTGGCTTTCCTGACATTCAAAAATGCTTTCTTTAAGGTCAGTTTGGTATTTTTCCTTTTTTTTTTTTTTTTTTTTTTTTTTTTTTTTTTTTTGTTACCTACTAATTTCCTTTTGGAGTAATCACAATCGTCATGTTTATTATCATCATCTAAGCTTTAACCCTTAAAAAAATTGTATATTTGATTTTTTTTTTTTTTTTTTTTTAAATAGGGATTTTTGGAGAAGGCATGGAAGGAAGGCTTTTGTTGTTGCGGGAGCTTTGGGAAGTGGGTATTTTTTGTATAGGATTTATGCTTCTCATACACAGAGGATTTCTGATTTGGAGACTCAAATCGACAGCCAGCATGAAATCGATGAGCTCATTAAGGCCCAGTTAAGATCAAAATATTATATATCCTGTTGAAATTCCATTTTTCATTCATTTTTCAGCAATGCTACTATGATGCATTCAGTTCATTTAGTTTTGTGAAGTGTGCCACCTGACATCACTGTACACGTGGCACTTGAGATGGTGATTGACACTGTTGGTTTGGTGCAATCATCACACGGATGCGCCATAGCCAGAAAATCAAGATGGGCCTAATTTGTAGAATCCCCCATCAGGAGTAGGGAACATAAGATCAACGGTCTGGATCACCATACCAGGGGCCTAATCTGTAGAAATGGGTTGATTGAAGCATAGGCATAGAAATCAGGCCCAAGCCTTTCCAATATTGGGCCATGCCAAAATCCTGATGGGTCAACTGTCTCTACCCGTTTTACCGGTCAGACCGTAACTTGTGTCCATGCCCATCAAGGTTTTAAGACTAGGTTGAGTGTCTTTGTGTGCATTCTTTTATTTAGGGTTGACCTTAATTCATGCTCCTAACCAACATTTCTCAGTCAGTGAATGTGGATGGTCCATCTAGTGGGCCACGCTGTTGATGAGTTGTGGCAGAAAAAAATAAGAAAAAAAAAAAACATGCCTAGCCATCAAGCACACGAACACTGAAAATAGAAAACGTAGGATTCATCATTTTCATATTTCCCTTGTTTCGTGGGCCACTCTTGATAGGCCCACTAAATGAACCATCTAGATTCAGGGACCCTACTCCAATGTAGAATTTGAAATGATGACTAAATGGGAAGATCTTATTGTTGTTTCATTTAGAGCCATGCTAATCACCCATACACGTGGAAAAAGTGGGCCATGTACACACTGATTGGGCCACCTAACAAAAGCAACGGCTGCTAATGATATTTTGGGCAATAAGGAATCCACCATTGATCCGTTGGCATATGAATTAGATATCATGTCATGAAGTGGGCCCATTTCACATTTATTGGTACATGTTGCTGAATAGGGGGAACATTTGGATGCTGGCACGAAATTGCTAAGGCTGTTGTGGCACGAAAGGGCCCTCCTGTCAATAGTCAGTCTACTGTTCAGCTCCAAACAAGGTATGACTATGTGGCCTCATTTGTTTTATTAATCCGTTCTCTACCAAAGTAGATGAAATTGCTTTCATTTTTTAGACCTTCAGTTATTTTGTTTTAATGAAGTTTTTTCACCTTATCTTGTGTGGCAGCTATTGATTGTTGTGCATCTAATGAATGCTTTCTTTCTGGACAGTATTTTCAATTGGATCAACCTATAATACCATCAATTGGATCAAGTGAGTTTCTTTTGAGTGCCAAGGAGAACATGAAGAGGCCCAAAGGTAGTTAATTAGATTGGACGTCATTCACAAATCAAAATGGGCCCACATGTAGAATTGTAGGTCAAACTCAAGCTAAAAAGCTTTATAGCGGATCAGCCTACTTGCCTACTTTTAATGAATGGTGCAAAACACACATGCTAGATTAGCACCTTTGTTTATTGCTTTTTCTATCTGTCCTCAATGTTCTTTTTATTATTTTTTCTCTCGCTTTCTAGCATGTTTCCAATGATGTGTATGATTTGTAATGTTTTTTTTTTTAAAAAAGAAATTTATTTTAATTGAAGGTCATTGACTCATTAATGAAGCTCTCATATGTGGGAACATAGTCAAGTTTGTGCACCAAAAGGCCCTGAAGGATGTCAGATTTAAAGGTACACCATCCACCTATGGTGGACCTTTTTTTGTATATATGTTTATAGAATCATGCATGTAAGAGCACATTTATTATAATGTTCCCACAATCTGTATTAAGAAACTCAATTTTTGTGGTCCAGATTATTCAATTCCATGTGGATGGAAGGTCCTCCTAGTTTTCAGTGCTGTACATCTAGACATATCTCTTCATGGAAGTGTCCTTGAGTTCCATCCTTGGAGATGGGAGGTAATTACTATTACTTTAATGATGATGATGGTTATTTTAGTTTGTGGGGTCCACTATTTCACTCTCTTGATTGATGATGGTTATCTTGGTTTGTGGGTCCCACAAGCATCTAGTATTGTATACACAAATGTATAGGTCTATAACTAGAAATTAGAAAGGATGGGTAGATTTACTCCAAGGAACTTTGGTTGATTTATTTAATGAGAGGTGCTCACATCCAGCTCTTTGGACCAAAAGTTACCATTCACATCCAGCTAGTTGTTCCTGCTCTATTTGGCCCATCAAAATCTGATGAATTCGCTAGGGCCTTAGCCAAGTTTTGAGCCGTTCTGCTTGCATATCTCCATTTTATTCTATTTTTTCAGCTTCTGATGAACTTTGGCATATCTGATGTTGGAGACGTACCAAATGCAAAAACATTAGACTCTTTATTTCATTCTGGTTACATTCAGTTGATTAAAAAAAAGTTTGTTACTGTTTTTAAGACGATTCAGAATCTAAGAAGTGAAGCCACAAAGTCGATGATATATTTTTGCATGTTCAAGAAATTGAGAATCCGTAAGAATTGCATTTTTAAATTATTGCACTGGATTTTGAGAAAGTTTCACACTTTTAGAGTTTGAAGTGTTTATATGATTTTTTGACTCTTGTTCTTTACTGAGATCTTTTCTAATTTGTCTATGCTATCAAGAAGGATTTCTTTGGTATTTACTTTAAGATGATGGTCTGTTAGGTGTTCAGATGCATGATACCCCTATGTCTAGTAAGGATTCTATGTTGCCATTCCTTTTTGTAGAAAAAAGTCTATAATTATATGATTATGTTCTATGTTAAGAGTACATGTTTTTTTTTTTTTTTTGTCCTTTAAATTACAGAGCACCTTCTTTTTCTCTGTTGTATCTGTTCATTTGTTTAGTTAGTTTTCCTTGTGGAATCACAACTTTCTTTTTCTTTTTATTTTTTCTCTGTGGAACCATAGCTTTCTTCGACCATTGAAGAAAGAGAGAGACTAAGAAAGGATGCTATTGCATGGAAGAAACAGAAGAGTGGGGAAGCAGAGGGTGGAAAGGCACATGATTCCCTTGTCAAGGTACACAACTCTCCTTGGCATTTATTTGTCCATTATGCAGTCTATATTGATAGCATGAGCTAGAGTCATCCCTTTCTGAAAGGCAATGCACTGTAAGAGAACTGGAGCGTAATTTACATGAACAAAGGCAAGTCATTACTAGCCAACATGATGAACTAAAGTTGCTTAATGAAAAGCTGAATAATGAAGCGAGGAGAATTAAGTCTTTGGAACGGGAGGGTGATCGACTTCGTTCTGAGATTTCTTTACTGGAGTCCAAGGTGTGGTTTACAAAGCTCAATTTTATCCACATATTAACAGTAGCTTGTTGGTCATCTGAAATGTAAAAGGAAAGAAGAAAAAAAAAGCGCAATGTTGCTGTATTGCTTGTTTTGTTGCCTTTGGACAGATTGATCAGCACAAATATTGCCCGTGACATGCTTAGTTAACCTTTGATTTATAGCATGGATGGCAGCTGGTGGCAGTATGTTGTATGCTGTGAAATGGTTGTAATATTAACTTCTTTCTCAATTAAGCAATGTCTGCCCGTTAGAATGGTTGAAGTACTCAACTTTTTTAGACGATTTTGTTAAAGAAAAAGAACACTGGGAAAGTGAAGAAAGATCGCTCCATCTCATGTAAGATTGTTGTATATCTCATTTGATCCCTTAATGCATGAGACAAGTTTTTCTTTTGCAACAAACCCATAGTTCAGTGATAATAAATGGAGTCTCCATGGGCCCAGTTCTACAAAGAACTCCCACTTAATTTCATTACAAGAACGACCTTTGTCAATCACCTCCTCTTTATTTGTCCTCCCATTTGTACAGATAGCAGCTGATGTAGATTGTATGGAGATGTTTGTTACCATTTGCTCTCTTCTCAGCTCATATGTTCAATTTGTGTTCTAGTATTGCAAGCACACAACTAATAAATATCTGAGTATGTTTGTACTATTGAGGTTGTCTTATCTCCGGAGTTATTCTTATAATATTTTTAAATGATATAATAAAACGAATTGAGACCCTTCATTTCTCCAGCATTGTTCCTTGCAGGTGATTTCAAAAGAAAAGAATATTCGGTTCAGGACAGGTAGATCCATATACCTAGTTTTCTATCCAACTAATACACATCAATTTGCTTCCGATGAAGTACAGGGGAGGTACATTTGTCCTAGGTTGGCCATTTAAGTAATCCTTATTATGAGAGTTGTCATGAATCAGGGGACCTAGGTCCTAAATACTTGTATGCCCTTTAATGATATGAATTTGTGACACTTAAGTGACGAATTCTTGCATCTGATGTAAAAGGTACAATTTCTTGGTATGATTGCATGGGACATCAATCTTAAAAGTTTATCTACAGATTGTATTTCTTATTGGAGATGTGCAATATTATGTTAAATGGAACACTGCAAAGAGTATGATGCATAATGCGTCAAATGCATCAGTCTCACAGCTACACTCGCAAATAGATAGGCCACTCGTGCTTCCATTTAACTGCGTTATTTAGACATAATGCATCAAATGCATCAGTCTTGAGATTATGAAATGCTTCCTTGCAGAGTTTTGTTTTATTCTTGATGGGATTGTGAAATGCTTGGTCAAATTGTCCAATGTTAAACTGTTGTTATTGTGGTTGAATGTTAGAGATGAAAACAAGGAATTTTGGTTTTATTTATTTATTTATCTTATAGATAAAATGGTGGCCTATTTAAATAGGGTGGTGCTAGGAAAGTGATCATTTCATCTTGCAACAAAGATGCTCCCATGTTCGTGGGGACCTATGATACCACCAAACCCACAAGATCTGACAGCTTAGTTTTTTTTTTTCACTTGTCTAATGGCTCTCTTGAATTCAATTTTAGAGTTTTAATGTTTTTAGTAGTTTGCAAATCAACTAATTCAATAACATTGTGTATTTGTCCCATCTATGTTCCATATCATGCTACGTGCTTGGAACTTTCGATGATTTGGAATGAATTTTTAGACAATCTGATAATGTTTGCTTTCAACTTTTGTGTAGGGAAACGTATTGAAATTTACTATGGGATTGGTGCGATTTCCAGTTACCTTATAAAAAGGGCCAAAACCACCCCTCCCAATCTTATTTGTTGGACAGAAGTTATCTGTAGCAGCTACTACAGTTGCAAAAACTATATAATGGCAACTTCAGACCTTTCTTGTCTTCTCTGAGCCTATTTGCACTAATGAATCCCCTGTCATCTAGCCATTATTTCCAAATACTTATGTAGTGAAGTATTGGTTCTCAATTGATTGAAATGCTTATTGGAATTTCATATTTGTAATAATGTTGTTCTTGCTCCTTTTTATGATTCAGCACAGGTAATTTGGTTCTGCATGCAATTTGTTTCTGGAAATGGCACAACTGCTCAGATGCTGACTCGATTGAGTGCAACCCATCCACCCTTAAAAGTGGGAGCACCCAAATGTGGACTTTAGGTACCATTTGAGTGGAGTTATCTTTTTGCTCTTCATATAATTTTTTTGCTCTTTCAATGCAGCTAGGTACAACATTGGTGCAGTTATCTTGCTCTGGGCACCTATTGTCTTGGTATGTCTCATCCATTATTTGTGCAACTAATGTCTTGGAATGTTTTACAATCTTTAAAATCTTTATATGTAAATTTGTGCCCATTTGCATTGTCGGAGAAACTAAAAAATTTACTCATTCTCATTGCAATGTGGAATATGCATCCATTATTCAAAGAAAGGGCGACATTCCAAGCACTCACACTTTCTCTCCTTGCTAGCTAAATTGGTGAGTCTTCTTTCCTTCATACTATATGATTCATTAAAGAAGTGGCCTGGCCATTTGGACAGGCCCATGTTTATATATTATCATGAAATTGATGAAGTAGATCTAGATGTGTGTCGGAGCTATCCGGATGTGGAGCGGGGGTCCCTGGAAGGTGGGAACCACTGTTATGACCATGATGAAGCTGTCCATTTCCTATGGACAGCATTGGAGGGGCCTGACCATTTGGACAGGCCATGTTTATGTATTTGCTCAAAATTAATGGAGCAGACCCGGATGTGCGTCGGAGCTATCCGGATGAGCAGGGGTCCCTGGAAGGTGGGAACCGCTGTTATGACCATGATGAAGCTATCCATTTCTTATTGACAGCATTGGAGGGGCCTGGCCATTTGGACAGGCCGTGTTTATGTATTTGCTCGATATTAATGGAGCAGACCCGGATGTGCGTCGGAGCTATCCGGATGAGCGGGGGTCCCTGAAAGATGGGAACCGCTATTATGACTATGATGAAGTTGTCCATTTCCTATGGACAGCATTGGAGGGGTCTGGTCATTTGAACAGGCCGTGTTTATGTATTTATTCGAAATTAATGGAGCAGACCCGGATGTGCGTCGGAGCTATCCGGATGAGCGGGGGTCCCTGGAAGGTGGGAACCGCTGTTATGACCATGATGAAGCCGTCCATTTCCTATGGATAGCATTGGAAGGGCCTGGCCATTTGGACAGGACATTTTTATATTTGTATTGGCAGGGACCACACCCTTAACCTAAACCTAAACTTGAAAACCCAAACCTAAACCCGATCCCAAACCCGAACCCGATTTCCTAAACCTAAACCTTAAACTATTCTCAATTCCCTAAATCTATAACCTAAACCTAAAACTTAAACCTAAACCTAAATGAAAACCTATAACATAAACCTTAACCTAAATGTATTCTCAAATCCCTAAACCTAAACCTACACCTAATCCTAATCTCAACTCCCTAACCTAAACCGGATCCTAAACTTGAAAACCCAAACCTAAATCCGATCTCGAACCCGAACCCGATTTCCTAAACCTAAACCTTAAACTATTCTCAATTCCCTAAATCTATAACATAAACCTAAAACTTTAAACCTAAACCAAAACCAAAACCTATAACCTTAACTTAAACCAAAACCTATAACCTAAACCTTAACCTAAATGTATTCTCACATCTCTAAACCTAAACTTACACACGATCCTAATCTCTCAACTCCCTAACCTAAACCCAGGATCCGAAACTTGAAAACCCAAACCTAAAGCCGATCCAGAACCCGAACCCGATTTCCTAAACCTAAACCTTAAACTATTCTCAATTCCCTAAATTTATAACCTAAACCTAAAACTTAAACCTAAACCCTTAACCTAAATGTATTCTCAAATCCCTAAACCTAAACCTACACCTAATCCTAATCTCAACACCCTAACCTAAACCGGATCCTAAACTTGAAAACCCAAACTAAAGCCGATCCCGAACACAACCCGATTTCTAAACCTAAACCTTAAACTATTCTCAATTCCCTAAATCTATAACCTAAAACTTAAACCTAAACCTAAACCAAAACCTATAACCTAAACCTTAACCTAAATGTATTCTCAAATCCCTAAACCTAAACCTACACCTAATCCTAATCTCAACTCCCTAACCTAAACCTGGATCCTAAACTTGAAAACCCAAATCCAAACCGATCCAACCCGAACCCGATTTCCTAAACCTAAACCTTAAACTATTCTCAATTCCCTAAATCTATAACCTAAACCTAAAACTTAAACCTAAACCTAAACCAAAACCTATAACCTTAACTTAAACCAAAACCTATAACCTAAACCTTAACCTAAATGTATTCTCAAATCCCTAAACCTAAACCTACACCTAATCCTAATCTCAACTCCCTAACCTAAACCTGGGATCCTAAACTTGAAAACCCAAACCTAAAGCCGATCCCGAACCCGAACCCGATTTCCTAAACCTAAACCTTAAACTATTCTCAATTCCCTAAATCTATAACCTAAACCTAAAACTTAAACCTAAAAATAAACTAAAACTTATAACGTAAACCTTAACCTAAAAGTATTCTCAAATCCCTAAACCTAAATCTACACCTAATCCAAATCTGAACTCCCTAACCTAAACCGGATCCTAAACTTGAAAACCCAAACCTAAAGCCGATCCTGAACCCGAACCCGATTTCCTAAACCTAAACCTTAAACTATTCTCAATTCCCTAAATCTATAACCAAAACTTAAAACTTAAACCTAAACCTAAACCAAAACCTATAACCTAAACCTTAACCTAAATGTATTCTCAAATCCCTAAACCTAAACCTACACCTAATCCTAATCTCAACTCCCTAACCTAAACCGGATCCTAAACTTGAAAACCCAAACCTAAAGCCGATCCCGACCCAGAACCCGATTTTCTAAACCTAAACCTTAAACTATTCTCAATTCCCTAAATCTATAACCTAAACCTAAAACTTAAACCTAAACCTAAACCAAAACCTATAAACTTAACTTAAACCAAAACCTATAACCTAAACCTTAACCTAAATGTATTCTCAAATCCCTAAACCTAAACCTACACCTAATCCTAATCTCAACTCCCTAACCTAAACCGGATCCTAAACACGAAAACCCAAACCTAAAGCCGATCCCGAACCCGAACCCGATTTCCTAAACCTAAACCTTAAACTATTCTCAATTCCCTAAATCTATAACCTAAACCTAAACCTAAACCAAAACTTATAACCTTAACCTAAACCAAAACCTATAACCTAAACCTTAACCTAAATGTATTCTCAAATCCCTAAACTTAAACCTACACCTAATCATAATCTCAACTCCCTAACCTAAACCGGATCCTAAACTTGAAAACCCAAACCTAAAGCCGATCCCAAACCCGAACCCGATTTCGTAAACCTAAACCTTAAACTATTCTCAATTCCCTAAATCTATAACCTAAACCTAAAACTTAAACCTAAACCTAAACCAAAACCTATAACCTTAACCTAAACCAAAACCTATAACCTAAACCTTAACTTAAATGTATTCTCAAATTCCTAAACCTAAACCTACACCTAATCCTAATCTCAACTCCCTAACTTAAACCTTAACCTAAACTTGAAAACCCAAACCTAAACCCGATCCAACCCAGTATCCGATTTCCAAAACCTAAACCTTAACCTATTCTCAATTCCCTAAACCTTAACCTAAATGTATTCTCAAATCCCTAAACCTAAACCTACACCTAATCCTAATCTCAACTCCCTAACCTAAACCAGGATCCTAAACTTGCAAACCCAAACCTAAAGCCGATCCAACCCGAACCCGAACCCGATTTCTAAACCTAAACCTTAAACTATTCTCAATTCCCTAAATCTATAACCTAAACCTAAAACTTAAACCTTACCCTAAACCAAAGCCTTTAACCTAAACCTTAACCTAAATGTATTCTCAAATCCCTAAACCTAAACCTACACCTAATCCTAATCTCAACTCCCTAACCTAAATCTAAACCTAAACTTGAAAACCCAAACCTAAACCAGATCCAGAACCCGAACCGATTTCCTAAACCTAAACCTTAACCTATTCTCAATTCCCTAAACCTTAACCTAAATGTATTCTCAAATCCCTAAACCTAAACCTACACCTAATCCTAATCTCAACTCTCTAACCTAAACCTAAACCTAAACTTGAAAACCCAAACCTAATCTCGATCTTGAACACGAACCCGATTTCCTAAACCTATACCTTAACCTATTCTCAATTCCCTAAACCTTAACCTAAATGTATTCTCAAATTCCTAAACCTAAACCTACACCTAATCCTAATCTCAACTCCCTAACCTAAACCTAAACCTAAACTTGAAAAGCCAAACCTAAACCCGATCCTGAACCCGAACCCAATTTCCTAAACCTATAAACTAAACCTTAACCTATAACTTATAACCTAAACTTATAACCGATAACCTAACCTATGAATTTTGCTATAGTTTAGAAGATTTGTAGGTACATTTTTGATTTCTTTATATATAATTATTTTTTTCCAGCTTTTTTTTTTTTTGGTCTTTCTTCCATTTGAGATGTGTACAAAGGCATGCTTGTTTGATTGTGTCTACAATTGTTGTTTTATACAGGCTGACAAGCTAAAGAAGTTAGTGGATGATGAAATTCATTTTCTCAAGGGAAGAGTTTTGAAACTTGAAAGTGATCTTGTGTCGAAGTCTACAGAAGTTACTTATGCAGTTTCAAGGAAAGAAGAAGCTGTATCTTCTGTGTTTGCTGAACTTGACCATCTGAAGAAAGAAAATTCTGTAAAAGCGCGAGCATTACTTAATGCATGAGGGCACGCCTTAGTTGTAATTCTTATGATAGGTTGAGCAAAGTGAAGTATTGTTTATTTAGAAATGTGAATGTAGGATGCATTGTAGATTTGATTCCTATTGTAATAAATGCATTTTTTTTTCTCTGATTGCATTAAGCTTAGATGAGTTATCAATCATCGCAGGTTCTTGCAATGGAAACAGGGAAAATAGCTACGAAATATAATCCGTAGCAAAGCTACAGCTTTTCGCCGTAGCTATTACTATCTATAGCTACGGATTATATCCGTAGCTATTAGTATCTATAGCTACGGACTATATCCGTAGCTTTTCATATGTAGTGCTGCAAATACCGTAGATATTGGTATCTATTGCTACGGATTATATCTGTAGCTATTGGTATATTGCTACGGATAGAATCCGTAGCTATTTCTGTATATGGCTACGGATAATATCCGTAGCTAATTGTATCTATTGCTACGGATATTGTCCGTAGCTAGACCTTTAGCTACCCCACCAATTGCGACGGACGTGACACGGACCAAATCCGTAGCAAAAGGGCTTTTGCTATGGATCTAGTCCGTAGCCTTTGCCCATTTTTCTTGTAGATCTGTTAGGAGAGATGTTTCACTTCCATTTGGCCGACTTATATGCAAGGTTGCTCGAGAGTTCGGCTATAGACTTAACATGGATGAGCTTACGCCGATTCACTTCATTAATGACACTATGCTCAACAACATGGGAATTGGCCCTCGACAACGTCAAGCCCGACTTGATGATTATCGGGGCGAGACAGAAAGTGAAGAGGAAGAAAGTAATGAAATTGAGGAAGAAAGCAATGAAGAAGAGGAAGAAAATGAGACAGAAGAAGGAAGTGAGGAAGAAAAGGAGGAGGCCCAAGATTCTGATGAGGGTCCTCTTACTTCTACACCTAGTGCACCACCGGTTTCAGAACAGAATCGTGCGTCTACCTCAACACCACACATGCCTCAGGTGGCTCCTCCTCCTGATAGGTTGGAGCAGATGATGCTCCTAATGCAGCAGCAACAGAAGATTTGGACCACGATTGCGGGGCCCCTTGCCCAAAACATGAATGTGGTCCCGCCTGCACCACCTGTGCAACCTGCTAGACATATGAATGCTAGCAGCTTGTTTGAGCGCTTCCAGCGTTTCTGACCGCCCACCTTCACAGGCACTCACAGGCCCGAGGAGGCCGAATACTGGCCCGACCGCATCTCTAAGATGCTGAAGCCGCTGGACTGCACTAAGGCAGAGTAGGTAGAGTTGGTTATGTACATGTTCGAGAAGGAGGCCAGTCTCTGGTGGGAGAGAGTCCTACGGACGGTTACTGCAGGACATGTGTGGACATGAGAAGCATTTGAGACCCGCTTCCATGGAAAGTATTTCTCCTTCACTTACCGTAATGAAAAGGAAGGTGATTCCTTCACCTCCGAAAAGGAGGGATGACCGTTGCTGAATATGAGAAAAAATTTATGGAGCTAGCCCGATACGCTCCTTTGATCCTAGCGAATGAGCTGATGAAGATGCGGCATTTCTCAGATAGTCTGCAACCCAATATCCGCACGAAGATGTGTTGCGCTAGCATTCTTAACTATGCTGAGCTAGTGAACATGTCCTTTCGAGCTGAGTAGGATGGGGACAGACTATCCCGTACACGTGTGGCCATGGGCCCAAGGCCTCGACCTGACTTGATGAACCGACCATTCCTCGGCAAGAGGCCACATCAAGATTCGCCTCCTAGGCTTACGGTTCTATCAACATAGTCTATGAGATCAGATGTGTGGTGCACCTAATGCAAGAGGTTGGGCCATACAAATACTTACTACTTCACCAAGATGAGGGACAACGGCTTCTTGCCGCTCCAGAAGATCAATCGCCAACTTCCTTAAGCCATCTCAGCTCCGCCTCTATGATCAGCGCCACTAGCACAGCCTTTCTATAGGCCCAATGTACCTCGTAATAGGCCGCCTCAACGACCTATGGCAGCGCAACCGAACCGTCCTCAATAGGCGCGAGTACATGCGCTTGCAACTGAAGCATCTGAGTCAGCAGCTACAGTGCTTTTAGCCTTCGAAGTCACTACCCACATCCAAGGTACACCCGTATTTCTGTTGGTGGACACCGGGTCTACTATTTCGATCATATTATGCATAGCAGTTAAGTGACTAGTGTTGGAAACTACTCCTATGATTGGGGTGAGACTCTTTACCACCATAGGGACTTTCTCATGCTCTACCAAGACTTATAAGGGTTGTTCGATAGACTTAGGAAGCAGAACGGTACTCGTTGACCTGATTGTCGCCCCATTATATCATTATGTTGTCATTCTTAATATGGATTGGCTCACCGAGTTGAAGGCAGAGATCGATTGCGATACCAGATTGGTGACAGCCCATGGACCTGGCGCGACCTTTACTTTTCTAGTGCAGGTCAGTTGGTACTACTGCATTAGTTGTTATGCTACTTTGCTAAGAAATGTTGATGGTCCGACACTTAGGAACACGCTAGTAGTTCAAGATTTCACGGACTTGTTTAGGACGATACCTGGACTACCTCCTCAGCCCGAGATCGACTTTACTATCGACCTGGTGCCTGATGCGACACCCATTTCTCTACTGACGTATCGCATGCCTCTATGTGAAATGGAGGAGTTGAGGAGACAGATTGATGATCTAATGGATTCAGGTTTCATACGACCGAGTGTATCTCCTTGGGGAGCACCGGTGTTATTTGTAAAGAAGAAGGACGGATCACTGCGATTATGTATTGATTATCGCAGGTTGAACCAGGTGGCAGTGAAGAACAAGTATCCTTTACCCAGGATAGATGATCTGTTCGACCAGTAAAAAGGGGCATAGTATTTCTCGAAGATCGACTTACAGTTGGGATATCATCAGTTGCGCGTTAGGAATGAAGACGTGCAAAAGACAACATTCAGAACCAGCTTTGAGCACTACGAGTTCCTTGTAATGTCGTTTGGACTCACAAATGCACCGGCTGTGTTCATGGACCTTATGAACTGGGTGTTTCGTCGGTATCTATACCGATTCGTCATCGTGTTTATATATGACATTCTAATATACTCCAAGAGTCAGAAAGATCATGAGGAGCACCTGCGAGCAATCTTTGATACTCTCAGGAAGAACCAGTTGTTTGCTCAGTACTACGACTTATGGAAAAAAGAAGTCAAGTTCCTAGGACATGTGGTGTCTAAGGAAAGAATAGTTGTGGACCTTACTAAGGTGACCGCAGTTCAGGACTAGGAGCAGCCCAGTTCGGTTACAGAAGTGAGGAGTTTTCTGAGACTTGCTGGCTACTATCGCCGATTCATTGGGGACTTTTCTCAGATAGCCAGACCGTTGTCTCAGCTCACTCGGAAAGATCTCAAGTTTGCCTGGAATGAGAAGGCAGAAGCAACCTTTCATGAACTGAAGGACAAGTTGACGTCCACACCCTTCCTAGTATTACCAGAGCAAGGGGTCAGATATACGATATGCACTGCCGCGTCTCGTGTTGGTTTGGGTTGTGTTCTTATGCAGAAGGACAGAGTGATCGCCTATGCCTCACGACAGTTGAGGAAACACGAAGAAAACTACCCTACTCATGACTTGGAATTGGCAGCCGTCATCTTTGCATTAAAGCTCTATCTTGAGACATTACCTCTACAAAGAGGAGTTCGAGCTCTTCTGCGACCACAAGAGCCTCAAGTAGATATTCATGCAGAGGAACCTGAATATGAGGCAACGGCGATAGATGGAAACCTTGAAAGACTTTAAGTTTGAGGTCTCCTACCATCCTGGTAAGGCCAACCTTGTGGCAGATGCGTTGAACCACAAGAAGATAATAGAATTTATGGCTCCGCTAATGATAGGAGAATGGAATATGGTCGAATTTGTACGAGACTTTGAACAAAAGCTTATAGTAGAGGAGCCGTTCGAGAGCGTCGCGCATATTTGTGTACAACCACTCATTGATGACCGGATCATTGTGGCTCAGAGAGAAGATGAATGGTTGAGGAAGATGAGAGAACGAGCTAGTGATGATAAAGACTCTGAATGGAGAGTTAGTTCGGATGTGGGTTTACGTTATCTTGACCGCCTATGCGTCCCAAATCTTCATGACTTGAGAAAGAAAGTTCTCGAAGCTGCTCACAATTCGAAGATGGCGATGCATCCTAGTAGTACAAAGATATATGGAGATATGAAGCGTTCGTACTGGTGGGACAACATGAAGGCCCACATAGCCAACTTTGTGTCCCGTTGTCTCACGTGTTAGCAGGTAAAGGTCGAACATCGTCGACCTCCTGGATCGCTTCAGCCCATGCCCATAGCTGAATGGAAGTGGGACTTCATATCTATGGATTTCATTTCCGGGTTGCCGAAGATGAGGATGGGACACGACTCCATTTGGGTGATTGTAGACCGATTGATGAAATTGACTCATTTCCTTAGAGTCTCAAATTCAGCAGATGATTTAGCCAAGTTGTATATCAAGGAGATTATACATCTGCATGGAGTTCCTATGGAGATTATGTCAGATCGAGATACGCGATTCACCTCTATCTTTTGGATTCAAATCCAAGAAGCAATGGGTGTGAAACTGAAGTTCAGTACCGCGTTCCACCCACAGACTAATGGAAAGACGAAACGGGTAAATCAGGTGTTAAAAGACATGTTGCGGGCATGTGTGCTCGATTTTAAAGATAGTTGGGATGACTATCTTCCCTATGCTGAGTTTGCTTATAACAACAGCTTTCAAGTGAGCATTGACATGGCTCCCTATGAGGCACTGTATGGGCGACCTTGTCGAGCACCGCATTGTTGGGCAAAAGTTGGTGAGAAGAGTTTGATTGGCCTAAATTTAGTACATGCGACCTCTGAGAAGATCGATATTATCAGGCGTCAACTTCTTGCAGCACAGAGTAGACAGAAGAGTTACGCTAATACACGACAGTGATAGTTGGAATTTGAGGTTAGGGACCATGTATTCATGAAGGTTTCCCCGATGAAGGGAGTCCTCCGGTTTGGCAAGAAAGGGAAACTCACGCTGAGATTCATTGGCCCATTTTAGATACTAAACCGAGTGGGTGTGGTAGCGTACCTCCTTACTTTGCCCACACCACTCGCAGGCGTGTACAACGTATTTCATGTGTCGATGCTGAAGAGATACGTTCTTGATCCATCCCACATTATCAAATGGGAGCAAGTGTAGTTGAGTGAAGATGCTAACTATGTACTGCGACCGACGTGTATTCTAGACAGGAAGGAGCAGGTGCTACACAGTAAAGTGATTTCACTTGTGAAGGTATTGTGGACTCACCACACTGAGGAAGAGGCTACTTGAGAAACAGAAGCCGAGGTTCGTAAGAACTACCCTCAAATTCTCTAGAAGTATGAAAATGTACTAATTTCGAGGACGGAATTTTTCTTTAAGGGAGGTAGATTGTAATGTCTTGGAAAAATCTATACAAAGACTCGAGTATCACCTCAGGCAGAAATCTTTAATGAGTGAATCCTTTAGAAATTAGACGAAAATTAATTAAATAATAAACTAAATTAATCAGTGTATTATCTTGAATCACTATCTATATGAACTGCAAGACCTAAAACCATTAGAATCGTTAACTCAACATTACCTAAAGACCTAGGAGCAATCTCAAAACTCAGTTGCTCTCGGGAGCACATTGAAACTCTGTATCGGACCTGGATCGCGCGTCGAAAGTTCGATTACCGCAAAACTATAAGGTTATGACCATCATATTGGGCTTAATAAATATCATGGGAATCAAACCTAAATACTATCCGAAACGCACAACTTGAGCCCTGAGCAAAGTGTGTGAGAAACGCGAATATCTTTAGAAAAAGAACTCAAACTTAAGTGAATTGGACCATTCGCTTACAGGCGAAATCGAAGACTTTAGACCATCAGATTCTAACCAAATTATACCCTTGGATCAGGAAAATTTCCCTACACATGTCAGTATACTTGTGGCCCAGATCGAGTGACGATGACCGTTGAACTGAAACAGGTCATCCACAGTTGATCCACAAATCCGACCGAACTGAAACCTTAACCTGGCTTAGATCCATGGTCATGGAACTTACTCCATGCCGTATGTGAGTAATGGACCTCCAGATGAGTCCTGTTTGCTCGAGACAGATGCCTTTTGACTATAACCTAAGTATACCATGGCCCTGGGGCCATTGACATCAGTTCTGAGCCTATATAAGGACCTTAAACCACCCCTCTCTCATCCCATACGAATTTTCTCCAACCCTAGGTGAGAGAAGAGAGAAAAGGAGAGAAAAGAGTGGAGATCGAAGGGAGATCCTTGGAATTTGCTGCAGTACTTCTGTTCTGCTACTCCCCGCATCGAATCGCCTTTACGTCTAGCTACTCAACTCGTTTCAACTTCATTTTGGGTAAGAAATCCTAACCCTAATTTCATTTTAGAAACCAAATAGAGGAAACGATGAAATAGCTGACCTGTTTCGTAATTTAGGTATCTGTTGTGCTGTAGACGGAAGCGTAGTGTACGAACCGAGTTCGTAACGAGTAAACCGATGAAAGGTGCGGAGTATAAATGTTTAGGTTATGGTTTTCAAGGCTTTCAATGTCAGCAATGATTTATATCTGACTTGATTGCTGCCATATGATCCTACTTACGATGTATTCCGTAAACTATTAATGTGTGTGAACTATGTGAATATAAAATGCATCCTCTGTGTTTGTTGAAATGTTCGAATGAAAGTAAAATTATGATTTACGCTTGCCATGACTATTAATCTAGAATACATGTGTATAGCAACTCCTTTATGAAAGGATTTGCCAAAATATATGCTATAACTACTTTAGTTTGTGTATATAGTATTACGTAGTCTAAGTGTTTGATAAAATGTCTGAATGAGAAAGTGTTCGATAAATTACTTCCAACAAGGGTGTTGAGATAGGATTCTCAACTACCTTGTCCACAGTAATAGTTTCTTACATGTAATGTAATTTGCTACTATGTGATTTATGGTTGAAATGTATATATATAACGATAAGTTCAATGTGTTTGATAAAATACTTGAATGAGATTTATATTTAAATTGTCTGTTAAATGTTGTTATGAATATCACATGTATCCACATGCTGGGTTTGAGTATGTTTAAGACTACTACATAGTCCAGGCAATCGGTAACGATTCCCGATTGAGTGGCCAAATTCGTTTCACCACATTAGGCACGTTAGATAAATCCTAGCCATACGCTGATTGTCGACAGTGGTTAGGCCACGCGGAGTGCTTACGCGCTCCATGCCGACCAACTCAACATGCGCCTGTACCAATCGTACTTGTCAAATAACCCGATTGGTCTATTGTGTGTTTACCATGTGTGGACACTACTTTTTGAATCTAAGGTACCACTTACCAATGTAAAGCCCGTTTAACTATGGTACCAAGATCCGCTAAGACTCATGAGCCGGACATGGTGGTGTATGGGACACCATGGTCGAGCTGTCGGCATATGCTAGGGTGACGAGCCTCCCCGTAGTGACCAGTGAGCAACCAAAACTCTTGAGCCGAATATGGTGGTGTATGGGACACCGTATTCGAGTTGTCGGCCTACGTTCAGGTGACGAGCCTCCCGTAGTGACCTCGAGTATAAAATAGGCCTACGCTAAGGTGACGAGCCTTCCGTAGTGACCTCGAGTGTAAACTCGCGAACTTGCCTATCCACTGCTTTTCAAATCAGGGGTGATGTTGCCCTATAACTTACTTATCGTATATGATTAACTAGGATTAACGACCTTAGATGGATCATCGTTTGGGTAAATGATATAAAGGGAGGTACCTTAGCTTCCCGAATCTGTTGTATGAATTAGCCTAACTAAGTACTTGGCTAATACTATCATGCATCGTACTGCATGTGCTTTGGCGAGGAAGTGCACAGTGGGAGTTGCCATGTGCGACCGTGAGATGGTGTCGCTGAGGGAGTGCAGGAGAGGGCAAGCATCATTACAGCATATCATTCCTGCATTAATAAGAATACTTAGGATATGATTGTTATATTGCTTTATCATTACTGCTTGATTGAATTGATAACATGTTAACCTTTGCCTTATAGTACCACTGAGTTGATCACTCACTCTCACTTTGGGACGGTGTTTTAAAACACCAATTAGACTCTGTTGTAGATGCAGGTGGCGACGATGTCTATGCTGCTGATTGAGATTTCATAGATGAGGAGGAGGAATTCTCCTATGTTCAGCTATCAGGCGGGTCTATGTAGATCATGTACTGATCAACGAGATTACATGGACTTTAAGGATTAGATGGACACTTACATTATGTATTTTATAAAATTTGGAACAATACATGTATATATTCAGCCTGGTAACATACTCATACTCTGGGGATTGAGAAACACTTATTTACCTTATATACTTATCTCAGTCTTCCGCTTGCTTAACTTAATCATCTCTGGAGTATGATATGCTGATTTAGTATAATCTCACTCATGTTTGATGCACTAATATGGACAACATTTAAATATCATTATCTATGTTGCATAAGTGATGCGTTAGAACTCGAGAGTTGAGCTTTGATCGACTCTCGATTTTTAGGGCGTTACATCTAATCACCCAAGCTATGCCCTTAAAAACCCTATGAACAAATTAAAAATCTCTTAGATTCACCTTAATCCCAATTACACCCATATTTATAGCCTATAGGAGAATCACAATGGGAATATGAAAGAAATCCCGCAAATACGCAACTCTGTGTAACTCTACGTGATAGTTCGATGGGACTTTGATGGCATCGAACAACCTTAATTTAATGTCATCGAACCGCTTCAATGTCATCAAACTAAAGACCAAAACGTCCCAGTGATAAATAATGAATTTTTCATATTTTTCCAATGGCATCAAGCAGGCCTTCGATGTCATCAAACAATCTTCAATGGCATCCAATAGCCTTCGATGGCATTGATCCGGATACCCAAAGTATCCAGCAACAAACATAAAAAATTTCAGATTATTATGATGGCATCGAGTAGGACTTTGATGGCATCGAAGTCTGCTCAGAGGGCATCGAACCTATCATCGACAACCCTATTGATTTACTGATTTAAGACATCAATCAACAATACTTATGTATATCATAGAAATAATTTGAGATGGGAATGAGTCTACCATAACCTAATTCTCTTACATTTAAAGGGCTTGTTTTCAGGCTGAAATCAAAGCACAATTCATTAAATGCACAATTTGAGATGGGAATGAGTCTACTCCGATGCTTATCTCATCAAAATCCAGCTAAGCCCAAATGAATGAGAGAGAGAGAGAGAGAGAGAGAGAGAGAGAGAGAGAGAGAGATTTGACCCCAACAGTAGAATCCAAAGCCATCTAATCCGATGCTCAATTCCTAGAAATCCAGATAAGCCCAGATGAGAGAGAAAGAGAGAGAGAGAGAGAGAGGGAGACTTGACCCTAACAGTGGAATCCAAATCCAAAACCATTCACTTCAAGCCTTAAAAGAGACTCGACTTTAGTAGTAAAATCAAGTCCAAAACCATTCCCTCCCGGCCTTACTTGGAATATTGCAAATGCCGCTTGCAAGTAAGCCCTTATTATAGGAGTCCCCTCTGATCTTAAGCTTTGTGGGGGCCTATATGACACCTGTGTTATATCTACTCCATTAACTATGCCAGCCCATGTTAGAGTGTGATATTAAAAATCAGGATAATTACATACTCAATTAAGCCACAACACACAAAATAGTGAGTTGAAACGCCCATGAGGAAACTTTCCAAAGGCCCACCCGATTTTTATATGCCAACCCATTCATAGGTTGATTACCACATACATAAAGGTAAACACTAATATCAGCCTGAGTTGAAAGTTTTGGTGGTGGTTGTTCAAGTACCACTGTTTTTTATCTTCTTGTTTTCTTTTTCCTTTTTTTTTTTTTTTTTTTGGTGTCGCCCATTTTAGATTTGAGTCTGCCTGTTTTTTAAATCTTTTCTTAAAATGAGCCAGTACAATGGATAAACGGTGTGGATATTACTGACAGATTACTGAGGGCTTCATAAAGCTTAGGGTAAAAGTGAATTATGTAACCTGCATTACAGGCAATTCGCATTGGACATGGCTTTCCTTCACATACCGTAGGTAGAAGCTCAGTAGGAATTGAGATTCCTTAAGAAAAGTCCAATACATAGGCAGAAGCATACAGGAGCATATAGGCTCACCATAATGTCCATCAAAAATCCACTGAGTGCATAAATTCGACCGGATCACTTTAGGACATGAGCTAGGCCACAAGTCGAGCCAAAACTCAAGTGGGCCACAAATAGAAAAAGTCATAAAGTAAGCTAGCAAAACTAACAAATAGAGCGGATGTCTTTAAAAGAAGGTAAAGCACAGTCAATTTTAAAATTTTAAAAAAAAGGAAAAAAGAAAAAAGGAAATTGAACCTTGTTTTCAAGCTGAAATCAAAGCACAATTCATTAAATACACTTGAGCCAGAGTTAGAAGCAGGCCTGGCCAGATGGTACGTGTGCTATCAAGAGTCATAGGCCCATTGCTAGCCCCAATTTAGGATTTCATTTAAACTTGTGCTGTTGAGAATAAAAACTTTGAATAGATTTTCACTTGGATAGCTTAGACAAATCAATAAAATATCTGTCCACATCTAGTTCCTGGCCCATTTCTTAGAATTTAGCGGCAACTCATTCATTTCCAGGCCCACTGGTTGGAGTCTTGATACTCAAGACAAAAGAGTAGACTTGACTGGAGAATTTGATCCATATGGGATCATACCATCCAATCTTAGGCCCACTCCTTGGAAAATTGGAGCACCCAACAAAAATCAGACTTGACTCCATAGGTAGAATTTGGTACAAAGCCATCTAATCCAATGCTCATCTCCTTGAAATCTAGCTAAGCTCAAATGAGAGAGAGAGAGAGAGAGAGAGAGAGAGAGAGAGAGAGAGAGAGAGAGAGAGAGAGAGAGAGACTTGACCCCAACAGTAGAATCCAAAGCCATCTAATCTGATTTTCAAAGTCACACCATCAGTAGGGCTCAAACACGCCTTTGGAGGGTGCATCCAAATGAATCCTTGGAATTTAGTAGCTCTCTAATAAAGGGAGGACATGACTCCTAAAGTAGGTAGAGACTTGAGACTCTTAAAAGTAAGACTCGACTATTAAAGGAGGGAAGAAGACTGGAAAAGTATAGTCAGGCCCAAACCCGTCCAGTCTAGGGCCCCACTACTTGGAATAACGGAAAAGTAGAGTCGGTGCCCAAACCCATAGGGTCCCACCACTTGGAAATTCGACGCAACTTGTAAAAGAAGAGAGTCGACTATAAAAACAGACGACTTTTGGCTCAAAGTCATCCAATGCCATGCCAAACTCTTGGAAATCTGGTAGCACCCAATTTTTCAAAAAGAAAATTGAAAATAATAATAATATATTTTTTTTTTTTAAGAGAAAGAGAGAGAGAGAGAGAGAGAGAGAGAGAGAGAGAGAGAGAGAGAGAGAGAGAGAGAGACTACTCAAAACGTAGAAGACAGGTCTAAAACCATTGAGTCCCCGAGCCCACTACTTAGAATATCAAAGATGCAACTTGCCTCTAAACGAGGGCTATGGAAATCACATATGACCTTTAGCTCTACAGGGTAGTTGTGAATTCTGTGTTACTCCATTCCTTGTGCCGGCCCATGTTAGGTGGTGATGTTAAAAATCAAGAAGATTCAGAAACTAAAGTAAGCTCCACGACATGAAATAGTGGGAATAGAAATGCCCAAGTTGAAACTTTCCCAAGGCCCACTACTTGATGTTTATATGCCATCCAAAACCGTAATTAGTAAGTTGATTACCATGTAGATGAAGGGAAACACCAATATCAGCCTGATCCGAAACTTCCATGGCCCACAAGAAATTTTTGATAATGATTGTTCAATCACCATTGCTTCTTGTGATGTGGCCCAATTGAGATTTGAATACACCATATTTTTTAAAAGACATTCTAAAATGAGCAAGTGCAATGGATAAACGAAGTGGATATAACACACACACCACAGTGGGCCTCATAGAGCTCAGGATAGGAGCAAATTCACATAACTTCATATCACAGTTCATTAACATTTCATGCCACTTTCCTGTGTCCCAGCATTCTGGGAGCCCCTTGGGCAAAAGCTCTATTCATCAATTTCACCGGATCAGGATTACATTAGGACATGATCAGAATCATGAGGCAGATGCAAAAACTCAAGCGTGCCACATGCTAGGAAATAACTCATACATCACAGTGGGCCTCAAAGAGCTTAGGTTCCCAGTGCCGCCGCATACAGGGAGCCCATGGGCAGGTCTGTAGGAATTGAGATTCTTTAGAACATGAAAAATCCGCTCCTTAGGCAGAACCATACAGAGAGCCTGTAGGCTCACTGCAATGTACATTAAAAATTCACTCCATGCATCAATTTCATTGGATCACTTTTGGACATGAGTCCAGCCATGAGGCAGATCCAAAACTCAAGTGGGCCACACAATAGGAAAAGTCATGAACCAGCAAAACTAATGGACATAGTGGTTGTCACACGGTACATCATGGCAGGCCCATATAGCTCCCATTTTCTGGAACATTCAGCGGGAAGAGTGTGCTAGCAACTCACACTTATTCATGTCTGAAATTTAGAGTAGCTATCAAATAATAATAATAAATAAATAAATAAAATTGAATACCGTGGTTGAAACTTTCTTGAGAGCACAAAAGTTCCGTGGTAGGACACTAATGGTAAAGTTTCCTTCATTAATGTAAGAATTATCAAGTGGGGGCTGCTCCTCTGGTCCATCTTCTGAAGTAACTCCCTCGTCCTCTGCACCTTACTGTACTCACCCGTCATCAGGCACTATGGGAGGAATAATCAGATTCATGTCTTCTAGCTCACCTAAACTAGGCTGGTTCTTCTCTGGCTTATCAATGTCTTCTATACACTGATCTTCAAAGAAAACCATATCTCTGCTGTTGATGAGCTTTTTCTCGGTCGGATCCCATAATCTGTAACTGAATTTTTCATTACCGTACCCTAAGAACACACACTGCCTGATCTTCATATCGAGCTTGGACATCTCGTCCTTTGGTACGTGAATGGATGCAAGGCATCCAAACACCCTGAGATGATTGTACGATGGATCCTGTCCAGTCTACACCTTCTTAGGTACTTCTCCATTCAATGAGGCTGATGGAGACCTGTTTATCAGATACATTGCTGTGTGCATTGCTTCTCCTCAGAACATCTTGGACAATTTCGCATGGGATAACATGTATCTGATTCTCTACAATGGTGCGATTCATTCGCTCAGCTACACCATTATGCTGGGGGGTCTTGGGAACCGTCTGTTCATGCCGTATACCCAGGGATTTACAATATACTTATGAAAGTCGCTAATATATTTACCACCATTGTCAGTGCAGATGCACTTCAATGATCTACTTATCTCTCTCTCGACCATATATAACATGAAACAATTTAAACACACCAAATACCTCGTTCTTGGATTTCAAAGCATAAACACAAACCCACCTAGATGCATCATCTATAAAAGTGACGAAATACAATGCCCCACCCAAGGTTTTTGTTCTCATAGGACCACAAACATCAAAATAAACCAAATCTAATGCATGCACTTTATTAACATGAGAAGCAGATTTAACAAATGAAATTCTATGATATTTTCCTGATAAACAATCAATACAGGCTTTAAGAGGTATACCTATCACGTCTGGAAGGAGCCGCTTCCTCGCTAGTACCTGAAGCCCTTTTTTACTCATGTGGCCTAGACGTCTACACCACATGTCAATAGTTGAATCTTCTGCTATGTTCAACCCACCCTTGTATACATTGACACTTGCCTTGTAAAGGGTGCAACACTTCTTTTATCTAGCTGTGATCAACGAACCCTTGATGAGCTTCCAACGCCCACTAGCAATCGGCTTTCATAGCCATCATCATCGAACCTTCCCGTCGACATCAAGTTGAAGCGAAGGTTTGGGATATGCCTCACATCCCTGAGAACCAATGTGTAGCCCACATCGGTCTTCACACAAATATCATCGATCCCTAAGATCTTCGATACGCCAGAATTTTCCATCTTTACGGTCCCAATGTCATCTGACTTGTAGCTTATGAAGAAGTCCTTGTGTGAAGTCGCATGAAACGAGGCTCCCGAGTCTATCACCCAGTCGGTGTCTTGACTCGTAACCATGAGACAAACATCATGATCTGCTGAAAGAATAACTACAACGTCGCCATCTGAAGCGACCGCAGTGAAATCTGATTCATCCTCCTTCTCCTTTCATTTTCCTTTCTTGTCGTTCTTATTCTTGCGAATTCATGCTTATAGTGGTCCTTCTTGCCACAATTTTAGCATTCAACATCCTTCCTGGTACTCGACTTGCCTCTTGATTTATCTCGGTCCTTCCCGCCCTTCCTGTTCTTTCCTCTCTCCTGTTCCTGTGTCACAAGGGCCTCTTGTTGAGTGGACCCCTGCGACTTCCTAATTGTCTCCTCATTGAAGAGACAACTAGTTACTTGTTCCATGGATACCTTTCCATCTGGTGCGGAGTAACTTAGGGCGTATTTGATATTCCAATTCCCAGGGAAATGCCTTGTGAATGGTAATAAATATTTCCCTCCTTAGTTGCTGCACTCTTCCCCATAATTGATTTGACGACTTACTTTTTGGGTGTAAAAGTGGCAAATATTGTGAAATATTTGTGGGTCCCACAGTGATGCATATCATATATCTACATCATTCATCCATTATATCAGATGAATTTATAATATAAGCCAAAAAATGAGGCATATCTAAAGCTCAAGTGGACCACGCCAAAAAAAAATGTGAATCAAATACTTACCATTAAAAACTTCCTAAGGCAATTGTTTCTTTTGGTATGGGCCAGTTGAGTGTTAGATCAACCTCATTTTTCTTCTTATATCTCAAAATGTTGTGATAAAATGGATGGATGGAACAGATATGTCATATACATCAAGATGGGGTCCTAAAATGGCCGCTACTACTTTTGAACCGGTTTCCAAGAATGAAATTCCCATGAATATCCAAACAGGTGAAACGGTAATAATAAGCCATTTCCAGGGTATTTACCATTTCCGGTGAAATGATAAAAATCAAACAGGCCCTTAGAGACATCACCAATGTCTCCTAACTATCAGGCAATGAGCTACGCAATAACAAAGCCTGTAATTCATCATCAGGACCATCTTCATAACGGAGAGCTGATTCACTATATTGCTGACCTCATTTTTGTGCTCGGCCACAGAACCACCATATTTGAACTGGAGATTCACAAGTCGTCGTATCAAGAAAATCTTATTGCTAGCTATCTTCCTTTCATACAACCCTTGTAATTTCAGCCATAGGCTAGCGGCTAAGGTTTCCGTAGACACATAGTGGAACACAGAATCATCCCGCCATTGTCTAATAAATCCCACCGCCTTCTGGTCCAATTTCTTCCAATCATCATCTGTCATATCATTTTTTTTTACTGATATGCGTAAGATTGGAGCATACAAGTCCTTGCAATAAAGCAAGTCCTCCATCTTAGCCTTCCATATGGTCCAGTTAAAACCATTGAGGCTGATCATCCTTGATGAGCCACCTTTCATAATTCAAAACTGATCCCAATCTGTTCAACGAACTTAGCTCTGATACCACTTTGTTGGGGGCCTTGCACAAAACCTTAGGATCTAGCTTCCTAAAACAAACCAGAATTATGAGATATTAATAAAGCAATGAAATAAATCAAAGCAATGAAATAAATCAAAGCATAAACCACACGACACCAGGGAATTTTACGTGGAAAATCCTCAAAGAGGGAAAAACCACGGGACCTCGTCCAGATCAACAATCCACTATAAAGTAGAACGTTACAACCGATTACCAGCACACACCGATTGGATCAAACCTTCTTCACACACACAGGAGTGGATAAACAATAAGAGAATAAAAGAAAAATGGAGAGATCTCACTGATCACCAGGACGTAGAAGCGCTGAGACATGGACTGCGAAGTAGATCACCTCTACGAGCAGAATCTCCCTTCCACAAACTTCCTCTCTCTCTCTTTCTCTCTCACCTTTGATAGCCCTAAGCCCTCTTAAAGTACTTTTAGGAAACCCTAGAATACCCTGGAATACACCCCAATCCCGCATACACTCCTTCATATAAGAATATAAAGAGGTAGAATCAAAATAGGAAACAAAATCCGCAGAATCTGCATTTCCGCAATCGTATCTGTGTAACTCTTCGATGATATCGAAGGTCCATCGATGACAGCCTTCGATATCATCTAAGGTCCTTCGATAATATCGAAAACGGACCAAAACTGTCCAACAACCAGGGCTGAAAAATCCCGACAATTATCGATGATATTGAAGCTAGTTCGATTCCATCGAACCCAACAATGAGGAGAAAATCCCCATCACAATGGATAAACGATGTAGATATAACTGATAGATTACCGAGGGCTTCATAAAGCTTAGGGTAAAAGTGAATTATGTAACCTGCATTATAGGCAATTTACATTGGACATGGCTTTCCTTCACATACCTTGGTAGAAGCTCTATAGGAATCGAGATTCCTTAGGATAAGAAAAATCCAATACATATGCAGAAGCATACAGGAGCCTATAGGCTCACCATAATGTCCATAAAAAATCCACTGGGTGCATGAATTCGACCCGATGACTTTAGGACATGAGCTATGCCATAAGTCGAGCCAAAACTCAAGTGGGCCACAAATAGAAAAAGTCATAAAGTAAGCCAGTAAAGCTAACAAATAAAGTGGATGTCACACATTCATCATGGCAGGCCCATATAGCTACAATTTACTCAAGTGAGCCGGCCTTAAATGGAAAACTTTTCAAACAAGCTCATTATCAACATCAACTTTAAAATCAATGCCATAATTACATTAGTAAATAATCATTGTTCGTTTAAGGGTAAATAGATATGTAAATGAAAAAAGAACCTGCCCCTTAGAGCACAGTCAAAAAAAAAAAAAGGAAATTGAACCTTATTCAAGCTGAAATCAAAGCACAATTCATTAAATACACTTGAGCCAGAGTTAGAAGCAGGCCTGACCAGCTGGTACATGGGCTGACACGAGTCACAGGCCCATTGCTAGCCCCAATTTAGGATTTCATTTAAATTTGTGCAGTTGAAAATAAAAACTTTGAATAGATTTTCACTTGAATATCCCAGACAAAATCAATAAAATATCTGTCCACATTTAGTCCCTGGCTCATTCCTTAGAATTTAAAGGCAACTCATTCATTTCCAGGCCCACTGGTTGGAGTCTTGATGCTCCAGACAAAAGAGTAGACTTGACTGTAGAATTTGATCCATGTGGGATCATACCATCCAATCTTGGGCCCACTCCTTGGAAAATTGGAGCACCCAACAACAATCAGACTTGACTTCAAAGGTAGAATTTTGGCACAAAGCCATCTAATCCGATGGTTAATTCCTTGAAATCTAGCTAAGCCCAAATGAGAGAGAGAGAGAGAGAGAGAGAGAGAGAGAGAGAGAGAGAGAGAGAGAGAGAGAGTTGACCCTAACAGTAGAATCCAATTCCAAAACCATTCACTTCAAGCTTGAAATCTAGCTAAGCCGATGCTCAATTCCTTGAAATCTAGCTAAGCCCAAATGAGAGAGAGAGAGAGAGAGAGAGAGAGAGAGAGAGAGAGAGAGAGAGAGAGAGAGAGAGTTGACCCTAACAGTAGAATCCAATTCCAAAACCATTCACTTCAAGCTTGAAATCTAGCTAAGCCGATGCTCAATTCCTTGAAATCTAGCTAAGCCCAAATGAGAGAGAGAGAGAGAGAGAGAGAGAGAGAGAGAGAGAGAGAGAGAGAGAGAGAGAGAGAGAGAGAGAGAGAGAGAGTTGACCATAACAGTAGAATCTAATTCCAAAACCATTCACTTCAAGCTTTAAAAGAGACTCGACCTTAATAGTAAAATCAAGTCCAAAACCATTCCCTGCTGGCCTTACTCGGAATATTGCAAATGCAGCTTGCAAGTAAGCCCTTATTATACGTGTCCCCTCTGATCTTAAGCTTTGTGGGGGCCTATATGATGCCTGTGTTATATCTACTCCATTCACTATGCCAGCCCATGTTAGAGTGTGATATTAAAAATCAGGATAATTACATACTCAATTAAGCCACAGCACACAAAATAGTGAGTTGAAACGCCCATGAGGAAACTTTCCATAGGCCCACCTGATTTTTATATGCCAACCCATTGGTAGGTTGATTACCACATACATAAAGGTAAACACTAATATCAGCCTGAGTTGAAAGTTTTGGTGGTGGTTGTTCAATTACCACTGGTTTTTTTGGTGTCGCCGAATCTGCCTGATTTTTTAAATCTTTTCTTTAAATGAGCAAGTATAATGGATAAACGGTGTGGATATAACTGATAGATTACTGAGGGCTACATAAAGCTTAGGGTAAAAGTGAATTATGTAACCTGCATTACAGGCAATTCGTATTGGACATGGCCTTCCTTCACATACCGTAGGTAGAAGCTCTGTAGGAATCGAGATTCCTTAGGACAGGAAAAATCTAATACATAGGCAGAAGCATACAGAAGCCTGTAGGCTCACCATAATGTCCATAAAAAATCCACCGGGTGCATGAATTCGCCCGGATCACTTTAGGACATGAGCTAGGCCACAAGTCGAGCCAAAACTCAAGTGGGCCACAAATAAAAAAAGTCATAAAGTAAGCTAGCAAAACTAACAAATAGAGTGGATGCCACACGATTCCTCATGGCACGCCCATATAGCTACAATTTACTCAAGTAGGCCTTAAATGGAATACTTTTCAAACAAGCTCATTGTCAACATCAACTTTAAAATCAATGCCATAATTACATTGGTAACTAATCATTGTTCATTTATGGGTAAATAGATATGTAAATGAAAAAACAACCTGGAGCACAGTCAGAAAAGAAAGAAAGAAAAAAATAAATAAAAATTTAAAAGGGAATTTGAACCTTGTTTTCAAGCTGAAATCAAAGCACAATTCATTAAATACACCTGAGCCAGAGTTAGAAGCAGGCCTGACCAGCTGGTACATGGGCTGTCAAGAGTCAACGGCCCATTGCTAGCCCCAATTTAGGATTTCATTTAAACCTGTGCTGTTGAAAATAAAAACTTTGAATATATTTTCACTTGAATATCCTAGACAAAATCAATAAAATATCTGTCCACATTTAGTCCCTGGCCCATTCCTTAGAATTTAGAGGTAACTCATTTATTTCCAGGCCCACTGGTTGGAGTCTTGATGCTCCAGACAAAAGAGTAGACTTCACCGTAGAATTTGATCCATGTGGGATCATACCATCCAATCTTAGGCCCACTCCTTGGAAAATTGGAGCACCCAACAAAAATCAGACTTGACTCCAAGCCATCTAATCCGATGCTCATCTCCTTGAAATCCAGCTAAGCCCAAATGAGAGAGAGAGAGAGAGAGAGAGAGAGAGAGAGAGAGAGAGAGAGAGAGAGAGAGAGAGAGACTTGACCCCAACAGTAGAATCCAAGGCCATCTAATCTGATTTTCAAAGTCACACCATCAATAGGGCTCAAACACCCCTTTGGAGTCCTTGGAATTTAGTGGCTCTCTAATAAAGGGGGGACATGATTCTAAAGTAGATAGAGACTTAGACTCTTAAAAGTAAGACTTGACTATTAAAGGAGGGGAGTCTACTGGAAAAGTAGAGTCTGGCCCAAACCCATCCAGTCTAGGGTCCCACCAGTTGGAATACCGGAGAAGTAGAGTCGGTGCCCAAACCCATAGTGTCCCACTACTTGGAATCTCGATGCTCCTTGCCATTGCAATTGAAGAGACTTGACTATAAAAACATAAGACTTTTGGCTCAAAGTCATCCAATGCCATGCCAAACTCTTGAAAATCTAGCAGCACCCAATTTTTTAAAAGAAAATTGAAAAAAATAATATATATATATATATATATATATATATATATAATAAGAAAAAAATAGAGAGAGAGAGAGAGAGAGAGAGAGAGAGAGAGAGAGAGAGAGAGAGAGAGAGACTACTCAAAACGTAGAAGACAGGTCTAAAACCATTCAGTCCCCGGGCCCACTACTTAGAATATCGAAGATGCAACTTGCCTCTAAACCAGGGCGACGGAAATCTCATATGACCTTCTTTGCACCGGCCCATGTTAGGTGGTGATGTTAAAAATCAAGAAGATTCAGAAACCAAAGTAAGCTCCACCACATGAAATAATGGGAATAGAAATGCCCAATTTGAAACTTTCCCAAGGCCCACTACTTGATGTTTATATGCCATCCAAAACCGTAATTAGTAAGTTGATTCCCATGTAGATGAAGGAAAACACCAATATCAGCCTGATCCGAAACTTCTATGGTCCACAAGAAGTTTTCGATAATGATTGTTCAATCACCATTGCTTCTTGTGATGTGGCCCAATTGAGATTTGAATACGCCATATTTTTTAAAAATTGAGATTTGAATACGCCATATTTTTTAAAAGACATTCTAAAATGAGCAAGTGCAATGGATAAACGAAGTGGATATAATACAGACATCACCGCGGGCCTCATAGAGCTCAGGATAGGAGTAGATTCACATAACTTCATATCACAGTCCATTAACATTTCATGCCACTTTCCTGTGTCTTAGCATACTGGGAGCCCCTTAGGCAAAAGCTCTATTCATCAATCTCACCGGATCAGGATTACATTAGGACATGATCAGAATCATGAGGCAGATGCAAAAACTCAAGTGGGCCACATGATAGAAAATGGTCCTAACAAGAACCTGTAAAACTGATGGACGGAATAGATGTCACACATAGACCGTTGCAGGCCGCATATAGCTAGCACCTACTGGAACATCCAGTAGGCAGGGATGGTGGCAATTCACATCCATTCACGCCCTAAATTCAGAGCAGCCTGTAGTCAGGTCGCTTCCCTGATGCAGAGCTGGCATTACCCACTCTATTTTTACTTACAGAAAGGAAATATCAGCCTTCAGAAGACATGTGATGTCAGCACCATTGTGATGATAGAAAATCAGAAAACGAGAATACTCTGTTAGTCGTTAATCTTCTATACTAATGCACGTAGTTATAATCCAAACCGATAAAATAATGTTAAAAACTGTGTATGGTCCATATACTTAAAATGGAACTTAAAAAAAAAAAAAAAAAAACTCTAACTATTTTATCAATGTCTAAAATATGTTCGTTGTTACAAACTGGGGCAGTTTAAATCGTGTGCATGCAAGTGTGGTACAAAGAGTAAAAAGGACCCGCATTCAACGAATAAATGCCCATCATACATACAGAGGTGAGATAGGACCAACAGATCTGATTTCAGCTATTACCCCATCTATGGAGGTCCACAAATTGGGGCAGTCTAGATCGTACGCCTGTGCATGCGTACAACAATTAAAATACTTTTTTAGTGTCTGTCAAATACCTTCTACTGTCTCTTAAGGGTAAAGCGGGCAGTGATTAATATGGTACCCAATAAAGAAAACAGTGGCTATTTAACCCCACCATTGAAAATATGCATGGTAAACTCTAAACAGATCACAACCAAGAAGTTTTCTAAGGTGTGGTCCAATTGAGCTTTAAATCTGTATCAATTTTTTGTCCTATTCCATAAAATCAGCTGGCAAAACTGATGAATGGTGTGGATAAAACACATACACGACAATGGCCACGTCGTGCCATGTGCATACTCATGCCGTGTGCAACGGGCAATCCCCTTCCGTATAAACCGCGTGCGCGGATGGTCTGTGGATATGCCAAAGGAAATTTTAGTATAATTCGCTTTTCATTGGTCCATGTCATTGCCTATGGCAAAAAAAGATGCTCCGGATTTCTCTCCCAAGTAGATTGGTTGTCATACAACGTAAATTTTAGCATGTGAAATTTTTTAAGCCCATGATGATTTATGTTTTAGATCCACACCATCCATAAACTTTTATTGATCATTCTAGAAGATGAACACAAAAATGTGGCACATCCAAAGATCAATTGGACCACACCACAAAAAGAAACAGGTATTAAATGACCATTGTTGAAACCATCATAGCGTCCACTGTGAGCTTTATTTGCCATCTTACCTTTTCGTAAGGTCACTCAGAGCTGGATGAAGGGAAAACACAAATATGAACTTGATAGAGCCTTATGTAACCCTAAGAACTTCTCAACGGTGGGTCTCCAATTCTTACTGTTTCTTTAGTGTGTCTTACTTGACCCTTGAACGTTGGATCTTCCTCTTTTTGTATTTCCTTATTAAAAATGATATGAAAAAATAGATGGACGATGTGGATCGGATACATATATGATGATAAGGTCCACAAAAGTTCCACACGTCAACCCGTTGTTCATCTCTCAACCTGGAAGGCGATGCACCACCCGATTGATTAAGTGAGACACCGGCCTCACCCAAGATGGTGTGGCCCTTGCCGTGATTGCCTACCTTGATGTGTGTATTCCATATCCACCTTGCCTATCTATTTTCTTCATATTATTTTAGTGCATTATGCAAAAAACTGAAGCAGATTCAATTATCAGGTGGACCATATCATAAGAAACAAAGGTGATTGACCATTAATGGGGATGTTTGTTTTCTTTCTCTTCATCCAGTTTTATGTGAAGTTATCAACAGATTGGATGGAAAATAAAATCTAGGAAAATGTTAAGTTGCGCTTTAAGAGGTTTTTAATAGTAGTTTTCAATCATCATTATTTCCTAGAGTATAGTCCCCCTTAAAATTGAATCTTCTTAATTTTTTTGGATCATGCTCTAAAATGATCAGAAAAAATGGATGAATGGAGTAGATATGGAATACACACATCAAGGTAGGCCCACGATAAAGGTGGCAAAGTCTTGGGTGAGGCCCTAATCTACTCCCCTGCACCACACCACATAGCAAGCAACTGAATTTCTTCTGGTGAGGCTCACGATGATGTATTTCTTAGATCCACACCGTTCATCTTATTTTTTAGATTGTTCTAGGATACGTATCCAAAAACTATACAAATCCAAAACTAAAGTGAGCCACACTACTGAAAATAGTAAGAATTGATGCTAACATTGAAAACTCCTTAGGGCCACATAAGGTTCTGATTTAGCTGATATTTGTATTTTAAATTCATCAAGGCATGTGTCATCTTATGAACAAGTCATCCAGGCTTGGCGTCAGGCCTGGCTGTTGTGGATGATAGTAGTTGATGTTGCGTGGTTTTTGTTGCAGCCCTGTTCCATGTCCTGTTTTCAGACATGTGCAGGCTGGGAGGCTGCTGGCGTCTGGCTGCTTTCTCAACATCCTTTGGAGTCTTCTTGGGTGTGTTGGCTGCTGTTGTTTGGCTCCCCTCTCGCTGCTGTCGTGCTTCAAGGGCCCTTCAGATTTCACTTCCATTCTGTTTTTCCTATATAGCCATGTGTAGCTGTCCTATATGATAGGCGGGCCCGGATCTTTTTGGTTGGGGCCTGCCCGAATGGACACGTAAATTCCAGTTCTTCATTAATAAAGTTCAGGAGGAACGATTTTCACCTTCTTATTTAAATAAATAAATAAATAAGCCTAATGGTTGTCCCTAAGAAAGTTTCAATGGTAGTTTGTTCAATTCCTATTGCTTTTTGTGTTGTGGTCCACTTGAACTTCGGATGTCTCATTTTTGGATTCGTCCTCTAGAATAATCCGTAAAAATTGATGAACGGTGTGGATCTAAAAGATAAATCATTGTGAGGCTGGAGAAGTATCACACGATTAAAAGTCATGTTGTGTAGCATGCAATATATCTGGGAGGGAGAAATCCTGCGTATCTTATTAGATGGAGTCATCGGAAATGTACCAGTGAGAGAAATCACTTGAGTGGCACCATGTTGGTACCATGGGACAACTGATGGTTTGGCGCAACATCATGTAGATGTGGTGCACCTATTTACTCCATCAAATTGATTTTTGATAAATGTGGATCTATTGTTTTAACCAGAGGGATGCCCCCACAGAAGTGTCATGCTAGTGGGAAAGATGTTATGTCACCAAAAAATAGAAAATAAATTGGATGATAGGTTCATGGGTGCATTTGGATGTTTTACGGAATTGAATTTGTGTTGTGACTTGGGTACAATGGGCCAAGATAGGAAGCACAGTATGAGCCTAGCGCAAGCCCAAGCCCAAGCCTGAAAAGATTGGTTGGGACACGGTCTGACTCATCTTGAAAATTGATCAAATACCTATTCCATGATGAATTTTCATGATCTGTTACATGTGTGCCATGTGGGCATGAATCACAAAGCCCATGTCTATCTCAAGTGGCTGTCCTTACGTTCCCTTTAATTATTGGGAACATAATATTAGCAATTCCATGACCTATCCTTAATAAGTCATTTATATCCTGCCAAGCATGGATGAGCCTTGTATAGATCACTATTGCTTGTAAGCCATGCTACTCTAAATGAACACTGCCAAAGCAATCTGCCCCACACATTGAAAAAGTGATTGAGAAGACATGAATCCAGGGGCTGTGCAAGCAAGCTCCAGGTCATTCATGAGTTGTGCCAACTGTTATCATGCCCTCCCTTAAAGAGTTTTGAGGCTGCTCCACTCATGAAGTGCATTGCTTTGAATATAAGTCCCCGTTGTAATACCACTGCATGAGTTAATGGTCATTTTTTTGTGCCAATGCTGGCCTTCCTGATTACATATATTACACAAGTGTCGAGAATCATCTCTACGGCTTGTTTTGCAAAGTAAACATTCTGCTCAAAGTACAAACACATCCACAGTTTAAGCAGAGTGGCAAACGGTGGAACTAGTTTGGGATCAGTGGCCTGATACGAAATAGACTGACCATTCAAACCCCGATCAGAGTCACAGCCCATGGACCCATGATCCAATACTTACTCATCTACTAATTGAGTTTAGAATTTTCTAACACATGGTCCCACTAGTCAGCAAATCATTAGGCACCAGCACCATTCCATCCCATTTACTTAAGGCTCTTATTACATACTAATTAGTTTTTATGACATTTGGTAATTTCTATTACTTAGGTACATGCTAAAAACAGTTTGAGATGGAAATGAGTCTGCCATAGCCTGACTTGCTTACTTTAACAGGCCTTGTTTTCTCGCTAAAATAGAAGCACAACCTAATAAATACACTTGAGCTCAAGTTAAAAGCAAGCCCTGTAAGCTGGTTCATTGGCTGACGTGAATTGAAGGCCCATTGCTAGCCCTAATTTAGTTTCACTTAATCAAACGTTGTGCAAATTTTATATATATATATATATATAAAGCTTTGAATACATTTTGAGTTGATGAGCACAAACTAATCAATAAAATATCTATGTCTATATCTAGTCCCAGGCCCAATCCTTGGAATTGGGCAGCATCTATCAATAAAAAGAGACATAACTTGAAAAGTAAAATCTAGGTCTAAACCCATCAATTCCTAGAACCCACTCATTGGAATCTTGATGTTCTGACAAAAGAGTAAACTTCATGTTAGAATTTGATATCAAATCATTCAGTCCTGGGCCTACTTCCTTGGAATATTGCAACACCCAATAAAAACAATACTTGACCATAAAGACAGAATTTTGGCACAGCGCCATTTAATTCGTTGTTCAAGTCAATGGAATCCAGCAACACCCAATTTTTTTTTTTTTTTTTTTTTTTAAAAAAAAAAAAAAAACAAAGGAAATAATAAATAATTTTAAAAAGGAAAAAAAAAAGAAAAAAAAGAAAAAGAAAAAAGGGGAGACTTGGCTGCAATAGTAGAATCCAGGTCCGAAACCATTTAGTTCCCCACTCCTTGGAATAATGGAAATGGGACTTCCGGTAAGCACTATAACAGAAATTCCTTTTAACCTTAAGCTTTGTGGGGCCTATATACGTGATGTCTTTGATATATCCACTCCATTCATTATGCAAGCCCCTGTTAGATTCTGATGTAAAACACTATTGAGGCCACGCTGTACTTTCCAAAGGCCGACACAATGTTTATATGCCATCCAACCCACTTGTAAGTTGATCCCCACGCAGATGAAGGTAAACACCAATATCATCCTGATCCAAAACTTTTGTGGACCTAAAAAGTTTTAGATAGTGGTTGATCAATCACCATTATTTCTTTTGATGTGGCCCATTTGGGATTTGAGCATGCCTGATTTTTTAAATGAATTCCTAAAATGAGAAAGCACAATGGATAAACACGGGATATAACTCTTGATGTCCATGCAGGCTACATATTGGAAGAGGATATAGTTCAACAATCTTCATCAGTAAGCTTCTTAAACATACTGCTTTGTATCTATGAATTGTAAGGAAAATAGTAATTTGTGGTTTTGTAAAGTATTCAATTTATTATTATTATTTTTATATATATAGAAATTTGCTCACTAATCTTTGAAGAAATGACTCAACAGGATAAAACCATGCTAGAGGTCCTCCTGTTTAACACACACAGGTCATCGTACGGTAGAAAGAAATCACTGTATCAGCCATCTAGTGAACCTGACTCTTCTTTGATGGACCATTGTATAAATTCTCAATGATTTGACAACTTTATTTGTTAGATCAATGACTATTCCTTGTTATATGTGAAGTGTAGGCCATTTTTTGTTCGAAGGACATTGTTCATATGATCAGCATCATCTTTTTAGTTTGATTTTCAAATAGTAGTCATTCACAATAAGCTTGCTAAGAGGATTGTTTGGATGAATCAAATGTCTGACGATGAATTAACAAACTGTCATCCATGAATAAGCCAAGTAAAGAACCTCAATGACTCCACTGAAAGAAAATGTTCTTATCTAGAATGGTTCCATACATGTATGTATTTCATTCACATAAGATTAGCTCACTTGATTTGCATCCAACCTGATTCTTGGACTTATGCAGAAGTTGTGGGTGAGGTTTCTTAAGCCCACGAGTGTCTGGAGCATTGCCCAACAAAATGTAGCCACATTAACCAATGCAGCATAAGGATGTGAGATCAAAGCTTTCTATCAAGTGGGTTACACTTTCTATTTTTAGAACTTCTGGCTTAAAAATTAAGTGTTTTACTCCTTTGATGGACCACTGTATACAAACAAATGGATGTCAGAAAGAGTTGTATTAGCCATCCATTTCCTTTATATATTGTGCCCAACTTCAAGAACAAAAGCCTGAATTTGCACATGGCTCATCTAAGGGTAAGCTGGCATCTCACACACATTTTCCATATTGGTATGTGTGACTGCATGTGGATGGTCATGAATCCACACAAGTGTGGGCTTAACCTCTGTTTTATGTTTACTTCATTTGGTTTTTCACTTGTTTGGTCCCATATGATAGTTGGCGCTACAACATGTATAATGTTCAGTTGCAGTAGTGTAGTTTTTATTGTATATAGAGAACTCATTGAGAAGCCAATGCTTTTGGATTTGTTTGCATTCATTCCATGATCGTCCATATTCACATCATGAGCTTGAAACTTGTTTGTGTTAGTTATTATTATTATTTTTTTTGAAAGTTAAATTGTTCATGTTAGTAATGTTCCTATAATTTTAAAACTTCTCTATTTATTATGAATTATGACCTAAATCTAATTGAGAGTTTCATGACATCCAATCTCCAGCCATCTTTTTCCGGGCAATTAATGTATTATTTTCATTATTGTCTTTTGTAGGACATTGATCAACATATTAGGAGCTTCGATCCGTAAAGATGAGAACCCTTATAACGTAAGTGCAGTTTCCTTTTTTGAAATGTTGTAAGCAATCAACAATTTATGTTGTTTCCTTTTTATTATTGTGCTAAAGCAGTTAACCAATTCAGCAGTAATACACATTACCAAAATAAATAAATAAAATCCTTAACAGTGTCATACTTGCAGGCCTGTTATTCATGGACATCCATCTGTGAAAAGAGCAAATCATATGTGGAAGGCCTCATTCAATGTGGATAAGATTGTTTGTATTTGGATGAATGTACTTTTATGTTTTGATGGATTTTCTAGTTTGGGTTTATATAGATGTGAATGGGAATATGATGAAATATATTATATAACAGGTGTTTATTAGGAAGAATATGATGAAATATATTATAACAGGTGTATATTAGGAATTTTGTGCTGGAATATATATATATATATATATATATATATATATATATAAAGAGACTTTTACCTACGAAAATTTTCATAGCTAAAAGTTTTTTAAAATGATTTTGGCGACGAAAATTTTCGTAGCTAAAAGTTTTGTAATTTATTTTTAGCAGTGAACAATTTCGCTGCTAAAAGTCTTGTAAAGTTTTTTAGCGATGAAAGTTTTCGTCGCTAAAAGTGGAATGAATTTTTTTGGCAGCAAATTGTAAAGTTTCTTTTAGCAATGAAAATTTTCATCGCTAAAAGTGGAACAAATTTTTTTGGCAGCGAAAATTTTCGCTGCTAAAAGTCTTGTAAATTTTTATTAGTGACGAAAATTTTCGTCGCTAAAAGTGGAAATAATTTTTTGGCAGCGAAAATTTTCGCTGCTAAAAGTCTTGTAAATTTTTTTTAGCGCCAAATATTTTCGTCGCTAAAAGTGGAACGAATTTTTTTTAGCAACGAAAATTTCCGCTGCTAAAAGTCTTGTAAAGATTTTTTAGCGATGAAAATTTTCGTTGCTAAAAGTGGAACGAATTTTTTTAGCAGCGAAAATTTTCGCTGCTAAAAGTCTTGTAAAGATTTTTTAGCGACGAAAATTTTCATCGCTAAAAGTGGAAGGAATTTTTTGGCAGCGAAAATTTTCACTGCTAAAAGTCTTGTACAGTTTTTTTAGCAACGAAAATTTTCATCGCTAAAAGTGGAATGATTTTTTTAGCAGCGAAACTTGTTCAGTTTTTTTAGCGACGAAAATATTCGTAGCTAAAAAGCTTGCATTTAGCGACGATTCGAATTTTTCGCTGATAAAACCCTTCTGCTTCAGTCTTTTAGTGATGAATTTAGCAACAAAAATTTTCGTCGCTAAAACATTTTAGCTACGAAAATTTGACTTTTAGCGACAAAACTTTTCGTCGCTAAAAGTGGGATTTCTTGTAATGCAAGGTGAGACCGCTACACAAAATGTCGATGAATTTCATTACGAATATGTCGCAATCATAACCATTATCCTGCTTCAGTGCCAATCCATCAACTTTGACGGTCCACTTCTTCCCTTTAAGCGCAGTGCTGTATCCAGTGGCATGGAAGAGAATAGGGAGTACATCAGTCATATTCTTCATCTTCTGCTTGTACTTTATTAATGGATTTGTGTTTAAGCTATCCATAATAACGATTTCTCTTTCTCTAGGATAGATGACCAGCAAAAACCAATGTGAATTTTCATGATTTATGGGCTCATACATATGTCCATGATTCAAAAGATAATATATTAGTCAAAATATAATAGAACACATAACAGTCAGAGATGATGCTTTGTGACGAGTGCATTACCCATTCATAACACCAAATCACTTTTTTTTTTTTTTGTATAATTTATCTCGCTACTTGGCAATTGCGTAGGCCGTGGTCAGCTCGTCTATTAGTGAGGCCCGTTCTGACATCGATTTGGAGGCCCTGTATGCGATCAAAACCGGCAAATACTCCTCAAGGCTTTGTTGTTACAAACTTGCATTCTTAAGGATATACAAGTGATAGGTCGAACTACCTTTTCTCAAGAAAATCGATGTATTTGTCGATAACCTAATCAATAAGATAGTACGAATTAGTCATATATTAATATAACAATTAATTATAAGTCAATCAATGCATATAAAGAATAAATTAGTAATGAATACCTCGTTATCAACCCATGCATCCTTTATCCATATCGTACTGAACCATTTCTCCGCTGCCATGTCCTTGTTTGCTTCATACCAATCCTCTGCCTCTTTCACTTCCTGCGCGGATAGTTTTCTGAATGGATCCATCTGCAGAGGAAATGGTATCGGAGAAGTAACAAAGGTTGTTACTTGCTCGGGTTATCTATTTGAACATTAGATATGTTTAAATTATCATGTGGTGTTGTCTATCATGAAATTATCTGTTAAGTTTGCCCCCCTCAATTTCCTGTTTACCTCGCTGATTTTCTAATTTGCCCCGCTCAATTCATGTTTACCCGCTGATTTTCTACTTTGTCCTGCTCAATTTCCAGTTCACCCCGCTGAAATTCATGTTTTCCCTGCTCAATTTCATGTTTCCCCCGCTGAAATTCATGTTTCCCTCGCGGAATTTCATGTTTCCTCCGCTGAATTTCTAGCTTGCCCCAGTTAATTTCATGTTTTTAGTTTGCCCCACTCAATTTCATGTTTGCCTCACTGATTTTCTAATTTGCCCCACTCAATTTCATGTTTGCCCCGCTTAATTTCATGCTTCTCCCACTAAATTTCATATTTGCCCCGCTTAATTTCATGTTTGCCCCGCTTAATTTCATGTTTCCCCCACTCAATTTTCAGTTTATCCCGCTCAATTTCTTGTATGCCCTGCTCAATTTCTAGTTTGCTCCGCTCAATTTCATGTTTGCTACTGAATTTCTAGCTTGCCACACTCAATTTCATGGTTACCCCGTTCAATTTCTAGTTTGCCACACTTAATTTCATGTTTGCCCTGCTGATTTTGTAGTTTGCCCCACTCAATTTTATGTTTGCTCTGCTGATTTTCTAGTTTGCCCTGCTCAATTTCATGATTCCCCTGCTGAATTTCATGTTTGCCCCACTTAATTTCATGTATGCTTGGATTACTGGAACTCTTTAGTCCTTGAGTTGTTTGAGGCACATCATAACCTTGACAACCGTGGTGCTACTACTGCAAGCATGATGGGGCTTTAGGTACTTTAGATATGATGCTTCTCATAGCTATTGTGCCTAGAGTTTTATAGTTTCAATACATGACATGGGTTATTATTAGTGTGATTTCAATCCATGTTTCTTACTGCTATTGTGCCTAGATTTGGATACCACCATATGAGCTAATCAGCCAAGGACAGAAATTCAATTATCATTTCAACCCTTCCAGATTGTAAATGTGATTATAACTCTCTACTTTCATGCTTTTAAGAAGAGAGTTCCATGCTGGTAGATTGAAGAGCACGAGGATCCTACCTTAAGTTCCAACCATTCGTGATTAAGATTTGGACTATCCGGTTGTCCGGACTAGATATTTGGGCCATATCAAGGATGCAGATTGATTTGAGGAAAGGTCGGGACCTTCTCAATGTCTGGATCAAAGGTTAGGACCTCCATGGAATTGCTATATCCCAGGAGAGATTCACTGAGTTTATTTGGTATGCCCGTCATATTCCAAGATTTTACCTTCTAATCCCTTCCAATCCATCCTACCAGTAAAATAGAGGCACAAGACTTACTAGCAATCATGTATGTATACTAATAATCAATCATGGATAAGCCGAAATTGATTGGGGTGTGGTTTGGGTCAATGCACGTATGTAGACTAATAATTAATCATGTTACATCTCTTCCTTCATCAAGAATTACTAGCAAACATGGAATTTTACTGTTGTAGTTTATTAGGTACTTAAAGAAGAGGGGGAAGTTCGATGATGATTTTTTGAGAACTCTGAAAAAGGGGGAATGGATGAAGAGCTCTAAAGGGTATGTAACCCTATTTGGGTCGGTTTTCCTTCCATCCATTACAGGAGCTCTTTTACAAATAATAAGCCTTCCTGTTATCGATGAAACATTCTACGGAAACAAGTTTGGTTGTTATACCGCTGAGTTCAATTTGGTGGGAGTTGTGATGGATATGGAAGAGGTGTACAAATTGACTGCAGATAATTTCACATTTCCTGAAGCTCTATCTACTATAACTAGAGAAAGTATTCTGCTGAATGTAGGGTCGGTTTAAGATCAATTATAAGTAACTTTTTTGCTTAAAGTTACTTAATCACTTCAGTTTGAGAAGTAGGAACCAAGATAAGCTACTTAACGCATAGGTAGTTTATATCAAGTTACAATCCAAACTCCCCCGTATCGACACTATTTTATCCATTGCATCAAGTGTACGAGGTATTCTATATACACACCAGCTATCTTGATCCATGGCATTCAAACTGAATTAGGCATCTTTTCCCTTGCCGAATTTCGCTGAATTTCATGTTTGCCCCGCTCAATTTCTAGTTTGCCCCGTTCAAAATCCAGTTTGCCCCGCTCAATTTCAAGTTTGCCCCGCTCAATTTGAAGTTTGCCCCACTCAATTTCCAGTTTGCCTTGTTGAATTTCTAGTTTGTCCCGCTCAATTTCTAGTTTGCCCTGTTGAATTTCTAGTTTGTCCCACTCAATTTCCAGTTTGCCCTGCTCAATTTCATGTTTGCCCTGCTCAATTTTCAGTTTGCCCTGCTGATTTTCTAGTTTCCCCCACTCAATTTTCAGTTTACCCAGCTAAATTTCATATTTTCCCCGTTCAATTTCATATTTGCCCCGCTCAATTTCATGTTGCCCCGCTTAATTTCTAGTTTGCCCCACTGAATATCTAGTTTGCCCCACTCAATTTTCAGTTTGCCCCGCTTAGATTATAGTTTGCCTCACTTGCTGAATTTCATTTTTACCCCACTGAATATCTAGTTTGCCCCACTCATTTTTTTACCCGCTCAGATTTGTCTCACGTGAATTTATTTTGACTATTCTTATTATGATATAAGACAAAAATGAGACAAATCTTTAAAAAAATGAATTGACTACTCTCATTATGATATAAGATAAAATGAGACAAATCTAAAAAACAAGTGGGCAAGACAACTGACCCGGTCGACTGGGTCCCAACTAGCTGACCTAGTCGATTAGGTCCCTGGACCACAGCACCTATGGCTACGGATTAGTGGCACCTATGGCTACGGCTATAATCCGTAGCCATAGGTCTACGTTTAATCAGCATGGATCTTAAAACAATCCACTAACATCACCATCATTACCTTAAAATTGATCTCATCCCTTTGTTGGACGGATTGGAAGGTAAAATCTCGGGATATGACGGGCGTGCCAAACAGACCCAATGAGCTTGTCCCGGGGTATAGCAATCCCATGGATCTTTTTCCAATCCACTAACACCACCATCATTACCTTAAAATTCACCCCATCTCTCCTAATCCCATGGAATTTGCCTGGCTAAACAGGCCCTTATTGGAACAGAGTGAAGAAAGGGGGTGAAAGCGGCAACAGTGAAAGCAACGCAGTGGAAAGGGGTGAAAGAAACGGGACTGAAAGCAACGCAGTGGAGAGGAGGGGTAGTTTCGTCCTCAAATTCGTTGGCCGTACGAGGAGGTCTAAGTTCGGAAGTTAAGTTTGCTTCAAGAATATCCAATGAATAAAAGGTGGGGTCCACAGTCGTAAATTTCTCCAGCCAAAAAGTTTTCAAAGAGTGATGCCTTCGGTTGAAACTTTCCTAAAGCCCACCGTGATGTTTATTTGAAATCTAACCTGTCCACGAGTTAAAAAATACATGACAGAAGGGAAAAAACAAATATCAGCTTGATTAAAAAAAAAAAAAAAACTTTTGTGGTCTTCATAAGTTTTTAATAGTAGGCGTCACTCTCCCCACTGTTTTCTGTGGTGGGGTCCACTAGAGCCTTGGATTTGACTCATTCTTTGCCTCTTGCCCTAAAATGATCTCTTCAAATGAATGGCCGGTGGGGATACAAAACATACATCGTGGTGGGGCCACAAAACTGGGTGACGTCACTTCAGTAGCGAGTCTCGCTACTTAACCTGTCAGTATGCAATCCGCGTCCATAAAATTTATAAATTATAGGGACCCACGGAGTTTACTCATTAGGCTTAGCTTAATATCCGGTAAGAATAAGAGAAGCTGTGCTTGACCTAAGTAGCATCAACCTTCTCCTATAAATGCCCCTCCATTGTAATTTCGTATCATACCATAAGCAACAGCAACTATGGCTATATACAAATCTCTCTCCCTTGCTTTTTTCCTCTTTTTCCTACTCTTTCTTTCTTTCCATGCAACATCATTTGCAACAGCAGCACCTTCATCAGCACTCTCAGAAGCAGAGGCTCTCATGAAATGGAAAGCCAGCCTCTCTGCAGCACATGCTCTCCATTCATGGTCGCTTCCTTCTTCTAATTCTACCACCAACACAATCTCTCCATGCAAATGGATTGGGATCTCATGCAACAGCCTTGGAAGTGTAACAGAGATACGCTTACCGAGTGCGGGCTTGCAAGGTAAGCTCGATAACTTGAGTTTCCCGTCATTTCCAAACCTCCATCATCTCGATCTCAGCAACAACACAATCACCGGAACCATTCCAGCACATCTTGACTCTCTTTACAAACTCACGTCCCTGAATCTGTCTTCAAATGAAATAAGTGGATCAATACCTCTAGAATTAGGGAATCTTGTGAACTTGACTGAGCTGGAATTGTCCACTAACCATCTAGATGGTTCCATCCCTTCCACTTTACGAAATCTGACAAAGCTTTCCATCCTGTACCTGTTCCAAAATCGAATCTCTGGCTCCATTCCTTCGCAAATCGGGAATCTCAAGAATTTAGTCCAGTTGTCGTTGTACCAAAACAATTTGACTGGTCGGATCCCTCCTGATTTAGGTAATTTGAGCAACCTTAAAATTTTGTCTCTGCATGACAACCAAGTTTCTGGTTCAATTCCACCAGAAATAGGGAATTTGGTTAATCTCAAGTTGCTTGCCATCTCCAGTAACCTTCTAACAGGTTCCATCCCTTCCACTTTAGGGAACTTGACAAAGTTAACTGCCCTCAACCTCAATGAGAATCAAATTTCTGGTTCTATTCCTCCAGAACTTGGGAATTTAATGAGTCTCAATGAGCTAGATTTGCACAGTAACGATCTGACTGGTCCTATCCCTCCTGCTTTAGGTAATTTGAGCAACATTACAGTTTTATTTGTGTATGACAACCAAGTTTCTGGTTCAATTCCACCTGAAATAGGGAATCTGTTTAATCTCAAGCAACTTGCCATCTCCAGTAACCTTCTAACAGGTTCTATCCCTTCCACTTTAGGGAACTTGACAAAGTTAACTGCTCTCTACCTCTTTGAGAATCAAATTTCTGGTTCTATTCCTCCAGAACTCGGGAATTTAATGAGCCTCAATGAGCTAGTATTGTACAGTAACAATCTGACTGGTCCTATCCCTCCTGCTTTAGGTAATTTGAGAAACCTTACAATTTTATCTGTGTATGACAACCAAGTTTCTGGTGCAATTCCACCTGAAATAGGAAATCTTGTTAATCTCGAGATGCTTTCCATGTTCAGAAACCTTCTAATAGGTTCTATCCCTTCCACTATAGGAAAGTTGACCAAGCTTACTTTTTTGTCCCTCTATGAGTGTCAATTATCTGGTTCCTTGCCTCAAGAAATGATGAATATGGCAAATCTTTCTGCACTCTACTTGCATGGCAACAACTTCTCAGGCTATTTACCTCAGTTATGCCACAGTGGATCTCTTGCAAACTTCACTGCTTTCAACAACCATTTCACCGGTGACATCCCAAGAAGCTTCAGAAACTGCACCAGCTTAACAAGAGTGCGACTCAATGGAAACCGACTTGCTGCAAATATATCGGAAGCGTTTGGTGTATACCCACGCCTCAGATTCATGGAAGTCAGTGATAACTTATTGTTTGGTGAGCTATCACCGAACTGGGGACAATGCCAAAACTTGATGAAGCTACAATTCTCGGGGAACAAAATCACAGGTAGAATTCCTCCTGAGATTGGACAGTTGAAGCAGCTAAGAATGCTTGATCTTTCTTCGAACCATTTAGTAGGAGAGATTCCAAAGGAAATTAGGAGGCTGGCTTCTTTGTTCAACATGACTTTAAATGATAATCAGCTTTCTGGTCAGGTACCCCAAGAGATTGGAAAACTATCCAATTTGGAGATTCTGGATCTGTCAATGAATCACCTAAGTGGTCCAATACCACCCCAGTTAGGGGATTGCTCCAAACTCAATTATCTGAAATTGAGTGAAAATGTTTTGAATGAAAGCATTCCTTTTCAGATTGGTAACCTAGTATTCCTACAGGGATTACTAGATCTAAGTCATAACTCCCTCAATGGAAAGATACCTCCACAACTCGCGAAATTGGTTCGTCTGGAAATTTTAAACCTCTCTCACAACATGCTGTCAGGTTCCATTCCGCCTTCTTTTGAAGGGATGGTCAGCTTGCAATCTATTGATTTTTCGAACAATTCTTTGGAAGGTCCTGTTTCCAACAGCAAAAACTTTCAAAAGTTTCCTGCAGAGGCATTTATAAATAATAAGGGCTTGTGTGGTGAAGTACAAGGTTTGCGACCTTGCAATGCCTCTTCAATAAGTCATGGTGATGCGAAGAAAGGCCATAGAGTTGTGATCCTCATTATTCTTCTCTTCTCAATATTGTTTCTTTTATTTGTAATCGTTGGCATAATTTCTTCCATTTATTATCAAAGAAGAAGAAGAATAATAGAGAAAGTCGTTCTTGAAAGGAGCAGAGGAAATACATTTTCAACATGGAATTATGATGGGATTGCCACATTTGAAGACATTGTGGAGGCGACAGAGGGTTTTGATGAAAAATACTGCATTGGAACTGGAGGTTATGGGAAAGTTTACAAAGCAAATCTACCAGCAGGTCAGGTAGTAGCTGTGAAGAAACTTCACCCACACGAAGGTGAGAATCAATCCGATCAAAGAAGTTTTAGGAATGAGATAAAAGCATTAATGGAAATCCGCCATCGCAACATTGTGAAGCTATATGGCTTCTGTTCCCATGCTCGATTCTCATTTCTAGTCTATGAGTACATGGAAAGGGGAAGTTTGGCAAGCATCTTAAGCAATGATGAAGGAGCTGCACAGTTGGACTGGACTGCAAGGGTGAAGGTTATCAAAGGTGTAGCCCATGCTTTATCTTACATGCACCATGATTGTACTCTGCCGATTGTCCATCGAGACCTATCAAGCAACAATGTTATATTGAATTCAGAACTTGAGGCTAGTGTCTCTGACTTTGGAACTGCACGGTTGCTGATGCCTGATTCCTCAAATTGGACTACACTTGCAGGAACTTGTGGATACATAGCTCCGGGTTAGTTGCTAGTACATTATCCATGCTTTAATAGTTTTATTAGTAATTGGTCTTTATTTTTCATCAGCTTTTCTATCTATTAGTTCGCACTTATATATTATAAAGTTTGTGTATATGTTAGCATATTGTTGCCTGATGTGGCAATCCAGGGCAACTGAAATATGAGAAAATTTGTATCTGAAAACGCTCTCTCTTCCCACTAAGATTCTCTAATCGGACATTTAAAAGTTATTTGGTTTGAGGTACACCTGCATATCCTTTCAGCTATTGTTACAAAAGAGCTTACTTTTAAACTCTTTCCAAAAACTTACACTTTCAAAATATAGTTCTAAAGCCCCCTTGTTTGACTTTAATTAAAGGGTGACTGATGAACCAGTCATTATCTCATTATATATATATATATCTCTCTTTTATTCCCGTTTTCAAACATTGCCATCTCATTTTAGGACATGGGCAAAAAAATCAAGCAGTTCTAACGCAGGTCCCATGACAGGGAAAGGTAAGTTGGTTGTTTATTATCAATGGAATTATTAATGGTTTATTTTTTTTAGGCTATCAAAACTGTTGAAATTATTAAAGGTAAGTCATTTATACCTGATCTAAAATTTATTTGCCTCATGACACCTTGTCGTTTAGCACACCTGAGCTTTGCATCTAGATCATTTCTGAGCCCAAGCCCTAAAATCATATGAGGGAAATGGTGGGTGGCTCAGATTTCTCGCAAAGAACATGGTGGGACCCATAATCACGGCAACCATCTCCCATCATGCAAACTCGTTCATAACTAAGGTGTTGTGTTATACATTCCGCAATTCAAGTCCAATGAAATGTTACACTGAGGCGAGGCGTCGATGGTTATCATGATCTGTTAAATCTTTGTGGGGCCCATTTTTGTGATGCTTGTTGCAAATCCAAACCGTCTACCATTTCACCATCTCATTTTAGGACGTTAGTCTGAAATCCAAGCAAATTGTGGGCTCAAAATAGAGGCTGATTGAATGCATATGTAGGTCTCACAATAAGAAAACGTTGCAAATGGCCTTTAATGGTCAATTGTTTTTCGGTTTTTAGCCCACTTGAGTCCTTGATCGACCTCATCTTTAGGTCTACTAAGTAAAATCACATGGTCAAACTTATGAATGGGGTGGATTCTCTCAAACATCACAGTGGGCCTCACAATCATGAAAACCATCTCCAGCAAGACTCACAGGAGTCAGTGAGATGTGACACGGGGAATCAGTCAATATCATTGATCCGTTGACTTTTCAGTTAAAGTTTGAAGATCAGACGGATAGGATTATTCAATAGCTTAGAAAATGATACAATTATCAATAAGCAGTTTGCCTCCATGGACGCAGGGCTTGGATGATCAACCCATGCATCCATGGTGAGAGAGAGGCATGAGATAAAAAGGAAGGAAAAAAAAAAAAAAAACAAATATTTTAAAAGAAGGGAATTACTGTCTTTTGAAAATACAGTATCTAATATATAAGCCTGTTTTTAGAAAATGTTTAAAAGCAGAATTTTTATTTATTTACAATAGCCAAAAGGGTAGACAACGGTATGTCAAAACCTCTGAACACTATGAACCATTCATGAATATTTAGAGCTAATACAACCGTGCAATTGAAGATAATGTAAGAATGCTTTTACCTTGAAGCGCTTGAGGTCCATCATTGTTACATTATGCATAGTGGAGATAATGTGGCTCCATGGTAAAATAAACCTATAATTCACATTTGCTCAACTAATTTAACCACATCTTATCATCTATTAAATCTGTGGTGTTGACCTTTTTTTAACTGTCCACCACTAATTGGATGGATAGAAACCTCTAATTTTTAAATTTTGGTATATGTTCCTTCTACTATATGGGCCATATTTTTTTATGGTCTGAATTGATTTACATGCATAACAAATTGCCTTCAATTTATGAAATGATTATTAAAAAAAAAAAAAAAAAAAAAAAAAGTCTATTGCTTCACGTCCGGAGAAGTAAATGTGAAAATGATACAGCAGGAAATGTGGCATCCTACAATGCCTTGCAAAGATCCAAGAGAATAGTTGGGTTTTCTCCGTTGTACAAGGGTTTCACAGCTTTACAATCCAAGCCATCAATGTGATGACTAACACACTAAATGCCCCCACACAACAAAAGTTCTAAGATTGGAAAATCCTAGCCATTGAATTTACAGGCTTTCTTTGTTGAATATGCACAATTGTTTAGCTTCCTTTTTTTCCCTTGATCGTCTATTTGCTAGCCACCAAAATGATTAGCATTTCCAATTAGGATAATTATTAATGCACGAGCCATCCAAATAGGGGCCCGTAAGTGGTTTGGATATTAGAACTATGGGTCCCACTGGTTAGTGACGTCAACCTGATCAGAATATCATAGAAACTTTTTGGTGGAACATGTTTGTTGCTTGTTTCCTTTGCTTATATATATATATATATGTGGAGAGAGAGAGAGAGAGAGAGAGAGAGAGAGAGAGAGAGAGAGAGAGAGAGAGAGAGAGAGAGAGAGAGATTTGGTTTGTCAGTCCAGAATATTGGTACAAATAATTATGCTAAATCCAATGCCCATATCACCCAATCCTTTTTTTTTTTTTTTTTTTTTTTTTAGTTTAAAAGGATCTTTCCATATATCAAGGAAACCAAATTACATTCGGGAGCCCCTAGGAGAAAAAGAACGTAGAGGACGCCTATCGTAGAACTGGGGGGCAAAACAGAAAACTCTATACAAAAGGGGAAGGAGGAAGAAAGACTTATCGACGGCTTCTCTCAAAACGATTATCTTCCCTGATGGATCCAAGCCCAACCTTATCTAGGAAAATCAAACCTCGCACTATGTCCGGGAGATTTTCTTTCTGCAAATAGACTGTACAACCCTGCGCCGCGCTTCCCTTCCGAGCCATCTGGTCTGCCACGGTGTTTCCTTCTCTGAAAACATGTTGGAAGCTGAAATTGCCACCTCGCCTCATGAGGTCAATCCTCCGGATCCAATACCCCCATTTCCAGCCTGGATCCGCAGTACCTGACAAAAAATTTACCACCAGTTGCGCATCTGATTCAACAACCACATTCGAAAAGCGTCGGCCAATACAAAGCTCCATACCATCACAAATGGCCCTAAGCTCCGCGTTCACATTTGAGCCGACTCCATACCCGACAGCAAACGCAAAAAGGAAATTCCCTGCATCATCTCTACAAATGCCACCCCCTCCTGAGATCCCTGGATTGGCAAGAGACGAGCCATCCACATTGAGTTTGACCCATCCTAGCGGTGGCTTAGACCATCTTACCACCAAGGGCGGGACGCGCAGAGCCTGCAAAGACCTCCCAAATCCAGCATTGGAAGCAGCCAAACCAGTCCTAATAGAGCCAGAAGCAGGAACCCCTGGCTGAGCCAAAGTGCCCTGCCTTGTAACTGTGGACTCCACTCCAAGGTCGCCCTTGATGATTGATAACCACCAATTCCCTCTAGCAATCACCGAAGCAACTGAGGCGGAAATCCCATCAAAGATCACAGCATTCCTGTACTTCCAGATGCTCCATAAGATAATCGCTGGAGTCAGCCTATGCAGAACCGAAGAAGGAGAACCAGAGGCAGTGGCAGCCCACCACTGGGCCATTCTAACCTCCACTGACTCCGATTCCAGAATATAAACGTTGAAAACTCTACCAAAATACGACCATGCCGCCTTTGCGATATGGCTATTGAGGAAAAGATGGGAAATAGACTCTGAGGAGAAGCCCTGCATTGAATTGCCGCTACAACATACGCATTTGGATGCCAAACTGACCCCACGGGACTGAACTGCCTCATCCACTGCCAAAGCTTTCCTCAACACCTTCCATGACAGCAGGGATAGCCTCGGAGGGAGCTTGCAATGCCACACCCCACACGCCCAGCTCCTGGGGGGCGAAGCCGAGCGGCAAATTTTCCATGCCGAAGCAAGGGAAAACTGACCAGAAGGGGAGAAAGGCCAGATAGGAGAGTCAGCTCCCTCTGAAATGCAAAAACCTTGCTGAAAGATGAAATTAATGACCCATTGAGGCAAGTAATTGAAAGCCACCGTTGGAGGGAGGGGGCCAGATTTACCCAGAACTTGAGCCGTTCTTAGCTGAAGAAGGGAGGCTGGAACCGGGTGAGTCGAGAGCCTATGAAGAGGACCTAGACCAGTCCAATTTTCTAACCAAAACCTGCAATTTCCGTTACCCAAATACCATTGAACGAGAGAGTCCGCAGTCGGGATCAATGCTTTAACTCTCTTCCACAATGGGGATGCATAGCTGACCGGTCTACTCCCGTCGGGGTCGATGAGATCCCGAGCATATTTTGTGGAGACAAAAGAGCTCCAAATACTCTTATGAGGGGAAAATCTGATCTCCCAGGCCATCTTCAGACGATACGCTGACATTATTTCCTTGAGTTTTCTGATGCCCAAACCCCCTTCCTCCTTTGGGGATGCCAACTGCTTCCAGCTTTTCCAGTGGCATTTGTTCTTGCCGTCTTGCCAGCCCCAGAAGAAAGCCGCAAAACGCTTCTCTAAATTCTTCAGAACAATGGATGGGATGTGAGCCGCCGCCAAGGTATGTATGGGGATGCTGCTGAGCACATGCCGGATCAGCACCACCCTGCCAGCCTGAGAGAGACATCTGGACTGCCAACCCGTAATTCGCCCTTCCACCTTGTCCATTAGAGGACGGAAAACAGCTACCTTCTGCTTGCCCAAGGCCAGAGGAACACCCAGGTACGAGAACTGACCTGACGCCCTTGCAATCCCAAGTGCCGCTTCAATAGCTCGCACCCTAGCTTCTCCCAGCTTCGGAGAGTGAAGGAAAGAACTCTTCCTCAGGTTGACCTTTTGGCCCGATCCTCGTTCGTATTTATCTAAGAATGACTTTAAAGCCTTCAGGGACAGAAGACCACCGTTGAGAAATAAAAGTGTGTCATCCGCATATAGGAGATGAGATACGATCGGGCAACCTGTCCTAACCTTGTACGGCATACAGCGGCCTTGGAGCAATAAAGCTTTTAGACCTCGGCTAAGGACCTCAGAAGCAATAATAAATAGACTTGGAGAAATCGGATCTCCTTGCCGCAGGCCTCTCGAGGACTGGAAGAAACCCGAAACCTCCCCATTCACAAGAACCGAAAACCAAGCAGTAGCCCAACAGTTTTCTGCGAGCGCTATCCACGATGGACTAAAACCAAATCTGGATAACACCTGCTTCAGGAATTGCCAATCTACTCTGTCATATGCTTTTTCCATATCCAGCTTAAGCACAACGTTACCTCCCCGGACCTTTCTGGATAAATCTCTGAGGAGCTCCTGGGACAAAGCTACATTTTCTGCAATTGAACGGCCTTTCACAAACGCCCCTTGTTCTTCCGAAATCAGAAGCGGGAGAACCTGACTCAGCCTGGAGGCCATTACTTTTGAGAAAATTTTATAGAGACAATTACAGAGACTGATTGGCCGATAGTCTGAGAATTTCTTAGGAGCAGGCTTTTTTGGAACAAGGCAGATAAGAGAAGCTGAGACTGCTCTAGGGAGACGGCCACCCTGGAAGAGGAAAGAAACAGCCGCTAACAGGTCTTTGCACACTATACTCCAGCAAGCCGCATAGAAAGAAGCTGAAAAACCATCCGGACCTGCGGCACTATCAGCTGGAATAGACCTCACCGCCTGCAGAATTTCTAACTCAGTAGGGGGAGCCATCAATGACACATTCTGATCCTGAGAAATTGAAGGGTAGATGACCTCCAGCAGGTCGTTGCTGAGATCACACTGATCCGCCTCAAACAGACCTCTGAAATGATCCACCGCAGCTAGTTTTATAGCTTCCTTGTCGACCAGAGACTGTCCTGAATCCAGAGTGATGTTATGAATCGTTGATCTCCTTTGCTTTTCTTTCGTTGTAGCATAAAAGTATTTAGTGTTTTTGTCACCTGCTTCCAGCCAGGTGACTCTAGACTTTTGTTTCCAATAGGCTTCTTCAAGCATCTGAAATCGGGAGAGGTTCGAGATAGCCATATTCAGATTGGCCTGAAGGACGGTATTAGGATGGGCCGTACTCGACTGCTCTTGTAACATTCGTTCGCAAAATTCTACTTCGATTTCCGCTTTAGACAGCTGGGAGAATATATTTCCGAAAACCTCTTTATTCCACACCTTTAAAGCAAGCTTGACCTTCTTCAATTTCGCCAAAATATTGTAAATAGGGTGAGTTGACCCCGTCGACTCCCAAGCTGATTTCACGACCTGGTTGAATGAGTCATGGCTAATCCACATGTTAAGGAATCTGAAAGGTTTAACTATATTTGCACTCAGCTGAGGGTACTCTAGTAATAGGGGGGCATGATCCGAGCTGATCCGAGGAAGATGAGTGACGTGGAAACCAGGAAACGAAACAGCCCAAGCAGCATTAAAGAGAACCCTGTCCAATCTGGCCCACACTCGGGCTGCACCCCCGCGATTGTTACTCCAGGTATACTGATTGCCAGAGAAACCTGCATCCTGCAATGCTGCATTATCAATAGCATCTGCAAATTCCACCACACTGGCATTGTCAAACTGCCTAGAACCTCGCCTATCTTCAGCTGCCAAGGTCGCATTGAAATCACCACAAACAGACCAGGGGCTTTGAATGGCCATGGAAATCGACACCAGCTCACTCCAAAGAGAACGTCTCTGGATCCTGTCACAGCTAGCATAAATGAAGGAGATGGTGATGGGCGCAGAGAAATTCTGCAAAGTAAATGCAATGGATAAGGATTGTTTAGATGAATAAAGAATAGAAGGAGACATTTGGGAATTATAGAAGACCCAGATCTTTCCCCCGCATGCTGCATTGGAGAAAGACTGGTGAAACCCCAGAGAAAGCCCAACCCTAAGACGCTTATCATCCGAAAGCATAGGTTCCAGCAGCGCCACTATGAATGGGTCAAACTTCTGAATGAGCCTCTTAACTGCCGACACTGAGCGGCGGTTCCCAATACCTCGAACATTCCAAACTAAGACTCTATCCATCAGTCACACAACCTGAATTAACCGCCCTTCTCTTTAACCTGCGAAGTCTAGACTCCCAATCACCTCTTGTGTATAACACCTTAGCACGTTTTTTGGTTCCAGAATTCCTGATTGCCTTTTGCAGCTCTCCTACTAACAACCTTGTAGAATCGGCAGGGAGTTGATTTGATTCAAGCAAAGGATCCGATTCAAATTCCACATCTGCTTGTTGCTGAGGGTCTGTGACCATCCTTGTTTGCACCGCAGGTAGGAAGTTTAAAAGTGAAGGATGGATTAAAGCTGGCCCTGCTCCTTGCCTTTCCAATCTACCTACTGGAGAAAAATATGGGGACAGATCAACCTCTAGATCTGCCCTGCACGGTGAGTGATCTGGAGTCTCGAATGTACTTGATTGCTCGCAGTAGGCTCCTACCTCCTGGATGGATCTAAGGTCATCTCCAGCATCCCCATAGACCGTTGCAGTATCCGGAATCTTAGCATCTGCCAACTTCTCTGTCATAGACCTCTGACAGTGATCTGCCAGATCATTTCCTGACAGTCCCAATTGGCCAAGGGAGTAGGGATCATCTCTCCTACAATCTTTCCCCTTCATGGAATAGGGGGGGTTACCTGCTGATCTGGACCTTCGATAGACCAGTAACTTGCTGTGATCAGACCGAAGCATTGCCCCATCAACTTGAAGTGGCATTAGGACCTGAGTTTCCTTGATGGAAATACTTGCAGGCTTTTCACTCGCAGTTGCCTTAATTTGTAAGTCTGAAACAGGGGGGGTTCTTGTAGGAGAAATCAGTTGGTGTTCTACAGCGGAGGGTTGAGCCATCTCTGAAGTGGAATGGAGGCATGGAGTATAACCCACTGCATTTGGCTGAGAAGTACAAGAGTTATGCACCAAGGTCGCTTCCAATTGGATGCTTCCTTCTAGAGGCTGAGGAGTACTAGTAATTTGCGCGGAGCTGGCCACCAACTGCACACTGTCTCTGATTGGGGCAATGTACCGAACAGGGGACGGGCGTTCCAAATAATCAACAGTTCCTGACCTCTGCAGCTGGACGTGTGTTTGTTGATCTTGTACTCCCACTAGCCCTTCTTGCTCACCTCCAGATTTCCTTCCTGAATGTATGTGTTCGGGACGGAAGAAAGTTGTGTCCACCCATTCCCTTGTGGTACCCGTCCTCTTGGGAGAAGGCAGTTGGATCAACTGACCTCTCATGTCTTCCATCGGCTCCAGGACCGCATAAACAGGGAATTCCTTCTCCAAGACCTTCAGCCCCAAAACACGACTAAGGTCCACTCCTGGGCGCAGTTTGACCTTGATTCTAGCAAATGCCTGAAACAGACCATGCCTAACATTGGCATCCAATTGGATGACCTTGCCAAAATAATTACCCAGATCTATTATGACAGCTTCCAACCAAGCGTGTGAGGGGATACCGACTAACCTCAGCCAGCATTCTACCTCATCAACATTCGGAGACCAGGGGGCTATCGACACAATCCCCATTTGAGCCTGAAGTCCCTCATCGTTTTGGAACTCACCTAGTTCTTTTTTTGATTTGAAAAGTAATAAGTAGCTTGATGGGGATAACCTGGATATGTCGATGGCATCAGCAGAATATTTTGATTCCCGAAGAGCATCGATCAAATGCAAAATCGAAATCGATGTCAGGGCCACCTTGCATATGATTCCCAACTGAAGCTGCTGACACTTTTGCCTAACTGCCCTTTCATCTGCTACCGACGATGGGAGGAACGGACTGAGAACAATGGGATGAGCCCTGTCATTGTTCGAAGCTGCTGCCGCCAAGAAAGAGCGTTCGCCCTTCTTAGGTTCGATGAGAAAACGTGCCCTGTCATTGTTCGAAGCTGCTGCCGCCAGATATGAGCGTTCGCCCCTCTTAGGGTCGATGGGAAAACGCGCCCTAACTGGGTCTTCGCCAACCGAAAGGGGGCTGTGATTGAAAAGTCCTCTCTGCTTCCGTTTTTGAATAGCCCAACTGACCGTGATGATTCTACCATCCACCCTTCTGTCATTAAGGACGACTATCGCATTTCTAGCGTCTTGCTCATAGGCGAATCTGACAAATCCATATCCCCAGGGTTTCGAGGTCCCCGGTCTTGTTGGGATGTACACATCAAGGAGACGGCCATACCGGTTGAAGATACCCCATAGGTCTTTGGAAGAGGTGTCAAAAGTAATATTTCCAACAAATACGCTGAATCCGTAGTTGGGGGGGGGGGGGGATGGGGACGGGGAGCAGAGGATGGGCCCCGACGATTCGATCTAGACCTAATCGCAGGGGGAGCCTTTGCAATGGGAGACTGGAGAAGGCGAGCCGGCCTCCCCTTGGACCGGCGATGAGGGGAACGACCCCTCATGGCGGTCGAACGCGACCCTAATCAGCGATGAGCGTCTTTCTCTTTCTCTTTCTCTCTTTCTCTCTTTCTCTCTTTCCTTGATCTCGCTATTGACAGTTTGTTGGGCAGCTTGGCTTGGCTTCTATGGCATCTGTGGAAGCCGAAGAAGAATCGCAGTACGCGGATGTGCGGAAACAGAAAGTTCAAGAGAAATTGAAGGTATCATGCACCCATTGAATAGGACTTGCTTTCAAAAGATTATTTTTCTATAATCCTTGCCAATGAAATGTGTAGCTACAATGATGCCTATACGTGCACCATTACACTCTGGTTCATACATGTCAGGTGACCTGACACTGGTGCCCACCACCACGTGAAAACCATAGATAGTTTCAAGGGAAAAAAAAAACCCCAAAAATACGCACTTGATGTATATATGTGGCATGCCTTGTGAGTGGACCATCCCGACTTTTCTAGCAAGTTCATTCGAAAGTCTGTCCCATCTTATTCACCTCCCAAATGTACTAAACACATCTTTGTAGAGATGCCTTAGGGTTAGCAAGCACAAAAACCTACAAGATATGAAACCTAACTCAAGAAACCCAAGTGAGCTTCGATATATGATTAAGAGTTTAACTATTGATGATTAACAAAGTGAAAAGAACATGACTGATGATATTCTTTCTTGTAGAGCTTGCATATACAATGAGGGTGACTGAAAAATGCGATGTATATAGCTTTGGTGTTGTGGCACTTGAAGTGATGATGGGAAGTCATCCTGGGGAGCTCATCTCCTCTTTGTCATCATCAAGTAGACCAGATACACTGCTAAAAGATATGTTGGACCAACGTCTCTCGGATCCGATGAGTGATGTTGCACAACAAGTCTTATTTGTGGTATCCATGGCTCTTACATGCATTCGTCCAGATCCCAACTCTCGGCCAACCATGCGACATGTGGCTCAGGAGCTATCCATTGGTGGGCCTTCTTTCTCGCTACAGCCATTCCATGCACTTACATTCTGTCAACTGATGGATCTGAAGGTATAGTTGGGTGGCTGAAAATCACCAAGTTTGTGGGCATGTGGTGGCATGTACATTATTACTTCATGTTTATTGTATGAAAATCATCAAGCATAGATAAGTTGCTTTTCTTGTTATGATATGTACATAATTCAGTGTGTGGAATCGATGTTTATAAAAAAATTTAGTATTTAAGAGTTGGTGGTCGAAATCTATATGTAATAAAGTATTTGAAAGAATAAAGATATTTTCTTGTGTGGTGATTATCTTCTAACTGAAGGTTTTCAATCCAAATAAAAAATCTACCTTCTAGGAATTGTAATCATTTCCCTTATATATACTAATGTATTATGAAAAGTAAAAGAATGAGCTTATTTATCTAAGATAGATGGTTTAAGTTTCTTTTTTTCTTTTTTTTAGAAGGCAAGAATAAACTCTCTTATTACCAAGGGCTAAGACCTAATTGAATACAAACAAAAAACAAGGGGTAAAGCCCTTCAAGTTAACAAAAAAGCTCACATACTAGGCTTGAAACAAGCATCCACACCCTAAGCTAGGGGAAAAAAAAAAAAGGAAAAGGAAAAGGAAAAGAGTTTATGCCCTGGTCTAGGGAGGGAGAACCCACATCCTGGGCTATAGAAGAAAATAAAAGAAAATCAAATGAAAAGGTAACTCGCTAGCAAGAAGAGAAGGAAATCTTTCCATCGGTTCTGTTGGGGTTCTTGCACAAAACCTTAGGATCGAGCCTCCTGAAACAAGCCAGAAGTATGGATAATAAAGCAATGTAATAAATCAAAGCATCAACCACACACCACACAAGAGATTTTTACGTGGAAAACCCTCAAAGAGGTAAAAACCATGGGACCTCGTCCAGATCAACAATCCACTATGAAGTAGAACATTACAACCTTCTTCACTCACGGAGGAGTGGATGAACAATAGGAGAATAAGAGAAAAACTGAGAGATCTCACCGATCACGAGGACATAGGAGCGCTAAGATATAGATTGCACCGTAGATCACCTCCACGAGCATAACCTCCCTTCTACAAGCTTCCTCACTCTCTTTCTCTCTCTCTTTCTCACCTTTGATATCCCTAAAACTTTTTAGGAAACCCTCTTGTGCCTTTTTCTTCACACCTCATCACATAGAAAAACCTTAGGGACCTCTTTTTATAGTTTTAGGAAACTCCTTTCCGCATCCCAGTTGCGAAAGGACTTGTGAAACAAAATTCGCGCAAAATTACAGAATGAATCTGTGTAACTATGACTGGTCGTGAGGAGGCCATGACCGGTCGAGAGCCACCTACGACCGGTTGTGAACCACCCACGACCGATCGTGAACCATGGAGAAAATCAGCCCAAACTCGCTGGACTTTTAGTCGTGTCAGGGCACGAACCCACGACTGGTCGTACACTAGTCCACAACCGGTTGAGCAGGTCTCACGACCTGTCGACGACGGGTCAAAAAACCCATCAAATCTCCCCCTTTTGACCCAGGAGGGATTCGCCTTCTTTAAGCCAGTCAGGTTTCTACAAATCTCAAACTTGCCCTTAAGCAAAGTCTTGGTCATAATGTCTGACCCATTATCGTCCGTGTGGACCTTCTCAAGCTGGAACACCTTTTGTTCCAAAGTATACCTAATCTAGTGATACCGAATCTTTATGTGTTTTGACTTAGAATGCTGACTTGGATTCTTGCTCAAGTGTATAGCACTCTGATTATCACAATAGACCACGTGATCTTCCTGCTTCAGGCTAAGTTCTTGTAAGAACCTTTTCATCCAAAACATCTCTTTACATGCCTCTATGACTGCAATGTACTCGGCCTCTGTTGTTAACAACGCTACGACCTTCTGTACCTTGTTCTGCCAAGAAACCGCTCCCCCTGCAAACATGAATATGAACCCCGATGTAGACTTTCCGGAGTCTATATCGCCTGCCATATCTGCATTTGTGTAGCCCTCTAACACAGGTTTCCCGTTACCATAGCGTAGGCTCAACCTGGATGAGCATTTTAGATACCGCAGTATCCATTTCATCACTGCCCAATGCTCTTTGCCAGGATTGGTAAGATACCGGCTGACAACACCAACCGCATATGCTATGTCTGGGCGTATACACACCATAACATACATCAAACTTCCTACAGCAGACGCGTAGGGTATCTTTTACATCTCTTCCACCTCTGCCTTCATCTTATGACACTGCCTGTCGCTCAATTTGAAGTGTCCATCCAGTGAAATACTGACTGGCTTCGCTGCATTCATATTGAACCGCTCTAGGACTTTCTAAATATATCGCTCTTGTAACAATCAAAGCTTCCTACTACTTCTGTCACGGGTTATCTCCATTCCTAGGATATGTCTAAGCAGGCCTAAGTCTATCATCGCAAATGACTTGCCCAACTCCTATTTCAGTCTGTCGATCTTCTTGGTGTCTTTTCCCATGATGAGCATGTCATCAACATATAACAGTAAAACTAAGAAATCACCATCTGAGAACTTGCGCGTGAACACACAGTGGTCCGACTCTGTTCTGTCATATCCATGCTTCAACATGAACGAATTGAACTTCTTGTACAATTTCCGTGGAGTTTGTTTCAGCCCATACAAGCTCTTCCTCAGCCTACAAATCATATGTTCTTTGCCCTTGACTTCAAACCCCTCTGGTTGGTGCATGCAGATCTCTTCTTCCAGGTCACCATGGAGGAAGGCAGTTTTAACATCTAACTGCTCTATCTCCAGGTCCATGCTAGCCGCCAACCCAAGCAATACCCCTATGGATGTTATCTTCACCACTGGTGAGAATATCTCCTCCAAGTCTATGCCTTTCCTCTGACCCACAAGTCTGGCCTTGAACCTTGTCTGTGAATTCTTTTGCTTAACCTTCTTTCTGAACACCCACTTGTTGCTCGAAGCTTTCTTGCCCTTAGGCAATTTCACCATATCATAGGTTTAGTTCTTATGCAAGGATTTCATCTCCTCTTGCATAGCTTTCAACCACTCCCCCTTATGCTCGTCGGCTAAGGCCTCAGAATAATCTTCTGGCTCTCCCCCATCAGTCAGCATAATGTACTCATGTGGTGAGTACCTCTTGGACGGCTGTTTATCCCTAGATGACGTCCTCATCTGTTGCTCAACAGGTGGATTAAGTGGGGGCTGCTCCCCAGGTCCATCTTCTAAAGGAACTCCCTCGTCCTTTGCATCTTGCTGTACTCCCCCATCATCAGGCACCACGGGAGGAGTAATCGGATCTATGTCCTCTAGCTCACCTGAACTAGGCTGGTTCTTATCTGGCTTACCAATGTCTTCTATGCACTGATCTTCAAAGAAAACCACATCTCTGCTCCTGACGAGCTTTCATATCGAGCTTGGACCTCTCGTCCTTTGGTACGTGAACGAATGCCCTACATCCAAACATCATGAGATGACTATACGATGGATCCTGTCCAGTCCACACTTTCTCAGGCACTTCTCCATTTAACGGGGCTGATGGAGACCTGTTTATCAAATACACCGCCTGTGCATTACTTCTCTCTAGAACGTCTTGGTAACTTCGCATGGGGATAACATGCATTTGATTCTCTCAACAATAACGCGATTCATTCGCTCAGCCACACCATTATGTTGGGGGGTCTTGGAAACCGTCTGTTCATGCCGTATACCCAGGGATTTACAATACTCATGAAAGTAACCAATGTATTCACCACCATTATCAGTGCGGATGCACTTTAATGATCTACCTGCACTACCAAAAAATAGGGCAATGCTGACAGCTAAAAACCGTCGGCAATGACCTTCCTTGACGGATTTTAGCCGTCACAAGGTCCGTCGGTAAAGGGTGCGTTGAGGTTGCTCGCCAACGGCTAAAAACTGTCGGCGTTCTCGGCAGCTAGAAATCATCGGCGTTCTCGGCGGCTAAAAATCGTTGGCGTTATCAATGGCTAAAATCCATCGACAATTCTAATTAATAAGAATTTGGATGATATATTTGATTTTGATTTCTTCCTTTTCTTGTAGACTTTTCCTTCTCAAATAAGTGGTTCATTAGGGCTTTGGAGCAATTGGTATATCTAGTTATGGATGTGTATTAATCAACGCACACATCCAAAACTAGATATACCCATTTCTCCAAAGCTCTGAACAAACGAACCTATTTGAGAAGGTAAGTCTACACAATAAATTTCGGAAGAAATCAAAATCAAATATATCATCCAAATTCGAAATATTTGGATTGGATATATGCTTTAAAATAAAGAGAGCACATTATTTAAGTCTCTTTGTTTTTTTAGCTGCTTGACCTATGGGGGTTTTCTTGAAGTCCTTTGCTTTAAATCTAGAAATGCAGTCCACATTCAACTATTCAGATCTGGGTTGCATTTGCACGTGATTATGTTGAAGATAAACAATCACATGATTAAGCACATTAGAACAGAGATAATGCAAAAAGATGAGACAAATATAGTAATGAAATTGATTAAATGAAAAGGAAAAAAGATCCCCTAGCAAATGCAGAAATTAACAACTATATCCATAATATGCAAGCCTTATATGTGAATGACAAATTGTGAGACCTAATAACCAACACAAAAAATTTATAAGGATACAGAGATTTGCTGACAAGAAGACCAACATTGTTTTATTATGTAAAAGAGCACTAAAACTGGGGCGCGGATTAGGTACTACCCCCGCCCGTCTGGAGCTCTGGACGGGCTGGTCGTGTAGCTCATTGAGTGGTGGTAAGTGGTTACGTCAGAAGGCACGAGGCGACGCCAAGTCAGTAAACGGAGGAGTTAGCTCGTGTTTATACTCAGTCCACAGAGAACCCCAACCGTCTCCTATTTTATTTTATTTTTTGTTTTCTACCTTTTTCCGTGCGCGGAGGTTGAGTAGCGAGACTCGCTACTAAAGTAACGTCGCCAAGTTTTGTGGGCCCCACAATGATGCATGTGTTGTATCCACACTGTCCATACATTTGGAGAAATCATTTTAGGGCATGATACAAAGAATAAGTCAAATCCAAGGCTAGAGTGGACCCCACCATAAAAAATAGTGGGGAGAGTGATGCCTACAGTTGAAACCTTCTGAAGGTCCACCATGATGTTTATTTGAGATCCAACCGGTTCATGTATTAACTCAGACATGAAAGAAAGGAAGACAAATAACATCTTGATCAAAAACTTTTGTTGCCCTTAGAACTTTTTAAAGATGGGCGTCGCTCTCTCCACTGTTTTGTATGGTGGGTCCACTCGAGATTTGGATCTAACTCATTGTTTGGACCATGCCCAAATATGATCTCTCCAAATGAATGGACGGTGTGGATGCAAAACATATATCATGGTGGGGCCCATAGAGCTGGGTTACGTCACTTAGTATGGCTGCCCAATTCGCGCACCAAATAGATAATGTACATTCCAAGAAACGTAAATACAAATACGAAATCGGATTGCATACAGAGTACTCTTATTGTATTGAGTAAACTCTGCTGGGCCCACTATGAATTCATGTGTTTTATCCCCACTGTCCATCTGATTTTTCAGATCATTTTAGGGGTTTAGCCCAAATTTGAAGTATATCTAAGGCTTAAATAGACCATACTACAGGAAACAGTGGAATTATTTATTTCCACCGATGAAACTTTTCTAAGGCCCAGTGATGTTTATTTGTCATCCAAACGGTTCATAAGATCACAATGACATGGATGAAGGGAAAACATGAATATCAGATTGATTTAAAACTTATGTTCCCTCTTAAGAATTTTTCAACAGTAGACTTCAATTCCCACTGTTTCCAGTGGTGTGGTCCACTTGAGATTTGGATATGCTTAATATTTGGGTTAAAGCCTTAAATTTACATGATAAAACAAATGGACGGATTTTATACAATGCATGAACGACGGTGGACCCCATAGAGTTTGCTCAGTACGGTTAGCGTACATTACTCAGTAAGCAGTCCGCTTACTGCAATTACCTGGATGGGATTCGCGAATTAGCATCTAACAGGTTGAGTAGCGAGACTGGCTACCAAAGTGACTTCACCAACTTCTGTGGGCCCACCATGATGTATGTTTTGTATCCACACTGTCCATACATTTTGACAGATCATTTGACGGCATGATAAAAAGAATGAGGCAGATCCAAGGCTGTAGTGGACCCCACCACAGAAAACAGTGGAGAGAGTAACGCTCACAGTTGAAACCTTCCGAAGGTCCACCATGATGTTTATTTCAGATCTAACCTGTTCATGTGCTAAAGTAGACATGACAGAAGGAAAACATAAATTTCAGCTTGATCGAAAACTTTCATGGCCCTTGGAACTTTTTAATGGTGGGCGTCAATTTCCCCATTGTTTTCTGTAGTGGGGTCCACTAGAGCTTTGGATCTGACTCATTCTTTGTAAAATGCCATAATATTATCTCTCCAAATGGATGGACGGTGTGGATACAAAACATACATCATGGTGGGCCCACATAAGTTGATGACATCACTTCAGTTGAAGATGGAAAAAAAAAAAACTCTGTTCCGTTTGCTGACGTGTCCTCTACCATATGACGTAACCACCCTCGACTAATTAAGGGGCTACACGTCCAGCCCGTCCTGGTTTTGATGAGTTTCAGATAATTCAATTAAAAGGCTTACCATTGGCATCAAATGAGTGAAGCGAACTCTCACTTTTGAATGTGAAGCATCAGAGAGTCCTTGCTCAATTTCTGGAACTGCAAGTGAAGGATAAAAATTAGCAACTCCAAGTCATTTCAGATGTTTGAAACACAAATAAAGATACCGATGCTAGTACAGTGCCAAGATTGTCAGTTCTAGACTCAAGGGGTTATATGATACTCAGGCTGTGCATGACACTTGATACTCAGGCACTCAGAAATTGTACTCGTGCCATATATTAACTCAAATAAAACCGACTAGACTGTGCAGCCCACTGTCCCCAAGTCACAATCCCAAGGTCAGGTTGATTGAACAATCCTAACCTCTGATTTGTGGACACTTGTTTGTGGAAAAAGGACTGTAGAAAACGTCTGACCAATCTGATTTGAGACTCAAACGGTGGGTTACACAACTTATATGGCTTTTTATTTGAGCCATATCTGCAATATCACACCGACTGTGTATGAATCATCATGCACTTCCAGCATATCAAATATGTCCCCTTATTTAATACTCTGCAACCCTTGATACACAGGTACTATAAATTGGAAACAATCCTATTTAACTCCGATAAAATAGACAATCCATAAAATCACTGTCGTTAAGTCGCTGTCCCAAAGTCAGATTGATGGAGTAGCTCTAACCTCTTGACTCGTGGACGCATGTTTGTTGAAACAGTGACACACACACACAAGTGGGATCGGCAAACCTCAATATTATAATGTGTCAGCACGTCAGCCAAGCTCACCATGTCTGACATCTTGCTTCTTTGCTCAATGAATGCATGTTTTGAAGTCTAAGTTATTGGGAAGAAAGCATTACAAACATGATTGAAGTTGGCAGTAGCATAGATAAATAAAGTTCCAAGAACCTGCAATTCAACTAACCTGCAAAGGGGCCATAGAAAATGCTCTTTTCATCATAGCTTGGATGAATGCAAACCAAAGTAGGGACCTTGTCAAAATCATATACTACCATAATGTCCTCAGAGAAATCCTTCGCTACAGAACACCATGCTTTCTTCTTGTACTTTTTGGCAAAATCCACGATTAATGTTTCGTTCAAGCCAAATCCAATAAATATAGGAAACTGTGTACCAGCTGTTTCAATAAAGCTACTGATAGCAGAGTCCGATTCAAGGAGGGAAACATCAGGTCCAACAAACTTTTCAGGTATTTAACAAGCAACTCAGCTTTCCTTGGACCAGAATACTCTTACTAGCAATATGGGGAGGGATGCTGGTCAGAAGTACTTCGTCTGCCCTGTGAAAAAGGACCAGGATCCAATGTTCATGTGCTCAGATGAAAGCCTACAGTTGAGTTATTCTCAGTCAGTATCTGACAATGATGAGAAAGACACTGAGGCAGCAACAGACTGCAAGCAGGCAGAAGGAGATGGTTGTGAATAAGAGATAGTGTTATCTAATGCGTCAAATGAGAGCGGGCCATCATCTTCATTGTGTGCTGAAAGATCTCTAGTTAAGGAGGAGATGGGCCATCATCATCTGCCGATAAAAAATTAGTTTATTACATGGGGGAGGAAGTGATGGTGATGGGACAATAGAGAAAGGGTCTCCATCATTGCCCGGGGAAGGGTTTCAAGTGGAGGAGGTGGGCCACCATTCGCTGATCGAGAAGTTCGATTTAAATGAAGGGGGAGGAGATGGTGATAGGATGGAGGGTGTGTTGTTGTATGGGTTAATTGAGAATGACTGTCCATCATCATCTGGTAAAGAATTTCAAGTTCAGATGGGCCATCATTCGCTGATCGAAGGGCTCAAAGAAGGATATGATAATGGACTGGAGGATGTGAAATTGCATCGGTCAATAGAGAAAGGGCCTCTATCATCATCAGGCGAAGGATTTGAAGTGGAAGTGGACCACCATCCACCGATCGAAAGGCTTAATCTGCATGAACAAGGGGTAGGAGATGATGAAAGACGCGAGGATATGTCATTTGATGAGTCAATAGAGAGAGGGTCAGTTTCATCATCTGGTGGAGGAGGTGGGCCACCATCTTCCAATTGAGAATCTCTATTTGCGTGAAGGGGGAGAAGGAGATGGTAGTGATTTAGAGAGTGTGTTATTCCATGGGTCAATAGAGAACGAAACGCTATCATCATCTGGAAAAGTATTTGAAGTGGAGGTGGGCCACCATCCACCAATCAAGGGTCATGATTTACATGAAGGGGCAGAAGGAAATGGTAATGCACTGGAGGGTATGTTACTCCATGGATTCACAAATAAAGGGCCGCCATCATCTTCTGGTGAAGGATTCCAAGTGGAGGAGGTGGGCCACCATCTGCCTAGCAAGGAGCCCGGTTTACATACAAATGGGGGTGCAGGAGATGTTAATGGACGAGAGAGTGCATCATTCAATACATCAAATGGGAAAGGATCCCAACCGTTGCCTAGTACAGGAAGTGAAGTTGACAAGGTGGGTCATCATTTGCAAATCAAAGAACTTGGGTCACAAGGAGAAACCACAAACGGTGTGGTAGCACATCCAAGGAAATGTTCCCAATCTGGCCAACAAAGGCATTGGATGAAAGGGGGCAGTCGATCCTGACCATCAATTTGTTTCAAGTGTGGGAAGGTTGGACACTCAAAGAAAGACTACACCAACTAGACAAATATGGACTTTCACATACATCCCCATAAGTAAAAAGTGGGCCACCCATGAATCAAAAGAAAAATGAATCTTACTTCTAGCATAAGATGCTTATCCTCGGCTTGCATTAAAATAATGTATGTGAAGTCTGATTTTGGCTCAATTAGTAAATAGGTTAGACCCAGGATGACCTTGACATGGCCCAAACCTGGCCCATAACCACCCCTAAATGTTTATCCAGTCAATTTACTACAATAATTTATTCAACATAAATATAGTAATAAGCCTGCTGGAAAATAATTTTGAACACAATTCAAAAGCATTTAAGAAGTATGCAACAACAATACCTAAAACTATTCTTACCATAGGAACTACAATATCTTCCTCCCAAGTACTCCTAAAAAATGTGCTGGATAGCATTCCAATACTTTACGTAGGTCTAAAGACCAGGGTACAAGAACTATTCAGTTACTTTCAATGGTAAAACAAAGCAAAACATAACAAAGAAAATGCAATCAATAACAAAACAGATTAAAAGTACAAGACCAATAACCATCTGGTTTCATTAAAAAATATAAGCACTTCTCTAATCAATGCTAAAGATCTACGTTTTTCAGTAACTGAGTTACTATGCATATAAAAAATAGTCTAGAGATGGCCAATATGAAAAAAATAATAATAATAATAAAATAAAAAATAAAAACAAAAGAAATTGAGAATTTTGAAATTGATTCTATGCGTGCTCACATTTATGCTCCAGATAACCAAACTGCATCAAAATGTGATTAACATCTTGCCCTGATAACCAAGTTGCATCAAAATGTGATCAACCAAAAAAGGAAGCTAATAATTAGAAAAGCTTGATTTTTTTTTAACTCAAAGTATCAAGATTCAAGAATCACATTTCATTGGTCATGGCTTTTAAAGGTATTGAATAGTAATTTGGCCATTGTAAGTTTTGGAACATGACATGCACACCCTATGTTTCTGATATATATACAACCTAGTTTCTACTTTTGTATATGAATAGTATAGATTTGTACTACTCTTATACCCAAAGTACAAAAATGGTGTTTTCATTCAAAAGGAGTGTGGACATCAGTTCCCTATTTTATTTTGTTTGAGTGGCTTTAACAGTGTGGTATCAAAATTAATATTCGTGGTTGGGACACTCAATTTTAGGGGGTGGAAATATCAATGTCATATTGAAAGAACAAAAAATCTTATTTATAATGATAGTTTATACTCTCTCTCTCTCTCTCTCTCTCTCTCTCTCTCTCTCTCATACCTTTCTAGCTTCTTCACAGAAGATAACTTCTTTTTTGTCTTTCCATGCATCCATTATCCGGATTGCTATTCTTTCTATATCATTGAGGTACTCGTGCTTTGATTTTGTGGTGCTTGACTAGTGTCAAGGGGTGCCAAGCTTCTCAGCCTCGTGTGTGTCTCCAACGACTACAAGCATGGAGGATGTTCATAATATCCCATGGATGGGCTTTGGATAGCGGCATTGGAATAGCTTCTCTTCATTTTGGAGTATGAAATTGTTCAGCTCCCGGTCACATGAGACAATAGTTAGGGAACAGAACAGATGAGATTTGAACACTTTCCCATATCTGCAAAACCAAAAATCCTTCTATCTATCAGCTTTTTACCCATACCTGTTTTGTTCTTTATGTTAGCACTCAAAACCACGACAAAGATATTAAAAAATACACGCACACACATGGACAGATATATAGATATATGGATTTATAAAACAGACCCATATCTAGTATTGGAATTTTTGAAAATTTTCATACAACATGCTTAAAATCAAAACCCCATATTGAGAAAAATCATGAAAATAAAGCCATATTAAAAATTAAAAAAATAAAATAAAATAAAAGGCATCTAATTAGTTCCAATTGTCATTGTTCCAGTGGAAGACATGGACCATGCTCTTTCTTTCAATTAAAAAAGAAAAACACACATGCACATGTTGATGGAAGAAACCCATATCTATTGTAGCTTCTCTTTCTTCTTTAGCTTTGCACACTACATGCATAGAAATAAGAGCCCAAAATAAGAAAATATTAATAAGAAGAAAACCCATATAAACATGGCATACATGTACAACAATCCATATGCATGTTCACAGGCATATACACATGGCATACATGTACAACAATCCGAACCATCTGAAATGATGACCCTAATTCATATGGGGTACGTTCCTAAAATCAGATTTGATTGGACAATCCAAAGCTTGACAAATAGAGATTGGTTAATTGAGTATGGATAATTGATCTTTTTCACTTATATATCTGTTTCTATGAACACTAACAAGACAACCAAGATCACCAGTTCGGTATGACTTTTGGTCAGATGATCCAAATGGGCCCTGCAATTTTTATAGTTTGGGTTGAGGTACATGAATGCAACAACTACAATGCACTACAACAAAACTGCAGAAAAGCGGCGCTTCTGCGTAAAGCTACAGCGGCGCTATTTACCTGACGACCACGGATGTTATAAAATATTAAAAACGACCCGATGATTTTCATTTCACTCCCGACGACTCTCTCTCTCTCTCTCTCTCTCTCTCTCTCCCTCTCCCGACGACTCTCTCCCTCTCCCTCTCCCGACGACTCTCTCTCTCTCTCTCTCTCTCTCTCTCTCTCTCTCTCTCTCTCTCTCCCGATTCTCGGCTTCTTCCTACCCCCGATCTCTCTCGCGAGCCGCCGTTAATTTTAGGGCTTAGATGAAGATCTGAAACAGGTAAGAGTCTAGATTTCATCAATTTCAACATTAGTGATTGCCTAATTAGGGATTTACAATGTTGAAACCCTAATTAGGGATTTACTATGTTGAAACCCTAATTAGGATTTTTCTATGTTGTTTCATGTGAATACATAGAAACGATTTGTAGTGGGCAGGATCTTCTGCACATGTGACAATGCTTATTTTCATCTTCTGCTTATTTTCATCAAATCCCAGTCTATTTTTAGACAGGATACATGATTTATCATGTTTATGCACATGTGACAATGCCACTTTTGGATTATTTTGTTGTCAATTTAAAAAAAAAAATAAAAATAAAAATCTTTGAGAGTTAAGAAAAGATGTTATTCAACAGAAGGAGAGAAATACATCAGGGTGGTGGGATAAAGTTCTGTATACAAAGATAAGGTGAGACATTACCTATTCAGCCTAGCTCATTGACCAAATCATTTGCCTCATGACCGTCTGGGGCAAACGATGCTTATCCTAGAGGTCAAGAAATGAATTTCATCTGACACATTGGCCAGCTTCCAAGGATCAAAGAGATCATGCTGGGTCCAAGCATGACATTTGTTCTCAAATGTTATATGGAAAGCATGTGGAAAACACAAATGTGTTGATGAACTTATCACTGGTGAAGTTACTAGTACTAATGGTGCTTTTTGTGGTACGCCTAAAATTATAGAAAGTCTGCTTCTTCTTTTTTTTTTTTTTTTTTTCCTTTTCTTTTGATGAATAAGACATGCTTAAAATTCCACTAGAAGCATCTAATGCACCCAAGTGACTGATCTGATTTCCATCAGGTGACCATCATGGCAGGGCCACTATTTGCATGGGTTGGATGTCCTATCCACCTAATCAGTTGGCATGTGAGAAGGGTTGTTTGTTGAGAGGACCTATAATCTGTCATAGATGGGCCGATTTTTGCGCCATGTATTCTTTATGATGGGGCCAACTCTTTGGGTGGTTTGGATGTGGTATGCTCATGACAAGCAGGCACATATCTGCTAGTTGGATTTTGATTAACTTGAAGGGATCATCGTATCCCTAGATAATATCCAAAATTATTGTCTTTCTTGGAACGTTAGAAGCCATATCGCTGCCTTTGGGTATGGCCACAAAGCAGGGCTGAACTCATGGTACCCACTTCCTATGATCTGTACTAATGCTCTGGGCTTGGCCTAGGTATTTGTTAGTTTTTAACTGAAGAAGCATGAAAATATATAAAAACAATTTGCTTAATAACAAGCCCAACTTAGAACCCCGGATCTTGCATTATGGAATGGTAAGGAATATAGAGCTATGTAAATTGCTTTTACTTCTCTTTCTACATGTGAATTTCTCATATTGATCTGATGGGAATGCTAAAGGGCATTAATCTGTTTAAAGCAATCAAGCAAAGAATAACCAATTGGTGAAATACTAGCAAGAAATGCTGTCTTTTGGGTTGATTAAAAAAAGAAAGAAAGAAAGAAAGAAAGAAAAGAAAAGAAAAGAAAAACTATCATCTTTTGGTAGAATAATTTATGCGTGGCTTTACCTTTTAATAATCAATATGGCAGTAGTCCAATTATTTTTCTCAAAAACTACATAGCATATTTTCTCTGAAATAGTCCAATGTGAAATAATATGCATCAGTGCAGACTGTCCAAATCATTATTCTTCTTGTGGATGGAACATGGCACGAAAATCTCACCCAATCGATGATCTTAAGCATCTGATTTCACCTATTGAATTTCGACATACGGCCGTTTTCTTTTTAAGCACCCACTTGATGGTCACTAATTGAATGGCTAGTTCATTGAGTCATACATCAAGCTATACTCCATTCACAAAGAAAGATTTTAATGGTCTGGATTGGTGTTGCATGCATGCTGCGTCTATGGTGGATGAGTTGCCGCCATTTAGTAATCATAAATCCACACCATGGTTAGCTCCTTTATTTTCTTTATGACAAAAACTTTTCAGCTTAGGTTCATGGTGACATTTATTTACCATTGCACATTGCTTTTGGAGCTAATGGTGAGAAATTCGCACCTCTACTGTTTTGTAGCTCTCTTGGCCAGAACCTGAAAACAAGTACTTATGTTGGAGAGATTTGTTTCGGGGTGTTCATTTCTATCTTTGGCCTGGTGTTGTTTTCACTTCTCATTGGCAATATGCAGGTTGGTACTTTATTGATCCATGCCATGCATTACTTAGTTCATGCGTACATATGCACAAGTGCAGATTAATGCATCTGTATGCGTGCCATTTTGTCATGCTCTTTCTTGCCTGTACTTGAATTGGTTTCACATAGAGATATTACATTAAGATGGCATCTTTTTGGTCAGGCAGTTGCTTCCGCTGATATAATTCCAAGAGTCGGATCACAGAGGTTACCTCAAGAGAAGGGACAACAACCTAACACTGTTCCCCTGGTAGTGTTACCTTTCAAAAAAAAAAAAAAAAAAGTAGCATGCTTATTATTCTACATGATTAGAGCTTTAATTTTCAAATCGGGTGAAAATATCAATACTTCTATTAATTTGTAGTGATCCAATAAGAATTCTTTACAACTTATTCTAGTGCAAATTCTTGTGCTGACTCAGATGGACTAACTAATCTAGAATTCATGGTGGACTACTAACAAGTGGTCCACCATAATCTTAGGGCCCCCACTTGGGTTCCACAAAGGAATCCAGACGGGAATAAGGGATGAATAATTTGTACTGGATCATGAGTCGATTAACGTCAATATTCAAAATGAATTCTTCTGGATTGGCCTTTATTGGGTATGCATCATTGAAGCTGATAGTTGCCATATGGGTGAAAAGTGAAACAGCTAACATAAAACTCAGTGGCATATTGGTTGAGATGGGTTTGAAAGCCCCATTTTACATTTTTTTTTTCCCTTCAAATTCTCAGGTTTTTCACGCTATTTCTTCATTTTAACCTTAGAGGAAGTTTAGAAACTCATTTTCAGCTAGATTGAGGCCTATTTTGGAGATGAAAACAAAGATTTGAGTGGAATTTAACGAAGCATAGAAGAGTGAACCATTTTGGGAAAATTGGAAAAGGCTTGAATCAGTACTTTTGCTTTTTATTTTTTCTTTTTGTATGTTTCTGTATAATGGACCCCGTTCTTCTAAATTGTGTTTGATTTGTGTTAGATTAGGGTCTATTTATTTATTTATTTTTTAATTTTTCATGTTCATGCATCTAATTACTCATAATAGTTGGGGAACTCATGATATTTGTGATTGCAATCGCAAATATTTTATTCTGGATAATACACAGTATTCCCATGATGTTCAATTAAGAACTTAAACTATGTAACAAAACCCATCATACTAAGAATTGATGATCAACCAAATTATTTCCAATTCCCAAATTCTTTAACACCAAATTTAGATGTCAAAGACTCAATAACTCAGCTTTCAGCTGGTTATGCTGATGGACATCATTCTGACCAAAGTATGGTCCAATGCACCATTGAATACATGTCAAAAGTATAATGATAGATTCTTGTGTTTCCCTTTTTGCACATTTTATTGCCAAAGGAATTGCGTTAATATGACCTGATACACCCCTAATTGTATTGTTTTGGGGCCTGGTTGATACGCCCTCCTGAACTGTTTTGAGAACCTAGATTAGCATATATCTGTTGGGACTCTAAGATGTTTCTTGAATGGCTATCTTGATTTGGGCGGCTACTTTTTCTCATCCAATCCATTTGTATCTTTAACGGCCATCTATGCAAAAGGTGGAAACAATTTCATTGTCGACGACTCATTTCCTAAGTTTGGTGTATTTTTTCGTTGATGGTATTTCACGTTTTTTTTTTTTTTTTTTTTTTTTTTTTTTTTTTTTTTTTTTTTTTTGTTTTTGTTTTGTTTTGTATTGATTCCTTTCCAGCTTGGTCTATCAAAAATGGAACTTTGGAAGGTGTTGAAATCGAGCTTATCTGGGGTGAGTTTGGAGAAAATACAAAACCTCTGGTTGAATGTAGCCTCTAATGCAAACTGACCTTTGTTTCTTTGACAGCTTGATAATGTTGAAACGTCCAAACCAAATGGACGGTTCAGATGCTGCAGTTTCATAGCATTTGAAATAGCCACAAATTTCACATTTTCCACGTGGTGTGGCTAGTGAGTTTCAAAACGTTTGGAACTACTATAGTAAATGTAGTTAATGTAGTAAGGGTATTGTAGTCATTTTACAATAGGTGCAAAAGCCTATAAAAGGCATACTATGTATCCTGTCATAGCAAGTGTGTGCAACAACCGTGTAAGCAAAGTGAAAAAGAAAAAGTAAAAAGAAAATAACAATAAAAAAGTTTTTTTTCTTTGTGGTGTGTACGGTCCGAGGCTTTGTATAGCCGATAAATTTGGTTTGTATAGCCAACAAATTGGTATCAGAGCGAGACGATCTCGTGGGACCGGGTATAGTTTGAAAGTTCAGATCGTGTGATCCAGGTGTTGCCACTATTACGTTAAAAAAAAAAAAGGCGTTGTTGATCCATAGTGTGAAAAAGTGATGGCGTCCTCGATCCAGCCGCAGATTCCAAAGTTATCCAAGGATAACTATGAAAACTGGTGCATCCAGATGAAAGCACTATTTGGGTCGCAAGATCTATGGGAGCTTGTTACCGATGGGTATGTAGAACCCACAACGGAAGAAGAAGCTCTCTACACCGCTGATCAAAGGGCGGTCCTCAAAGATCAAAGAAAGAAAGACAAGAAGGCTCTGTTTCTTGTCTATCAAGGGTTGGATGAGTCCACCTTTGAACGGATCGCTGAAGCAATAACATGCAAGCAAGCATGGGAGATTCTTCGCACAATCTTCAAAGGAGTTGATCGTGTGAAGAAGGTTCGTCTCCAAACTTTTAGAGCCGAATTCGAGACGTCACACATGAAGGAAGGTGAGACCATTTCTGATTTCTTTTCAAGGTTACTTATTATTGTTAACAACTTGAAAAGAAATGGTGACAAGATCGAAGACGTACGGTTTGTTGAAAAAATACTTCGATCCCTCACAACCAAATTTGAACATGTGGTTGTTGCCATAGAAGAATCAAAGGACTTAGAAAATCTGTCCATTGAAGAATTGATGGGCTCGTTGCAAGTGCATGAGCAACGAATGCAAAAGAATGCCGGTTCAACGCTTGAACATGCTTTAGAGTCTAAGTTGACTCTAAATGAACAAAAGAATGACCATATACAACGAGGCGGTCGTAGCACTAGCAATCGTGCAAGAGGCAGAGGGCGTGGATATCATCCAAGCCAATCACAAAATCAACAAAAGACTATCAATTTCCGTGGAAGAGGAAATGGTAGAGGTCGTTCCATGCGTGGACGTGGAAATACAAAAATATTCAATGTTACAATTGCAACAAGTTCGGCCATTATGCTTCAGACTGTTGGAGCAAACCAGTAAATCAAGATGAGCATTCTAATTATGCAGAAGCATCAAATCATGAAAAAGAAGACTCCACACTTCTTCTTGCACAAGAAAAAGCATGTGATCAACATGACGTATGGTATCTCGACTCTGGTGCGAGTAACCACATGTGTGGAAAGAAGGAGCTATTCGTGGAACTGGCAGAAGATGCTCATGGCAATGTGAGTCTAGGAGACTCATCAAAAATTCCTGTGAAAGGTAAAGGAAAAGTTAAAATCTATCAGAAGAATGGTGTGCCGAATTTTATCTCCAATGTGTATTACGTACCAAACATGAAAAGTAACATCCTCAGTATCGGCCAACTCCTTGAGAAGGGGTATGTCATACACATGGAAAACCATTCTCTCTCTATAAGAGATGCACACAAGAGACTTGTGGCTCAAGTCCAAATGGCGAAGAATCGCATGTTTCCGCTCCATATTAACACAAAGGCTGAGAAGTGCCTCTATGGACTCGTGAAGAATGATTCATGGAGATGGCATCTTCGCTTTGGGCATCTCCATTTCAGTGGCCTTAGACTCTTATCCTCATCAAGCATGGTGCATGGCTTGCCGACTATTGAAGTTCCAGAACATGTGTGTGAGGCGTGCACACTCGGCAAGCAACAAAGGAACTCCTTTCCAAGTGGAGTGTCTAGAAGAGCAAAGGAACCACTGCAGTTGGTTCACACTGACATCTGTGGACCATTCGAACCAATCTCTCTTGGAGGTAATAAATACTTTATTACCTTCATTGACGATTTCAGTAGAAAATTGTGGGTGTATGTAATCAAAGAAAAGTCTGCTGCTTTTACTATTTTTAAAAATTTTAAGGCCCTTGTTGAAAAAGAAAGTGGTCTTAAAATCAAAACCCTTAGATCTGACAGAGGTGGAGAGTACACCTCAAATGCCTTTCGAGAGTATTGCAGGGAACAAGGCATCAAACAGCAACACACTGCAGCCTACACGCCACAGCAGAATGGCATTGCGGAACGAAAGAACCGCACCATCCTCGACATGACAAGAACCATGCTCAAAGAAAAAGGCATGCCAAAAAGCTTCTGGGCAGAGGCAGTTGCATGTACTGCCTACTTGCTCAATCGGTGTCCAACCAAGAGCGTAAGAAACATGACACCACAGGAGGCATGGAGTGGCTACAAACCGAGTGTGGCGCATCTAAGGATCTTTGGGTGTATCGCCTATGCTCAAGTTCCAGAAGCAAGAAGAAAGAAGCTTGATGATCGTGGCGAGAAGTGCATCTTCATCGGCTACAGTGAAGTATCGAAGGCGTACAAGCTCTACAACCCACTAACCAATAAGGTGGTGGTAAGTAGAGATGTTGTATTCTGCGAGGAAGAAGCCTGGAAATGGAACGAGGAAGATTCAGCCAAAGAAAATCAAGTCGATGTTGAAGAACATGAAGAAGATAAGCATGAGAACCAGGAACAGACACCTGCAACACCCTCTTCCGCCGAAACATCTGCACGCAGAAGTCCAGGAATACGTTCCATCTCCTCTGGAAGTATTTCATCAAATCAAAATTCAGCCAGCACATCATCATCCAGTTCTCCTTCACCCTTAGCTCCTATTAAAATGAGGAGCCTTAACGATATCTATGCTGAAACTGAGGAAGTAAATTTGTTCTGCTTGTATGCGGACCATGAGCCTCTTACATTTGAGGAGGCTGTAGAAGAAGAATGCTGGAGGACGGCTATGGAAGAAGAGATCCAGGCCATTGAGAAGAACAATACATGGGATCTAACTTTACTACCTCAAGGTCAAAGAACTATTGGCGTCAAATGGGTGTACAAGATCAAGCGAAATGCTGATGGTGAGATCGATCGCTACAAGGCAAGGCTCGTAGCAAAGGGTTACAAACAGAAGTACGGAGTAGATTATGAAGAAGTCTTCGCTCCTGTTGCTCGCCTTGACACTGTAAGGATGATTATCTCACTTGCAGCCCATCACAGTTGAATGATCTACCAACTGGATGTGAAATCTGCATTCCTGAATGGAATTCTGGAAGAAGAGATTTATGTTGACCAGCCTGAAGGTTTTGTTGTTCAAGGGGAGGAACACAAAGTGTATCGATTGAAGAAAGCCCTTTATGGGTTGAAGCAGGCTCCTCGTGCTTGGAATGCACGCATCGACAACTATCTTCAAGAGAACGGCTTCGCCCAATGTCCGTATGAGCATGCAGTCTACATCAAGAAAAATGCTCATGGCGACATCCTCATAGCATGCCTATATGTTGATGATCTCATTGCTCACGGTGAAACTTGATAAGGCGATGTTTGAAGAATTCAAGCATGCTATGTTCAATGAATTCGAGATGACTGATGGTGGATTGATGTCCTTCTTCTTGGGCATTGAAGTAAAACAACAAGTCGGCGGCATTTATATATCACAGAAAAAGTATGCCAAGGAGTTGCTTGAAAAGTTCAAGATGGCAGACTGTAATGCCGTGAACACGCCTGTAGCAACAGGCCTGAAGCTGACAAAAGAAGGAGAAGGAAGAAGCGTGGACTCGACTATATTCAAGAGTCTGATTGGAAGCCTAAGGTATCTCACAATCACAAGGCCGGATATCGTCTACAGTGTTGGACTTCTAAGCAGGTATATGGAAGCGCCAAAAGAATCACACTGGCTAGCCGCAAAAAGAATCCTGAGGTACGTCAAAGGAACAATGGAATTCGGTCTTTTCTATCCATACGAAGATGAAGCAATACTGTATGGATATTCAGACAGTGATTGGGGAGGTGACCAAGATGAAAGGAAAAGCACCACGGGATATGTTTTCTATCTTGGATCGACTGCTTTCACATGGAACTCAAAGAAGCAAAATGTGGTTGCTTTGTCCACATGTGAAGCAGAGTACGTGGCAGCATCGTCCACAGTCTGTGAAACAATATGGTTGAAGAACATGCTAAAAGAGCTGAAACATCCACCGGAGGAATCCACTGTTATATATGTGGATAACAAGTCGGCAATTGAACTTGCCAAAAATCCGGTGCAGCATGGAAGGAGCAAGCACATTGATACTAGGTATCACTTCTTACGAGATCAAGTAAAGCAGAAAATGGTGAAATTGAAATACTGTCACACCACTGAACAGTCGCGGACATATTCACCAAGGCATTACCGACTGATACATTCAGACGACTAAGGTCAATGCTTGGAATGAAACCGGTTTTGGTTTGAAGGGGAGTGTTGAAACGTCCAAACCAAATGGACGGTTCAGATGCTGCAGTTTCATAGCATTTGAAACAGCCACAAATTTCACATTTTCCACGTGGTGTGGCTGGTGAGTTTCAAAACGTTTGGAACTACTATAGTAAATGTAGTTAATGTAGTAAGGGTATTGTAGTCATTTTACAATAGGTGCAAAAGCCTATAAAAGGCATACTATGTATCCTGTCATAGCAAGTGTGTGCAGCAACCGTGTAAGCAAAGTGAAAAAGAAAAAGTAAAAAGAAAATAGCAATAAAAAAGTTTTTTTTCTTTGTGGTGTGTACGGTCCGAGGCTTTGTATAGCCGATAAATTTGGTTTGTATAGCCAACAGATAAGTCCATCAGCAACATGTATAGGAGGTTGCAAAAGAATTTGACTTCAGAGGAGTTGCTTCCCTCTTTATGGGAGAAGTGCAAGGTGAGCAAACCCTTCTCTTCGACATTTCGTTAATTAAGGAAATTCATCTGTTCCCTGCAAATTACAGCTGTAAGAGAGCCGGGCCTCGTTTTGGTTAGGGCCTGGATTTTGAAGTGGTTGGACCGGCTTCAAAATTTTGGTTTTTCTTGGTGGGTCCCAGCCCATTGATAGGCCTACTGCCAACCTGTCTTCAGACTACACTAATTTGAAGTGTCGGAGGCTTGGGTGCTCATCATTTTGAAGGGAAGAAAGATGTGATTTGCCATGTCTACTGGCAGTTCTTGCCACGGGCCTCCACATGAAGGCCCCACTGAGTTGGTTGCCTGAATTAAGTATGGAGAGATCCGGCTATCGGGCGGTGGTGAACGTGTGTGGCTTGTGTAGTACGTTCAAAAATTCTTATGGACGTTCATTGTTCATTGTTTCGTGCGTGTGGCCCACTGGATAGTTGACTGGCCTGATTTTCTATTCAGGCCTCATCTAGGAAGTTGGGTCTCAAAAGTGAGTATCCAAATTGGATACTTGGGTAAGTGTCAGAATAAGGGATCCTTCTCGTGTGGGTGGGTATAGAACATGCATGGTGAGGCTCACCTGAGGAATGGTGGGTCTTGCTCGTGTGGGTGGGTATAGAGTATGATTTGGGATTGTAAGCTCCAGATCAGTCATTGCGGGTCTCATCTGCGGAATACAATGTAAAATTTGACTATTTAAAGCTCTGTTTTTTTTTTTTTTTTGGAATCGGCAATTGGATCGAACTCAACTGAGTCCAAATAAACTTGGATGGGTTGGCAATCCATGGCTTTGGGTGATTCAATATTTGGCTTGCTTTGACTAAGTCACTTCCCTGCCTGCAGAATTACAAGTCTATTACATCTCCGCTTGTGTATATTAGCCCTCTTGACTTGGGTCCCAAGTGCGCTGATAAGCTGGGGTCAGGCTTCCAGGAGTATTCCAAGACATGTGGAGAAAATTACTGTTTAGGGCAGTTGATTTGTTGGCACAACCAGGCCAACGCAGATCCAGATTGCAACTTATCAAGAGCAAGGAGGGGTTGCGTGTCACTGCCGGATGTTTCTTCCTTCTATGCCAAGTCTCGAAAAGTCGTCCCGGAAGCGCGTCTATGGGGTGAGAGCTGTTAAATTCATCTTGGCGAATGGTATGCATAATTTGAAATCACAGCTAGTTGTCCGTTCTTTTCGGGTTTTCATTTTGTAGGTGTCAAGACTGGTATACAATGTTTCTTCCTTCTATGCCCGAAACTTCCATAGGTATTGATTGTAATGTCACAAAATCATTTGTGAGCCAAAATCCATGTCAAATGGTGCCTTTTGGTCCTTCAGGCCGAATAGGTTCTAAATTTCTAATGAAGTTTAGCAAGAAATCTGAAACCCTATGCATCTTCTAATTCTCATTTAAAGGGTATTTGATTGTCGAAGGTGATTCTAGTAATGATATTAATTGGCATCCTTGGTGAAGCTGGACAAACGGAGACCTTTCACCATTCCCAAAATCCAGGTTTTGGTGTTGAATTTAAAGATCTCAAAGTGGCCGAAAATCTTGCTAAAGAGGAAGAGGAAATGACACAAAGGTCACTTATTTCAGATTCTCAATGCCTCCTTGAGAAAGTCACACACATGTTGTTTGCAAGCCAACCCCAACTAGTGGTAGCCAGTACAAGGCTATGAAATACAACGATGATGGTGATGATCCATGTGTTTTTTTTTTTTTAACTTGCTATTAGAAATGTTGAATGTGTATCTTTGATGGAAATCGTCTTGACACAAGTTCACTTTTGATGCATCTTTTTTTATCCTTAGGATTTCCTAAGAACTTCCATTAATTGGTTCATCAGATTATGAGCAGTCGCTTATGATCTTTGGAGAGGAAGTGGCCGAGCCAAAATAAACACCGAGAATGAGTATGCATAATTATTAAACATGCACAATATATGGCTTATTTATTTTCTCGCAAAGCGCAATTTGCCACCAATCATATATCACTTCAGTCTCATTCAAATTGTTTTTTCCTTGAAGGATCAATTTGGAAGGACATCGTCCGCGGTTGAGGCCATATACTGCTTGATGGTTTGAAGAAGCTCGTAAGAATTGGAAAAGGTGAATGCCACAATGATCTTTTGACTAATATCTAGGAAGCCCTCGAAACTATTTTCCTGACTTTCAAAATGCCCTTCTCTATTATTTCATACTTTTATTGCGCTCTATATTCCAATCAATTACTTCGACTTCTGGTGTGGTTTAACATCTCTGTTTCTATAGAAGAGATTATTCTACGGAAGAACACCACATTAACTAGTTATACTCGCTATCATCTGTTACAATTCTTCAGCATGATAGCGTTCGTACTAAAAACGCCCTTCTATATGCATATATAAATTAGGACTTGCTGAAAAAATGTGTTTGTGTCAAAAAACATGTTTGTAATCCCACAGTAGAAAAAATGGGTGTTTGTGTCAAAAAACATGTTTGTAATCCCACGGTAGAAAAAATGGGTGTAGACATTTGAATATTGTATTTTAAAATCCTCTCTTTGGTATCGACAATTTAAGGATAATGGTTGGTAATGTGGCTCAATATGAACAAGGTTGGACTGATGCTTTCGGGAATGGGAGCTAACTCTGATGTTTTCAGAATGGTAAGATTAGGATAGTTGTTGATTTGTTATGTATACAGGATTGCTAGATCTCTTACACTATTTTAAAATCATAGATGCTAAGAATTCTTTCAAAAGAGATGAACTTGGTAATTTACTTCTTTTTTTCCCTTGTGTAGGATTTTAATCAATTGTACCTAAATTTAGGCTTACAAGCACTTGACCTTTTGACGCCACTCGCGCTAGAAGTATGCCATATAGAGGATTTGTTTATTTATTTATAATTCAAGACCATTTTCAATTTTATTGTAATAAATATTATATATATATATATATATATTTTGTATAGTAATATAAATTTTGTTTAATATTCAATTTTAATTATATTGCAACATTTTTTGTTTCAAATATTAAAAAATGCAGGTTTCAATAGAATTATATATAATTTTTTAAAATTATTCTTGCCATTGGGCCTTTTAGAATCGATAAAGCGGCGCTTTTTGGTAGACATATAACAGCGCTTTGGGGTTTCAGCGGCGCTTTCTTGTAAAGACTACCGCCAAGAAAAGAGCCGCTATAAAGGTGTTAAGAGCGATATAAAAGCGCCGCTAAAATACCATAGCGCCGCTAAAACATTTAGCGACATACCCCTCCGGCGGCGCTTGACTAGCGCAAAAGTATTAGCGGCGGTTTTGGGGTTTTTAGCGGCGGTTTTGGCCGCCGGTGAAAGTACTTTGTCTTGTAGTGATGGCAATCAGCACATGTCATCAAATTCTGTGGTGGATCATATAAGTCCTAACCACAGTAACTCACACACAGCATAAGCCATGGACTTGATCTCTTCTCATGAAGCTAAACACCATCCTCAGATCGCTGCTCAGATTGGTGCAGCAGGAATTCAAGAGAGGAAGAGTATGTGAAAGAAGCTGTTTGAGAATCAAAGGTTGCCTTATGAATAGAAGAAATACATCCATCTATGAAGAACAAAATAAATATAGCAAGATGATCATGCAGCATCAGAATAAATATAATAAGATTATTATGCAGCATGCACAAGGGGAACAGGAAGGAACAGCCACGATTCTTCAAAAATAACTTAGAACAAAATCAACAAAGAGTACTATAATAATGATTGTAAAAATTCTCAAACCTCTCAGCCATACTGGCATCTACGATCCGAATTGATGTTACAATCAGTATTTTGATCCTCAATGACTTCCTCTAGAAGAACAGTAAGCATCTCTAAAACAGCAATATTACCATTATCCTGGGTTCGTAGTCGGTCAAGACTAGAAAATAGCTCACTACAAAACAAATGACTTTTAGCGGCGGCCAAAACCGCCGCACTCCTAAAAACGCCGGTATATAGTTTTAGCGGCGCTAGACAAGCGCCGCTGGAGGGGTATGTCGCTAAAAGTTTTTCGGCGCGAAGCTATTTTAGCGGCGCTCTTAATTCAATCTATTGCGGCGGTCTCGTTAGTTTCAGCGGCGCTTTTTGTGGCGCTGCTATTTCTAACAGAAGGGCTGCTAAAAGTAGTAAAGCGCCGCTATAATCTATACAAGCGCCGGGAGATTCTTGTACAACCCAGCTAGGCCAGTAATTTTTTTATTATATATAATTCAATTGAAACCTGTATTTTTTAAAACATAAAAAATGTTGCAACAATTTAAACTAAATATTAAATAAAATCTATATTACTTCACAATAAATATATATATAATATTTATTACAATAAATTGAGAATGGTCTTTAAATAATAATAATAAAAAAAAAATCCTCTATATGGTACTCCCATATGAGTAGCGTCAAAAAAGTCAAGTCATGGTTTTTTACATATTCGAGGGTCCTTCCATTTCAATCTACCATGGAAGCTTCTGATGGTGAAAGATAGTACTTTGATGAAGTTATAGAGTCCATCTCCAAGGATGAGAGCTATGGAGATAAAGACATGCAAACTCAATTAGCAATTCATGGTAGAATGAGAAAAAGAGAATGGTCGATGACTTAAATGATTCGGAGATAAAGACATGCAACTATCCTCCACGTACAAACATGAAAGGACCTATTACCATCCACCATTTTCCTAACAAGGCTATATTGGAAGTTTGAAATTGTGACTCCAGCAGAGAAAGGGTCCTTGACTCTTAGAGATTCCATAAGAACATCCCAAGAAACAACACAAGTTGCCATTTTATTACACATGATCTGGATTTCCATCGAGACTTCATGGCCATGAGAGTTTAATAAGGTGTTTGAGTTAAGACAATCAAGATGTAGAATTTAAACAAAATGGCACTATCTGAAGGCCTATAGATTTCTAGTAGCTATAAAATATATCAATGACTCAACAATGTTCTTTTATACACAATTGTAAATGAGAGTGCACACATGTAAGCGATCGCACATCAACGATCAACTCTATTATCTCAAACCCCTTGTTCAACATCAAAGAACACTTATCACCTTTGACCATCAAGGAGGAATGCCATAATTTCACAATAGCCCCAAGTAAAATGAAATGGGAGCCCAATAAGCATTGTGATGCACGAATACCTTGATCATATCATCGCGCCTTTCGCATGTCCAAGTAATTAGTGTTATTAAATCGACATGTACACACTGCAAGATGCGAAGGAGGTCACCAATCACCATATTAAGTGTGATATATGATATGAAAAACTTAAAATTATTTGGAAATAAATAAAAGTGAGATTTTTTTATTTTTTTTTTAGGATTCTTTCACAATTCACATGTTATTATATAAATAAACTAAAGCATAGCATTTTATTATTTCACGTAGGAGTGACAAGGAAAAAAGATGGGGTTTCAACAAATAGAGCAACATGGGAAATCCTAATACTAGAATGCAACATTAGATGGTACGGGGCCAATTGGAACTCTTCCAAAGAATGACAAGAGTAGATAGCGGTAGTTTGCTTATTTTTGAAGAACATACAATATTCTTGATCTTCTTAAAAAGCTCTTGTCAGTTTCAATAACATTTTTGCCTTATCATTGTTGACATGGAGTGCACGTAAGATTAGAAGATCATTGGATTGCGAGAAATGAGGATCTCATGTCAAATGGTGAATAGAAAGGCTCCAGAGTAAATATAACCGACTGCACCTTGACATCACTCTCAAGCCTAACTGTGTGTGCGTAATATGAATGAAATCGACATTCAGACAAAGAAAATGTCCAAGCACTATGAGAGGGGCAGAACACAAACCTCTTGTTCGGGCCCAACAATTTGAAATTCTCCATCCATCATTAAGTTTTTATTGGCAACATTTATTTCTACAATTGAAGGCGCCCCTAAACTTCAAGAAGTCAAACACTTGAATAAATTAGTCAAAGGAGAACCCAAGAAATCACAAATACTTTGGTTTTACCCAATAGCATTACACAGGATGTTTGGTTTAGGATGTGTTTGGTTGCACTAACTATCATGAATTGCAACCAAACACAGCCTTCTTAAGTCATTTATTTTCGGATTCCATGAGATGATTTTACAAGAATGGTTTGGCCGAATTTGTTATTTCTCCTACTATCATGGATCACCATGTCGGCTTTGACCTCTGCAATCATGGGATCATCAATAAGGCCCATGTTTTCTCAATTCGAAATGCAAGACCCCCTTCATCAAATACACTTCTAATCCAAACATGCTCTTAGGTAGTGTTTGGGTGTACCACCAAATCATGGTTGGTGGAGCTTCCCAAGCCAACTAAATCCAACTTGATAACATTCTCCCACTTTTTTCCTTTTTATCTTTTATCTTTTTTTATCTTTTTTTCTTTTTTGCTTTTTTTATGCTTGAAAACATGTTCAAGATAAGACAGGATGTGCTTCTTCACGAATTCAAAGTCGATGCTACTCTTGCATTTTGTCTACCTTAAGAACCCAAACGCACCGAGATGTTCATTTAACTAGTTAATAAAAGGTACAACACATCTTGTTGGGCCTGTGAGTAAGGAAGTTCCAGAATCAGCGATGGCAACACAACCATCAAACAAAAACCTGAAAGAAACACGACAACGTCTTAAAATTCCACCACGTGGTGCATGCGATGGAATATAGAAAACAAACATAGATTTAAGAGATGTTTCCTCACTGTTGAATAGTTCCCAACAAGAAAGTCTCCCATGAAAACCATTATCTCGACAAACATCATGAAATTAAAATAAAATGGAGCGGATTTACATGATAATGCCACGATTTTTTATGCCGACCAATAAACAATTCATGCGTTTCAAAAAAAAAAAATCAATAAACAGGAAGATTATAAAAGAATGGGAGACATGATCTTAGGTACAACGCCACTTCTATTCGGTGGGCCATATTTTTTTAAACCAAACGGACTATCATTAGTCAAGACTTTTAAGGGAAAAAAAAATCAAAGAAATGTGCTGATTTAGGAACTCTACACCATTGCCGATGGATTTTTGTGAGTAGGCCGAGGAAAAGAGAATCAGTGAAGGGCGAAAAGTCCAGCTCGAGCACAAAGTTATTATTGAGTTGTGCATAAAAAGAAAGCAACTTTATTAGAAAACCAAAAAAATGCCTAGCTACAAAAATCAAGAAAGAAAGAAAATATAGAAATAATAGAAACAGGAGCAATGAGAATTCTTCTTGCCTTATTATCATGATGCAAATCCCTACATGGGGCCTAAGGGCTCACCAATGATCACAGCCATTCAAGTCCGAAAATTGCTCATTATTTCCATTTTCTGACCCGTATTCAGATGGGGCATCTTCATCTTTATCAGATGTCACACTTGTTGTAGGATTAGGAGGTTCAGCAGTGGAGAGTGTCAACTGACCCTATAAAAACAATCAAGTTTGAGAATTTTTTATATAAATAACATAAAACAATCAAGCTTGTATTAAGGATGAAAATCAAGGGTGCATTTGGTTGCACCAAATATCATGAAAGTTTGCACAAAATTAGTCTGAGGGCACATTGGTTGCACCAAAGATCAGTAAGGTAAAATTAGATAAAGTAATGGCAATGAAAAACATCAGTAAACGAAAACAAAAGATGCCTCCCATCCAATTAATATCCATTGTAATGGTATGAATAGATCTGTGAGAACTGTTTCCTTTAGTGCGGGCCACTTGAATGTTACAAAAACTAAAAAACAGTACCTTGTTTAATAAAACTAAATTCCAATAGAAGGGTTCAATGTTTTTAAGTAACAAACACTCAAGTATAAAAGGCATCTTGCGAATCGGATACTAATATATGTAACTGTATCCTAAGATTTAGAAATCATGGAGATTTCTGATGTGGGTCTCTTTGTGTTTGCTGTTTAGATAGTCTTGACATTTTTTTATTTTTTTTTAAAATTACATTTTTAGCCTCCTTTCATGCGATTTCGATGTGGGTCTTTTAGATTTCTTTGTTTAGCCTCTTTTCATGCAGATTTCTAATGCGGGTCTTTTTGGATTTGCTGTTTTTTTCTATTACATGTTGGGTTCTTGGCGGTTGTATGAAAGTCAGGCATCAACTAACTAAAATTAGACCGACTAGACTGTGGAATCCACTGTCGCTAAATCACAATCTGAAAATCAAGCTGTTTGAACAATCCTAACCTCTGATTTGTAGAGACTCGTTTGCTGAAATAGGACCGTTGGATATTTTTCATTTTAACGAGCCAACAACAACAACAACAAAACAAACAGTTGCTCATAGTAACATATAAAACAACACAATACCGAAAGGTAACCAAGACAGAAGTATTGTATCTGCAGGATGATATTTGTGTCCACAGTTTATCTGAATGGTAATAATTCTATATTCTGGCACATCGTCAACAACAACTAAAGGCACCAAGTTACCTGAAACCAAGGCTTTGACATAGTTTAGGTTCACTTTCCGCTTTTTCCCGCATAACATGAAATTGGCATAAGTAATTGGATGAAGACCATCCATCCACCAAACTTAAAAACCCATGTTCCAAAAATAGAAACCAATGCTTCTCTACTTATTACAAAATCTACATGATCCTTTGGAAAGTACCAAAATTCGATATGTTATATGAATCAAAACAAATCCTAACTTAAAATGCTGAGATGAGTGGGTTATACCCGAAGATGATAGCCAACAAGAAGGTCATTGATGGAAATAAGTTGGACATGACATATGCAGCAAATGTCAACGAAGTTTGTTCTAGTCCAGTATAATACAATATCCTAGCAAGCACAGTCTTGAAACAAACCATAACAAAAAAAAAAAAAAAAAAAACCCACAGAAAATCATGGGTATTAAAGACTGCATTTAGTTACAAATTCGGATGAACAACTTTTGTTTGTGAGATATCTGCTTCTTTCCATAATAGGTGAAACCTCACCCAATGTGCACATTAGCTTGATAATCTAATTGTCTCAGGATGTGGCATGCTAAATTTATGCCTATGCAGTGCTTGTGTCCAAATTAAATACATTCCAAACCATCACATTCTCTAGTGTTCAAATATTGTTTTTTAAAATAACATTTATTGCATGGGAAATATCATCATTGCCAACTCAGCTATTTCAATTCCCTGTAAACAAAAAGTTATTTCAATAAATCATCCATCAGTTTAAATGACTGAGAAGATATGCCATAGCTGTTGGTAATTAAAAAAAAAAAAAAAGAGCAAAGGAAATCAGCTTGAGTAGAAAAGCTAAATTAACTTACTTAACAACTGAATATGCTGCATTATCTTGCAAAGGATTTGGATAAGTCTGCAAAAGACAAATGTGCCAAAGCCCATTAGATAGACTTCTTTCAAAGGTTAATGGAAATATATAGATTCATTGTACAGTTCTAAGATCCAACCATTCAAAGAAAAATAAAATGGAAAATTAAATCTTCCTGCCATAATAATCCATAAAACATAAATAGTGAAATTTGACAAAGAAGAACAAGCTCATCAATCTCAAAAAGAGACATTATCTCTTTATCATCACATAGAACTGGAATAGGCAATGTTTTGAATACATCATCCACCAGAGCGAGGTCAGTGTTAACAATGGATTCATAAAAGCTCCCAGCAGAATTCATATCTTCTCTGAACATCTGCCCTAATGTTTCTGGTTCACTGGCAACAACAATGACAACAACATAAAATCCAAGCAATATTACATGCTAACAACGACAATTTTTAAAAAAGGGAGAAAGAGGAAAAACTTTAATAAAGTAGCAGAGAATGATGGATGATATACAAGCATTTAGAAAATTAGAAATTGCATACTGGGCATAAAATAGTGGATTGCTAAGATCCACCATTTTAGGCTGGTCAATTCATGGTGGTTCATAGCATACAAAATAGTGGAGTGCTAAGGAAAAAAAAAAACTTTTTTTTTCTCTAGCTACACATTAGTTTTGTATGCTAGCAACAACTGATGAGTGAACCAACCTGATTTTCTTCAGAACGGAAGATCAGCAAAGCCTCTTCCTTATTGTCTTGAATCCTGATAAAATTTATAGTTCGAAATGAAAGTATTTTCTGTTTTGTTGCATTCAGTAAACAGAAGTCCAAGACTCATGTCAGAACCTTCAATGAAGAGGAAGCCGAGTAAGACAGTGATTGGATGATAATTTAAGCACTATACGCAAGTTTTCAATTCTGGACAAGCGGCACCATGGTTGTGATCCAGTGCCACTGGTCCTTGCATGCCGCCATGGATAATATCCAGGGACACATTCTTGGAGTAAAAGGAACACAACATTGCAACTTTGGAAAATATTGAGTGCCATAGTTGTAGTAGGCATCACCAAGAATAGTCAAAGCGAATTCTCCATACAGTATTTGCAATTCAAAGCAACTAAAATAGTTCAAGCTGCTATCAAACAGAAGCAACTAAAAGCTTATTGTATAGATAGATAGGTAGGTAGGTAAAGAGAGAGAGAGAGAGAGAGAGAGAGAGAGAGAGAGAGAGAGAGATGAAATTCTCACCATTTCTAGTGCCCCCGTGATAACTCCACTAAAGATGTTGCAATAACATAGGCCTTGGCATGTATCAGGAAGCTCAACAAAGTTTACCAGAGGTTTGTCTTCCAAAACAAGCTGCAACTTGTCCCATCAGCATCCCAATTCATTGCAGAAGCAGTGACCCCAAAGAACATTTTGAAACCAACTTGTTCAAAAGCATCAAAAGAGCCATTATCATTGCCTATCCATGCTATTAGAGCATATTGAAGAAGGAACTGGTTGAAAAAAAAAAAAAGGAACCATTTTCATATAAGCGTAAAAAGAATGCTCAACTAAGTAAACCACATGACCAAATGACCCTTGCATGTTGCAAGCCAGCAACCATGTTATAAACTTAGACCCTCACCCATGACTGAGAAGAAGCGGATGCATGAAGGACCCAACTCTTGGTAAACCATCAGAACAAGCCCACGTGGTTAATTGTCCTGTATCACCGAGGAGTAAAATGGCCTAATTTTTTAGGCAAAGAAAAAAAAATCTAACTTTGCTTCTAACCAGATGGAACTTCTGTCCACCATCTTATAACAATGGAGGTGACATGTCTACAGAAAAAAGAAGAAGAAGGTCAGCTACTTGAATGATAGGGAACAACATTTTGAAATAGACCAAAGCAGCGAAATTAATGTTGCAGTACGGTAATTTGAACAACATTTTGAAATAGACCAAACAGAAATTAATGTTGCACAGCTGCAGGTGACATTTCTGCATAAAACCCCCAAAAAAAGGGGTGAAAGCAAACTCATGGCTGTTCTTTAATCAATATAGACGGTTGGATTCCCCAGATCTTTAATCATTCTCTGTCACTCATTGATAGCAGTCCAGAAATTGAAGTCCAGATATAGCCCTTACAGAGCTCCATAGCCGATCTTCTTCAGAAGAAATTCTTTGACCACAAGCAACATGTTCAATACTAGAAAAATGTAGGGACTCCAACTTTCTAATCATATCATAATCAAAAGCATGGATAGATCTCAATGTTGAACAACAGTCAAATTATAATACTCCTACTCATTCTCCCGCAGAAAAAACCTAATTGCAAATAACTATTAAGTGAAAATTGTAAATGAAAATTCATATATACAAAAATAAATTCCAATCTGAAATGAGGATGACTTCATGAAGAGCAAATGCAAAGAACTCAACCTTGGGTACAGAGCCAGGGCTGGGTTGGTTCAAAATGCTACATAAAACAGTCCCATCGATTAAGCATGCTCTGTTCTGCTTTGGAAGCTTCAGAAGACCTAATTAAGTGAGGAAACATACACTTCAATTGTGTGCTCCATATTGTGTCAATCACAGAGGTAAAATCTGAAGATATGGTTGAGGAAAGGCAATAGTGGATTGACAGGTATTGGTTGAAGCATTTCTTCAAATGACTAGAGTGCGATTCTTGCATCATGTCTCTTTTGCTTAAATGGTGGGGCCCACTAAGAAACAGAGAGATTAAATGTACAACAGTGGTAGACGTTATCGGTTGAAGCATTTCTTCAAACAACTAACATGCAGAAGTCGGCGGCCATGGACGGCGCGTATATATGGCATATCGCGGCCGCCATGGGCTGCTGCGCAAATTCTGATAATCGAAAGGGGAAGTGGGATAGACAGAGATGAAGGAAGAGAGATCGAGAGAGAGTACCTTCGATTTGATGGTAGCTGTTGTTGACAATGAGGGACGAGCAACCTCTTGTGATGGTAGCTGTTGTTGATGGAGGTTGGGCGGCCATGCATTGGGACGAGATCCGCTGCTACCGCAGATGGGGAAGACTATGGACATCATCGGTGGTTGATGGGTTAGGGTTTGGAGTAGAAAGTAGGACAGCAACGTTAGGGTAAGGAGAAGAGGAGGGTTAGGTTTCGGAGATGGCAACGATTAGGGGTAAGGAGGAGAAGAGGGCTTTTGATGTTAAAAAAAAAAAAAAACAAAAGGGGGGAAAATAACTTTCTATTATGAGCGAGAGAGGGCGTGAGCGTTTATTTCGCCGGCCAAGGTTTCCCAAACGATGGGCTGCCGATAAAAATGGGTCGGGAATTCCCACATTTCTTGTAGTGGCTGCTCAATGGGCTTCTTGTGTTCTACTGCACGAATGACAAGTGCTGATAATGCGAGACAGACTTGCGTTAAGAGCTGTTACATGTGGAAAAGAAAAGCTCAATCAATACCTCAGGCACTTCATTTGGATTACACAAGAAGGAAATGCAAGTTAGGGGCCAGAACTAGAAATCAACGAGGTTATCAGACAATACTACAACAGAATTTTGTAAAACTGTGCTAGTAATTCCAGTAACCAAGATGGTTAAGAAGTCAATGTAGTTTTATATAACAGGGGCAACATTCAGTTAGCTCCTGTCACTAACATAATAGGGGAAATATTAAGAACTGAAGTGAATTCGAAAGCAGACAATCAGGAAAAATTAGGTTTAAGTTATAGGCTTAGGTTATAGGTTATAGGTTATATGTTTAGGTAAAGGTTTAGGAATTCGGGTTCGTGTTCGGGTTTAGATTCAGGTTTAGGTTATAGGTTTTGGGATTTGAGAATAGTTTTAGGTTATAAGTATAGGTTTAGGTTAGGTCATAGGTTAAGGTTTAAGGATTTGAGAATAGTTTTAGGTTATAAGTAAGGTTTTAGGTTTAGGTATAGGCTTAAGTTTTAGGTTATAGGTTATATTTTTAGGTTAAGGTTTAGGAATTCGGGTTCGGGTTTGGATTCGGGTTTAGGTTATAGGTTTTGGGATTTGAGAATAGTTTTAGGTTATAAGTATAGGTTTAGGTTAGGCTATAGGTTAAGGTTTAAGGATTTGAGAATAGTTTTAGGTTATAAGGTTTTAGGTTTAGGTATAGGCTTAAGTTATAGGTTATAGGTTATATGTTTAGGTTAAGGTTTAGGAATTCTGTTCGGGTTTGGGTTTGGGTTCGGGTTTAGGTTATAGGTTTTGGTTTTGGTTTTGGTTTAGGTTATAGGTTTTGGTTTAGGTTAAGGTTAAGGTTTAGGTTTAGGTTATAGGTTATGGGATTTGAGAATGGGTTCGGGTTTAGGTTATAGGTTTTAGTTTTGGTTATAGGTTTTGGTTTAGGTTACTGAGGTTTTGAGATTTGAGAATAGGTTTATGTTAAGGTCATAAGTTAAGGTTTAGGAAATCGGGATCGGGTTCTGGTTTAGTTTTGGGTTTTCAAGTTTAGGTTTAGGTTTAGGTTAGGGAGTTGAGCTTAGGATTAGGTGTAGGTTTAGGTTTAGGGATTTGAGAATACGTTAAGGTTTAGGTATAGGAAATTGGGTTCGGGTTCGAGATCGGGTTTACATTTGGGTTTTAGGTTTAGGCTAAGCGTTTAGGGATTCAGATTCGGGTTCGGGATCGGGTTTAGGTTTGGGTTTTCAAGTTTAGGTCTAGGTTTAGGTTAGGGAGTTGAGATTAGGATTTGGTGTAGGTTTAAGTTAGGGATTTGAGAATACATTAAGGTTTAGGTATAGAAAATCAGGTTCGGGTTCGAGATCGGGTTTACGTTTGGGTTTTAGGTTTAAGCTAAGGGCCTGTTTGGCCAAGCAGGGTGGATGGGATTAGGTTGTATTAGGATGGATTGGAAGGAGCAATCCTGGGATTTGGCCAGGCGTGCAAGCGGTCGAAGTTGGATATAGCAATCCCATGGGATTGCCAAGCAATCCACCGACATCACCATCATTACCTTGAAATCCACCCAATCCCTCTTAATCCCATCTATTTTGCTTGGGACATGTTTGGTTAGACGAGCAATCCCGGGATTAGGCGATGTAATCCTGGGATTGGCCAAAGCAGCCAAACATACTCGGTGGTGAATTCCTGGATAAAGTAATCCCATGGGATTGCCAGCAATCCACTGACATGACCATCATTACTTGCCATCCACCCTAATACAATCCAATCCCATGGGATGGGCCCGTCCAAACACGCCCTAAGGGTTTAGGGATTCAGATTTGGGTTCGGGATCAGGTTTGGGTTTAGGTTTAGGTTTAGGTTTTACGTTTATGTTAAGGTTACAAGTTTAGGTTATAGGTTTAGGTTTAGGTTATAAGTGTAAGTTATAGGTTACGGTTTAGCGAATTGAGAATAGGTTAAGGTTTAGGTTTAGGAAATCGGGTTCGGGTTCGGGTTTGTGTATGGATTTAGTTTTGGGTTTTCAAGTTTAGGTTTAGGTTAAGGAGTATATTAGAATTAGGTGTAGGTTTAGGTTTAGGGATTCTCTAGTATTATCTACTATTGAACCTAGTTTTATCTACTACATACTAGTAACATACAACCAATATTGGGGCACCATACCATAAGCTACAAGAATTTCATGTCCCCCTAAACAAGGTATCCTCCATTGATAACATATATATATATATATATATATATATTATAAGTTTTTTATTTTCATTTACATTCCCAAATACATTCATCATCCATCCAAGAAAATTGAAACAAGTACAGTCATAGTCAACCATGCTGGTTAAAAAAGCATGGGTATTTGATTTTGATCACTTCAAATAAGAAAAAAGAAAGAAAATTGATCACTTATAATGAGAAAAAAGAAAGAAAAGATTATTATTAATAATTCACAAGCGTCGACAAGGCAACATGATAGGCAACAACCCAAGTTGGACTTACTCTTCTAATAGCCAGCTCTCTTTCTTCGAAATCTCTACAATTGTGACGGCCCTCTTTCTTCGGAATCTCTGCAATTTTGATACATTACAAAATATCAATGTCTGGCAAGGAGGTTCTCCTACCTACAGACATAACATATTAAATATACCATTATATCTAAGCCAAGAGCTGTAAGTTACTAAAATGTGCACTAAAATGTTTTTGGGACCAATATCCATTAAGGTCATTGAACAAGAATCTTAAAGAATTTGTTCAACCTAGCAATCATTGGTAAAGGCAACAAATTGTCCTGCTTTTCAGCCTACCTCAATAGAACATTTCATGGATAGTTATTTTTCATGATGCAAAGAGTGTATAAACCTTGGGGTTATGTTCTAGGCAAAGACAAATGAAACAGAGCATCTACTAAAGAATCAGCCTACCAGAATCTTGCGATATATAATCAACAAGAAAGACATAAGAAATTACACAAAAGCTAGCATAACCTCTGATGGCTGCATGATCACAATCCTCCCAACAGAGGAATCCTGATCATCAGATATGGGCACTATCTCATTTTCATTTCAAAGATGTAAACAATCAAGAACCATCCCCAATAAAAAGATGCAATTGTGGATTTGTTAAAGAACACTGCATGTATTGTTGATTGTATGTGCATGCATGTAAAGACTTGAGATGGATCCCACAGTCCATCCACAACAGAAAACAACTCATGTATAGAATGATATAACAAAAATGAAAAGCATATATAGTAATAAGAGATTGACGATGAAGACACATTGTTGTGCCCAAGTCTTACAATTGATGAATAAGCCTATATCCTAGAGAGCACAAAACCCATGCTAAAAAGAAAGTGCAAGGCTGAAGAAAAAGGGGGCATAGAAGGACAATAAAATAACCTCGGCTCCACCTAGCAAATTCAAACTGCAAGACTACAAAAGAGAGGGAATAGACAGTGACCAAAAAACAACCCATTGACTTAGCGAAACTGCAAGAATGCAAACGAAGAAATCAAAGCAAGAACATAGCATAGCAGCAATGGGAAAGCCACTAATTGCATTATTTTGCAATAGTCCACTAGATATTTTAATATAGTCATATTGATCGGACGATATGACAAAGATGTGAACTTGCAACATTCAACAAAGGCAGAACGTTACAGTATTCCACCTTTCACCCAAACATGTCTTTCACTCCAACATGCTTCTATTGCACATACAACACAAAATGGTTGCCGAATTTTTCAGCAAATACAGTGCATGTTAACAGTAAATTGCAGTGCATGCCCTTTTTGTGTGCACTTGTCTTTCAAATTGGTTGTTTTGAATAGCACAAATCCATCAGCTGGTGCAAATTTCCAATCTAAAGTGGAAAGATTCTCACTTGCACCTGTTAGTAACTAGGAATTGATGGTGGATAGAAACCACAAAGTGAACATCCAGTAATGGCGGTGGTAGTGGCGTTGGTGATGATGATGATGATGATAATGAAACACTGGTGACAGTGACAGTGATGTTGAAGATTGATGAAAAAATCAACTCTTGAACCATCCAAATGGTTGGCCTCATTTCAGATGAATCAATAACCAACAAATAAAGTGAAAGTACATCTTAAAATGGTAGGTTTGTGGACATCTGATGGACGGTGGCTTTGGTATTTAGTTTCAATTCCATAATAGCAGATTGCTTACCAAAGAGAGTTCAAAACTGCTCCAAATTAACAAATTGTGCTAATTGTGTTATACAGATTATGAAAAGACTGAATTTGTCAATATATAAAGTTTGAAAAAGTCAATATCATAGCCCCTTGTCCAACAATGCAACTTGCAGCATACAAAAGAAAAAAGAAAAAAGAAAGAAGAAAAAAATAAGACCACCTAATTGCATAAAAATATGAAAATTGTAGGCAATGCTAACAGATGGTGATTGAAAATCTCATATCCACGTAACACTTCCATGTACGAATGATACACTTCAGCCTGCATCATCAAACACTCATCTCCCAAAACAAATCTCAGAATATGGGTTGTTACTGCTCTTAAGAATAATTGCTAGGATCCTCCAATTTGGCAAATTTTTGGTGCATCTCCCATCTACAGGGAGTCCATCATATCAATAGATTGGACTGTAGAGAAAAATAGTGGCATGCTTTTAATAAAGTATGTGAAGTCTGATTAAAATGAATCTTACTTCTAACATAAGATGTTTATGCTCGGCTTGCATTAAAATAATGTATGTGAAGTCTGATTTTGGCTCAATTAGTAAATAGGTTAGATTCTGGCTAACCTTGACATGGCCCAAACCTGGCCCATAACCACCCCTAAATGATTATCCAATCAATTCACTTTCATTCAACATAAACATAACAATAAGCCTGCTGGAAAAGAATTTTGAACACAATTCAAAAGCATTTAAGAAGTATGCAACAACAATACCTAAAACTATTCTTACCATAGGAAATACCATATCTTCCTTCCGAGTACTCCTAAAAGATGTGCTGGATAGCATTCCAATACTCTGTGTAGGACTAAAGACCAGGGTACAAGAAATATTCAGTTACTTTCAATGGTAAAACAAAGCAAAGCATCACAAAGAAAATGCAATCAATAAGAAGACATAGATTAAAAGTACAAGACAGAGATCAAAATGTTCCAACCCTAAATCCAATTGCTCCAATTCAGTTCGTTCAAACACCCAAACATGCCCTTAACCACATACATCAAAATGCAACATTTTTCAATTCTCGTATAGGAAAATAAGTTCTATTTTTATTCCAATTCACCACCCAATTAAAAATTAAGAGAAAAAACATAAAAAATAATCAACATTTTCATTCCACCGACCATACAGAATCTTCTATAAATAAATAAAAACTTCTTGGTTATAAAATTATTAAAAAAAAAAAACTAAAATATACACTCAAAACTCGTATAAAATGAAAAGAAAAAATAAAAAACAAATTCCTAAAAACCCAACAAATCTCACGTCAGATTTAACAAGACCCATACCACCAAATCCAACAAAAATCAAAACCTATATACCAAAATCCCACAAAAACACTTCCAGACCCTAAAAACCCCAAGCTGGAGAAAAAATGGGGAGGGAGAGAGAGTACCGTTCCACAAACCGATGCTCGATTCATCGGTGTTGATGTTGTAGAGGGCGCCTTCATATCTGATTTCGTATTTGGATGTCAAGCTAATCACGCTGCCGATGTAGGAATCTGTGGATCCTCCTCCACCACTAGATCCTGAAGAAGCTTCTGCTGTAGCTGCTGCCATGGCTTTTCACAACACACACACACAGAGAGAGAGAGAGAGAGAGAGAGAGAGAGAGAGAGAGAGAGGGTTTCTAGTCGATGGAAGATGAGGAAAAGAGGGAAAAGAGGAAAAGAGGAGCGGGCGTTTGATGGGTTTCATTTTTAAAAGGAGATAAAAACTTCAAATCCGTTTATTGTGAGTTTACCATTATTTATAACACCAACTCTATTAACGGTCGTACATGCATGAGACCATTTTATGGATGATTAAGATCGTTTTACAAAATAAAATTATAAATATTTACTATTTAGAACTAGACCGATTATTTCGATGGTTTGGATAACTCTATATCTTAGCCACTATTGTTATGGACGAGTCAACACCATTTTACATAAAATGCAAGACTCACAATGAAAAACCACGAGATTGAAAATGTTAACTTGAACTTTGGACCTGGTATCGTTCTATGGGCCCCACCATGATCGATTTGTTTCATCCACGCCGTCCATACATTTCATAACATCATTTTGTGTACGATCACAAAAAATGAGCCTGAAATAAATCTTGGGTGGACCACACAATCAGAAAACACTATTGAGAGTCGACCATTAAAAACATTTTGGGGGCCATAGAAGTTTTAGATCAAGCTGATTTTTGTTTTTCCCATTAATCTAGGCCTGTATGACCTAATCAATAGATTGGATGTCAAATAAACAGTACAGTGCGCCTTAGGAGGAATTTAATGGTTATCCAATCACTATTGTTTTCACGTGGTGTGGTCCACCTGAGATTTCTATCCCTCTAATTTTTTGGATCAAGCCCTAAATTATCAGTAAAAATGGATGAACGGAATGGATGAAATACATACATCATGGTGGGGCCCATAGATGGCTGGTGGTAGGGGGAGTAGCCAATCTGTTTTCTATGCTGGGGTCCACTGGAACTTTGGATTTAACTCGTTCTCTGCACATTGCCCTAAAATGATCTCTCCAAATGGATGGAAGGTGTGGATACAAAACATACATCATGGTGGGGCCCAAAAATGAGAGGTATATAAATCTCAGGTGGACCACACCACATGAAAACAATAGTGATGGGATATCCATCATTAAAATCCTCCTAAGGCCCACTTTATTGTTTATTTGACATCCAATCTGTTTATATACAGGCCCCAACAGAGCTCTTTGTTGCCCAGCTCCTTTGGCCTAACCTCAGTCAACTGGATGCCAGACTTGACCTTGGGCCTACTTTGATTTATATATTGTATATCCATATGGTCCATTTGTTTTGCCAACTCATTATAGGATATGAGCCCAAAAATGAATCATATTCAAATCTTAAGTAGACTACAACATAAAAAACAATGGTAATTAAACACCCACCATTAAAAACTTTATGGGCCCACCTTAGTGCCCACTATAATATTTATTTTTATTCGACCTGTTGATTAGGTCAGACATAAAGGAAAATAAAATAAAATGATAATAATAATAATAATAATAATAATAATAATAATAATAATAATAATAATAATAATAATAATAATAACAAATATCAACTTCATCCAAAATGTGGTGTGGTCCTAAATTGAGAGGTATATAAAGATCATTTTATGACTGATCTTAAAATTGAAAAGTATATAAATCGATATCTCAGGTGCACCACACCACATGAAAACAATATGTTGATTAGGTCATACATGGCCAGATGAAGGGTAAAAACAAAAATCAGTTTGATCCAAAACTTTTATGGCCCCAAAATGTTTTTTAATGGTTGACGCTCATTCAACACTGTTTCCTAGAATGTGTCCACTTAAGATTTGGATATATCACATTTTTGGTCTCATATTGTAAAATTATCTATAAAAATATATGGAGGACATGGATGAAACACATACATCATGGTGGGGGCCACAGAGCACCGACCACCAGCCATTAGCTGGTGTCAGGGGAGTAGCCAATCCGTTCCCAAGCATACTGAGTAAATCCTGTGGGACCCACCATGATTTATTCATTATATCCACTCCATCCATCCATTTTAACATATAATTTTATTGCGTAAGCTGAAAAATGAAGCCTATAAAAATTTGAAGTGGCCACATCATAGGAAACAGTATAAATTGAACGTCTACCATTGAAAAATTTTGGGAGGCCACTGAAGTTTTGGATCAAGTTGATATTTTAGTTTTCCCTTCATCCATGTATTTGTAATCTATTGAATAGGTTGGATGACAAATAAAAATCACTGTAGGCCATAGGAAGATTTCAACGATAGAAATCATTATTCCCACTGTTTCCTTTGGTATGGTCCACTTAAGTTTTGGATATGCTTTAATTGTGGAATCAATCACTAAAATGATCTGGAAAAATGGATTGACGGTGTGGATAAACCATGACTTTGGGCCACGAGCTTAAAAATAAAGTCAATCCATGACTTGGGTGGGCCACACCACATACTATAGTTGAGAGGGTTACCCTCCCATTAAAACATTCATAATCATTTATTGGGCCCACCTAGATGTGGTTCATAGATCCAGCCCATTCATTATGTGTGTCCCACTTGGATGAGGAGTCAGCCCAAGTTTCATACACATCCAAAACTCATGTGGCCCCCACCAATTAAATGCTTTTATATGTTTTAGGGATGTCTTCACGTAGTTTTAGATGCTATGGCCCACCTGAGTTTCGTATGTGACTGATTTTTGGACTTAAAGGGGACACATCAAATGCATGGTGTTGATGTTCTACATACATCATGGTGGGGCGCACACAGATTAATCTCATGGGAAGTTCCCATGAGGTGACCATATAGTAACATTTCACTGTTTAGGTAACTCCATGGGTGTTACTCTAACCGTGTAGGGCCCACCTTGATATATTTGGTGTATATCGACACCGTCCATATATTTTTCTATCATATTTTATGATGTGATTTCAAATCATAAGAACTCAATAATCTCAGGTGGGTCATACCCATCAAAACAATGATGAATAACTATTAAAACCTTTTGAAGGCCACCAAAGTTTTGGATCAATTTGATCTTAATTTGTAGTTTACCTTCATCTAGATCTTCTTTACATTATCAACAAGTTAGATTGCAAATAAACATAACTAAAACCTTATGATGGGCTCTTTATAATTTTTAATGGCTAGGTACTATATTATCATTCTTTCCAGTGGTGTAGTCCATTTAAGATTTAAATCTACACAATTTTTTATACCCGACCCAAAAATGGGTTGGAGAAACATAAGGGCTACAAGGATATACAACACATCATCAAAATCTCACTTTTGTTATCTAACTTTTCAATTTTTCTTGTCAAAATACAAAATTTAGTTTTCTTTTTTTTTAAAAATATATTTTTTTACAATTTGTCAATTTTTTCACAATTTTGTTTAATTTTTTAAATCTCGCTTTTGTTATATAACTTTTTAATTTTTCTTGTCAAAATACAAAATCTAGTTTTCTTTTTTATATATATATATATATATATATATATATATATATATATATATATATATATATATATTACAATTTGTCAATTTTTTCAAAATTTTGTTTATTTTTAATTTCTTTTTTTTCAAAATATCATTTTTTTAATCTCACTTTTGTTATATGACTTTTTAATTTTTCTTGTCAAAATACAAAATCTAGTTTTCTTTTTAAAAAAATAAAGTTTTTTTTATTTACAATTTGTTAATTTTTTCACAACTTTATTTAATTTTTAAATTTTTTTTTTCAAAATATCATTTTTAAATACCACTTTTGTTATATAACTTTTTAATTTTTCTTATCAAAATACAAAATCTAGTTTTCTTTTTTAAAAAATATTTTTTTTTTTACAATTTGTCAATTTTTTCACAATTTTGTTTAATTTTTAAAATTTTCTTTTTAAAAATATCATTTTTTAAACATCACTTTTGTTATATAACTTTTTAATTTTTCTTATCAAGATACAAAATCTAGTTTTCTTATTTAAAATATATATATTTTTACAATTTGTTAATTTTTTCACAATTTTGTTTAATTTTTAAAATTTTCTTTTTCAAAACATCATTTTCTTATCGAAATATTTTTTTTTTTCAAAATTATTCAAAGTTCTTAATGTTTTTTTCAAAATTTAGATTTTTATAAAATTATATATTTTTTTTTCAAAATCTGAATTTTTTTTATTAAACATTGTTAGTTATTTTTCTAAGCTTTTTAACTTCTTTTTTTTTTTTTTTTTTCAAAATTCATAAATTTTTTTGTTCTTAAATTTTAACTTGAGTATTAGAGACGGTTTAGGACTGTCTTTAATATAGACGGCCTTTGACAGTCTCAAAAGACCACTATAAGATGGCTAACGACCATCTCTAATAGAGACGGTCTTTAACAGTCTCGAGTGGAGACTGCTAAGGACCGTCCCTAATACAGACTATTTTTGACGGTCTGAGATAACCAGTAAAAGACGGTCGATGACTGTTTATAATTGAGACGGTCTTAGGCAGTCTTAGATTACCAATATAAGACAGCCAATAACCGTCTCTAATACGGACGGTCTTAAACCCTCAAATGACCGTATATAAGACGGTCAAAGACCGTCCCTAATAGTGACGGTCCTTGACAGTCTCAAATGGAGACAGACTATTTTTAACGGTCTCCGCTCACAGGAAAAGACGGCCAATGACCGTCTCTAATTGAGACGGTCCTTGACAGTCTCAAATTACCAGTAAGAGATGGCTAATGACCGTCCTTAATACGGATGGTTTTTTATCGTCTCAAATGGCCACATATAAGACGGTCAGAGACCGTCTCTTTTTCAGACGGTCAATGGCCGTCTTTTTTCCACAGTTAATGACGGTTTTTTACCGTCTTAAATGATTTGTGGATGTTAAAATTTTTAAGACAACATTAAGGACGGTCAAGGGCCGTCTAAAAGTTTAGAGACGGTTTACGGCCGTCTCAAAAGCGTCTTTAAACCAAGCAATTTTAGAGATGGTCCAGAACCGTTTCTAAATCAGTCATTTTTTTTCCATTTTCATGTAGTGGATTCATAGCAGGTGAGAAAACAGAATAATTCAGACCAAATCAAGTTAATACAAGCTTAAAGGAAAAACCTTCACCTTAGTTTGTGGTGTCGTCTTTTACTAAGTTGGATGCTCGAAGGCGTATTTTAGAATCAAGTTCTACTCTAATCCACCTTATTTGAATTGGTTAGTATTAGATGTTAGATTAGGGTTGAGGAAGCTCGACTTAAATTATATTTTAGACTGTTTACGTGTTGTTTAAGTTGATAAGTCCTAACTTATCATGTTTAGGCCCATCCAATCATTGCATCAACTTGGTTAGATGTCACGAAATTCTATTATTGAGGGATGGATCAGATTTGAAAAGAGAAGGGAAGGAAAAGAAAATGGAGAGTTAAGATCTGAACCGGACTTGGTCTTCACTCCTTTTCTCTTTTCTTCTTCTTCTTCTTCTTCTTCTTCTTCTTCTTCTTCTTCTTCTCTCTCTCTCTCTCTCTCTCTCTCTCTCTCTCTCTTTCATGTCTTTCTTTCTTCTTTTCTCCTTCTCGTTTCATTCTTCTCCCTTTCTTTCCTGCTGGTGTATTTTCCAGTGTTGGTAGTGGAGTATTTATACAAGTCTGGGATTCTTGAATATTCCTGCGTACAACAATACGTAAGACGTGTCTTACGCGACTGGTTGTGTAAGCTGGTGCGGAGGGCTGCTTGGGCATGCTTCCTTTTCTCTCCTCCATTCTTTTTTATGGTAAAGGGTCGTCCTTGGATGGGCCCACCGATGGAAGGCTGAGATTACATTTCTTAAGTGTAAGATCGAGCAAATGGTGGTCCTGCGAGGATATCCATACGGATGCAGCTACCAAGTTTTGTGGTAGCAATTTTCAGAGGTGTGGTTTGCGAAGGGAAAACGGAAAAATGCCATATTCTCCTCTCCTTTACTCTCCTTTCGGACGGCTTGGGTTGGTTTGAAACTTCCCTTTCTAAGCTTTGGACGGTTCGGATTTAGAATGAGATCCGGTTTTCTGTCATGGAATGCCTTACGATATAGTTTTCCTGTTGGAAACCTTTTGCAGAAGGATTCTTCACTTCTATAATCGGGGAGCCTTCTGATTTTCCTGGTACTTTGGTTGGAGTTGGATCTTGAACTGGCATAGATTGGATGATTGAGATGATCTCCATCCAACGATTGGAGATACACATGTGCGTATATTACTAGCAAGGCAAACCCAAAACGGCTTCCGTTTTCTTCTATGTGCAGTCCATTCGTGACTGGATTTGTGCCCACATGTGAGCTCGTCCTCACATGAACTAATCTAAGGGTCACTTGGAATTGATCTAGCTACAGGGTGGACGGTTCGGATTATCCATGCAGATGATGATGGTGGCCCACTACCAGTCTAGTGGATGGTCATCCATTGTTGGCGGGTGAAAGAAATGAAGGTCTCCTTTCTTGGAGATTTGTCGGGTCAAACCTAGTTTGACCTAATTTCCAGTTCAGTGCACCATGAGTGTACATTATTGTGTACACACGCGACCAAAATGGGGTACACAGGGTTGTACCAGAAGATTCAGCCCCTTTATCCATTTAGTCCACTCATTTTTGGTCATGGGTCCAAAGGTGTGGCTGATCTAAAACTCAGGTGGGCTCCACAACTTGTTTTGCAATGTGAAATAGCATTTCCTAACGCACTAATGGCTAGATTTCCTCTAAGGTTAACCCATTTCCATCCAACGGGTCCTAGGGACTTGCTTGTGTGGACATCAACAATAATCCAAATGGTTAAATGATTCATTGGTAATGATTAAGTGATGAATAGGTAGATTATGGGTTTTGGGCCATACTTTTAGGCCTTGGCATTCAAATATGGATTCTCGTTGCTCCGATGGTCCGATTGCATTCAAATCTGACCATTGACGGATTTCAAGGCTTCCATCCTAGTTTAGGTGGTACTTTGAAGGTTATCTATGTGATCTGATGGCCAAATTGCATGATCACGTGAAGAATTGAACAATATGTGTTGCGGACTAAATGAACGATGGATCTCGTGATTCCATGTTCTAAATTTAAGATGGTATGGTCGGTTAGATTTATCTATCAATGAAATTGAGATGTTCAAAGTAGATTTTTCTAATGATGTGATGGTCATGTCTTAAAATCAAGGGTTGGATGGATTGATTTATGGATGAAGATCATTCTCAACAGTCAGATTCGCATTGGAGAAAAGATGTAAGGTTAGGATAGCTAAGTTGTTATCGTACACATGTACATAATAAGTTAAATTTCATGGTAATACTGGAGAACTTTCAATACTCGGGTATTGAAAAGTTCGGGGTGTTACACTTGCGTACCTTGAATGCATCGAAGTAACTATTTCACTACTTCCCAGTGTTTCTTTCTGGGGTTAGACATTTATCTGCTAACAACACCAACCGCATGTTAAATGTCTGGTCTAGTACAAATCATCGCATACATCAAACTATCAATCACATTCGAATAAATCACAAGAGATATCTCTTGCTTTTTTTCATCGATTTTAAGACACTGTTTAGAAGAAAGCTTAAAATAAGCTGCGCGAGGAACGTTAACCAACTTTGCCCTATCTATCTCATACTTCACAAATACCTTCTAAATGTATTCTTTATGAGAACCAAAGACTGCTCAATTTCATGTCTCTGCGTATATCTATGTCGAGAACCCTCTTTGTAGCCCATTGATCTTTCATCTCAAATGTCCCTGATTGTTGAGTCTTCAATAAACCGATCTCAGACATGCTATGACTGGCAAACAACATGTCATCAACATATACAATACTAAGATAATAAATTTCTCATCACTCAGTATCTTATAATAGACATAGTGATCATATTCCCTGCTGATAAACTTCTAACTCACTATGAAAGAATCAAACTTTTTATACCATTGCTCAGACGACTATTCCACGCCGTACAACGACCTCTTCAATATGCAAACTTTGTTCTCTGCTCATTTTATTTCGAATCCTTCTACTTACTTCATGTGGATCTACTCTTCCAATTCTTTATGTAAGAAGGCAGTCTTCACATCCATTTATTTCAGCGTGAGATCATATTAGACAACCAACGCGAACACGAATCTGATAGATACTTGCTTAACAACCGGTGCAAATATCTCAGTGAAGTCGACACTTCTTTTTTAGCATATTATTTCACGACCAGCATTGCCTTTTACCTATCTTGTTTCTTCTTGAAGATCCACTTGTACTCGATCGCTTTATGGCTAATGGGAAGTTCCACCAGATCCCATGTCTCATTCTTATACAAGGAATCCATCTCATCATCTATTGTTGCTTTCCACTTTTTAGCATTAAGCTCATCAAGAGCCTCTTGATTGAGTTGATGGATTTCCCTCATATGTAATGAGGGCATATATAATCGCACAATTAAGCCCAATCACAAAAACTACAAATTTAACATGGAAAAATCCTTGAGAGAAAAAAAAAATCCATAGCACAAAATGACAGTAATGCACTTTGAAAGTACAAAGTTAGAAGAGAGAGATTATCCAATTCGAACAAGCCTCGAATCACCCAAGTTATACCCTTAAAAACCCGAGGAACGAATTAAAAAGCTCTTAGATACATCCTAATCCTGATTATACCCATATTTATAGCCTCTAAGAGAATCACAATCGGAATAGAAAAGAAATCCCACAAATATGCAACTTTGAGTAACTCTGCACGATAGTTTGATGGGACTTCAATGACATCAAATAACCTTTGATGTTATTGAACCCCTTCGATGTCATCAAACTAAAGACCAAACGTTCCAACGATAAAAAATGGATTTTTAAGATTTTTCTGATGGCATCGAGCAGGCCTTTGATGTCATCAAACAGCCTTCAATGACATCAAACAGGCTTCGATGGCATCGAACAGGACACACAAAGTATCCAGCAACGAACATGGAAAATTTTACATTATTATGATGGCATTGAACAAGACTTCGATGGCATCGAAGTCTGCTAAGATGGCATCGAAACTATAATTGACAGACCTATTGATTTACATATCACCAATACTTATGTATATCATAGAAATAATTAGAGATGGAAATGAGTCTGCCATAACCTAACTCTCTTACTTTTAAAGGCCTTGTTTTCAGGCTAAAATCAAAGCACAGGTCATTAAATACACCTGAGCCAGAGTTAGAAGCAGGCCTGGCTAGCTGGTACATGGGTTGTCAAGAGTCATAGGCCCATTGGTAGCCCTAATTTAGGATTTCATTTAAACTTGTGCTATTGAAAATAAAAACTTTGAATAGATTTTCACTTTAATAGCCCAAACAAATCAATAAAATATCTGTCCACATCTAGTCCCTGGCCCATTCCTTAGAGTTTAGGGGCAACCCATTCATTTCCAGGCCCCCTAGTTGGAGTCTTGATGCTCCCGATAAAAGAGTAGACTTGACTTTAGAATTTGATCCACGTGGGATCATACCATCCAATCTTAGGCCCACTCCATCGAAAATTGGAGCTACAAAACCATCTAATCCGATGCTCATCTCCTCGAAATCTAGCTAAGCCCAAATGAGAGAGAGAGAGAGAGAGAGAGAGAGAGAGAGAGAGAGAGAGAGAGAGAGAGAGAGAGAGAGAGAGAGAGACTTAACCCTAACAGCAGAATCCAAATCCAAGTCCCCTCTAATCTTAAACTTTTTGGGGGCCTATATGATGCCTGTGTTATATCTACTCCATTAGCTATGCCAACCCATGTTAGAGTGTGATATTAAAAAACAGGATAATTACATACTCAATTAAGCCACACCACACAAAATAGTGAGTTGAAACGCCCATGAGGAAACTTTCCAAAGGTCCACCCAATTTTTATATGCCAACCCATTCATAGGTTGATTCCCACATAGATAGAGGTAAACACTAATATCAGGCTGAGTTGAAAGTTTTGGTGGTGGTTGTTCAATTACCATTGTTTCTTTTGGTGTGGCCCATTTTAGATTTGAGTCTGCCTGATTTTTTAAATCTTTTCTTAAAATGAGCAACTATAATGGAAAAACGATGTGGATATAGCTGATAGATTACTGAGGGCTCCATAAAGCTTAGGTTAAAAGTGAATTACGTAACCAGGATTACAGGCAATTCGAATTGGACACGGCATTCCCGCGCATACCATAAGTAGTTGCTCAGTAGAAATCTAGATTCCTTAGGATAGGAAAAATCCAATCCACAGGCAGAAGCATACAAGAGCCTGTAGGCTCTTTTTTTATTTTTATTTTTATTTTTTTATTTAAAAAAAAAAAGAAAAAGAAAAGCTATATTCCAAACAAAGACAAAAGGATACAGGGACTGTACTTCGGGTGGCCCCAAGTCCACCAAAACAAAGACAAAGGCCACCTATCATAAAGAGAATATACACAGGCCATCTGTAGAAGACGCCCCACCCCACAGAGAGAAAGTTCCCCAGCGCGAATTGAGAAAGCAAAATGAAGGGAGGAACTATTTATACCCGCGCCTACAGATCAACCCTAGACCCACTCTATCAAGAAAGATCAACCCCCTAACTACCTGAGGTAGGTTCGAAAGGGAGGAGAACCGGGACATAGCTTGAGCTTGACTGGAAGTACCCCGTCTGGCAATCCGATCTACCGGTTCGTTTCCCTCTCTGCACACATGGCAGAAACTGATGTCCCCATTTCTTGCTAGAGTGTTAATTCTAGACAGCCAATATTTCCATCACCAACGCGGTTGAGAAGTGCTCGTCAGCAAGTAGACCGCTAATAAGGAGTCAGACTCGACGATAATATTCGTTAGTCAGTGTTATAAACAAAGGCAAATACCATAATAAACAGCCCTCAATTCTGCCCAGGAGTTAGACGCAATACCATAACTAGCTAAGAAAGCGAAACACAAATCACCATTTGCTCCTCTGCACACCCCTCCCCCTCTCGCCAAACAGGGATTCCCTCGAGACGAACCGTCGACGTTCAGTTTAACCCAACCCGGGGGAGGCTTCCTCCATCGCACCGAGTTGTCTGAAAAACTCTCGGCAGAGCAGAGATTTCCAATGCTGAAAGGTCCCTGTTGTTCCCTTGGAAACGAGCCCGAAGATTCCACGTCCTGACTATCCAGAACATCCCTCCTGCAGTGCGCCAAATGATAGAGACCGAACTCAGAAAGGAGTAATCAAACTTGGAGGAGTTCCTCGCCCTCCACAGCTCCTATAGAATGAAACAAGAGCCTGTAGGTGATGGGTTTTTTTGACCCGTTGTCCTTTCGCAACTGGGATGTGTAAAGTCCTTTCGCAACTGGGATGCGTAAGTCCTTTCGCAACTAGGATGCGCAAGTCCTTTCGCAACTAGGATGCGGAAAGGAGTTTCCTAAAACTATAAAAAAGGGTCCCTAGGATTTTTCTAGGGTATGTTGTGTTGACGAGAAAAACACAAGAGGGTTATTAAAGGTGAGAGAGAGAGGGAGAAAGAGAGAGAGGAAGCTTGTAGAAGGGAGGTTATGCTTGTGGAGGTGATCTACGGTGCAGTCTATATCTCAGCGCTCCTACGTCTTCGTAATCGGTGAGATCTCTCTGGCTTTTTTTATTCTTTCATTATTCATCCACTCCTACGGGAGTGAAGAAGGTTGTAAACGTTCTATTTCATAGTGGATTGTTGATCTGGACGAGGTCCCGTGGTTTTTACCTCTTTGAGGGTTTTCCACGTAAAATTCTCTTGTGTGGTGTGTGATTGATGCATTGATTATTTTCATTGCTTTATTATCCATAATTCTGGTTTGTTCTGGAGGGCTAGATCCTAAGGTTTTGTGCAAGGCCCTCAACAAAGTGGTATCAAAGCCAAGTTCATTGAACGAGTAGGATCGGTTTTGAATTATGGAAGGTGGCTCAAGGATGATCAGCCTCAATGGTTCTAACTGGACCATATGGAAGGCTAAGATGGAGGACTTGTTTTATTGCAAGGACCTATATTCTCCAATTATAGGCATATCAGCAAAATCCATGGAGATGACTGATGATGATTGGAAGAAGACGGACCGAAAGGCGGTGGGGTTTATTAGACAATGGTTGGATGATTTTGTGTTCCACCACGTGTCTATAGAAACCTCAGTGCAAGCCTATGGCTGAAATTACAAGGGCTGTATGAGAGGAAGACAGCCGGTAATAAAATTTTTCTGATAAGGCGACTTGTGAATCTTAAGTTCAAGGATGGTAGTTCTATGGCCGAGCACATGAATGAGGTCAGCAATATAGTGAACCAACTCACCTCTATGAAGATGGTCCTGGATGATGAATTGCAGACTTTACTATTGCTTAGTTCATTGCCTGACAGTTGGGAGACATTGGTGGTGTCTCTAAGTAACTCCGCGCCAGATGGAAAGATATCCATGGAACAGGTAACCAGTTGTCTCTTCAATGAGGAGACAAGGAGGAAGTCTCAGGGGTCTACTCAGCAAGAGGCCCTTGTGACACAGGAACATGGGAGTGGAAAGAACAGGAAGGGCAGGAAGGCCCGAGATAAATCAAGAGGCAAGTCGAGTAACATAAAAGATGTTGAATGCTGGAATTGTGGCAAGAAGGGCCACTACAAGCATGAATGTCATGGTAAGAAGAACGACAAGAAAGGAAAAAGGAAGGAAGATGAATCAGATTCCACTGCAGTCGCTTCAGATGACGACATGGTAGTTATTCTTTCAGTACATCACGATGTATGTCTCACGGCTACGAGTCAGGACACCGACTGGGTGATAGACTCGGGAGCTTCTTTTCATGTGACTCCACGCAGGGACTTCTTGACAAGCTACAAGTCAAGTGACTATGGGACTGTGAAGATGGGAAATTCTGGCGTATCAAAGATCGTAGGAGTCGGTGATATTTGTGTGAAGACCGATGTGGGCTACACATTGGTTTTCAGGGATGTGAGGCATATCCCAGACCTTCGCCTCAACTTGATGTCGACGGGAAGGCTGGATGATGATGGCTATGAAAGTCGGTTTGCTAATGGGCGATGGAAGCTCATCAAGGGTTCGTTGATCATGGCTAGAGGAAAGAAGTGTTGCACCCTTTACAAGGCAAGTGTCAGTATGTGCAAGGGTGGATTGAACGCAGCGGAAGATTCAACTATTGACATGTGGCACAATGCGTCAGGCCACGTGAGTGAAAAGGGCTTCACTACTAGCAAGGAAGCGGCTCCTTCCGACGTGATGTATACCTTTCAAAACCTGTCTTGATTGTTTATCAGGAAAACAGCATAGAGTTTCATTTGTTAAAACTGCTTCTCATGTTAATAAAGTGCATGCATTAGATTTGGTTTATTTTAATGTTTGTGGTCCTATGAGGACAAAAACCTTGGGTGGGGCATTGTATTTTGTTACTTTCATAGATGATGCATCTAGGAGGGTTTGGGTTTATGCTTTGAAATCCAAGGACGAGGTCTTTGGTGTGTTTAAATTATTTCATGCTATGGTCGAGAGAGAGACAGGTAAATCATTGAAGTGCATCCGCACTGACAATGGTGGTGAATACATTGGCGACTTTCATGAGTAATGCAAGTCCCTGGGTATACGACATGAACAGACGGTTCCCAAGACCCCCCAGTATAATGGTGTAGCTGAGCAAATGAATCGCACCATTGTTGAGAGAATCAGATGTATGTTCTCTCATGCGAAATTTCCCAAGACGTTCTGGGGAGAAGCAATGCACACAGCGGTGTATTTGATAAACAGGTTTCCATCAGCCCCGTTGAATGGAGAAGTACCTAAGAAGGTGTGGACTGGACATGATCCATCGTACAGTCATCTCAGGGTGTTTGGATGCAGGGCATCCGTTCACGTACCAAAGGATGAGAGGTCCAAGCTCGATATGAAGATCAGGTAGTGTGTGTTCTTAGGATACAGTGATGAAAAGTTCAGTTATAAATTGTGGGATCCAACCGAGTTGAAGCTCGTCAGGAGCAGAGATGTGGTTTTCTTTGAAGATCAGTGTATAGAAGACATTGGTAAGCTAGAGAAGAATCAGCCTAGTTTAGGTGAGCTAGAGGATATGGATCTGATTATTCCTCCCGTGGTGCCTGATGACGGGGGAGTACAACAAGGTGCAGAGGACGAGAGAGTTCCTTCAGAAGATGGACCAGGGGAGCAGCCCCCACTTGATCCACTGCTGAGCCAGGTGAGGAGGTCATCAGGACGACATGTACCGTCCAAGAGGTACTCGCCACATGAGTATATTATGTTGACTGATGGGGGAGAGCCAGAAGATTATTCTGAGGCCCTAGCCGATGAGCATAAGGGGGAGTGGTTGAAAGCTATGCAAGAGGAGATGAAATCCTTGCATAAAAACCACACCTATGATATGGTGAAATTGCCTAAGGGCAAGAAAGCTTTGAGCAACAAGTGGGTGTTCAGAAAGAAGATTGAGCAGAAGAATTCACAGACGAGGTTCAAGGCTAGACTTGTGGTGAAAGGGTTTGGTCAGAGGAAAGGTATAGACTTCGAAGAGATATTCTCACCAGTGGTGAAGATGACATCCATACGGGTGTTGCTTGGGTTGACGGTTAGCATGGATCTGGAGATAGAGCAGTTAGATGTTAAAACTGCCTTTCTCCATGGTGACCTGGAAGAAGAGATCTACATGCACCAACTAGAGGGGTTCGAAGTCAAAGGCAAGGAGCATATGGTGTGTAGGCTGAGGGAAGAGCTTGTATGGCCGAAACAAGCTCCACTAAGAATGGTACAAGAAGTTCAACTCGTTTATGTTGAAACATGGGTATGACAGAACGGAGTCGGACCACTGTGTGTTCACGCGCAAGTTCTTAAATGGTGATTTCTTAGTTCTTCTATTATATGTTGATGACATGCTCATCATGGGAAAAGACATCAAGAAGATCGACAGGCTGAAACAGGAGTTGGGTAAGTCTTTTGCAATGAAAGACTTGGGTCCTAGCAGACAGATCCTAAGAATGGAGATAACCCGTGATGTAGTGCCAGAAGCTTTGGGCATGTCACAAGAGCGGTATATTGAGAAAGTCCTAGAGCGGTTCAATATGAATGCAGCGAAACCGATCAGTACTCCACTAGATGGTCACTTCAGATTGAGCGACAGGCACTGTCCCAAGACGAAGGCAGAGGTGGATGAGATGTAGAAGATACCCTACGCGTCAGCTGTAGGAAGTTTGATGTATACTATGGTGTGTACATGCCCAGACATAGCATATGCGGTTGGTGTTGTTAGCCGGTATCTTGCCAATCCTGGTAAAGAGCATTGGGCAGCGGTGAAATGGATATTGCAGATCTAAGAGGCTCATCCAGGTTGAGCCTATGCTATGGTGATGGTAAACCCAGTATTAGAGGGCTAATGCGAGATATGGCAGTGACATAGACTCCGTGAAGTCTACATCGTGGTTCATGTTCACGTTTGCAGGAGAGTGGTTTCTCGGCGAGCAAGCTACTGAAGGTCATAAAGCATTGTCAACTACAGAGCCGAGTACATTGCAGTCACAGAGGCATGTAAAGAGATGCTTTAGATGAAGAGGTTCCTACAGGAACTTAACCTGAAGCAGGAGGAGCACGTGGTCTATTGCGATAGTCAGAGTACTATACACTTGAGCAAGAATCCAAGTCAGCATTTCAAGTCAAAGCACAAAGAGATTCGGTATCACTGGATCAGGGATACTTTAGAACATAAGGTGTTACAGCTTGATAAGGTCCACACGAACGATAATGGGTCAGATATGATGACCAAGGCCTTACTTAAGGGCAAGTTTGAGGTTTGTAGAAACCTGGCTGGCTTAAAGAAGGTGAATCCCTCCTGGGTCAAAAAGGGGGAGATTTGATGGGTTTTTTTAACCCGTTGTCCTTTCGTAAATGGGATGCGTAAAGTCCTTTCGCAACTGGGATGTGCAAGTCCTTTCGCAACTAGGATGCGCAAGTCCTTTCGCAACTAGGATGCGGAAAGGAGTTTCCTAAAACTATAAAAAAAGGTCCCTAGGATTTTTCTAGGGTATGTTGTGTTGACGAGAAAAACACAAGAGGACTATCAAAGGTAAGAGAGAGAGGGAGAAAGAGAGAGAGGAAGCTTGTAGAAGGGAGGTTATGCTCGTGGAAGTGGTCTACGGTGCAGTCTATATCTCAGCGCTCTTATGTCCTTGTAATCGGTGAGATCTCTCTGGTTTTCTTTATTTTTTCATTATTCATCCACTCCTGCGTGAGTGAAGAAGGTTGTAAACGTTCTACCTCATAGTGGATTGTTGATCTGGACGAGATCCCGTGGTTTTTACCTCTTTGAGGGTTTTCCATGTAAAATTCTTTTGTGTGGTATGTGATTGATGCATTGATTATTTTCATTGCTTTATTATCCATAATTCTGGTTTGTTCTGGAGGGCTAGATCCTAAGGTTTTGTGCAAGGCCCTCAACAGTAGGCTCACCACACTTTCACCGGATCACATTAGGACATGAACTAAGCCACGAGTCTAGCCAAAACTCAAGTGGGCCACAAAAAGAAAATGCCGTGACAATCTACCAAAAATAACAAACAGAGTGGATGTGTCACATATTCATCATGACAGACCCATATAGCTACAATCTACTCAAGTGAGCCTCAAATGCAAAACATTTCAAACAAGCTCATTGTCAACATCAACTTTGAAATCAATGCCATAATTACATTGGTAAATAATCATTGTTCATTTACGGGTAAATAGATATGTAAATGAAAAATCAAACAGCCCCTTAGAGCACAGTCAAAAAAATAAAAAATCGAACCTTCGTTTTCAGCTGAGTTGGCTGCCTACTTTGATGATTTTGGGATCATTTTCATTCACCTTCTCAAATTGGCATTTAAGTGTTTTATAGCATCGTTTTTTTTCAAGTGTAGAAAAGGGTTTTTTCAAAGTCACACCATCAATAGGGCTCAAACACCCCTTTGGAGGGTGCATCCAAATGAGTCCTTGGAATTTAGTAGCTCTCTAATAAAGGGGGGACATGACTCCTAAAGTAGGTAGAGACTTATACTCTTAGAAGTAAGGCTTGACTATTCAAGGAGGGAAGAAGACTGGAAAAGTATAGTCAGGCCCAAACCCATCCAGTCTAGGGTCCCACTACTTGAAATACCGGAAAAGTAGAGTCGGTGCCCAAACCCACCCACTACTTGGAAATTCGATGCTACTTGTAAAAGAAGAGTCTTGACTATAAAAACATAAGACTTTTGGCTCAAAGTCATCCAATGCCATGCCAAACTCTTGGAAATCTAGTAGCACCCAATTTTTTAAAAAGAAAATTGAAATATAAAAATAATAATTTAGAGAGAGAGAGAGAGAGAGAGAGAGAGAGAGAGAGAGAGAGAGAGAGAGAGAGAGAGAGAGAGAGAGAGAGAGAGAGAGAGAGAGAGAGACTACTCAAAACGTAGAAGACAGGTCTAAAACCATTCAGTCCCCGAGCCCACTACTTAGATTATCGAAGATGCAACTTGCCTCTATACTAGGGCTACATATATCATATATTATGACCTTAAGCTCTATAGGGTTGTGAATTCTGTGTTAATCCATTCCTTGTGCCAGCCCATGTTAGGTGCTGATGTTAAAAATCAAGAAGATTCAGAAACTAAAGTAAACTCCACCACATGAAATAGTGGGAATAGAAATGCCCACGTTGAACCTTTCCGAAGGCCCACTACTCGATGTTTATATGCCATCCAAAACCGTAATTAGTAAGTTGATTCCTATGTAGATGAAGGGAAACACCAATATCAGCCTGATCCGAAACTTCTATGGCCCACCAAGAATTTTTTGATAATGATTGTTGAATCACCATTGCTTCTTGTGATGTGGCCCAATTGAGATTTGAATATGCCATATTTTTTAAAAGACATTCTAAAATGAGCAAGTGCAATGGATAAACGAAGTGGATATAACACAGACATCACCGTGGACCTCATATAGCTCAGGATAGGAGTAGATTCACATAACTTCATATTACAGTCCATTAACATTTCATGCCACTTTCCTGTGTCCCAGCATACTGGGAGCCCCTTAGGCAAAAGCTCTATTCATCAATTTCACCTGATCAGGATTACACTAAGACATGATCAGAATCATGAGGCAGATGCGAAAACTCAAGTGGGCCACATGATAGGAAATGGTCCTAACAAGAACCTGCAAAACCGATGGACGGAATGGATGTCACACATAGACGGCCGTTGCAGGCCGCGTATAGCTAGCACCTGCTGGAACATCCAGTAGGCAGGGATGGTGGCAACTCACATCCATTCACGTCCTGTATTCAGAGCAGCCTGTAGTCAGGTCGCTTCCCTGATGCAGCGCTGGCATTACCCACTCATTTTTTACTGATAGAAAGGAAATATCGGCCTTAAGGAGATATGTGATGTCAGCACCATTGTGAAGATAGAAAATCAGAAAACGAGAATACTCTGTTATAATCCAAACCGTTACAATAATGTTAGAAACTGTGTATGGTCCATATACTTAAAACAGAACTAAAAAATAAAATAAAATTCTAACCATTTTATCAATGTCTAAAATATGTTCACCGTTACAAACTGGGCAGTTCAAATCGTGTGCATGCATGTGTTGTACAAAGAGTAAGAAGGACCTGCATTCAACAAATAAATGCCCATCATACAGAGGTGAGATAGGTCCAACGGATCTGATTCTGCTAGTACCCCATCTATGGAGGTCCACAAATTGAGGCAAGCTAGATCGTATGCCTGTGCATGTGTACAACAATTAAAATACTTTTTTAGTGTCTGTCGAATACCTTCTACTGCTCTTAAGGGTAAAGCGGGCAGTGATTGATATGGTACCCAATAAAGAAAACAGTGGAAATTGAACCGCCACCGTTGAAAATATGCATGGTAACTTCGTAACAGATCACTGCCAAGAAGTTTTCAATTACGGCAATCCTCACTGTTTTCTAAGGTGTGGTCCAATTGAGCTTTAAATCTGTATCGGTTTTTTGTCTCGTTCCATAAAATAAGCTGGCAAAAGTGATGAATGGTGTGGATAAAACACATACACGACAATGGCCATGTCGTGCGATGTGCATACTCATGCCGTATGCAACGGGCAATCCCCTTCCGTATAAACCACGTGCGCGGATGGTCTGTGGATATGCCAAAGGAAATTTCAGTGTAGTCCCTTTTCATTGGTCCATGTCATTGCCTATGGCAAACAAGATGCTCCTGATTTCTCTCCCAAGTAGATTGGGTGTTATGCAACATAAATTTTAGTATATGAAATTCTTTAAGCCGTCCATAAACTTTTATTGATCATTCTAGGGGATTTATGTTTTAGATGCACATCGTCCATAAACTTTTATTGATCATTCTAGGGGATGAACACAAAAATGCACATCCAAAGATAAATTGGACCACACCACAAAAAGAAGCAGGGATTAAATGACTACTGTTGAAACCTTCATAGGGTCAACTGCGAGCTTTATTTGCCATCTTACCTTTTCACAAGGTCACACAGAGCTGGATGAAGATGAAGGGAAAACAAAAATATCAGCAGAGACTTATGCAACCATAAGAACTTTTCAATATTGGTGGGTCTCCAATTCTTACTGTTTCTTTAGTGTGTCTTACTTGATCCTTAAGCATTGGATCTTCCTCTTTTTCTATTTCCTTCCTAAAAATGATATGAAAAAATAGATGGACGATGTGGATCGGATACATATATGATGATAAGGTCCACAAAAGTTCCACACGTCAACGCGCCCGTTGTTCATCTCTCAACCTGGAAGGCGATGCACCACCCGATTGATTAGGTGAGACACCGGCCTCACCCAAGATGGTGCGGCCCTTGCTGTGATTGCCTACCTTGATGTGTGTATTCCATATCCACCTTGTCTATCTATTTTCTTCAGATCATTTTAGTTCATTATACAAAAAAAAACTGAAGCAGATTCAATTATCAGGTGGACCATATCATAAGAAACAAAGGTGATTGACCATTAATGGGCCATAGAAGTTTTGGATTGAACTGATGTTTGTTTTCTTTCTCTTCATCCACGTTTATGTGAAGTTATCAACAGATTGGATGGCAAATAAAATCTAGGAAAATGTAAAGTTGTGCTTTAAGAAGTTTTTAATAGTAGTGTTCAATCATCATTATTTCCTAGAGTATAGTCCCCCTTAAAATTGAATCTTCTTAATTTTTTTTGGATCATGCTCTAAATTTATCAGAAAAAATGGATGAATTGAGTAGATATGGAATACACACATCAAGGTAGGCCCACGATAAAGTTGGCAAAGTCATGGGTGAGGCCCTAATCCACTCCCCTGCACCACACCACATAGCAAGCAACTGAATTTCTTTTGGTGAGGCTCACGATGATGTATTTCTTAGATCCACACCGTTCATCTTATTTTTTAGATTGTTCTAGGATATATAAGAATCCAAAAACTGTACAAATCCAAAACTACAGTGATCCACACTACTGAAAATAGTAAGAATTGATGCTAACATTGAAAACTCCTTAGGGCCACATAAGGTTCGGATTTAGCTGATATTTGTATTTTAAATTCATCAAGGCATGTGTCATCTTATGAACAAGTCAGCCAGGCTTGGTGGCCGTTGTGGATGCTAGTAGTTGAGGTTGCGTGGTTTTTGTTGCAGCCCGGTTCCATGTCCCGTTTTCAGACATGTGCAGGCTGGGAGGCTACTGGCGTCTAGCTGCTTTCTCAGCATCCTTTGGAGTCCTCTTGGGTGTGTTGGCTGCTGTTGTTTGGCTCCCCTCTCGCTGCTGTTGCACTTCAATGGCCCTTCAGATTTCGCTTCTGTTCTGTTTTTCCTGTATAGCCATGTGTAGCTGTCCTATATGATAGGGGGCCCGGATCCTTTTTGTTGGGGCCTGCCGGAATGGCCATAAAGTCCAGTTCTTCATTAATAAAGATCAGGTGGAACGATTTCCACCTTCTTATTTAAATAAATAAATAAATAAATAAGCCTAATGGTTGTCCCTAAGAAAGTTTCAATGGTATTTTGTTCAATTCCTATTGCTTTCTGTGTTGTGGTCCACTTGAACTTTGGATGTCTCATTTTTGGGCTCATCCTCTAGAATGATCCGTAAAAATTGATGAAGGGTGTGGATCTAAAAGATAAATCATTGTGAGGTTGGAGAAGTATCACACGTTAAAAGTCTTGTTGTGTAGCTTGCAATCTATTTGGGAGAGAGAAATCCTGCGTATCTTATTAGATGGAGTCATTGGAAATGTACCAGTGAGAGAAATCACTTGAGTGGCACCATATTGGTACCATGGAACAACTGATGGTTTGGCTCACCATGTAGATGTGGTGCACCTATTTAGTCCATTCGAATTGATTTTTGAGAAACGTGGATCTATTGTTTTAACGAGACGGATGCCCCACAGAAGTGTCATGCTAGTGGGAAAGATGGCACGTCACCAAAAAAATAGAAAATAAATTGGATGATAGGTTCAAGGGTGCATTTGGATGTTTTATGGGATTGAATTTGTGTTGTGACTTGGGTAGCAATGGGCCAAGATAGGAAGCACAGTATGAGCCTAGCGCAAGCCCAAGCCCAAGCCTGAAAAGATTGGTTGGGACAGGGTCCGACTCATCTTGAAAATTGATCAAATACCTATTCCATGATGAATTTTCTTGATCTGTTACATGTGTGCCATGTGGGCATGAATGACAAAGCCCATGTCTATCTCAAGTGGCTGTCCTTACATTCCCTTTAATTATTGGGAACATAATATTAGCAATTCTACGACCTATCCTTAATAAGTCATTTATATCCTGCTAAGCATGGATGAGCCATGTATAGGTGAAAATCTCCTCCAACTAATCATCCCTATTACCTGACTAGTGTACTCTTTCTCATTGATCAATTAGTTGTATTTTCACGTTATCTACAACATGGAGGCCATATATGGATGGTTATATTCGTCCAATGCCTCAGTTCTTTGTGAATCCATCAATTCGGTATTCCCCCACCGATGAACTGTCTAGATCACTATTGCTTGTAAGCCATGCTACTCTAAATGAACACTGCCAAAGCAATCTGCCCCACACATTGAAGAAGTGATTGAAAAGACAAATCCAGGGGTTGTGCAAGCAAGCTCCAGGTCATTCATGAGCTGTGCCAACTGTTAGCATGCCCTCCCTTAAGAGTTTTGAGGCTGCTCCACTCATGAAGTGCGTTGCTTTGATTATAAGTCCCTGGTCACGTTATTACACAATCCATTTTTCTCATGTCGATGGCCCACTGCATGAGTTAATGATCATTATTTATTTATTTATTTATTTATTTATTTATTTTGTGTCAATGGATCTTCATACTGGCCATCCTGATTACATATATTACACAAGCGTCAAAAATCATCTCTACTGCTTCTTGTGCAAAGTAAACATTATGCTCAAAGTACAAACACATCCACAGTTTAAGCAGAGTGGCAAACGGTGGAACTAGTTCGGGATTAGTGGCCTGATGCAAAATAGACTGACCATTCAAACCCCAATCAGAGTCACAGCCCATGGACCCATGATCCAATACTTACCCATCTACCAATTCGGTTTAGAATTTTCTAACACATGGTCCCACTAGTCAGCAAATCATTAGGCACCAGCACCACTCCTTCATCCCATTTACTTAAAGGCTCTTATTACATACTAATTAGATTTAGGAGATTTGGTAATTTCTATTACTTACGTACATACTAAAAACAGTTTGAGAGATGGGAATGAGTCCACCATAGTCGGACTTGCTTACTTTTACAGGCCTTGTTTTCTCGTTAACATAGAAGCACAACCCAATAAATACACTTAAGCTCAAGTTAAAAGCAAGACTTGCAAGCTGGTTCAATGGCTGACGAGAATCGAAGGCCCATTGCTAGCCCTAATTTAGTTTCATTTAATCAAACGTTGTGCAAATTCTAATATATATATATATATATATATATATATATATATATATATATATATATATATATATATATATATATATATATATATAAGCTTTGAATACATTTTGTGTTGATGAGCACAAACAAATCAATAAAATATTTATGTCTATATCTAGTCCCAGGCCCAATCCTTGGAATTTGGCAGCACCTATCAATAAAAAAGAGACAACTTGAAAAGTAAAATCTAGGCCTAAACCCATCCATTCCTAGACCCCACTCATTGGAATCTTGATGTTCTGACAAAAGAGTAAACTTCATATTAAAATTTGAGATCAAATCATTCAGTCGTGGGCCCACTTCCTTGGAACATCGCAACACCCAATAAAAACAATACTTGCCCATAAAGATAGAATTTTGGCACAGCGCCATTCAATTCGTTGTTCAAGTCCATGGAATCCAACAACACCCAAAAAAAAAAAAACACAGGAAATAATAAATAATTTATTATTATTATTATTATTATTTTTAAGGAGGAGACTTGACTGCAATAGTAGAATCCAGGTCCGAAACCATTTAGTCCCCCACTCCTTGGAATAGTAGAAATGGGACTTCCCGGTAAGCCATTATAACAGAAATTCCTTTTAACCTTAAGATTTGTGGGTGCTATGTGATGTCTGTGATATATCCACTCCATTCATAATGCAAGCCCATCTTAGATTCTGACGTAAAACACTATTGAGGCAGAACATTGGAAATAGAGGACTGAAACGCCCAGGCTGTACTTTCCAAAGGCCGACACAATGTTTATATGCCATCCAACCCACTTGTAAGTTGATCCCAACGCAGATGAAGGTAAACACCAATATCATCCTGATCCAAAACTTTTGTGGATCCGAAAATGCTTTAGATAGTGATTGATCAATCACCACTATTTCTTTTGATGTGGCCCATTTGGGATTTGAGCATGCCTGATTTTTTAAATCAATTCCTAAAATGAGAAAGGACAATGGATAAACGGAGCGGATATAACTCAAAGAGCTTACGGTTCCCATTGGACAGGGCTTTCCTGTGCCCCAGCATACAAGGAACCCGTAGGCAGGTATGTAGGAATTGAGATTCTTTAGAACATGAAAAATCCCCTCCTTGGGCAGAACCAGACAGAGAGCCTGTAGGCTCATTGCAATGTAAAATTCCATTCCGTGCACCAATTTCTCTGGATCACTTTTGGATATGAGCCCAGCCATAAGACAGATCCATAACTCACTACAAAAAATTTCACTTTTAGTCACGAAAATTTTCATCACGAAAAGTCGAGCTAAAACTTTTTAGCGACGAACACTTTCGTTGCTAAATTCGTCGCTAAAAGACCCAAGCAGATGGCTTTTATTGGCGAAAATTCGCATGATTGGTAATGCAAGCTTTTAGCGACGAAAATTTTCGTCGCTAAAAAATACTGAAAAAAATTGTTCAACACTTTTAGCGACGAAAATTTTCGTTGCTAAAAAATACTGTATAGGAGTTTTTTTGCTGCTAAAAAATGTACAAAAAATCCTTCTGTTTTTAGCAGCGAACATTTTTGCTACTACATAGTTTTTTAGCGACGAAAATTTTCGTCTCTAAAAACTGTCCAAGACTTTTAGCAGTGAAAAGTTTCGCTGCTAAAAATAAACTAACATATCTTTTAGCGACGAAAATTTTCGTCGCTAAAAGTCTCTTTTTAAAAAAAAATATTCCAGCTCAAAATCCGTACAAATTTCTTGATATATACCTGTTAACAATATTCATCCTGATATACGCATTTCATCATATTCATCCTGATATACACATTTCATCATATTCACACTCACATCCATCTAAACCCAAACTACATAAATTACATTCATCCAAACACAAATAATCTTATCCGCATTACATTCATTCATGCATAAATACATATAAATCTAACATCATAAACAAATAAACAAAAAATCACAAAGATGAAGGCGGAGGTGGTGGGGCATCGGTGGGTAAGCGTGCAGTGAAAGCCTAAAACATTTCTGTCATCCGTCACTCATGCTCCACCCACATCTCCTCCATCCTCCTCTCCTGCTCCTCCCTTTGCCTCACCAGCTCTTCCTCCATCCTCCTCTGCCTCGCCAGCTGATCCTCCATCCTTCTCTCCTGCTCCTCCCTCTGCCTCGTCAGCTCCTCCTCCATCCTCCTCTCCTGCTCCTCCCTCTGCCTCGCCAGCTCCTCCTCCATCCTCCTCTCTTGCTCCTCCTTTTACCTCGCCAGCTGATTCATCATCTTCCTCTCATGCTTCTCCCTCTGCTTGTCCAGTTGATCTTTGATGTCATCGACGACGACCTGTAGCTGTTGAACCTCTCTCTCTGCGATATCAGCTCGGCGTACGGCGCTGTCGCCAACAACGATGGATCAGCTGGAGGCAGCTCTAGTAGGTGTCATGAGCTTGACACCATGGCCAAGCCCACGCACATATGCAGAACTAGTGCCAAGCACCTGACTCAGGATCTTTGGGTCACTCCGTTGAGTACCATCGAGAGTAGGATGCTTGTGTAAGGTGTCTATCTCCTCCTGTAATGAAAACATATGAATTTTCATAATAAATGATATTATTATAATTTAATGCAATTAAATTTTACAATGTAAGGATTTTTACCCAAATCTCGCTGGCTCTAGGATGTACCCAAGATCCCGTCGTCTGCCGACAGTAAGCCCCTCTGTATAAATTACTGCTCCGGGCTCTTGGCCAGTGACGAAATCTCGCCGCGCAATCGAAAGGACAATAGAGTTAATATAAATGCATGGAAAGAATATATAAACATAATAATTACCAGTACTTTCTTACCATATCATGACGAAGTTGTACAAATGACTTTGAACCAGCTACGTAGTTCACTACTAACTTTTCCCTATTATCAAAATTTATTTTGCTTCTCTTCTGAACACATTATTCATAATACATTGTTATTAATTGCAAAATTAATTATTACGTTAAGATATCGTAAATATGTAAATATTACCTGAAAAGAATCTGATGAAAACCTATCGCAGAGTATCCGTCAGTCCGCATCGGTCACGTGGGGCGGTGCGGACTGTACGGCCTCCTTGCGGCTCGCGCACCACTTGTACTGCCGGTGTAACTTACCGTGGTAATCCTTAAACCGCTCCTTCATCATGTCGTCGACGGCATGGGAGATATGCGGAACACTTAAATCTAGGTCAAATTTATCCTGCAATTTCGTAAATAATGGATTAAGACAATAAACTTATTAAGAAAATAACTTAACCGTAAATGAACTTTTATAAAATAAATTTTAATTTACTAAAATTTACCTGAAGGTGCTGACGGATCAGCTGCCACACATCATCTGTCACATCTCCCTAACGGGGAGTGGTGGGGGAATCAGAGATCGACATAAGACACCGACCTCCGACGTAAACAACATGGCATTGTTCCCAACAGGTCTAATGCAGTCCTATGGGAACTCTACTGTCACCCTACCCTCACGTGTAAGTCGCTCTAAAAGTAACCCATGTGTGGGTCCATGTCCTCGTCGGTTGGTCAACGACGCTGTTGCAAAAGAATTATGTAAGTCTAAACATAAATAGAAATCATTAAAAGAAATATATGTCTAAACTTACATGCAGTGCCTGGTTTATGCGCGATTGAGGGATCAGACGCCTGCGATGCAACATGTAACGACGATGCTGGCTCCGTCGCATGATGGGTAGAAGGGGTAGATCCAGTGCGCGAACGACGTACTCTCCCACCTGGTACCATCACTGAATATGTGTGAGCTACGAACTTATAGATTTAAATAATGTCAATACAAGTGGAATATACTAAAACATTATATAAGTAGTGTTGACGGTACAATGCATTTGTGCTTATGCTTAGAGAGATGATTAAAATATGATTAGACCATTACACTATAATGCAAGTAGAATATAATAAAAATGTAAACTTTAATCTGTAACCCTTGGAAATTTCATTACACATTGTCATTCTATATTAAATACACATATTTCGTTGTAATAAGAAACAATTTTGAGGTAAACTATCCGAAGTACTCCCTGCATAAGTTATCATATGCTCCAGAAGTATATGTCATGTTGTGTGAAGCATTCAACATTTTTATAGCCAACATGCCAGTCACAATTGGAGAAATCTGGTCTCTCGAGACTCCATTCAGATGTGCAAGTAACAGAGTCGCATCTTCCATATCTCGTTTCCCGCGGTTATATATCTCCATTAGTTCTGAAATTTCTTTAAGATAATATAATCTTTCATCTGAGTCGTCGTCGATATATTCTGCTATACACTCATCGACCAGACCGGGTATCTCTATGGCCCTATCAGAAGAAGATAGGGCCGAAACATCCATCTGTAACAGCTGATGAAGTATGTTGCGTGCTTCTGCTATGCTCCGGTTTGAGGATGACATGATCAGAAATTGACTCAACTGCAAATGTGGATTATAAACAAGTCAATAAAAGGAATTAATCATGACTTGTAATTTTCACGTATACATGGAATACATAAATTATTCGGATTGAAAAATGACATGTAAATCATGTATACATTTAATAATCGTCGTCTGTCTCACTATCGCTTAGGGTTATTTCTTCTTCACCATCACTATCGCTGATCAGTATTTCCTCCTCATCGGTGTAGATAAACAATTAAATCACATAACACATACAAATTCAAAATAATTCTACAACTGTGAAACTAAGAGAATGATACTCAAACCCAATGCTAGGGGCTATTTCATAGCACTCTCAGAAGTCAAGTTGGGGCTAAGAAAGATGGCATACCCCGAAGTAGAACGATGATCATTAGGGTCCTTAACTCAATCAGCATCAGAATAAGTTTGAAGGGAAATTGGACTAGCGAGATCTATAAAAAAATTGGAGGTCATGTGAATTTTGCCCTTTAAAAATTTTTTGAGAAAGGTGGAGCCATTCCACCAGAATTTTATGAATATAAAGTGAGATGTACATCCATTCAGGTGGGACCCAACCAAAATAATTGTAGCCTACCTATCATATAGGACTCCTACACAAGGCTAACCAGGAAAACAACCAACTAAAACTATTGGGAACCTCTCAACCAACAAAAAACCGAGGGGCGCCTATCATGACGAAAGCCAAAACCGACCACCCCTAACTTGAAAAATCCTACCTTATGTAAACACTGGGAAGACTCGAATGGATATCCCAGGCCTACCTTATCTAGGAATATCAACCCCCTAACACAGTTAAAGAAGAAAGACAATTTACAGCCACTTCACATACAGGCCAAACCATTAGCCGGGCCATTCCCCTCTCTATGAATAAGCTTAACCAACACCTTGCCTTTACTCATGAGGATACTAATCCTAGACACCCAGTGTCTCCAATGCCAAGAGTAAGATGTCTTCCCCAAAGGAGTGTTAACCACAGATTTTGAGTCCGATTCAATCTTGATGCTACTATACCCTTTGTTCAGTGATAACAGGAGGCCATCATACACCGCCCTTAGCTCCGCTCCATTGTTTGTGCCGGACCCATAATGTAATGCCTCGGATTTCGATGGTTGAGTAAATACTTGACTCCTGACATCTCGGGTGCCACTTATGCTTTGCGGAAGCTGAATTTTACAATTTATTTCACCTAACATTTGAGCAGTTTGTAGAATTAAAATAGACTATGCAATGTACCCTGGGAAAAACATAAATTTTAATGCAAGTAAATTAGTTGACAAGTGAAATATCTCTATCCAAAGTACATGACTACAACTGAGGAAAGTTTTCAATTCAAAAAAATACAAATGTGCAAAAATATACAAAAATAACCCTACCCTATGGCCCCATCGTTGGCCCTAGGGTAACTATAGTGGCCCAACCAAGAGCTGGCAACAGGGGAGCTCTTCCTAGTCTATGGACACCTCATCCAGCGCATCGAATTCCTAGTATCTGCATCTATGAAAATATCTGGTTGGTGTTTTAAAATACCGTCCTAGGGTGGGAGTGAGTGATCAACTCAGTAGGTTCCATTCGAAATAAGTTACACATGTTATTAATTCCATAGACATAATTAATGAAATCTTATTAATGCATATGCATGTTATTATGATATGATGCATGCCCTCGCCATCCAACACTCCCTCGAGCGACACCATCTAACGTTCGCAATGCCCAACACTTCCTCACAAGGCGACCTAGATTGCCAAGTCGTAAACCTAACTAATGCAATGCGTGATTATTCATGTTAGTCTAGTATTTAATTAAGTTTATTCATCCAGTAAGATTAGGGAAGCTGAAACACCTCCATTTAATCAAATGACCTTATCCAAATTGCTTAGCCCAAGGCAGCCATGGCAGCTCTGAGCCTACAATCCATGATCCAAATTTAGGTATCATCCATTTGTTTCACAAATCAATAATTTCAAAGGTAAGATACCTAAAGGTTTGAGGATCAACTTGGTATGGGTCATCACCCAAACGTCGAGTATGATCACTCAGTTCCGAGGTGCGGGCTTATCACATAACCAATTTCATTCATGCTTGGGTCGTTCGAACAGTACTCTGGCACGAAAGTATCAGCTGGGTAATTTGACAGGGGCCATTCTAACAAGGACTCGTCACCTCTTGTGCTCGCTGGTTACTACGGGGAGGCTCGTCACCTCAGCGTAGGCCGACATCACAGACAAAGTGTCCCATTCTACCGTGTTCGGATATCGAGATTTGGTTGCACGCTTGTCACTATGAGGAGGCTCGTCACCCCAGCGTAGGCCGACAGCTCGAATACGGTGTCCCATTCTACCATACCTGGCTCATAACTGTTACTGGGATCGTATCACTAACAGTTATCAATAGGCCTTTCCAGGGTATGGGGGTGTTAAAGATTCAGGCAGACGTGACCATACATGGTTAGCAAATATGGTTGGTCAGTTAGTGGGCCAATTCATCTGATTTAAGCGAACTACAGAATACCTGACATTAGGTGTAAGCATCCCACGTAGTCTAACTACTGTCAGCTATCCGTGTTCGACTTAAATTGGTTAGATTGGTCGTTGGGCGGCCCTACCAGTGGCGCTGCCCGTGCGTGCCTTGAAATTTGATGAACCTAAAAAAAGGGATTACTTAGCATCTTATAAAAGATCATGAACTATCCCTAGTCGCAGAAAATTTAGGCATGCATGTGAATAACCATAACATTAAACACAAACTAAGCATATTGATGACATGTGGCACATTACCCCCAAATCGTCACAGGTTTAGGGATAAACCCAATTCAAATTCTCATAACAGGAAGAGAAATAAAAAAAAAGGAATAACAATTCAACAAATTGTCCTAATCTAGCATGGAAGTCAAATATTAGTTATTCTAAACATGCTTAGGTAGATTTGTAGTGAATTAACTACCAATGAACTTCTTACAAATCAACATGCACAACAAAATTCTCATAGAAAATCATTAATTGTAGCCTAGGTTTGATCAATGGTTACCTAAGGATAATGGTCCGCACCTAGGTATGGTCGATGGCTTGCGGAGCTGCTCTTAGGGTGCCGGTCCTACAAATTGATGTGTCGGAGTCCTGTGCCGACGGAATTTACATGTTAGGATACATGCAAGAGGCTTAAAGTTCTATAAATTGAAAGAGGGCTGGGCATATACCTTTCGATTGTCGACAAGCTGCTTCTATGGTGGTGGAGTCGTGAGCTCCGACGCGGGACTATGGTGGGAGAGGAAAATTTCTCAATATCTAGCCCTTGGAGCCCTCTCTCTTTTTAATACTCTCTCCTTTCTTTCTTTCCACTTGCAGCAAAATTTGAATGGGAGTAAGGGAGAGAGATTTTGGGTCTTTTATAACCTGAAATTTTATATAAATGGCCCTAGGGAGTCTTGTTCCAAGGTATATGCCCCTAGGGGGTGGGTTTCTGATTCTTAGGGCCATCCCAGTGGCCCCCTGGCCCATCTATGTCATCGAGCATGTGTCTCATTGTCAGATGAAGGGTTGTTCCGAGTTTGGTGGCAAACGGATGACCCGATTGGCCGTGGGGGCCTATTTTGTGATCAACGGTCACTGATGTTCGATCAGAGTCCTAGTTATACGGATATGAGCAAGGAAATATACCTAACTCATAGCCCAAGTTTGATTACAATTCAATGGTTGGAATGTCACAACTTCGCCAAAGAGTGAAAGGTCTATTTCACTTAAGTTTTCAGATTTCAGCCTAGGGGATCCGCATGTTTTAAACACTTGACTTCAGGCCCAAGTTGAGCAGTTTTGGGCACTTTCTTGGTTCGCCACTCGTGATGGACGTCAAGTCCAATGAGACGGGCATTATTCTATAATTTCGAAACTAGTGGGTCACTAACAAGCGGTCTAGAGCTCATTCGGGCAATCGGGGCATTTTTTAAAATGAATTGGGTAGGGTGATTTCTTAGACACAATTATTAGGGTTTGAATTAACTAAGTTCACAATGTAGCCTATTCAAAATTAGCGAAAATGGTGATTCGATCATGATCACTCTAAATCGTTGGTTCTTAGGCTAAATGAGTGACCTGGTTGATTTGGTTTATTAATCAAGATCTAACCCATAGTTGTCTCGACTTTAGGTATGTCTTTATTTGGTTATGGTTATCTCGATTGGTCAGTGATAGGTTAGCTAGATTTGGGTCATATGTGAACAAATCATGTGGCTAAACTCGATGTTTAAGTGATCAGTTGGATTCCTTGGTTTTCTATGGTTGATCAATCTTATTTGTATGATTTTTTATCGGTACCAGACGTGTGTAGGCTCACTTCAAGCGTCAAGGGTCAATAAGTGATGACGTGGGCTAGTTATATATATAATAAGGATTTTTGACAATCAAAAATAGTAAAAATCCAAGATGTTACACATAACAGTCGCAAAAGCGAATAGACATTCTCCATTCTCTCCTATGATGATCCCACCTCCTCCAACCAGCCCTGGGTTGCCTTTAGAAGAGCCATTAACGTTCAATTTCACCTAGTCCCTTGTTGGTCTAGACCACTTAATGATTTCCACTCGCTCTTACCTATCAGGAGGAGGGGATGAACCCAGCTTATCCTAGAATTGAGCCCTATTCGGAGACTATTGGGTAGTCATCTTGAGTTTTTGAAACAGGGAGAAGATCCACCCCTTGATTCTAGAGATGCACAAGATACACTTAATCATCATCCAATGAATCATCCATGAATCACACATGAATTGATCACATACTTGATTAACAACGAAGGAAATGCCTTACTTTGTGAAAGTAACAAATTATAGAGTGCCCCACAACATTGCCATACTCATCGGGATTTGATAAAAGATCATTGTCAAGTCTAGAGAGTTTAGAACCGAAGATAACACGAGAGCGCAAGGGCTTTGCATCTTGCATATGTGTACGACATAAGAGATCACTAATATTCTTAGATTGTGTCATATACATATCTAATGTATCTGATGTAGTACGAATTACTTCAACACCAAGAAAATAATGAAGTGGCATTAAATCCTTCATTTTAAAAAGGTAATTGAGATCATCTAGTAGAGAAAGTAAGGGCAAGATCGCTACTTTGTATGACATGTTGACGCAGGGATGAACGTGATGGGGTCGATCACCGTCTTCCTCAAGTATAACTACTCCGAATCCATGGAGCTTCTCTGGACTCCTCGCAGAGACTTCTTGAATCCACGAGGAAAAGAAATGGAAATAATTTTAAGATATATGAAAAGAAACTCCTTAATTGATTGATAGTTGAAATAAATGAACCTACAACCATTTAATCAGGGATACCATGACTTGGAATAAGTTTAGGAATTAAACTATAACTAAAACTCCCTAAAATTCGCAACTTACTATAAATAGTAAATTTACTATTTATAGTAAGTGTCCTATGTGGCTTAACCACGTTATTCTCATAATTTTTCTAAACACTTTTGGTGTTGGACGCAACTCTTAAAGCCTAATGAATGAAGAGTTATAATCAAACTAAAACTTAGTAAAAATAGTAAAAATGGAAATAAACGTGGAATTTGACCATCAATAGGATGAAATCTCTCAAATTCGGCGTGGTCAACCCAACATAGCCTGGTTGGTTGGCTAAAGTAGCTCATCCTACCCCAAAATCATATATGGTACGTCGAGTAGCTCAGGTTTGTGAGATATGTCTGTTTTAAGGTTCTGACGATGATTTCTGCCTCTGATCGGGCCTTCTCTGATTCATCTTGGACATGAAAGTGTCCACAGACCCGCTCTACATCACATGTCTATATAAATACGTATAATAAATTCATGGGCAGTACAATGAAAAAAAAAAACAACAGCCTCTGAACCCCAAGCCCTAGAGGTAAGTAGTAAGTCATAGATAACAACCATGGGATCTACTTGCTATGCCCACATGATAACAACTTGATCCCATGCCTATGAGGTGTTGTGGAGTGTGGAATTTCCTAACTTGGATTTCAGTAAGTACTCTACTTAAGTCTAGGTTGTGCACCTGGGCAACAGGCCATTGGAGCAGGCAATGTAAAATAGAAATTTCCAATAGACTTTGGCCTGACAACCAATAAAGCAGTAAAAAAGCTGGACCGAAGTCCCACCTCAACTCCTTTGAAACTGAGATGTGGATCAAGTGGTGTGGCACACCACTCGGTGATGTGTTGGCGACGTAGGGCCTACTTTATTTATGTGTTAAATCCATGCCATCCAATCCATTTTTCCAAATAATTTTAGAGCATGAATCGAAAAATGAAGCAAATCCACAGTTCAAATGGACCACACCATAGAAAACAATGGGGATAAAACTCCCACAGTTGAAACCTTCCCAGGGCCCATCGTAATATTTATTTGCCATCCAAACTATTGATAAGGTCACATAGATTTGGATGAAGTGAAAATACAAACATCAGCTTGATTCAAAACTTTCATGGCCCTAAAGAAGTACTTTTTTATGGTAGGCATTTAGTTACCACTCTTTCTTATGGCGGGGTTTACTTGAGCTTTGATCTGGTTCATTTTTTGCCTCAGCTTAAAAGGAGTAAACCTGAATCAGGTCTTCAGGCGCTTCCCCTCTCTGGAAAGCTCTGATGAATCTCTTCCCTTGCCTGGATAGTCACGCCTAATGGATCGTGGGCCATGGTAACTGTAATATGTGGGATAGCAATTGGACTAGCCTGGGCCCTCTTTCCGCCCTGCCTTGGCTGATCATTCCTCCCCCAGTCAGAGACCTCACTGTTCTAGATGGTGAGGGTCTCAAGCCAGACACCCCTACTCCAATTCCAGATTGGCTGAAGGCCACTATTGCTCAGGATGGTTTCTACACCTCGGACGTAGAAGATTGCCTTCTCTGCCCGTTAGAAGCTTCGGGTAAGATGACTGTCAAATCAACCTGGAACACTAGGAGAGATATTGGCCAAAATTTCTCCTGGCCCAAGAGAATCCGACACTCCAAGATCCCGCTCAGTTTTCCTATGGCATTTGATTCATAAAGCTTTGCCTATCGACTCCTGCATCCAGAAGAAATGGGTCCAATTAGCCTCTCTTTGTAACTGCTGTGGGGTCCCGCTAGATTCCTCCCCCAAAGCTGAGTCCCTATCCCACCTCTTCTTGTCTGGTTCTCTTGTAGATAGTGTCTGGGAGCGGTCTACCCATTTCTTCAGCGTCACTCTATTTCGCCAGCCTTCCATCCATGCCCACCTTCACTAGTGGTGGCAACGCCCCCTCCCGTATGCTAGGAACCTTGTGGGCCTTCAGTTGGCCCCTGCTTTCATCCTCTGGGAGGTGTGGAAAGTCAGGAATGCTGCGAGGTTTGACGGCAAGCCCTTCTCAGCTGCAGGTGTCTTCTCCAAGATCAAATGGTGGATAGACTCCTCCTTCCCTCATATGTCTAAATTCATCCAACCCGCTCCTATGCCCTCCTCAGCTCCTCCTGTCCTCACTGTCGCTACCACCTCCCCTCCGGCCTGCAGCTTGTCCATTGTTAAGTAGATTAGACCTCGCGAGGGATGGTGCAAATTGAATGTGGATGGTTCTGCCTTGTCTAATCCAGGCCCTGGTGGTGGTGGCGGCCTTTCCCGTGACCATTTCGGTAGTCTGATATTCGCCTTCGTTAGTGGCTATGGTGTCTCCTCCAACAATACGGTAGAGCTTCGGGCTATTCACGACGGGATGAAATTCTATTTATCCAATGGCCTGTCGAGAATTCTTATTGAAACATACTCTAGTTGGGTGGTGGATTGTTTGACAGATAATTCGTCTTCATCCTGAAAATGGTCCTACTGACTAACGAGCATTCACTCCCTTAACTCCCACGGCACCTTTCGGATCGCTGATGTCTTTAATGAAGCCAACGGCCGGCCGATGGCCTAGCTAAGGAGGGTAGCAAATCGCAAGTCAGCTCCTTCTTCCATGATATCTCCTCTCTCTTCCTCGGGCTATTAAGGGCCGGATCTTTTTGGATAAAATAGGTCTGGGATCCATCAGAGAGTTTTCCAAGACATCTTTTGCTTAGAGGCAAGCTGGCTTTGGATCGTCTGGGCCTTGGTTCAGTGCGGCCCTCCTCAGTTTGCTGGTTTTTCTTCTAGTCTCTTCGTGGGGATTTTTCCTATGTTGTTTCAGTTCTCTGCAGGCAGGCTTCATCCTGCTTTTTTCTTTGTCCTTTTGAGTTGATATCTAGTTTATACGATAGGTGAGGCCCGTTGTTATATATATATATATATATATATATATATATATATATATATATATATATATATATATATATATATTTGCAACTATTCACTCTAAAGGCATCAGGTTCAGGCGTTCATGATAGAGTGACATGACTTGAATTGTTTACAAGTATGATCTATGATCGGTTGGAAATATGCTTCACAAAATATTTATTGGATTTCCAAGGAATGATTTGGTGTCTGGAGTTGGTATACATGATGGTTCAATAGGGATGGTGCTGGGATATATATCGAAGTTGAAGTGCAAAAAAAAAAAGGCCTACTCTATTTATGTGTTTTATATCCATGCCATCCAATCCATTTTTCCAAATAATTTTAGAGCATGAATTAAAAAATGAAGCAAACCCACAGTTCAAATGGACCACACCATAGAAAATAGTGGAGACAAAACTCCCACAGTTGAAACCTTCCCAATATTTATTTGCTATCAAAACTATTGATAAGGTCACATAGATCTGGATGAAGTGAAAACACAAACATCAGCTTGATTCAAAACTTTTATGGCCCCAAAGAAGTAATTTTTTATGGTGGGCTTTTTTTTTTTTTTTGGAAAGAGCTATGTATTGATATGGACAAGTATACCATAACTTTTCGGGAGGGCCCAGCTAAGAAGCAGGCCACTCCTATCATATGAGAAGAAGAAAACCAGAAAAAGGAAATAGGGAACAGAAAATTCAGATGAAAATGGCACTGCACCTAGTTGCTGGGGAAAGGGAGGAAGCAAAACATGCTGTCCCGGGCTGTAAGAGGTCTCCCATGGGAGCAGGATATGAACGAAGCCACTACTGGGCATTTAGTTGCCACTCTTTCCTATGACGTGGTTTACTTGAGCTTTGATCTGCTTCATTTTTTGCCTTAGCCTTAAATGAGCTGGCAAAATGGATGGAGTGAATATAAATCACATGCATCATGGTGGGTCCCACGGTGCACAACACATCACCATAACACCGCAGGGATGCGTGGGTAACATCAGCACGTTTTGGCTGCGACAATGTGGGTGCGTGACCCTGACCGTAGGTCCCACTTGGATGTACACATTGTAAATATATCCATGCCACTCATCTGTTTTTCAGTTTATTTTAGGGAATCATCCCAAAAACGAAGTAGATACAAATTTTAGGGGGACAATATGGCAGGAAACCTGGGTAATAATCATTAAAAACCTTTTGAGGGTTATAAAAGTATTGGATTAAGCTGATATTTAATTTTTACTTTAACCAAGGTCTGTTTGAGCTTATCAACAGGTTGAATGGTTAACCAACATTGTGGTGGACCTAAGAAGTTGCTAATAGTGAGCTTTCAATGATAATAATTTTTTGTGATGCGATCCGCCTTGAGATTATATCAGCTTTATTTTTGGCACCATGCCCTAAATAAGCTGGAAAAACAGTGCATACAAGGAGGTCCATGGGCCTACAGTCACGGTTGCACCTCTGTCCCTGCTCCTAAGGTTTCAGCCAAGTATCCCTCGGGCAATGCCACATGAGCCTCGACTTTGAAATTTAAAGCACCCAACAGAAATGGAGAGCGACCTCACCCATGATGGTGCAGCCTTTACCGTGGGGTTGCCATGGGGCCCACCTTAATGCATATATTATATATGTATCATCCATCCATTTTTTCAAATAATTTTATGATTTTGTCCAAAAAATGAAGCATATCCAATTATCAAGGGGGCCATACCATAAGAAACAGTGGTGATTGACTATCCTACCATTGAAAACTTGTTAGGGCGCACCTTAACGTTTTCATTGTGTTTATTTACTATCCAATTTGTTGATAAGGTCACGTAAGCCTGGATGAATGTAAAAAACAAACATCACCTTGATCCAAAACTTTTGTAGTCCATTAATGGTCAATCACCCATGTTTCTTATGGTATGGTCCACCTGATAATTTGATCTGCTTCATTTTTTTAATAATGTCCTAAAATGATACAGAAGAGCAAATGAATAGCGTGGATACATAATACATACACCAAGGTGGGGCCATTTTTGGAATAATTCCCTAAAATAATATAGAAAAATGGATGGACAACAAGGATACATAATACATACATCAAGGTGGCTCCCACAGTAACCCCACAATAAGGGCTACACCAAGAGTCTTAGATGCAGTGGGGTCTCACTTAATCGGCTCTCGCCTGGAAATGGGTGCAGGCAATTCACATCGACTATCCTGAAGCTAGCGGATTAGGTGAGTCCCAGACCTCAGGTAAACTAATGGTGCAGCCTTGACTGTGGGGCTCAACTTGATGTATTTAGTGTATATCCACACCATCTATCGAGAATCGTTTCTTGGCCCCGAGGTGCTCGACCAGTCGTGGCCCATTCACGACCGGTCATGGGGTACTCTCAATCGGTCAAATAGTCTGCTCGACAAGTCGTAGTTACGCAGAGCCGTTTCGCTATTTTGCACGGATTTCATGTCGCAAGTCGTTTCGCAACTGGGATGCGAAAGGAAAGTTGCCAAAATTATAAATTGGGGTCCCTAGGGCTATTCTAAGGTTAAGGTGAATATTGAAAAATATTTCTAAGGTGTGGGTAAGGGATTCTCTATGTTCTTCTAAGGGAGAGGTTAGTATATTGCCTTGTAATGTTTGTTCTTCATAGTGGAAGTTTGCATCCGTGGTTTTTTACCCTAGTTTGGGATTTTTCCATGTATATCTTGTCTTGTGGTTTGTTTTAAATTACTTTGATTAATTTCTAGTTTATATTTCTTCCTGTTTATCGTTTGTGGGTAAGGCCCAAGATTGGATCTAGGCTCACTATGTTTTTGACGTGTTGCGCAACAACTAGTATCAGAGCTATTGGTTTAGTTCTATTGGGAGCGATGGCGGAAGATGGGAAAACTAGAATTGAGAAGTTTGATGGTTCAAATTTACCTTCTAGAAGATTCAGATGGAAGATTATCTGTATCAGAAGGACCTCTATATTCTTCTAGGAGGAAAAGAAAAGAAACCAGAAAAGATGATAGATGATGAATGGTTTTTACTGGATAGGAAGGCTTTAGGAATGATTCGACTCTCTGTCTAAGAGCGTCGCCTTCAATATATCTAAGGTAAAAACTACAAAAGAATTAATGGAAGCCCTAGCCACCATGTATGTAAAGCCCTCAACATCCAACAAGGTTCATCTTATGAAACAGCTATTCAATATGAAGATGTCAGATGGTTGGAGCATGGCTGAACATTTAAACGAGTTCAATACAGTCACGAGCCAGTTGAAATCTGTTGGCATTATTTTGACGATGAGGTCAGGGCGTTACTGATCTTGTCCAATTTGCCAGACAGTTGGGATGGTTTGGTGATTGTTGTGAGCAATTCTTCAAGGTCGACAAAGCTGAAATTTGATGATGTGGCCGGTCTAATTCTCAACGAAGAATCTAGAAAGAAGACATCAGGATTTTCAGGGAATTCAGGGAATGCTCTAAACGTTGAAGGAAGAGGAAGATCGCTGAATAAAGGAGACAATAAACATGGGCGTTCTAAGTCGAGAAAGAAGTCCAAGGGACCGAAAGACAAAGGCGGGTGTTGGCATTGTGGTAGGAAGGGGCACATGAAACGTGATTGCAGGGCGCTTAAGAGACAAGAAGGAAGCTCTCAAGGCAGGAAGGATTCAGTGAATCTATCTAAGGAGAGTGACATAGAGGCGTTGATCTTATCTCTTGATGCGAGGAATAAGTCTTGGGTTATAGACTCGGGTGCTTTGTTTCATGCCACTTCGTGTAAGGAAGTTTTGTGTAACTATGTATCAGGTGACTTCGGGAGAGTCTACCTAAGTGATGATGAGCCATGCAGTATTGTTAGAAAGGGAGACGTTCATATAAATCAGAAAGACGGAACAACGTAGAAATTGAAGGATGTCAGACATGTGCCAAGTTTGAGAAGGAATCTGATCTCAGTAGGGCAGTTGGCCGATACCGGTTATGTGATGACATTCACCAGTGATTCTTGGAAGATCACAAAAGGTGCCTTTGTGATATCTCAAGGCAAGAAGGAAGGTACTCTATACGTGACTTCAGGATCGTATAGTTCACTCGCAGTCACATCAACTGGAGCGAATGGGTAGTTATGACATCAGAGGTTGGGACATATGAGTGAGAAAGGGGTGAAAGTGCTATTGTCAAAAGGAAAACTACTAGGGCTGAAGTCTATTGACTTGGAATTCTGCGATGGCTGCGTGTATGGCAAGCAGAAGAGGGTAAGTTTTAAGAAGACGGGACACACTCTAACGACGAATCTGTTGGAGCTTGTAGACACTAATGTGTGGGGACTGCCACAGGTATTAACTCTTGGTGGCTCACGTTATTTTGTTTCCTTTATTGATGATGCTAGTAAAAAACTGTGGGTCTATTTCTTAAAGCACAAATCTGATGTATTTGATGTATTTAAGAAGTGGAAAGTTATGATAGAAAATGAGACAGGTAAAACAGTAAAATGTCTCAGATTTGATAATGGCGGAGAGTATTGTGACAAGAGGTTTGAGGAGTATTGTGCAGCAAGTGGAATCAAACATTAGAAAATGATTTCAGGTACACCACAGTAGAATGGTGTGGCTGAGCGCATTAACAGGACCATCCTTGAGCGCACCAGGAGCATGAGGTTACATGCAGGGTTACCCAAGACGTTTTGGGTAGATGTTGTGAACACTGCCACATATCTCATCAATAGAAGTCCCTCAGCACCATTGGATGGTGGGCTACTAGAAAAAGCGTGGACTGAGAAAGAAGTGAACCTTGCACATCTCAGAGTGTTTAGTTGCACTTCATATGTTCACGTTGATGCAGAACACAGAAACAAGCTGGATACGAAATCCAGGAGGTGCACGTTTATAGGCTATGGGCAGCATGATTTTGGTTACAGGTTCCGGGATGCAGAAAATAGAAAAATCATCAGAAGCAAGGACGTAGTCTTCATGAAAAAGTGATGCATAAGGACAGTGTGTAGAAAAATAAGGCCGAGGAGAAAGAATTCATAGAGATGGAAGAGTTACAAGACACGGGTGTTACAGCGCCAAAGGATGATCATGCACAAGAACATTATGACACAGAGCCACATACATCGGTTGTGAGGAGGTCTCTTGGGAGAGGAGACCCACGGTCCGATACTCACCCTCCTTATATAATCTACTGCTGATAGATAATGGTGAGCCAGAGTGTTTTGAAGAGGTATTACAGTCAGATACTCGGGTTAAGTGGGAGCAGGCCATGGATGAGGAGATGGACTCTCTTGAGTCTAATCGTATATGAGAGGTTGTCACTTTACCTAAGGGTAAGAAAGCTCTTCATAACAAGTGGGTTTATAGATTAAAGGAGGAGCACGATGGTTCGAAACGGTATAAGGCCAGATTGGTTGTGAAAGATTTTCAACAAAAAGCAGGTATCGATTTCACTATATATTTTCACATGTGGTGAAAATGTCTACGATTCGCATGGTCTTGAGTATAGTGGCTACAGAGGACTTACATATAGAGCAGCTAGATGTTAAGACAGCCTTTCTTTATAGGGACCTTGAAGAAGAGATATATATGCATCAGCCGACAGGATACGTGGCACTAGGAAAGGAGAACAAGGTGTACAGACTGAAGAAGAGTTTGTATGGCCTGAAGCAGGCACCGAGGCAGTGGTACAAGAAGTTCGACAGTTTCATGTTGGGAAATGGCTTTAGGAGATGTCATGCAGACCACTGTTGTTACTTGAAGAAGTTTGATACGTCATACATCATTCTTCTTCTGTACGTTGATGATATGCTTGTGGCCGGTTCAAGCATGAAGGACATCTCAGATCTTAAAAGACAACTGTCTAGAGAATTTTCCATGAAGGATTTAGGAGCTGCAAAATAAATTTTAGGCATGAGGATAAAGTGTGACAGGGAAAATAAGAAACTAGTTTTGTCACAGGTAGAGTACATAACCAAGGTACTTGATCGATTCAATATAGGAGGTGCTAAGCTGGTTAACACTCCACTAGCCAACCACTTCAAGCTATCTAAGGAGCAAGGGGCAAAGATGTAGGAGGAACGGGACTACATGGCTAAAGTCTCATACGCGTCAGCTATTGGGAGTCTCATGTATGCTATGGTGAGCACGAGGCCAGACATTGCTCAAGCAGTGAGAGTTGTTAGCAGGTTCATGAACAACCCTGGGAAGGAACATTGGGAAGCTGTGAAGTGGATCCTCAGATACCTGGTAGGTACTAAGGATGTTAGGCTTTGCTATGGAGGATAGAAAATTCAGTTACAAGGCTACGTGGATTCAGATTTGGCAAGAGATATTGACAGCAGAAGAAGCACTATAGGTTATGTCTTTACTCTGGGTAATGCTGCAGTGAGTTGGGTCTCTCAGTTTTGTTTGGAAAGTGTTACACAGGGCGGTCCCAGTCGACTCTGCGTTGCAGAGATTTGGTGTCCCCATGGTGTCTAAATACGAATGCTGCAGGAGTCCCAACTCGCCAACCAGGCACCTTGCAAATCTGGACCCCACCAGCCCCATCGTTCAGCCCCCACATCAGCCTCTTCATCAAGATCCTCCTTCAACCGAGAGCACCCCTCCTCATAACCTGCTTCCCAGCCACCGTCAGCCTGCTTGGAGATCAGACATCCATCAGGGTGCAGTGGAGAGTCTAGATCATCTCCTTTCACAAGGGCACATCGCCAACTAGGTCTGGAGATTCTTTATCAGCCTATTTGACATCCCATTCATTCCTGGTCAATCCATCCTTCACCACATAAACCTTTGGACCTCTTCGGCTGGCCACAATTTGTGCTCAGCCATCCTTATTGGCCTCCTCCCCTGCTTTATCATATGGGAACTATGGTAAAGCAGAAACGCAACAAGATTCGAAGGCCATAGCATGTCTATAGATTCCGTCATATTCAAGGTCTCCTGCTGGCTGCATGAGATTGGCTTTGCCGTACCATCCTTGGATAGTCACCCCATGGCGGAGATAGCCATCCTCTCAGCCTTGCAGATCCCCAATACCTCTCCTATTCAGCTTGGAAAACTGATCCTTGTTCGATGGCCAAAACCTCTAAAGAACTAGCTCAAACTCAACATAGACGGTTCCTCGAGAGGCAACCCATGGGAAAGTGGAGGGGGAGGCGTGTGCCGGGACAGCTCTGGAAAGCTCATCTTTGCCTTTCATCGCTACTATGGGACCACCTCTAACACAATAGCAGAGGCCCAAGCCATGCTCGACGGCTTGGTCATTTGCTCTAACAGGGGCCTCTCCAACATTGTAGTGGAATCAGATTCCAAAGTCATTGTTGATGCAGCAGAAGATCGCTCACATTTCATTCCTTGGAAAATTTGGTATATTATAGGAGCTATCAGACAAAAATCATCGAGCCTCAACTTACACTTCTCCCACATCTTTCGCGAGGGGAACTCAGTAGCAGATGCTCTAGCTAGATTGGCTAGCGACAAGTGCCCGGATCATACTTACACCAGCAGTTCCCCTCTCCCCAGACATGTTAGAGGCCTACTTTTGTTGGACAAAACGGGTTTGGGCGCCGTTAGACTTTCATGAGTTGTGCCGGTCTCCCAACCTTTTGCCTTCTTTTTGTGCAATCTATGTTTACACGATAGGAGTGGTCCCCTTCCTTTTGGTAGGGACCGTCCCGAATGGCTGTATATGTTGATTGATTAATGAAAATTTCTTTTTAAAAAAAAGTTGGGTATCTCAGTTACAGAAGATAGTATCTATCAGTACGACAGAAGCAAAATATGTTGCGGCTACAGAAGCATGCAAGGAGATGGTGTGGATACAAAGTTTTATGCAAGAGTTGGATAAGAAGCAAGCAGATTGCAAGCTGTACAGTGACAGTCAGAGTGCAATACACTTGGCTAAGAATTCAGCCTTTCCTTCAATGACCAAGCATATTGCCATCAGATATCACTTCATACGCTCGTTACTGGAAAATGAATCGCTTACTCTGGAGAAGATTCATACAAGTGAGAATCCTGCAGATATGTTGACCAAGGCGGTCACACGGGAGAAGCTGAAACTCTGTTAAGCTTTGATTGGTCTTCAGGCTTGAAGACGGGGAGGTGGTGCACTCCGGATGAAGAAGACGAAGGTTTAAGGTTATGTGTCTCCAAGTGGGAGATTGTTAAGATGTGGAGCCACATCTGGGACCGTACTCGACTTGTTGTGCAGGCTGCACGACCAGTCGAGGTTACGCAGATTCGTTCCTCGATTTTGCGTGGATTTCGTGTCGCAAGTCCTTTCGCAACTGGGATGCGAACGGAAAGTTGTCAAAACTATAAATTGGGGTCCCTAGGGCTATTCTTGGGTTAAGGTGAATAGTGAGAAATATTTCTAAGGTGTGGGCAAGGGATTCTCTATGTTCTTCCAAGGGAGAGGTTAGTATCTTGCCTTGTAATCTTTGTTCTTCATTGTGGAAGTTTGCATCCGTGGCTTTTTACTCTAGTTTGGGGTTTTTCCACGTATATCTTGTCTTGTGGTTTGTTTTGGATTGCTTTGATTTATTTCTAATTTACATTTCTTCCTGTTTATCGTTTGTGGGTGAATCCTGAGATTGGATCTAGGCTCACTGCGTTGTTGGCGTGCTGCGCAACACCATTCTTCCAAATGATATTGGGCATGAATCCAAAATTGAAGCAGATCCAAATCCTAGGTGCACCACACCATAGGAAATAGATGTTCTTGAACAACCCCGATTAAAAAGGATGGGTTGTATCATTTTCTCTATTAACATTCCCACCGTACAGTTAATTATGGGGCAAAAGTATCCAAAAGCTGCTAGCTAGCATTGTATAACTAATAAATTATGGTCAGGATTATCCATTCAGTATAAGTTTCTTACGATGGCCCAATATCGCATGGCATTTAGAACGGTCCATCACCAGACCAACATCTGGGACCGATGGGTAAACAAATCCTGGTGGGGAGCAGATTTTTCCTGGGTAACACGTTGGTCGGACTGGCAAAAGAGGAGTTACCTTATGTTCCCCAGACCGTGGGCCCACCTTAATGTATATGTTGCATATTTATACCGTCCATCTGTATTCCTAGCTAATTTTAGAGCATGGTCCCCAAAATGAAGCTGATCCAAATATCAGGTGGACAGTGACATAGAAAACAGTGGTTATCGAATGCCCCCTATTAGGTAAAGACTGGTAATGGGCCACCTGGGTAACACCTGATCCGCTTCCATGCTGGTGATCTACCTCCTACAGGCGAAGCAATCTCATGAAAAATTATAAGAGAACCATGCTTATATAGTTGAGAGGGCTATACTCCTACGTTAGTTCAACACCATTTAAAAGATGGTGGTTTCTTCAACAATATAAATGGCATATATAGTTGCATGGCAATCTAAACCGTACAAATTGTTGTCCCTGCTGTCGATGGAGCATAATAGAAAAGTTACATGGAGAGCATAATCTTAACCATCTGATTTAATCTTCAAATTTGAACCACTTCATATGTAACTTTTAACCTTCCATTTGATTGACACTAAATGGATGGTTAGGATTTCTTTATCAGTATATTCGTAGAGTCATTCTCCATCGACAATGGGACCCGCAACTTAGACGGTTTGGATGGAAGTAGTTCCATGTCGTATGTGGGGAGGATTAGCTGAACCATTTTGAAAATCCATATTTGGTGATGAGGAGAGAATGCTGTGTCATGGACACAAATTACCTGCACAAAGGAAGTTCCTAACATGGTTGGCCCACTGAAATATCCGTGAGAAATCCATCTCATCCATTAATTTATCCAGCTCATGCTAGGACATAATAAAACTTTTATTTAATCAAACCCCAAGCCTTCATAATAAAATATACCTAAAAGCCGTTCATCTCATTCACAGTACATTGGTTTCTCACTGCTTCCTCGTACAAACAATTCTCCACATCCTTCCTTCCAGTGCTATCACCAGAAAGCTATTGGAAACCATCTCCATTATATTTACATTGCCATTGTGAATCATGTTGGAGGTCGCATGACAGCAAACCCGCATTATGGTAGTGAGAAAGAAGATATGTCACGAATCAGATTGATTTTTTAGAAGGGTGATAACCCTCGTACGATCTACTATTATCATGGCTTGGATGCCCAACACAAGTGTATCTCCATCCTGCAATTGTGGGATACGATCAGGGCATCGAGATTCAAAGCATCGGCAGTGGACATCTCCAGAATCTCTACAGAGGCCTTCCTCATTTTCAAATCCACCGAGGAATACGATGATTTTTCTTCTGACCATAGTTTACACCATACCATGGGGTTAAAGGAGGTTTTGCCTTGTCTACGATGGCCATTGGATCCGATTTTTCGGGATACCTCCCCATGCTTGGGGACAACAGGTTTTTCGGGTGTTAGGAAGCCTCTATGGAGAAGTTACACAGGTTGACACCAACAGCACTTATGGCATCTTTCAGGCTTTTGCTAGAGTCAAGGTAATTCTGAAACCAGGGGCGGACAGGGGTGGGTCGCATAACCTTATGGTTGATGGAAGGCGTTTCTGTGTGGCCATGGAAGTGGAGGACTACCGTATCCATCCCACACCTTCTCGGTACAGAGGACCCCCTATGCACAAGGAAACCACAAAAGAATGGGTGGAGAGAACGTTTACACAAGGGAAGGACGCTGATCAAGATCGCTCCCTTAATGTTTGTAGAATCTCCCAAGATAGGGAACTCCCGCTCACAGTTTGCGGATATTCTCCTGACAAGGAACGCCCACCTTCTGTTTGTTGAATTTCCCCAGACAGGATGTCGACCTTGTCCCTTGAGGAACTCTTAGGGAAATTTCCCCTTTTACCCTACCATATACCTCTGGATGACATGCTACCGGTCAGCAACTGTTACATGGAGCTGAAAGAGAATGACCAACAGATTGACGCCACAGTCGACACGCTAGAAATTCTCTCAGTGGAAAATGGAGACAGTCCTCAACTCTGTCAATCCCGGAAGGTGGCCGACATGCCATCATCCCCACGTATCGACAGCCCACCTTATGTCTCTTGTTGTTCCCCAGACAGGGTGCCAACCTTGACCCTTGAGGAGCTCACAGGAGATTGTCTTATACCCTGCCAGATGTCTCAGGATGACAGACTACCGGTTAACAACTTTTGCCTTAAGCAGAATGGAAATGACCAACAAAATGAAGCCATGGTCGATACGCCAGGACCTTTCTCTAAGGATAATAGAGACAGACCTCAAGACTGTGAGTCCCAGAAGGCGAATGAAGCTCCATCATCCCCACAAATTGATACAGGCGCGAGATAGCCATGCCCCTCGGCGACGAACCGACCACTGTTAACCTCCTTTGAGACTAGGGTGAGCAATCACTACGCCAAAAAACGGCGAAAAAGGACGGTTGAAAACCGTCTCAAAAAGCCTCCAAAAAGGACGGTCTGGACCGTCACTGTGGCAAATCAAATTTTGACGTGTCGTATTTTTTAAAGGACGGCCATAAACCGTCTCTCAAAAAGGACGGTCATGAACCGTCTCTAAAAAAGGACGGCCATACACCGTCTTTAATGGTATCCCACATTTATCACATCTGAGCCTGAAAAGGACTCTTTGACCGTCCGTAAAAAGGACGGCCCAGGACCGTCAATAACAAGGACCGTTATAGACCGTCCCTTATAACACAGAAAAGGACGGTCGTGAACCGTCTCTTATGAGCCTGTAAAGGACGGTTATAGACCGTCTCTTATGAACTGGAAAGGACGGTCGTGAGCCGTCCTTTAAAAGGACGGTCTTAAGCCGTCTCATATTTGTATATACACCTGTTTATATATATTCTTCCTGATATACACCTGTTACAACATCATATTCTTCCTGATATACACCTGTTATATAATATATTTCATCATATTCACATTCACATCCATCTAAACCCAAACTATGTATAAATTCATCCAAACAAAAACTACATTCATCCAAACATAAACTACATCTATCCAAACACAAACAATATACACACAGTACAATATCATGTTCTTCCTAATATACACTGTTACAACATCGTACTCTTCACGATATACACTGTTATATAATATATTTCATCACATTCACATCCATCTAAACCCAAACTAAATCCAACCAAACATAAACTACATTCATCCAAACATAAACAATCTTATCCACATTACATTCATCCATGCATAAATACGCTCACACCAACCGCAAAAGATCATATAAAAACAAAGGAGAAAAAGACTTATCGGATCATCCCTTTGTTCATAGAACCTCTCGAGGATCTGCACAACTTGAAAAAGATCTCTTATCGGCTCACATGCCGATGCTTGTGTGTCTTGAGAACAACTTTAAAAGAGACAAAAAAAAACACATCGGACATTCAAAGTTCAACTACTTCAAAGAATCACAAACCTTGACATAAAGTTTTAAGGCAACATTTTCGAGATACTATTTATTGACTCTGGATGCCTGTCTCGATTGGCAACACTGCGACACTATGCCTAACTCCATTTCGAGATTATAAGCTATAGGTTTAGGGAATTGAGAATAGGTAAAGGTTTAGGTTTAGGAAATCGGGTTCGGGATCGGGTTTAGGTATGGGTTTTCAAGTTAGGGCTTAGGTTTAGGTTAGGGAGTTAAGATTAGAATTAGGTGTAGGTGTAGGTTTAGGGATTTGAGAATAGGTTAAGGTTTAGGTTTAGGGAATTGAGTATAGGTTAAGGTTTAGGTTTAGAAAATCGTGTTCGGGTTCGGGATCGGGTTTATGTTTGGGTTTTAGGTCTAGGGTTTTGGTTTAGGTTAAGGTTATAGGTTTAGGTTTGGGTTTAGGTTAAGGTTTTGGTTAAGGTTGAGGTTATAAGCTACGAGTTTAGGGAATTGAGAATAGGTAAAGGTTTAGGTTTAGGAAATCGGGTTCGAGTTTGGGATCGGGTTTCGGTTTGCATTTTCGATTTAGGTCTATGTTTAGGTTAGGGAGTTGAGATTAGGCTTAGATGTAGGTTTAGGTTTGGGGATTTGATAATACATTTAGGTTTTAGGTTTAGGTTTAGGTTATAGGTTTAGGTTTAGGTTTAGGTTTAGGGAATTGAGAATAGGTTAAGGTTTAGGTTTAAAAAATCGGGTTTGGGTTCGGGATCGGGTTTATGTTTGGGTTTTAGGTCATAGGTTTTGGTTTAGGTTACGGTTATAGGTTTAGGTTTGGGTTTAGGTTAAGGTTTTGGTTAAGGTTTAGGGGTGAAACAGGTAAAGGTTTAGGTTTAGGAAATCGGGTTTGGGTTCGGGATCGGGTTTATGTTTGGGTTTTAAGTTTAGGTTTAGGTTTAGGTTAGGGAGTTGAAATTAGGATTAGGTGTAGGTTTAGGTTTGGGGATTTGAGAATACATTTAGGTTTTAGGTTTCAGGTTATAGGTTAAGGTTTAGGTTAAGGTTTAGGTTTAGGGAATGGAGAATAGGTTAAGGTTTAGGTTTAGGAAATTGGGTTTGGGTTCGGGATCGGGTTTATGTTTGGGTTTTAGGTCATAGGTTTTGGTTTAGGTTAAGGTTATAGGTTTAGGTTTGGGTTTAGGTTAAGGTTTTGGTTAAGGTTTAGGTTATAAGCTATAGGTTTAGGAATTGAGAATAGGTAAAGGTTCGAGTTTAGGAAATCGGGTTCGGGTTGGGGATCGGGTTTATGTTTGGGTTTTAGGTCATAGGTTTTGGTTTAGGTTAAGGTTAAGGTTTAGGTTTGGGTTTAGGTTAAAGTTTTGGTTAAGGTTTAGGTTATAAGCTATAGGTTTAGGGAATTGAGAATAGGTAAAGGTTTAGGTTTAGGAAATCGGGTTCGGGTTCGGGATTAGGTTTTTGTTTGGGTTTTAGGTCATAGGTTTTGGTTTAGGTTAAGGTTATAGGTTTAGGTATGGGTTTAGGTTAAGGTTTTGGTTAAGGCTTAGGGTTTAGGGTTTAGCTTTAAGGAAATGAGAATAGGTAAATGTTCAGGTTTAGGAAATCAAGTTCGGGTTCGGGATAAGGTTTAGGTTTGGGTTTTCAAGTTAGGGTTTAGGTTTAGGTTAGGGAGTTGAGATTAGGATTAGGTGTACGTGTAGGTTTAGGGATTTGAGAATAGGTTAAGGTTAAGGTTAAGGTTTAGGTTTAGGTTTAGGGAATTGAGTATAGGTTAAGGTTTAGGTTTAGGAAATCGGGTTCGGGTTCGGGATCGGGTTTATGTTTGGGTTTTAGGTCATAGGTTTTGGTTTAGGTTAAGGTTATAGGTTTGGGTTTGGGTTTAGGTACGAGTTTTGGTTATAAGCTACGAGTTAAGCGAATTGAGAATAGGTAAAGGTTTAGGTTTAGGAAATCGGGTTCGGATTCGGGATCGAGTTTCGGTTTGCATTTTCAAGTTTGGGTTTATGTTTAGGTTAGGGAGTTGAGATTAGGATTAGATGTAGGTTTAGGTTTGGGGATTTGAGAATAGGTTAAGGTTTAGGTTTAGGTTTAGGTTTAAGTTTAGGGAATTGAGTATAGGTTAAGGTTTAGGTTTAGAAATCGGGTTCGGGTTCGGGATCGGGTTTATGTTTGGGTTTTAGGACGTAGGTTTTGGTTTAGGTTAAGGTTATAGGTTTAGGTTTGGGTTTAGGTACTGAGGTTTTGGTTAAGGTTTTGGTTATAAGCTACGAGAGTTAAGGGAATTGAGAATAGGTAGAGGTTTAGGTTTAGGAAATCGGGTTCGGGTTCGGGATCGGGTTTCGGTTTGCATTTTCAAGTTTGGGTTTATGTCTAGGTTAGGGAGTTGTGATTAGGATTAGATGTAGGTTTAGGTTTGGGGATTTGAGAATAGGTTAAGGTTTAGGTTTAGGTTTAGGGAATTGAGTATAGGTTAAGGTTTAGGTTTAGGAAATCGGGTTCGGGTTCGGGATCGGGTTTATGTTTGGGTTTTAGGTCATAGGTTTTGGTTTAGGTTAAGGTTATAGGTTTGGGTTTGGGTTTAGGTACTGAGTTTTGGTTAAAGTTTTGGTTATAAACTACGAGTTAAGGAAGTGAGAATAGGTAAAGGTTTAGGTTTAGGAAATCGGGTTCGGATTCGGGATCGAGTTTCGGTTTGCATTTTCAAGTTTGGGTTTATGTTTAGGTTAGGGAGTTGAGATTAGGATTAGATGTAGGTTTAGGTTTGGGGATTTGAGAATAGGTTAAGGTTTAGGTTTAGGTTTAGGTTTAAGTTTAGGGAATTGAGTATAGGTTAAGGTTTAGGTTTAGGAAATCGGGTTCGGGTTCGGGATCGGGTTTATGTTTGGGTTTTAGGACGTAGGTTTTGGTTTAGGTTAAGGTTATAGGTTTAGGTTTGGGTTTAGGTACAGGTTTTGGTTAAGGTTTTGGTTATAAGCTACAGGTTAAGGGAATTGAGAATAGGTAGAGGTTTAGGTTTAGGAAATCGGGTTCGGGTTCGGGATCGGGTTTCGGTTTGCATTTTCAAGTTTGGGTTTATGTTTAGGTTAGGGAGTTGAGATTAGGATTAGATGTAGGTTTAGGTTTGGGATTTGAGAATAGGTTAAGGTTTAGGTTTAGGTTTAGGAATTGAGTATAGGTTAAGGTTTAGGTTTAGGAAATCGGGTTCGGGTTCGGGATCGGGTTTATGTTTGGGTTTTAGGACGTAGGTTTTGGTTTAGGTTAAGGTTATAGGTTTAGGTTTGGGTTTAGAAACTTGGTTTTGGTTAAGGTTTTGGTTATAAGCTACGAGTTAAGGGGTGAGAATAGGTAGAGGTTTAGGTTTAGAAATCGGGTTCGGGTTCGGGTTCGGGTTCGGGTTTCGGTTTGCATTTTCAAGTTTGGGTTTATGTTTAGGTTAGGGAGTTGAGATTAGGATTAGATGTAGGTTTAGGTTTAGGGATTTGAGAATAGGTTAAGGTTTAGGTTTAGGTTTAGGAATTGAGTATAGGTTAAGGTTTAGGTTTAGGAAATCGGGTTCGGGTTCGGGATCGGGTTTATGTTTGGGTTTTAGGACGTAGGTTTGGTTTAGGTTAAGGTTATAGGTTTAGGTTTGGGTTTAGGTACAGGTTTTGGTTAAGGTTTTGGTTATAAGCTACAGGTTAAGGGAATTGAGAATAGGTAGAGGTTTAGGTTTAGGAAATCGGGTTCGGGTTCGGGATCGGGTTTCGGTTTGCATTTTCAAGTTTGGGTTTATGTTTAGGTTAGGGAGTTGAGATTAGGATTAGATGTAGGTTTAGGTTTGGGGATTTGAGAATAGGTTAAGGTTTAGGTCTAGGTTTAGGGAATTGAGTATAGGTTAAGGTTTAGGTTTAGGAAATCGGGTTCGGGTTCGGGATCGGGTTTATGTTTGGGTTTTAGGTCATAGGTTTTGGTTTAGGTTAAGGTTATAGGTTTAGGTTTGGGTTTAGGTACGAGGTTTTGGTTAAGGTTTTGGTTTAAGCTGAGTTAAGGAATTGAGAATAGGTAGAGGTTTAGGTTTAGGAAATCGGGTTCGGGTTCGGGATCGGGTTTTGGTTTGCATTTTCAAGTTTGGGTTTATGTTTAGGTTAGGAGTTGAGATTAGGATTAGATGTAGGTTTAGGTTTGGGGATTTGAGAATAGGTTAAGGTTTAGGTTTAGGTTTAGGGGGTGAGTATAGGTTAAGGTTTAGGTTTAGGAAATCGGGTTCGGGTTCGGGATCGGGTTTATGTTTGGGTTTTAGGACGTAGGTTTTGGTTTAGGTTAAGGTTATAGGTTTAGGTTTGGGTTTAGGTACAGGTTTTGGTTAAGGTTTTGGTTATAAGCTACGGAGTTAAGGGTGAGAATAGGTAGAGGTTTAGGTTTAGGAAATCGGGTTCGGGTTCGGGATCGGGTTTCGGTTTGCATTTTCAAGTTTAGGTTTATGTTTAGGTTAGGGAGTTGAGATTAGGATTAGATGTAGGTTTAGGTTTGGGGATTTGAGAATAGGTTAAGGTTTAGGTTTAGGTTTAGGGAATTGAGTATAGGTTAAGGTTTAGGTTTAGGAAATCGGGTTCGGGTTCGGGATCGGGTTTATGTTTGGGTTTTAGGTCATAGGTTTTGGTTTAGGTTAAAGTTATAGGTTTAGGTTTGGGTTTAGGTACAGGTTTTGGTTAAAGTTTTGGTTATAAACTACGAGTTAAGGGAATTGAGAATAGGTAAAGGTTTAGGTTTAGGAAATCGGGTTCGGATTCGGGATCGGGTTTCGGTTTGCATTTTCAAGTTTGGGTTTATGTTTAGGTTAGGGAGTTGAGATTAGGATTAGATGTAGGTTTAGGTTTGGGGATTTGAGAATAGGTTAAGGTTTAGGTTTAGGTTTAGGTTTAAGTTTAGGAATTGAGTATAGGTTAAGGTTTAGGTTTAGGAAATCGGGTTCGGGTTCGGGATCGGGTTTATGTTTGGGTTTTAGGACGTAGGTTTTGGTTTAGGTTAAGGTTATAGGTTTAGGTTTGGGTTTAGGTAGGTTTTGGTTAAGGTTTTGGTTATAAGCTACGAGTTAAGGAATTGAGAATAGGTAGAGGTTTAGGTTTAGGAAATCGGGTTCGGGTTTGGGATCGGGTTTCGGTTTGCATTTTCAAGTTTGGGTTTATGTTTAGGTTAGGGAGTTGAGATTAGGATTAGATGTAGGTTTAGGTTTGGGGATTTGAGAATAGGTTAAGGTTTAGGTTTAGGTTTAGGTTTAGGGAATTGAGTATAGGTTAAGGTTTAGGTTTAGGAAATCGGGTTCGGGTTCGGGATCGGGTTTATGTTTGGGTTTTAGACGTAGGTTTTGGTTTAGGTTAAGGTTATAGGTTTAGGTTTGGGTTTAGGTACAAGGTTTTGGTTAAGGTTTTGGTTATACGCTACGAGTTGTTAAGGGAATTGAGAATAGGTAGAGGTTTTGGTTTAGGAAATCGGGTTCGGGTTCGGCATCGGGTTTCGGTTTGCATTTTCAAGTTTGGGTTTATGATTAGGTTAGGGAGTTGAGATTAGGATTAGATGTAGGTTTAGGTTTGGGGATTTGAGAATAGGTTAAGGTTTAGGTTTAGGTTTAGGTTTAGGCTTAGGGAATTGAGTATAGGTTAAGGTTTAGGTTAAGGTTAAGGTTATAGGTTTAGGTTTGGGTTTAGGTACAGGTTTTGGTTAAGGTTTTGGTTATAAGCTACGGAGATAAGGGAATTGAAAATAGGTAGAGGTTTAGGTTTAGGAAATCGGGTTCGGGTTCGGGATCGGGTTTCGGTTTGCATTTTCAAGTTTAGGTCTATGTTTAGTTTAGGGAGTTGAGATTAGGATTAGGTGTAGGTGTAGGTTTAGGGATTTGAGAATAGGTTAAGGTTTAGGTTTAGGTTTAGGTTTAGGGAATTGAGTATAGGTTAAGGTTTAGGTTTAGGAAATCGGGTTCGGGTTCGGGATCGGGTTTATGTTTGGGTTTTAGGACGTAGGTTTTGGTTTAGGTTAAGGTTATAGGTTTAGGTTTGGGTTTAGGTACAGGTTTTGGTTAAGGTTTAGGTTATAAGCTACAGGTTAAGGGAATTGAGAATAGGTAAAGGTTTAGGTTTAGGAAATCGGGTTCGGGTTCGAGATCGGGTTTCGGTTTACATTTTCAAGTTTGGGTTTATGTTTAGGTTAGGGAGTTGAGATTAGGATTAGATGTAGGTTTAGGTTTGGGGATTTGAGAATAGGTTAAGGTTTAGGTTTAGGTTTAGGGAATTGAGTATAGGTTAAGGTTTAGGTTTAGAAATCGGGTTCGGGTTCGGGATCGGGTTTATGTTTGGGTTTTAGGTCATAGGTTTTGGTTTAGGTTAAAGTTATAGGTTTGGGTTTGGGTTTAGGTACGAGTTTTGGTTAAAGTTTTGGTTATAAACTACGAGTTAAGGGAATTGAGAATAGGTAAAGGTTTAGGTTTAGGAAATCGGGTTCGGATTCGGGATCGGGTTTCGGTTTGCATTTTCAAGTTTGGGTTTATGTTTAGGTTAGGGAGTTGAGATTAGGATTAGATGTAGGTTTAGGTTTGGGGATTTGAGAATAGGTTAAGGTTTAGGTTTAGGTTTAGGTTTAAGTTTAGGGGAATTGAGTATAGGTTAAGGTTTAGGTTTAGGAAATCGGGTTCGGGTTCGGGATCGGGTTTATGTTTGGGTTTTAGGACGTAGGTTTTGGTTTAGGTTAAGGTTATAGGTTTAGGTTTGGGTTTAGGTACGAGGTTTTGGTTAAGGTTTTGGTTATAAGCTACGAGTTAAGGGAATTGAGAATAGGTAGAGGTTTAGGTTTAGGAAATCGGGTTCGGGTTTGGGATCGGGTTTCGGTTTGCATTTTCAAGTTTGGGTTTATGTTTAGGTTAGGGAGTTGAGATTAGGATTAGATGTAGGTTTAGGTTTGGGGATTTGAGAATAGGTTAAGGTTTAGGTTTAGGTTTAGGTTTAGGGAATTGAGTATAGGTTAAGGTTTAGGTTTAGGAAATCGGGTTCGGGTTCGGGATCGGGTTTATGTTTGGGTTTTAGGGACGTAGGTTTTGGTTTAGGTTAAGGTTATAGGTTTAGGTTTGGGTTTAGGTACGAGGTTTTGGTTAAGGTTTTGGTTATACGCTACGAGTTAAGGGAATTGAGAATAGGTAGAGGTTTTGGTTTAGGAAATCGGGTTCGGGTTCGGGATCGGGTTTCGGTTTGCATTTTCAAGTTTGGGTTTATGATTAGGTTAGGGAGTTGAGATTAGGATTAGATGTAGGTTTAGGTTTGGGGATTTGAGAATAGGTTAAGGTTTAGGTTTAGGTTTAGGTTTAGGCTTAGGGAATTGAGTATAGGTTTAGGTTTAGGTTAAGGTTAAGGTTATAGGTTTAGGTTTGGGTTTAGGTACGGGTTTTGGTTAAGGTTTTGGTTATAAGCTACGGGATAAGGAATTGAAAATAGGTAGAGGTTTAGGTTTAGGAAATCGGGTTCGGGTTTGGGATCGGGTTTCGGTTTGCATTTTCAAGTTTAGGTCTATGTTTAGTTTAGGGAGTTGAGATTAGGATTAGGTGTAGGTGTAGGTTTAGGGATTTGAGAATAGTTTAGGTTTAGGTTTAGGTTTAGGTTTAGGAAGTGAGTATAGGTTAAGGTTTAGGTTTAGGAAATCGGGTTCGGGTTCGGGATCGGGTTTATGTTTGGGTTTTAGGTCATAGGTTTTGGTTTAGGTTAAGGTTATATGTTTAGGTTTGGGTTTAGGTACAGGTTTTGGTTAAGGTTTAGGTCATAAGCTACTGGTTAAGGGAATTGAGAATAGGTAAAGGTTTAGGTTTAGGAAATCGGGTTCGGGTTCAGGATCGGGTTTCGGTTTGCATTCTCAAGTTTAGGTTTATGATTAGGTTAGGGAGTTGAGATTAGGAATAGGTGTAGGTGTAGGTTTAGGGATTTGAGAATAGGTTAGGTTGTAGGTTAAAGTTTAGGGAATTGAGTTTAGGTTATAGGTTAAGGTTTAGGTTGTAGTTATAGGTTTTGGGATGTGAGAATAGGTTTAGATTATAGGTTAAGGGTGTGGTCCCTGCAAATACAGATATAAACACGCAAATACAGATATAAACACGGCTTTGTCCAAATGGCAGAGCCCTTCCAATCTTGTCCATAGGAAATGGGCGGCTTCATCATGGTCGGCGGTTCCCACCTTCCGAGAGACCCCGCTCATCCGGATAGCTCGAGCGCACATCGGGCTTGCTCCATTATTTTCGAGCAAATACATAAATACGGCTGTCCAAATGGCCAAGCCCTTCCAATCTTGTCCATAGGAAATAAACTGACTTCATCATGGTCGGCGGTTCCCACCTTCCACGGACCAGCTCATCCAGGATAGCTCGACAAGCCACATCCGGGCTTGCTCTATTATTTTCGAGCAAATACATTAACACGGCTGTCCAAATGGTGAGCCCTTCAATGCTATCCATAGGAAATGGACTGACTTCATCATGGTCAGCGGTTCCCACCTTCCAGGGACCCAGCTCATCAGGATAGCTCGACGCACATCCGGGCTTGCTCCATTATTTTCGAGCAAATACATTTAAAAACAACATAAATATATCTAAAAGCATCTGGATACCTGAGGAAGGCCTCCCATATTTGTATTATTGGTTACTCATCCTTTTATTTGCAAGCCACAATTGACCAACAACTTCTATCGCTACCTGTACTTTGAAACCAACAGAAATATAATTGGACCTGTACTCTGAAACCAACACAAATATAACTGAGAAACAATATAAGGAATAAGAAAAAATGAATTTACCTGCACACATCATTAAATGCTTCCCTATAAGGAGGTGATATTATATCTTTGATAGCCACAACCTGTATGAGAGAAAAATGCAACGATCTGATGTTAGAATTCAAAGGAGAAAAAAGATTTGTGTTTGCTGCATAGATATTTTAGTACATTATGAGCAGTGCCTACGTACCCAAAAAGTCAGTTGGGATCAAGCCACTACGTAGTTCTTTTTAATTAACCAAGTTACTAAAGGTCATAAATTTCATATTTAACAAAGTATCATTAAACAAGTCGTCTCAAATCGTTTTGGTTGGTGCATTTAAAAAAAGAACTAATGCACAATCAATGTATATTCTTGTTACATCTCATCTTTTGCAACAAGAGACAATGTTACTGTCAATACTTGATTACATTTGAAATTGAAATCCTTTAGTAACTTGGTTAATAAAAAACAAATGACAACAAGCCATAATTAATCAAAAGGATCTTTGAAGATTAAATAAATAAAAAAGGCAACTTGATCAAAAAAGGATTTCATGAATAATCAAGTTTTCGTCATACAAAATGTCCTATAGTTCAAAAAGTTGAACGAAACTACTAAATATTCAAATTCTCATCAGGAATTTGGGCCAAACAACAATTTCACCCAATTGAATATCTTCAAATGTCTGTCATCATTAAATAATTCTGATATGCGAACATTGATATCATCTATTACAACTCGATGCATTCGGAGGGATGCTGTAGTATCGACACCATCCGCCCACTAGCAAGCTGTCCGACCACGGATATCTCTCAATTGGTAAATTTGTTTCATCGATGGAGTTGTTGCGAGTCTTCTCGAATACTTGAGGTTCACCAGATCGACGGTGGGCCTATAAATAAAATAATGGTTCCATGTAAATAATAATGCTACTTTTATCTTTAAAAATAATAATTATATCATTTGATCGTGGCAAATGCAGTACATGAGATGCAGCTGTATCAGGAGAGTGATGAAGTTGTTGGCTTTGATGAGCAATTTGTTGCCTAAGTTCAACAAATTGTTGCTCAACAATCGTACGAAATTCTTGCATTTGAGTCATTGATGCTTCAAATTTAGCCTCAATGGACATACGTGCATTCCTCTCCGACCGAGCTTCTATGATGTAGGGGGTGGCAACCTTCATAGTAGTCTTAGAAATACCCAAACCCATGCCCCTAACCCGGCCTCTGCTATCACGACCACAAACCTGAACAATAATTTTTAAGTTTAGTAATGTGTGTATATTATTATTTTTAAAATAAAAAAAAACAAAACACCAACGACAATGTATGTAAAGTGAGTAGAATTGATGGAAAACCTGTGGCGGGTCATGGTCTAAATCCTTGTGCTTCCTGGTAGGATCACTGCCACTATCGATAATATTCTTTCCTATTAGAAGATAATTGCTACAATAAATCCTTCATTGTACTTAAATAAAAAAATGATTAAAAACTGAAAAATTATTCTCACCGCTATTTCAAGATGTGTTTGTGTTGGATAAGACCCATCAGGTCTGCTATGAGTGGTAACAAACAAGTCGGTCCTGGTGATGATATATTTGGATTTTCTTTTCGCTGTAATTATATAAGCAAATTAGTTAACAAGAATTTATATTCATCAATTAAATTGTCAAAAAATATAGTACAAATTACCATTTTCTCTAATGTCCTAGCAAAGACACCTCGTCTTCCAGTCGTGTGAGGGCATTTCACGTGCTCTGGAAGTCTTTCCCTTCTTACGAAGATTGATTAATAATTATGTGGATTGTAGATTAATGAAAATGTCCCAATCCTCTTGCTTCACACCAATGGGACAATTTCTTCTTCTTTCTACATCATTATCAAATTTATCATATTCCTTTCGCAGATTGTATTTCCATACCTTCCAAGCTTTGCATACTTTCGAAAATGCATATTCTTTTAACTCATCATCGATGTCGACGTGGCCTATTTCATTAAATTAATAATCAAACAATCTTATTGAGTAAAATTAGAAATAAAATCAAGAACAAACATGCTCACCAAAACCATAGACCGGATATTATCTTTAATTGCACCAGGCACTGCCAATCAAAGCAAATGAAATTGGATGTGTCTCACCAAGTTGCCCTAAAAATGTGTTAAAAGGAGCTGATGTTTCTCCCTCTTGGTTGTTTATATTCATTTAATTCAACTCTCTTCCTTGTATTGCTTCCTTGGGTGAAAGTGATGAACCACCAAAATCGACATAATTCTGCAATTTTATAAAACAAAACAATATCTCATTATTATGTAATTGGCATTCTATTAATATTTTGATAGCTAAAAAATTGTAACAATCATAACTAAATAGAATTCAACTCACTTTCAAACTGATTTGAATCTTATTAGTTTCTTTTCCGTTTCTTATGACGTGAGGTACTCGGCTCACTCACTCTCTACCCATGATTTTTTCTTGTACATCTTCTTCTTCATTTAAATCATCGATTAATGAAAGTCTTGAAGAACCTACATTCCTTCGGCCTCAAACTCAAGTGGATCTTCAAATGCATATGCATCTTTCGTCAATCTCTTAGGAGCGTCCAATACAACATGCAGTCATCTCTAGTTGGATCCTTACGATAGAAGACACAGAAATTTGCTTGAGATGCAAGAATAAACGGCTCATCGTCTTCCTTTAAGTTCGTCTAAACCTTCCTAGATTGACAAATATCAAATTTGTTTCGGGATCTATGAAACATCCATTCAATTTATCTTCAATATGCACCCAATCACGGTAGAAGAGTGCTATTCTGAAGTCGAAGTAGTTCAATTCAAAAATTTGTCTAATGATGCCATAATAAGTGACTTCTTCTTCTATAGGATTCTTATCACCTGGCGCTTGCCACTGAAGCTAGTTAGCGCTTTCATTGAGACTCCTTTGTTTTGTGTTGTTTTGTTCATTTGAGAATTGCAGTGCTAAAAACATATCCATTTATTGAGTACGTATTATATGATATGCATTTGAAGTCAGGACCTTGCAATTCTCTTAAATTGAGACATTTCTTGATTATGTAGTTGATGTCTTAACCAAGGAATGTACTCCATTGGTTTTTTTTGACATGATTACCCTTTCGATTTTGTCCGTACGTGTTTGGCCCTGAATGTATGTTTGGTACTTCCTATAAATTCCAAATCATAGCAATTATTTTTATATATATAACAATGTTTATTACCAAAAGCTATTTAAAAATATAAAAAGAATAATATACTTCATTAACTTACTCCTTCCATTGATGATTTTCAACGTGATGTTGCAAAACCCATCTGCGTGCTTGTTGATATTACCTTGTAGTAAGATTATACATTTTTCCTTTCTTATCATTAAGGAATCACCAGCATTTTCATCATCATTGAATATTTTTAGTCCTTGCTTATGACCTCCTATTGTATTATTAGGATAGTATTCCATGCAGTACATCATAGATTCCTCTATAATGTAGCGTTCCACAATACAGCCCTCTGGGTAAGCTTGATTCATCACATACTTCTTATATGTTCTCATCATCCTGTTAAATATTAAAATCAGGTATTAATGAAAATATATAAGCTATTTTATAAAAGTTAATAAATTAAAACAGTTAAAGTTACCTCTCAAAAGGATACATCCATCGATATCTGACAGGTCCGCAAACTTGTGCCTCCTCCGCCAAGTGCACAACAAGGTGTGTCATAGAAACGAAAAACGATGGTGGAAAATACTTTTCGAAAACACGTAATGTTTCCACTATTTTATTTTTCATTTCTTGAAGCTCCATACGATGAATTTCTTTAGAACATATGACGTTAAAGAATCTTGACAATTGTATAATGGCAATGGCGCTTAATGACTTTTCTTTCTTGAATGAATGCATCAATAATACGGTAGTAAGCTTCTTGCATTAGAATGTGATAATCATGTGACTTAAGGCCCTTGAGGTGATAGTCATCCATACTGATATGATGTTTCCAGTTTGCACTATACCCTCTCGGAACTTTCAAATCACTCAAGGTTCGACAAATCAGTTCTCTTTCGGATCTGGATAATGTGAAAGGAGCCTTAGGCAATAACAACTTACCATTTTTTCCTCGGCCAATATTTCGATCTTATCTTCATAGCCATAAGATCTGACGGGCTTGTAAACCATCCTTAGACTTGTCCTTCATGTCCATGATTGTTGCAATAAGGTTCTCGTAACATTTTTCTCGACATGCATCACATCCAAATTATGACGAATGGGCATATGCTCCCAATACGGCAATGTAAAGAAGATTGATCTCTTCGACCAAGCAGTAAGGTTAGACTCCTCATCCGTAGTCTTCTTCCTCTTATTTCCTATATGCTTTCCGAACTTGGTTTGTATATTATTCATTTTAACCAATACTTGTTCTCCAGACAAACGCTTTGGAGCTTGCCGATTTTCATCATTCCCATTGAATCGAGATCTTTGGCTCCTAAAGATATGAGCTCTAGGGAGGAATCTCCTGTGCCCCATATAAGAAAACTTCTTTCCATGTTTTAGCCAAACAGTCATCTCCTCACTACAAACAGGACATGCATACTTTCCTCTGTCCTACACCCGAGAAAGATGTCCATAAGTTGGAAAATCATGTATTGCCCATAATAAAATCGCCTTCATTGTAAACCTGTTCTTCCCGAACGAGTCATATGTTATTGACCCTTTCCACAATTCATTTAATTCTTCAATTAATGGTTGTAAATATACGTCGATGTCATGCCCTGGACCATTTTTTCCGGGAATTAAAAGTGTTAACATAATAAATTCCTTCCGCATGCATAAATGAGGTGGAAGATTGTATAGAACAATCATAACAGGCCAGCAACTATATGAGATGCTCATATGCCCAAAGGGATTGAATCCATCTGTTGCAAGTCCCAACCGAACGTTACGTGGATCCGCAGCAAAATCACTAAATTTTCTATCTACAAACTTCCACATAGAAGAATCCACAGGATGACGCATGTACGAGTCATTTTTAGCCCCCTTTGAATGCCACAACATATTCTCTGCAATCCATGATACGCTATAAAGTCTTTGTAACCTTGGTGTTAATGGGAAGTATCTTAGCACCTTCCATGGTACATGTGAGACTCTTGATCTTACAACACTATTCACTTTCCATCTGCTTGCTTTACATGTAGGACAACTTTCCTTATTAGCATGCTCCTTCGATCTGAGAATACAATCATTACGGCATGCATGTATCACCTCATAGTTCATACCCAACGACTGATCAATCTCTTTGCATTATAGGTACTCTCCAAGCAAAAGAGTTCTCGCTTGGCAAAATCTTCTTGAGCAATTGCAACAAAGTCGTAAAGCTATTATCGACCACGATATTTAGCCTTCATGCTCATCAACTCAACTCAACATCCTTGACAACTTTGTATACTCACGTTTACACGATGGATATAGGGGTTGTACCGCATCCTCCCTTAATTTATTGTACGAGTATCATTATCTATGTCATCTTGAGGCTGACTACCATGTTCTTCATTGACCTCATTCATACATGCATCTAAGTCATCAGGTTGAACACGACCAAAAGCATCATTAACCAAATCAACCATTCTGGGCAACAACTCTTCATTACAATCAGTGGCAGATGTACTAGGAGCCTTGGCATTGACACCCATATTGGGAAGTTGTTCTCCATGAAAAAACCAAGTTGTGTATGTCGATCTATACCATTCATAATCAAATGCTCGAAAGCGTACTTAGTATTTTCTTCCCACGCACATTACGACATCTAGCACAAGGACAACTATACCAATCAATACCTCCGAATTCCTTTTAGCAAATATAATAAATGATTCAACGCCTTTAATGTATTCATCACTCAATATATCTTTTGTCATCCAATTCTTGCTCGGGGGTGTCAAATCCATATCTGATATCACGTGCATGCAGCATATAAAAAGTGAGATACAATAAAAAATAGGCTTTTCATAAATTGTCAAAACATGCCACACGTGGTCACCAATCACAAAAAATAAAGATCTATATATATCCGCAAATATATGCACATGATTAGCGTAGGTTTTAGGTTATAGATTTTAGGTTATAGGTTTTAGGTTATAGGCTACATCAAGTTATGAGTTTTTAAGTATTGACTCGCATATGTAGTTGAAATATGAAAAGCGATCTTACCATTCTTGCACTAAATGAAAATATGAAGTTTCAATCCATAAAAAGAAAGAGGTAATAATTCAGAAGTTATTTAGGAAACAAGAGCAGGAAAATGCAATAAACAATATGTTGTGGTCCACAACATAGAAAAAAAAAAGTGGATATTGAAATATAAGCAAAAATATTGTTAGCATAATTGCCTTTTTGTTGTTGTCCTTTTCTTGTATATGTGATCCCGACCTTCGATTTGGTTGGCCAAGGCATGATGGGCTGTGCCTAAAAATTGTGGCAATTGGACAATCCTATTCACTGAATGTGGTTTCTTTTGTTTTCTAGTTTTGTTGTTTGGGGAATATAATTATGTGAGTCGAATCTGTTGGCTTGTGGCTGGTGATGAGGAAGAAAGTGGTCCTTAGAATTTATTGACATCATTAAAGACCATGTGGTGGGCTGGTTTTATAGATTAATAAGTGAGAGCAGCCAGTTTTGAGATTCATGAGTTCTTGCAGTAATGGGTCTTTATTAGTGTTTAGCATTAGGCTTTTACATTTTTATACAAAGCTAGATATAGAAGGGATGCTTTAGAATTTAAATGATTAAAAAATAACTCGACTAAAATAGAGTATATGAAGTGCATATTTAGTAACAATAGGAGTGAAAGTGATAAATTAGTTAAGATTGCTGACATGTGCAACGAAGGCCTAGAATTGTACAAGTTAGAAGGAGTGAGTTGGTGCAAGACAAAGGCTCTTTAAGCGCAATGGAAGGTTCAAAAGCATGTAGGTGAAGATTGTAAGAAATGAGTTGATGACCTCTGGTCTAACTTGATTACGTTTGAGATATATGTCTAAAATGACACCGATCAAGTGGAGCTTATGGTGGTGATTTTTTAGGGAATTCTAGGTTATGGGCTATACTATGTAGACAAGAATGATTTAGTAAACTTGGAGCTTTTTTCAAGAAACAAGGCAATTTTCAAGCTAAGAGTGCGAATCTCCAGCAAGGCTTTAATAAGCATGTCAGGAACAAGGAACACTTCAAGACTGATACAGGAAAAGGCATAGACTAATCACATTGAAAGCTACAGAATCATGAAACAAGGAAAAGCAAACAGAACACATGCATAACACATGGAATCATTGTAAAAAAGATTAACAAACAAATTATGTAAGGGCCCGTTTGGCCGGTCGGATTGGAAGGGATTGGATGGTAATGGAAGGGATTGGAAGTTAAATCCGAGAATGGCCGGGCCTGCCAAACACGATCGGTGATATGATCCCAATTCCGTGGACCTTCCAACAATCCACTGACAACACCATTGTTACCCTTAAATCCCATCCAATCCACCCTAATCCGTTGAAATTTGCCTGGGACGTGTTTGGTTGGTGGGATTGGAAGGGATGGGAAGGTTGAATCCCCGGATTGGCCGGGCGTGCCAAACGGACTGGGTTTAGCAATACAGGGATATATCCAATCCCATGGATCTCAAGACAATCCACTGACAACACCATCATTACCTAGAAATCCACGCCATCCACCTTAATACCATTCAATCCCTTCCAATCCATCCAGCCAAACGGGCCCTAAGAAGCACAGAGCAGTTGTAATTTCAACTTAATGGCCATGATAGTTAACCCGAGTATGGAGAATGATAGAACTTCATTTTCAAGGGATGCATAGTTAACTAACTTAGAGCCATCTCCACCAATCAGAGCAGTTGCATTTTCAGGTAAATTAGCAATGGCAGTCAACCAATATGGAGAATAAACTATGGTTGAGAATTTTTATTTTTATTTTTTGAAATCTCACACCTTATTATCAACAAGAATCAGAGCATTAAAAAAAAAGGATCCACCGAAAAGGGGAAACAGGCCCACCGAAAACAAGAAAGGGGAAACAGGCCATAACAGAAAACAAAAAAATAAAAATAAAAAATCAACCGGTTAGGAGATCCGATTAGGAGATCCAACTTATTTTAAGTAATTTATTTAGTGTACGAGGAATCAACCAGTTAGGAGATCCGGCTATTGTGTGTTTTGTTTTTGTTTTCATGAACCATCTAAACAGGGACTCACGTAAATAGGGAAATGTACTGGCCGGTGAAGAGACGAAGAGCGAAAGGGCCTTGGCTGGCCGCACTTGATTTGGGCGGTGGTCTTAGCCGCACCGATTTCAAGGGGGTCGCTAGCCGCACCAAATGAAAGGGCAAGGGTTCTTGGCCGCACCCAGAAGAGAGAGAGAGAGAGAGAGAGAGAGAGAGAGTCGGGGTGGGAAGAAGCTCGGTCGGGTGGGTGTCAGGACCAGGACAATGAGCGAGAGAGAGAGAGAGAGAGAGAGAGAGAGAGAGAGGGAGGGATGGCGGCGAGGGCGAGGGAGAGATGAGAGAGAGAGGGCGAGAGGAGGGGAGGCGCGCGCGAGGGCGAGAGGGAGGGCGTGCGGCGAGGGATGAGGAAGAAGAGAGAGAGGCAGAGGCGATTTGGGGAGGGAGGGGCCCGATTTGGGGATTTTGGGAGGGAGGGAGGGCCGATTTGGGGAGGGAGAACGGGCGCGGCTTCTTTTGAGCGCGCGCCCAAATTTGGCATTCGTTTGGTTGATGCTCCGTGGGTCCCACCATGATGTACATGCTTCATCCATTCCGTTCATACATTTTTAAAGATCATTTTAGTGCTTGACCCAAAAATTGATAGCAATATAAATCCTAGGTGGGCCACACCACAGGACAAAAATATTTAATGGATATTCACAATTAAAATTTTCCTAAGGCCCACTGTTCTATTTATTTGACATCCAATCTGTTGATTTGGTCATAAAGACCCAGATGAAGGGAAAAAATAAATATCAGCTTGATCCAAAACTTTTATGGCCCCCAAAACATTTTTAATGGTCAAAATTCATTCAACATTATTTCCTATAATGTGGTCCACTTGAGATTGAGATATAATTCATTTTTTTATCATATCATAAAATGATATATAAAAATAGATGGACGACATGGATGATACACATACATCATGGTGGGCCCCGACCACCGGCAGTGGTAGCACCACCATTTATTCACCTTCCAATTTGATGTCAAGGGGGGTAGCCAATCCGTTCCCATGATTTATTCATTCCTTCCATCTTTTTTCCAAGACATGAATAGGATGCTTTCGATTGGCTAACAAAAGTGATTCTTTAGACTCATAAGCAATCCATGATGGTCCTAAAAATTTGATGAATCAAATTGTTGATTGGACCTACTTTTTTGTAAATGATCTTGACTGTCCATTTTCAGACCATTGATCAAATCTTTTCTTTTTTTTTTAGTTAGATCAATATGATTTATTCATGGTAGCCTATGAAATATGAGTTGGACCTAGTAAACCGTCTAGATCAGTGGATTGTACTCTAAAATTTCCTAATACAACTAGGAGAAGCTGTAGAACTTTGTGGGCCCCACCATAATGTATGTGTTTCATCCATTCCGTTCATCCATTTTTACAGATCATTTTATTGCTTGATCCAAAAGTGAGAGGGATACAAATCTCATGTGGATCACACCACATGAAAATAATAGTTATTGGATATCAATCATTAAAATCCTCCTATGGCCCACTATACTGTTTATTTGACATCCAATCTGTTGATTAGGTTATATATATATACAAACTTAGATGAAGAGAAAAAACAAATATCAGCTTCATCTAAAACTTTTATGGCCCCAAAATGTTTTTAATGGTCGACCCTCATTCAACACTTGTTTCCTATAATGTGGTCCACTTGAGATTTGGATATACCTAATTCTTGGACTTATACCGTAAAATGATCTGTAAAAACATATGAATGGCATGGATGAAACCGTCGACGATGCTCTGGGGGCCCTACTATGATGTACGTGTTTCATCCATTTCGTTCATCCATTTTTAAAGATCATTTTAGAGCTTTTTAGAAAAAATTAGAGGGATATAAATCTCAGGTGGTCCACACCACATGAGAACAATAATGATTGGATATCCACTATTAAAATCCTCCTAAGGCCCACTGTACTGTTTATTTGATATCAAATCTGTTGATTTGGTCATATAAGACCAGATGAAGGGAAAAAAACAAAAATCAACTTGATCCAATAGATTTAGGCTACCAAAATTTTTTAATGGTCGACGCTCATTCAACACTGTTTCCTGTAATGTGGTCCACTTGAGATTTGGATATACCTCATTCTTTGACTTATACCGTAAATTGATCTAAAAAAACAGATGGATGGCATGGATGAAACCGTCGACGATGCTCTGTGGGCCCTACCATGGTGTACATGTTTCATCCATTCCGTTCATCCATTTTTAAAGATCATTTTAGAGCTTTTTGCAAAAAATTAGAGGGATATAAATGTCAGGTGGTCCACACCACACGAGAACAATAGTGATTGGATATCCACTATTAAAATCTTCCTAAGGTCCACTGTACTGTTTATTTAACATAAAATCTATTGATTTGGTCATACAGGACCAAATGAAGGGAAAAAACAAAAATCAGCTTGATTATAGAATATTTAGGCTACCAAAATGTTTTTAATGGTCAACGCTCATTTAACACTGTTTCCTGTAATGTGGTCCACTTGAGTTTTGGATATACCTCATTCTCTGGCTCATGCCATAAAATGATATGTAAAAACATGGCATGGATGAAACCGTCGATGATGCTCTGTGGGCCCTACCATGATGTATGTGTTTCATCCATTCCGTTCATCCATTTTTAAAGATCATTTTAGAGCTTTTGCAAAAAATTAGAGGGATATAAATCTCAGGTGGTCCACACCACATAAGAACAATAGTGTCTTTACTTTACTCCCAACCACCCATTTGTCACCATTAATTGAATGGTTACAATTGATTGATCAGTGCTATTTTAGAGATACAATCCATCTCGTAATGGAACTCACAATTTGGATGATCTAGATAGTGAACATCGGTGCCACAATGAAAAGGATAAGTCACTATCATTTTTTCAAATGGTGGAAAACTAACATAGAAGTCATTTTCCCCTCATTCATTTATAGCAAGTTGATGGAATGAGAAAGTCAAAGAAAAGAATACATATATAGTGTTTGTTTTACTACAACGGGTAAGACATTACTCTCACTATCTTCAAAATTATAGCCCTAGGATTCTGTGTCGGGATGCAAATGGAAGCTGATCACCTATTGCAGTACCACATATCACGATGGGCGTCCATTCACTCAATTTCTTGATCATTACCCTCAATTTGACTAAATACTAGCCTCGATCATACTACATATGACAAAGATATTGGGCAAACAAGATTGATCAACAATTTGAGTGAATTTTGATTTAAACATCTAAAGTTATTTACTCTTCATGTTTGGGTGATCAGATTGTCCAAAAATAGTTAAAGGTTGTTCATAATATCAAAAATATATAAATGAATAGAAAACACAAACATCACTTGATCCAAAACTTTTAAGGCCTCCAAGAAATTTTAAATGGTAGAGGTGTGGTCCACTTGAGCTTTGGATATGCTTCCTTTTGTTATTTAGACCTCAAATCATCTGTTAACATGCATGGATGAATGGAGTGGATAAAATAAATAAATAACGGTGAACCTCACAGAGTTTACTCGGTAAAGGTAACAAGAGTTACTTAAATGTAGTGGATAAATGTTTTCTTAAAACATTCATAATCATATATTAGGCGTGCCTAAATGTGATTCACATATCTAACCCACTCATTACGTGTGTCCCACTTGGACGAGGGTCGGACCAAGTTTCAACCGCATCCAAAACTCATGTGGGCTCCACCAAGTGCTTTTATATTTTTTAGGATGTTTTCACATAGTTTTAAATGGTATGGCCCACTCGAGTTTCGTTTACCAATGATTTTTGAGATATCTCATAACCTAAAGGGGATACATCAAATCCACGGTGTTGATGTTCGACACACATCATGATGAGGCTAACATCAATTCTTAGGTTCTCACGAGGCTAGTAATTAGTTGGGTCACAATTTTAACAAAAATATTTGGCCCATTTTACATGTCTAGTCCATTCACTCTATTTTACTATCAATACTCTCAATTTGACTAGTTATTCGCCTCAATCACGCTACATATGAGAAAGATATATATTGGGCATACAATTAATCAACAATTTCAGTGAAATTTGATTTAAACATCTGAAGTTATTTACGCTTCAATTTGAACTGATTAGATCGTCCTAAAATAATTAAAGGTTCAATTAGTAGATGTGCCTAATAATTTAGTAATTTTATTTTTCACAAATAAATTTAACATTTTTTTTTCAAAATGTATATTTTTTTACTCTTTTAATTAAATATCATTTTTATTATAAATAAAGTTAACATTTTTTTACAAAATTTTGTTTTTTTTTTAAAAAATATATTTTTTACAATTTGTCAATTTTTTCACAATTTTGTTTAATTTTTAAAATTTTCCTTTTCAAAATATTATTTTTTATCAAATTTTTTTCTTCAAAATTACCAACATTATTCAACGTTCTTAATATTTTTTTCAAAATCTAGATTTTTAAAAAATTACAGGTTTTTTTTTCAAAATTTAAAATTTTCTTAAACATTATTAATTATTTTTCTAAGCTTCTCAACTATTTTTTTGCCAAAATTCATAAATTTTTTGAGCTCCTTAATTCTCCAACTGACAGCTTAGGATAGAGACAGTCTTTCATAGGGATTTAAGACGGGGGAGGGCCGTCTCTATTAGAGACAGTCCTTGACAGTCTCTAACAGAGACTGTTAAAGACCGTCTCTATTAGAGACGGTCCTAAACCGTCTCTAATATAGACGGTTAAAGACAGTCTCAGTTAGAGACGGTCTTTGGCAGGGCTATAAGACGGCTATAGACCGTCTCTAATAGAGACGGTCTTTGTGATCCCAAATTAGAAGTACAAGACGGCCACTGACCGTCTCTAAGTTAGACGGCCAATGACCGTCTCAAATGGCCGCATATAAGACGGTCACCAACCGTCCTAAACGATTTGTGGACATTAAAATTTTTGAGACAATATTAAGGACGGCTAAGGACCGTCTAAAATTTTAGAGACGGTTTATGGCCGTCTCTAAAGCGTCTTTAAACCAAGCAATTTTAGAGACGGTCTAGGACCGTCTCAAAATCCGTCATTTTTTTTTCATTTTTCATGTAGTGAATGCCAGGGGACTGATCTCATCAAGGACCTTTCACCCACCCTTCCTGCTAGACACTTGGAAGACCAGTCGAAATTAATGGGCAAGGCTAGATCAGTAGGTTGCTCCCCCTTATCCACAATGTATGATTGCGATTTGAGTGCAGAGCGGTGGTTTTGGAAGCTGACATACTTGGCTAACCAATCCGAAGTGCTTTCTCCTAGAAGAATCTTCCTGCCTGTTGATAATAGTGATCAGGAGATAACATTGATGGTGGACCTCTCCCCTTTCTCAGATTTAATCTTACCATAAAAGAGACAGCAGAACCAGGGAGCGAAGGTTCCTGCTATGGACTGTGATCTACCGGCCAACACTTTGGTGGATAGGATCCCAGTTCAGGACCAATATCATGAGGAGACGGCCCCTACCACAATCCCACCTGGATTTGTCTGACAGGGACACCTTTTCACAGCGAGAGCAGAGGATCAATAATCCTACCCAAGAAACAACAATTCCAAAAGTGAAGCGAGGCACCCCCAAGAATCATGCGCGATCCCGAAATCTCTGGATTGGTCTACCTGGTCCCGAGGAGTGGAGAGGAAGGCTTCAAAGGTTAAAGCGCATGGCTATTTTTTCCAGGAGTATTACTGTTGGATAGTATCCTTGTTTGGAACGCCCATGGCGTAGGGAATGCCCCTACCATTAGAACGGCCAAGCGTTTGATTGCACAATACAAACTGCACATTGTGGCCATTCTTGAACCGATGTTAAGGGACGAAAGAAGAGTGGCAACTGACCTAAAGCTTGGTTTTCACTCCTCCCTCTCCAATGGTGTTGATGGAGGTAAAATTTGGGTTTTCTTTAACTCCTCTGCTAATGTTGTCCTGCATTCTTTGTCTAACTAATTACTGTCCATCAAGATCTCTTTGCAACATTTACAGGCCCCCTGTTTCCTTTCGTTTGCATATGCCAAATGCTCCAGACTGTTAAGGCGTAATCTATGGGATGACCTGATGTCCATAAGCAAATCCATCGATGGTCCATGGGCAGTCGCCGGTGATTTTAATGTTGTTTTATACTCGACGGAGAGGCTCGGCAGGAGTGCTCAACCAATAGCTGGTGATGATGAATTTGCAGCTGCCATAAATAACACGAGACTGTTGGATGCTGGCTACTCAGGTAACCGTTTCACCTAGACTAACAATCAGGAAGGAAACTCCCGCATCTGGGCCAGGCTGGACAGGGCTTTGTGTAATGATGATTGGATAAGATGTTCCCCCAGATTCAATGTGGTTCATCTTCCCCGGAATAGTTCCGACCATGCTCCATTGTTGCTCAATATACCTTCCCCTTCCAGATCTATCACCAGGCCTTTCAGGTTCGAGCGTATGTGGTTCGTCCACGAGGGCTTCTTGCAACTCGTTAAGGAGGCTTGGTCCGGGGAGGACTTTGGGTCTCCGATGTTAGCGCTCATGATGAAGTTAAGGAAAACAAAGCTGGCGGTTAAGGCTTGGAATAGGACGGTTTTTGGTGATGTTGTCACAAGGAGGAGGTAGGATGAATCAATGGTCGAGCAGGCTGAATCCAATTTGCAAGCTTCACCAAATTCTATCCTAAACTCGGTTCTGATCGACGCCAAGAATCGCTTGGCGCAATGTGAATTGGCTGAAGAAATTTTTTGGAAGCAAAAGGCACAAAACAACTGGTTAGCTGAGGGCGACAAAAATACGAAGTATTTCCATCTGTCAGCTTCAGAGTGCATTCGTAGAGCTAAAATTCGTGAAATCCACTCCCAGGCGAGTCCCTTGCTAACCGATCCAGCTGAAATAAAATCGGAAGCAGTCCGTTTTTTCTCCTCTTTGTTCACAGCAGAGTCTATTTCCAGATCTAGTTTGGTGGAAGATCATATACCTCGTCTGTTGTCCGATGAAGATAATGTGGCTCTAATGCGCCCTCCCTCCCTTGATGAAGTCAAAATGGTTGTTATGTCGATTCTGCCGGATGGTGCGCCCGGCCCAGACGGATTCGGGGGTGCGTTCTTCGCTGGTTGCTGGGATATTGTAGCTTCAGACCTGCTCAAAGCTGCAACCTATTTGTTCAATGGGGGAGAAATACCCAGAGCCTTCACCTCAACGTTAATTGCCTAATCCCGAAGTTGGCATCTCCGCAATCCTTTGCACATTTCAGACCCATAAGCCTCTGTAACTGCATATATAAGATTTTTTCTAAGCTGCTAGTAACAAGATTATCAGGCGTCCTACCCAAGCTTATATCCCCAGAACAGGGAGCTTTCATTCAAGGTCGGTCGATTGCGAAAAATGTTGCTCTAGCCCAGGAGATCTTCAGAGATATTGATAGGGGGGGGGAAATATTACAATCAAACTCGATATGGAAAAAGCCTACGATAGGGTCGATTGGACGTTCTTAAAGCTAATCCTTATTCGCTTTGGCTTCTGTTCTGGTTGGGTGGATTTAATTGAAAAGTGTTGGAATAACTGCTAATTTTCTGTGCTGGTTAATGGGGAAGCGTAGGGCTATTTCAAGTCTTCTCGTGGTTTGAGACAAGGAGACCCGATTTCCCCGACTCTCTTTATTTTGTGCACCAAAGTCCTTAGCAGGGGAATCAAAGCTCTATTCAGCAGGGGTCTGTGTCAGCCCTTTAGGACCAAATTGGGCTGCCCGCTGGTTTCACATCTACTCTACGCAAATGATACCTTGCTTTTTGCCAACGGTAGCTCCTCCTCTCTCACTGCCATAAACGATTTCCTGGCAGCTTACCAGCAATCTTCGGGACAACAAATCAACTTATCCAAGAGTACCTTCTTCTGCTCCTCTAAGATGCCAGCAGGTCGTGTCCGGTCCATAGAACACAAGCTCAACATGCACAAGGCATCCCTGGGGACTGTCTACCTGGGTGTCCTAATTGTAAAGGGCAGGATCACTAAGGCAACATTCAAACCTCTGATAGACAAACTGGCTGCTAAAGTAAATGGCTGGAATGCCAGGATTCTTTCTCAGGCGGGTCGGGCTGTTTTAATTAAGCACGTCCTCTCCAGTATACCGGTCCACACGATGGCGGCAACAGTTATCCCTGCTCAATCCTTACTTGATATGGAGAAATGTTTTGTGAACTTTTTCTGGGGGTGGATAAATGGAAGAAAAAAAGTTTCATTGGTCTCAGTGGAAGGTAATTGTTGCTCCCACGGAGGAAGGTGGGCTGGGCATCAGGAGGCTTGGCGATATGATGGCGGCTTTGAGGCTCAAGATGGCATGAAACCTTGCCTATGGTGGGAGCAACGGCCTCTGGACGAGATTCATGAAGGCTAAATACGAGGATCTCCTGACCACCTCTCCAGCGCCGGGTAACAGGCTGAATCAGGCCGTGGCGTCCCCTTTCTGTAAGAAAATTCAGTCCCTGCTTCCATTGTTGTCAGCCAACGTGCGTTGGCTAATTGGTAAAGGAGACTGCAACCTCTGGACGGATGACTGAACTGGTCTTGGCCCCTTACTGAATCACGCTATCACAGATATTCCTCTTCATCTTCGTCAGATGCCAGTAAGTGATTTCATTGGCCATCGGGCCCCTTTGCCTCCATCTTCTATTTTTAATTTCCTCCCGGAGGAGGTAATTCATCATATTTTCACAGGCGGTTTCTGCACCGATGAGGAGGACGATCAATGTATTTGGCCCTTCACTCCATCAGGTGCCTTCTCTTTGAAATCTGGTTGGGTCGTGGTCAGACGAAGAGCTGATTGCAGGTTATGGTCTCGGTGGGTGTGGCATCAGCTGGTCCCTCCTAAAATTTTAATTTTTCTTTGGCGGCTCATACAAGGCACGATCCCGGTGGATGACCAAGTTCAACAGAAAGGAGCCATCTTAGCTTCCTCTTGCGCCTGTTGTGCCCCCCATAGCACCCACCCAATGGCTGAGACACTAGACCATGTTTTCTCCTCTAGGCACCTCACAGAGACGATTTGGCGGCATTTTTACAGCCTTCTTAATTTCTCAGGGTCAACAAATCAGCCCATCTTGGGTAGGCTCAACCTTTGGAGGGGTGGGGTGGTCCCTGGGATTTCTAATTTCCAGATCCGTGAGCTGATGCCGGTTTTCCTCCATTGGGAAATATGGAAAGCCAGAAACTCAGCCAGATTTGAAGATAAAAAGATTGATGCTCGGATGGTGATCTCTCGGGTCAATTGGTGGCTAGGTTGGGCCTTCAAAGGGAAGTCCCAAGATGTCTCCAAGTCCTGGCCAAATAGCCTTCTGCTCTCTAGCCTGGGTATCCCTCAGTCCCCCCCTCCCTCCTTGTGGCCTAGCGTCATCAAATGGATCAGACCGGAATCTCCCTGGGTCAAACTCAATGTGGATGGGTTGGCGCTTAATAACCCAGGTCTGTCTGGTGGCGGCAGCATTTGCAGAAGACAGGATGGCAGTATGATCTTCGCGTTCTCAAGAGTATACGGCCACAGATCAAACAACACGGCGGAGTTCTCAGCCCTTCATGATGGTCTTTCCATTTGTATTGACATGGGGCTGCGACAGGTTCTTGTAGAATCGGACTCCAAAATGGTCGTGGAGTTGGTTAATGGCGTCTCTCAGGGGGGCTGGAAATGGTCGCATTGGATTGCCCGAATCTCCAACATAACTAGCCTCGTTCCTTTTCGATTATCTCACGTCTTCAGAGAGGGCAATAGCCCAGCTAATGGTCTGGCCAAGGAGGGTTGTAGGACCCAGTCTCACCGCTTCTAATTGTCCCTTCAGGATCTCCCTCACGAGATTAGGGGTAGGGTGATTCTAGATTCAGCGGGTATTGGTGCCATTAGGAAAATTACCCATGTATAGTTTTCCTCTTTTCTTGCTTATGATAGGTTGCCCATTGTCAATTTTTTGTATTCTTGGGCAACCCGAATCCTGTAATCATCCTCTCAGATATGAATGAATTGATCTTCTATAAAAAAAAGTGTCATGGTAGTGAGAAAGAAGATATGTCACCAAAAGTTGCAGTTATCTATTGTAATTGTTGGGGACTTGTGTTGCGGAAACACACAGATCTAGATCTAGGATAGCAATTTAATAGTAACAAGCAATCATAAAAGAACATAAAGTTTTAATGTGGAAAAACCCTTGAGGAAAAAAACCACAGCACAAAGCAACAGAGATCCACTATGAAATAGAAATTACAAGAGAGAGGACTTACCCGATTCGAACAACCTCGAATCTCACCCTTGCTACACCCTTTGATAACCCTAGAACCCTCTAGGAACCCTTGAAAACCTTTTAGAAAGCTTTAGAATACCTTAGAATAGCCCTAGGGGCCCCTATTTATAGCTTAGGAAACTTCTTTCTGCATCCTAGTTGCGAAATGACCCAGATTTCCGCAATCCGCAAAATCGCGGAATGAATCTGTGTAACCACGACCCGTCGAAGGATAGCCACGACTGGCCGAGGGACCCTCTCGACTAGTCGTGACATCCCCTCGACCGGTCGAGCATCCCGGATACCAAAAAACTGAGCTCGTTGGACTTTGAGTTGAGCAGTGCTCGACAAGTCGAGCTGCCCCCACGACCGGTTGTGCAAGGGCCACGGCCGGTCGAGCAACCCAAAATACAAAAAATCGAAGGCTTTTTTGACAACAATCTCCACCAAGTCTTCAATCTTCAGCCGTGTAGCTCCTTGACTTCTTCTCTTATCTCTTCATCACATCATAGCTTTAATCAACGCTTCTCATGCATACTCCATCCTTCTTTTACGCCATCGCCAAGCCCAGAGAAGTTGCACAGAACTTGAACTTCTCTATAGGAATGACCTTGGTGAGCATGTCTGCTGGATAAACGCTGGTGTAAATCTTTTTCAGTGTGACACCTCCTTCCTCAAGCACCTGTCAAATAAAGTGGTGACGAACATTAATGTGTTTAGTACGTGAGTGATAAATAAAATTTTTACCCAAATTGATAGCGCTCTCGTTATCACAGTTAATCGGCACGGCCTCCTGCTGAAGTCCCAACTGATTTATCATGCCTCTAACCCAAACACCTTCTTTAAATGATTCTGTCACTGCCATATATTCTGCTTCGGTCATGGAAAGAGTCACCACGGACTGAAGCTTCGACATCCAACTGATTGCTCCACCCGACAGTACAAACGAGTATCCTGAAGTAGACTTCCAGGAATCTATACTGTCAGCGTAGTCAGAATCCACATACCCTACCAAATTTATCCCTGTTTTCTCAAAAGTTAAGACGTAGTCTTTTATACCTCGAATATATCGAAGTAGCCATTTCACTGCTTCCCAATATTCTTTGCCGGGGTTTGGCATGTATCTGCTCACAACACCGACTGCCTGTAAAATATCCGGTCTCTTACAGACCATGACATACATTAAACTGTTGACTGCATTCAAATAAAGCACAGGAGACATAACCTGCTTTTTCTCATTGGATTTAGGACATTATTCTGAGGAAAGTTTGAAGTGAGCCGCGTGGGGAACGCTCACCGGCTTTGCTAGATCTACCCTATACTTGATCAATACCGTTTCAAGGTATTCTGCTTGTGACTACCAAAGACTGCTTCTCTTCCTGTCTCTATGAATATCTATGCTGAGAACCCTGTAAGTGCTATTATTGATAGCCCCTTTTGTTGTCAAATTTATGGTGCCAAAGACACTGTTATGAAGCTTGCATATGTGAAGATCAAAGCGGTACTCAGGAAGTGTTCAAGTTCAATCTCAAGAAGTGTTCAAGTTCAATCTCAAGATCTTTAGAAGCTTTCAAGTTTGAACTACATCAAGACTTCAAGTTTCACTACTTTCAAGGTCACTTGTCCTTAAGTTTCAATGTCCTTACTTCACTATTGAGGTATGACTGACCTTTGGTTGACCTTTAGAGTAGGCCACTTTGGATACATAATTCATATATTTTATATAAGTATGATTGGCCTGTTCTAAGACTAGTCCTGGACTTTGTTCGACTAGTCCTAGCACTGCTTCGACCTGTCTAAGGATTTCCTGGATCAGTCGTAAGTTTGTTGTAAAATTCAGAAATTTTCTGTTAGGCTTCAACTAATCCAAGGGACTGTTCGACCAGTCATAGGAACAGTGTCGACAGGTTCTTCGATCAGTCGTAGACCTTCGACTCAATCTATAGCGATGATTTACACTTAGCTTCGACCAGTCGTGTGTGACCTTCGACCAGTTGAAGGAGACCTACGACCAGTCGATGATGCCCTATGACCAGTCGTAAAACCATCTTATCATATCGTGCCTGAATTTTCAAATATCTGTTGGATCTTTGACTAGACGTAGCGACTTAGGACCAGTCGAAGACATGATTTATTCACATCATAAATAGAGCACGAATCTCAGAATAAAATAGATCATTGAAGTTAATTTAATTTGGCTTTCTGAGAGATAAATCTGTGATCCGTTTAAGCTAAGTGTGCTTATTTAATATTCTATTTCTTTAGCTTTGTTAATTGATTTTGTTTCTTGCATTCCAATCTAATCTGTAAAGAGGAAGTATTTATTTTCCTTTTACTAGAATTAAAATCAATTCAAGCTAACCCATTTGTTTTAATTTAAAATTTATTAGAAATTAAAACCATTATAAAGTGAGTATTGGACATTGAACTTTGACATTCAAATCTCTACTCCGATTTGGTTCTTCTGGGCTGCTATAACAAAGAAGAAGTTCAGGTATTTTACATTTATTGTAAATTCATTTATTTTGGTTTTATTTGAGGTTAAGCCAGAAAAATCCCAAAGCTGTTGATTATTTGAGGATAGCGAGAAAACTCAGAAGTGAGGGTTTTTGAATTGTGTATGCCCTTTGAAAAAAACACAATTGTAAAGGTTTTTGTTGAACCTGTGAAAACCTACTCGATAGTGAACGCTAATATCCCCTGTGTGAGGATATTAGGAGTGGAGTAGCATTTTGTGTGGTTGTTGTTGAATAGTTGGTGTACACACAGGCGAACCACTATAACTCCTTGTGTTGTGTAGAAGTGTGCTTTATTTTCCTATCTTTAATTATTCTTTTATGGAATGTATGTGGATGTGAATGTTGTAATCATTTTAATTTCAAGCTAAGTGGGGAATGTTGTAATAGTTTAGATTTAAATTTCTGCAATTTATTTCAAGCTATTCCTTTATTTGTTTGAGCTTTAGATTCTCTAAATTGTTCTAGTAAGATTGCCCTACCATTTCTATGGTGCATGGTTATCCTTAGAACAATCAATATTTGTGATTGCATTCTATTCCTTTGTTCAGCTTCAATTTGTTCATTCCTAGAAAGTTTGAGTTCTTGATACAAAGACTTTTCTAGAAACCAGGTTGTCCTACTATAAACTTTAGTTTTTAGTGTAAGGTTGTCCTTAGAATAACTTTTGTATCAATCTCTTCATACTTGTTTATTGAGGTTGCTATTTAATTTCAGCATTGTGGATTGATTTACTTTATTTGGGTATTTCTTTATTTAGATTCCACTGTAATTATTTTAAATTTGTAGTCCTATTCACCCCCCCTCTAGGACATATAGCTTGGCCTCTTCAAGTGGTATCAGAGCCTAATATCTCATATTAATTGCTTTCTATTTGGATTTATTTCCTGAGCTAAGATCTATGCTTTATACAAGATGTCAAATTTTGATAGTCTTTCAGTCGCTAGGCCTCCACCTTTCAATGGCACCAATTATGCCTATTGGAAAGCCAGGATGAGGATCTTCCTCAAATCCATGGATGAAAGTGTGTGGCTAGCCACAGTGAATGGTTGGACCCCTCCTACCACTGAAGTGACTGGTGTTGATGGTTCAAAAATCACAAAAATAACGACTTATTTTTCTTGGACCATACTTCTGAAAAGTGAGAGTAGTGCAAATGCTAAAGCACTAAATGCAATTACATGTGCACTATCAACGGATGAATTCAAAAGAATTATATGCTGTGATTCTGCAAAACAAGCTTGGGATATATTAGAAATGGCACACGAGGGTACATCAATTGTAAAAAAATCTAAAGTCCAAATCCTCACAACCAAATTTGAAGAAATTCATATGGAGGAAAATGAAATGTTTATGGACTTTTATACTAGATTAAATGATATTGTAAACTCTATGTGGGGTCTTGGCGATAAAATCCCTGAAAGTAAAGTATGTGCTAAAATACTACACTCACTTCCTGAACGGTTCAATTCCAAAGTAACCGCAATCTAGGAACTTCGTGATACGGACAATATGAGGGTAGAAGAACTAGTTGGTTCTTTACAAACCTATGAGTTAAACTTTAAAGCTCGTAAAGGCAAATCTATAACACTTAAATCTTCTAAAATTATTTCTGAAGAAAACTCTGATTCTGAAGATGATATGACTCTTTTAGCAAAGAAGTTTTATAAGATTTTCAAAAGTAAGAAAGGGGTTGATCTTCAACAATCAAATGATAAAAAGAAATTTAGACCCAAAATTCGAAAATCTTTGAAAAACAGTCAGTGTTACAACTGCCATGAATATGGGCATCTAGTAAACAAATGTCCTAAAAAGGACAAATCCAAGAGGAAGGGTATGTTGGCTACTTGGGATGAATCATCTGAGTCTGAAACTAATTCTGATTCAGAAGATTCTGAAACAGAGTCGGGCAATGAAGTTAAGGCTCTTATGACTCTAGCCAAGTTCACTTTTTCAGATCATGATGATTTAACAAGTGACGAAAATCTGAATAGTGATTATGAAAATGAAGAAGATCTTCAAGATGCTTACAATGCCCTATACAAGGAGAGTTGTAAAATTGCTATGAAGCTTAAACTTCAAAAAGAAAATTTTTTTAAACTCAAGGAATGCTTCGACTTACTTGGTTTAGAAAAATTCCAAATTTCAGATCGTTTTGAAAAATCAAAATGTGATTTGGAGTTCAAAACCTCCCTTATTGAAGATTTGAAATCTGAAATTGAGAAACTCAAGAATAAAGTATCTTCTCTTCTGAGTTTGAAGGATACATGGAGGTATGCCCAAGGAGATCCAAAGTTAGAAAAACTTTTATCTGGATCTAGAAAATGTGGCGATCAATCCGGGTTAGGTTATGATAAAAACATACCACATAAACAGAAGAGTACTCCTCCCAACTTTGTGAAAGTAGTAGCCTCAAACTCAAAAGAAAAAGGTACTTGTCAAGATTTTTCTAAAAATACAAAATCTTTTCAAAAACCTAAACGTAGCTTTATGAATTTTAAAAATCAGAACAGAAATTCATTAGCTGAAAAAATAATTGATTTACTCAAGGAGCTCTTAAAATCTAACTCAGTAGGTCATTCCCACAACTATAAACAGAAGAAGACCAACTATGTTCCTAAACCCAAAACAGTTCTGAAATGGGTTCCTAAAGTCACTTGTTTGGTTGCTCACACTACTTTCAAAGCTACAAGTCATTCTAGATTGTACCTAGACAGTGGATGTTTAAGGCATATGACTGGTGATAAAGGTTTATTCACCGATCTCAAAGACATGACTGATGGATCAATCACATTTGGTGATGGCAGCAACTACAAGATTATGGGCCAAGGTACAGTTCAACTTTATAATCTTCCTTTATTCAAGAATGTTTTATATGTTGAAGGTCTTAAACATAACTTGCTTAGCATATCTCAAATATGCGATAATAACCATAGTGTATGGTTTTCTAATCAAAGCTGTGAGATTCTAAATAATAAAGGGGCTCAGTAATATTAATCGGATGAAGAACATCTGAAAACTGCTATATTGTAATCGAATCCAGCTAATCTAATCAATTGTGTTACATGGTCCAGACAGACGAGACTGATTTGTGGCATAAACGTCTTGGACATGTACACTACCGAAATCTATATAGATTGAGCAAACAAGAACTTATAAGAGGTCTACCCAAACTGCAAAAATTAGATAAGATATGTGATGAATGTTAGATTGGCAAACAAACAAGGAACTCACACAAAAAGGTGAATTCCAATACCACATCAAGACCACTCGAGCTTCTTCATATGGATCTTGTAGGATCTACAAGGACAAAAAGTCGAGGTGGTAAAAGATATATCTTGGTAATAGTGGATGACTTTACCAGATATACATGGGTTGTCTTCTTAAGGGACAAAACAAAAACCCTTGAAGAAGTGAAAAAGGTTCTTAAAAGGATTCAAACTGAAAAGAGTTCTCAAGTCAGTAAGATTTGTAGTGATCATGGATCTGAATTTGAGAATAGCGGTTTTGAGAAGTTGTAGCGACCAAGCACTACGCCAAAACAATGAAAAAAGGACGGTCTAAAACTGTCTCAAATGACCAAAAAGGACGGTCATGGACCGTCACATAGGCAGTCAAATTTTGACGTGTCCTATTACTTAAAGGACGGTTGAAAACCATCATTCTTATTGACGAAAAAAAGACGGTCATGGACTGTCCTAAAAAAGGACGGTCATAGACCGTCCTTAAAATGGATTGTCATAGACCGTCTCTTATGAGCCCAAAGAGGATGGCCATGGACCGTCCTTTAAAAGGACTGTCATGAATCGTCCTTAAAAAAGACTGTCATAAACCGTCTCTTATGGGCCTTCAAAGGACGGCGATAGACCGTCCTTTAAACGGACGGTCATGGACCATCTCGTTTGAGCCTTTAAAGGATGGTTATAGATCGTCCTTTAAAAGGACGGTCATGGACCGTCCTTTAAAAGGATTGTTATAGGCCGTCTCTTATGACCCTTGAAGGACCAAATTTGACCTGTAGTCTTCTTCCTGATATACACCTGTTATACAATATATTTCATCACATTCACATTCACATTCACATCCATCTAAACCCAAACTAAGTAAATCCATCCAAACACACAATCTTCCTGATATACACCTGTTATACAATATATATCATCACATTCACATTCACATCCATCTAAACCCAAACTACGTAAATCCATCCAAACACACAATCTTCCTGATATACACCTGTTATACAATATATTTCATCACATTCACATTCACATCTATCTAAACCCAAACTACGTAAATCCATCCAAACACACAATCTTCCTGATATACACCTATTATATAATATATTTCATCACATTCACATTCACATCCATCTAAACCCAAACTACGTAAATCCATCCAAACACACAATCTTCCTGATATACACCTGTTATACAATATATTTCATCACATTCACATTCACATCCATCTAAACCCAAACTACGTAAATCCATCCAAACACACAATCTTCCTGATATACACCTGTTATACAATATATTTCATCACATTCACATTCACATTCACATCCATCTAAACCCAAACTACGTAAACCCATCCAAACATAAACTACATCCATCCAAACATAAACAATCTTATTCACATTACATTCATCCACGCTAATACATATAAATAAGTTTAGGTTTAGGTTAGGTTATAAGCTATAGGTTTAGGGAATTGAGAATAGGTTTAGGTTTAGGAAATCGGGCTCGGGTTCGGGATCGGGTTCAAGTTTGGGTTTTCAAGTTTAGGTTTAGGTTTAGGTTAGGGAGTTGAGATTAGGATTAGGTGTAGGTGTAGGTTTAGGGATTTGAGAATAGGTTAAGGTTTAGGTTTAAGAATTCGGGTTCGGGTTCGGGATTGGGTTTAGGTTTGGGTTTTCAAGTTAAGGTTTAGGTTTAGGTTTAGGTTGGGAGTTTAGATTAGGATTAGGTTTAGGTTTAGAGATTTGAAAATAGGTTAAGGTTTAGGTTTAGGAAATCGGGTTCGGGTTCGGGATCGGGTTTAGGTTTGGGTTTTCAAGTTTAGGTTTAGGTTTAGGTTAGGGAGTTGAGATTAGGATTAGGTGTAGGTGTGGGTTTAAGGATTTGAGAATATATTTAGGTTATAGGTTATAGGTTCGGAAGTTTAAGTTTAGGTGAAGGTTAAGGTTTAGGTTTAGGTTATAAGCTATAGGTTTAGGAATTGAGAGTAGGTTAAGGTTTAGGTTTAGGAAATCGGGTTCGGGTTCGAGGATCGGGTTTAGGTTTGGGTTTTCAAGTTTAGGTTTAAGTTTAGGTTAGGAGTTGAGATTAGGATTAGGTGTAGGTTTAGGTTTAAGGATTTGAGAATACATTTAGGTTTTAGGTCACAGGTTTAGGTTTTAGGCTTAGGTTTAGGTTTAGGTTTAGGTTAGGTTATAGGTTAAGGTTTAGAAAGTGAGAATAGGTTAAGGTTTAGGTTTAGGAAATCGGGTTCGGGTTCGTGGATCGGGTTTAGGTATGGGTTTTCAAGTTTAGGTTTAGGTTTAGGTCGGGAGTTGAGATTAGGATTAGGTGTAGGTTTAGGTTTAGAGATTTGAGAATACATTTAGGTTTTAGGTCATAGGTTTTGGTTTAGGTTAAGGTTATAGGTTTAGGTTTAGGTTAAGGTTTAGGTTTAGGTTATAAGCTATAGGTTTAGGGAATTGAGAATAGGTTAAAGTATAGGTTTAGGAAATCGGGTTCGGGTTCGGGATCGCGTTTAGGTTTGGGTTTTCAAGTTTAAGTTTAGGTTTAGGTTAGGGAGTTGTGATTAGGATTATGTGTAGGTTTAGGTTTAGGGATTTGAGAGTACATTTAGGTATTAGGCTTAGGTTTAGGTTTTAGGTTTAGGTTTAGGTTTAGATTTAGGTTAGGTTTAGGTTTAGGTTTAGGAATTGAGAATAGGTTAAGGTTTAAGTTTAGGAAATTGGGTTCGGAGTTCGGGATTGGGTTTAAGTTTGGGTTTTCAAGTTAGGTTTAGGTTTAGGTTAGGGAGTTGAGATTAGGATTAGGTGTAGGTTTAGCTTTAGGGAATTGAGTTTAGGTTATAGGTTTTGGGATTTAGGAATAGTTTTAAGTTATAAGTATAGGTTTAGGTTAGGTTATAGGTTATAGGTTAAGGTTTAGGGATTTGATGTTAGGTTATTGGATTAGGTTAAGGTTTAGGTTTAGGTTATACGTTTTGGGATTTGAGAATGGGTTTGGGTTTAGGTTATAGGTTATGGTTTTGGTTTAGGTTATATGTTTTGATTTAGGTTATAGGTTATAGGTTTAGGTTAATTATAGGTTCTTGGATTTGAGAATGGGTTCGGGTTTAGGTTATAGGTTTTGGATTTGAGAATGGGTTATGATTTAGGTTTATGAAATCGGGTTCATGTTCAAGATTGGGTTTAAGTTCTGGTTATAGGTTTTGGATTTGAGAATGGGTTATAGTTTAGGTTTAGGAAATCGGGTTCATGTTCGGGATTGGGTTTAAGTTTTGGTTTTCAAGTTTAGGTTTAAGTTTAGGTTAGGGAGTCGAGATTAGGATTAGGTGTAGGTTTCGCTTTAGAGAATTGAGTTTAGGTTATAGGTTTAGGGAAAGGTTAGGTTTAAGTTATAGGTTTTGAGATTTGGGAATAGTTTTAGGTTTTAAGTATAGGTTTAGGTTAAGTTATAGGTTATAGGTTAAGGTTTAGGGATTTGATTTTCGGTTATAGGATTAGGTTAAGGTTTAGGTTTAGGTTATAGGTTTTGGGATTTGAGAATGGGTTTGGGTTTAGGTTATAGATTTTGGTTTTGGTTTAGGTTATATGTTTTGATTTAGGTTATAGGTTATAGGTTTAGGTTAATTATAGGTTCTGGATTTGAGAATGGGTTCGGGTTTATGTTATAGGTTTTAGATTTGAGAATGGGTTATGGTTTAGGTTTAGGAAATCGGGTTCATGTTCAGGATTGGGTTTATGTTTTGGTTATAGGTTTTGGATTTGAGAATGGGTTATGGTTTAGGTTTAGAAATCGGGTTCATGTTCGGGATTGGGTTTTAGTTTTGGTTTTCAAGTTTAGGATTAGGTTTAGGTTAGGGAGTTGAGATTAGGATCATGTGTAGGTTTAGCTTTAGGAATTGAGTTTAGGTTATAGGTTTAGCTAAAGGTTAGGTTTAGGTTATAGGTTTTGGGATTTGGGAATAGTTTTAGGTTATAAGTATAGGTTTTGGGATTGGAGAATGGGTTCGGGTTTAGGTTTAGGTTATAGGTTTTGGTTTAGGTTTAGGTTTAGGTTTAGGTTTAGGTTATAGGTTTTGGATTTGAGAATGGGTTGAGTTTAGGTTATAGGTTTTGGGATTTGAGAATGGGTTTGGGTTTAGGTTACTGTGTTTTGGTTTTGGTTTAGGTTATAGGTTATAGGTTTTGGTTTTGGTTTAGGTTATAGGTTATAGGTTTTGGTTTATGTTTAGGTTAATGTTTAGGTTTAGGTTATAGGTTTTGGAATTTGAGAATGGGTTCGGGTTTAGGTTATAGGATTTGGTTTTGGTTTTGGTTATAGGAATTGATTTAGGTTATAGGTTATAGGTTTAGGTTATATGTTTAGGTTTAGGTTATAGTTTTTTGGATTTAATAATGGGTTCGGGTTTAGGTTATAGGTTTTGGTTTTGGTTTTGGTTATAGGTTTTGGGATTTGAGAATGGGTTCAGTGTAGATTATAGGTTTTGGTTTTGGTTTAGGTTATAGGTTTTGGTTTTGGTTTAGGTTATAGGTTTTAGGATTTGAGGATGGATTTGGGTTTAGCTTATAGGTTTTGGTTTTGGTTTTGGTTATAGGTTTTGGTTTTGGTTTAGGATAAGGTTTAGGTTTAGGTTATAGGTTTTGGATTTGAGAATGGGTTTGGGTTTAGGTTATAGGTTATAGGTTTTGGTTTTGGTTATATGTTTTGGTTTAGGTTTGGGATAAGGTTTAGGTTTAGGTTATAGGTTATTGGATTTGAGAATGGGTTCGGGTTTAGGTTATAGGTTTTGGTTTTGGTTTAGGTTATAGGTTCGGGATTTGAGAATAGGTTCGGGTTTAGGTTATAGCTTTTGGTTTAAGTTTAGGTTTAGGTTATAGATTTTTAGATTTGAGAATGGGTTTGGGTTTAGGTTATAGGTTTTAGTTTTGGTTTAGGTTATAGGTTTTGGGATTTGAGAATGGGTTCGGGTTTAATTTTAGTTTAGGTTATAGGTTATAGGTTTTGATTTAGGTTTTGGGATTTGAGAATGGGTTTGGGTTTAGGTTATAGGTTTTGGTTTTGGTTTGGTTATAGGTATTGATTTAGGTTATAGGTTATAGGTTTAGGTTATATGTTTAGGTTTAGGTTATAGGTTTTTGGATTTGAGAATGGGTTCGAGTTTAGGTTATAGGTTTTGGTTTTGGTTTAGGTTATAGGTTATAGGTTTTGGTTTTGGTTTAGGTTAAGGTTTATGTTTAGGTTATAGGTTTTGGGATTTGAGAATGGGTTCGGGTTTAGGTTATAGGTTTTGGTTTTGGTTTTGGTTTTGGTTATAGGTAATGATTTAGGTTTTAGGTTTTAGGTTTAGGTTATATGTTTAGGTTTAGGTTATAGGTTTTGGATTTGAGAATGGGTTCGGGTTTAGGTTATAGGTTTTGGTTTTGGTTTAGGTTATAGGTTTTGGGATTTGAGAATGGGTTCGTGTGTAGGTTATAGGTTTTAATTTTAGTTTAGGTTATAGGTTTTGGGATTTGAGAATGGGTTCGGGTTTAGCTCATAGGTTTTGGTTTTGGTTTTGGTTATAGGTTTTGGTTTTGGTTTAGGATATGGTTTAGGTTTAGGTTATAGGTTTTGGATTTGAGAATGTGTTCGGGTTTAGGTTATAGGTTTTGGTTTTGGTTTAGGTTATATGTTTTGGTTTAGGTTTAGGATAAGGTTTAGGTTTAGGTTATAGGTTATTGGATTTGAGAATGGGTTCGTGTTTAGGTTATAGGTTTTGGTTTTGGTTTAGGTTATAGGTTTGGGATTTGAGAATGGGTTCGGGTTTAGGTTATAGCTTTTGGTTTAGGTTTAGGTTTAGGTTTAGGTTTAGGTTATAGATTTTGGATTTGAGAATGGGTTCGGGTTTAGGTTTTAGGTTTTAGTTTTGGTTTAGGTTATAGGTTTTGGGATTTGAGAATGGGTTCGGGTTTAGGTTATAGGTTTTGGTTAATTTTAGTTTAGGTTATAGGTTATAGGTTTTGGTTTAGGTTTTGGTTTTGGGATTTGAGAATGGGTTTGGGTTTAGGTTATAGGTTTTGGTTTTGGTTTTGATTATATGTATTGATTTAGGTTATAGGTTATAGGTTTAGGTTATATGTTTAGGTTTAGGTTATAGGTTTTGGATTTGAGAATGGGTTCAAGTTTAGTTTATAGGTTTTGGTTTTGGTTTAGGTTATAGGTTATAGGTTTTGGTTTTGGTTTAGGTTAAGGTTTAGGTTTAGGTTATAGGTTGGGGATTGGGTTTAAGTTTGGGTTTTATTGTTTAGGTTTAGGTTTAGGTTAGGAGTTGAGATTAGGATTAGGTGTCGGTTTAGCTTTAGGGATTTAGGAATACATTTAGGTTTTAGGTTTAGGTTTAGGTTATAAGTTATAGGTTATAGGTTTAGGTTTAGGTTAAGGTTAAGGTTATAAGCTATAGGTTTAGGGAATTGAGAATAGGTTAAGATTTAGGTTTAGGAAATAGGGTTCGGGTTCGCGATCGGGTTTTGGTTTGGGTTTTTAAGTTTAGGTTTAGGGGAGTTGAGATTATTATTAGGTGTAGGTTTAGGTTTAGGGATTTTTTATTTTTATTTATTTTTTATTTTTTATTATTTTTTTTAAAGGAAAGTGGGCTCCTGCCACCTATTCATTAACCACAAAAATTTACAGACTTTCGGGTGGGTCCCAACAAAAAAAAGACGGGCCTCACCTATCATGCACCCCTTATATCCATCAGAGGAGAATGGATTTACAACTTTTTTTTTTCAAAAAGGAATGGATGTAGCCAACTGATACTTCTATTGAGGAGACATCTGATACTTCAGAAAAGAATGCCGCTGAGGTAGATGACATCTTGCAGATTGATCCTCAGTTGAAGGCTCCGACCACTAATTTAAACGAGTGGCAGCCTTAGCTACCGACGTTCCGAATTGCACCGAGACCCACCTTATCCAGGAAAATCAAGCCCTTTGTTTGCCTGGGAAGGGAACCAATATGGCCATGATAAGTATTCACCTGCGTGTCGCTACCCACTCTCGCTAAACTATCTGCCGGACCATTTCCTTCCCGAAGGATGTGCCTGAAAGAGCACGTACCTGACTGCCTCAAAATGTTAATTCTGTTCAGCCAAGGTTTCCAATGCCACGGGCAGGTAGCTTGGCCTGTAAGAATTTCCATTGCTAACTTCGAATCTGATTCAATGATGATCCTTTTCATCCCTTTCTGAAGACAAAGCTGTAATCCATCATGGATTGCACGTAACTCCGCTCGGTTATTCGACCCAAATCCATAACCCGCTGAGAAGGCGAAAAGAAAAGCGCCATTGTCCATTCTGCAAATTCCACCACCGCCAGAGTTGCCTGGGTTTCCCATAGCAGACCCATTCACATTTAGTTTAACCCATCCCGGAGTGGGTTGGAGCCATTTAACCAGAATAGAGGCAGCTCTGTTTTTACTCGGCACCGGGTGTGGGGAATCCATAAGAGGGGTGGAGGAGGAAGTGATAAGGCGACAGTTTTGTATCGTCTGGGCAGCCCACCATTCGACCCTAGCAATGGAGTTCCTGGTGTTCATCTCCTTACCATCGAAGAAGGCCTCATTCCTGGCTCTCCACAACTCCCAGAGAATGAGAAGGGGGAGGGAGGTTCTGATATGAAGAGAAGCAGAACCTGGATCCGCCGCGCTTCTCCACTGTTGAAGCCTACCAAGCACAGAGGTTTGAGGGACAGAAGACACGCCACACAGACAGCCAAAATGATTCCAGAGGTGGAGCGCCTGATGGCCAGAGAGAAACAGGTGATTTATTGTTTCGACATTTGGATGAGCCGCGTTCCCAAACTGGCAGCAACGACATTTAGAGGCAAGAGAAATGCCCTTAGCTTGAACTGAACTATCGACCGGGATGGCATTTTGAATCAGCCGCCAAATAAAAACAGAAACTTTTGGGGGAATTTTACCCTGCCAGATCCAGTCCCCCCAAGGGACGTGGGTTGAAGAGCTCCTTATAATATTCCAAGCAGACTTAAGAGAGAACTTTCCTGACGGGTCATAAGGCCAAATACTTTCCGCCGGCTCATCCGTGGTAGCGAAGCCTCTAGCAAATATCTCATCAATAACATGCTGGGGCAAAAATTCAAAAATTCTGGATGGGGGAAGCGGGCCCAATTTTCCAAGAAAATCCTTGAGAAGGAGATGCTGTAATTCCGAGGGAATTGGGGCCGAGACGAGGTGCTGGAGTGGACCCATCCCGCTCCAGTTATCTGTCCATACGTTGGCTTCCCCACGCCCCACCGTCCAAAGGGTATGCTCTTAAATTATGGGCAGGAAATACCTGACCTCCTTCCACAAAGTGGATGCCTTGTACTGCAAGCGTGTAGAAGAATCCTGTTGAAGGTCCCTTGGATGTTTAATATGCATCAGTTGAAACCACGGCCCTTTGTTTTTTCGATACTTAGCATTCCAGGAAAGTTTCAGGCGCAGGGCCTTCAACACCTCATGCAGATTCCTTATCCCCAGCCCCCCCTCCGATTTTGGTTTGGTAATTTTCTGCCAAGCGATCCAATGGCGTTTCTTTCTTCCTTCAGCCCAACCCAAAAAAAAATCAGCGAATTTGCTGTCAAGTTTCTGAATTACCTCTGCCAGGGTATGCATAGCTGCGATGATATGATTGGGATAACTACCTAAGACGTGACGGATGAGAGTAGCTCTACCTGCCTGAGAGATGTGCCTCGCCGCCCACCCAGAAATTTTGTTGCTAACCTTTTCTTGCAGCGGTTCAAAGTTAGCTACCTTTATTCTTCCTCTCACCAGGGGAGCCCCCAAATAGCGCATATGATCTGTAGCATGCCCAAGCCCGAGCACGACCTTTGTAGCTCTGAGCTTGGCCGCCATCCATTTCGAAGGAGCTATAAAACTGCTCTTGTCAGCATTGATTTTTTGACCCGTGGAGGCTTGGAAATTATGAAGGAAGTTTTTCAAAGCGGCGAGAGAACGTTTGCTAGCGTTGAGGAAAACCAACATGTCATCCGCAAAAAGGAGGTGAGAAATAGTAGGGCTGCCACGCAGGAAGTTGAAAGGAACGCAGCGGCCTTCAGAGAAAAGCAGTTTCAAATTGACTGAAAATGCTTCCATTGCGATGATGAAAAGCGCTGGAGACAGGGGATCTCCCTGACGGAGACCTCTTGATGATTTGAAGAAACCTGCTGCCTCGCCGTTTATGAGAATGGAAAACCAATTATTAGCCCAACAGGATTCCAGAAGTTGCACATTTTTCTCGTTGAAGCCGAGCTTAAATAATGACTGTTTGAGGAAATCCCAATTCACCCTATCATATGCCTTCTCAAGGTCGATCTTGAGGATAAGATTTCCTCCCCTGACTGGCCTGTTTATAGCACGCATCGCTTCTTGAGCAAGGATAATATTCTCAGCGATGTTCCTGCCTTGGACAAACCCTCCTTGTTCCTGAGAGATCAGATCTGGAAGAATAAAACTTAAACGGTTAGCAAGCACCTTAGCAAAAATTTTGTATAGAACATTACATAAGCTGATTGGCCTGAATTGAGAAAGATTGGAAGCCGCAGGCACTTTGGGGATGAGGCTAATCAGCGTGGTTTTGAAAGCCCTTGGCATTGGCAACCCTGAAAATAAAGCCAGTGCAGCCCTATGAATATCATCACTAATAATACCCCAGCAACTCTTGAAAAATGCGGCTGAGAAGCCGTCTGGGCCTGCTGCCCCATCTGACGGGATAGTGTTGAGAGCGGAGAAAACTTCTTCCTTAGAGGGAGGGCATAGGAAGGAGACGTTATCATGATGTTGAAGACACCTCGGGAGATTCTGAAGAAAGCCCATCGAGAGGTCGACTGTTTCTTCCTGAAATAGGTGTTGGAAAAAGGTCACCGCTGACGCCTTAATATCATCGATGTCCGTTATCCTGGTACCCTCTTCCGTGGTGATATATTGAATAGCAGCTTGTCTAATCCTTTCAGATGCGGACGTATGAAAAAAAACCGTATTCTTATCTCCTTCCTCAAGCCAGGTGTTCCTGGACTTTTACTTCCAAAAGACCTCTTCCATGCGTTCCAACTGGTCCAGCTTATTCTTAAGAGCCTGCGATTGGGTGAGGAGGTCAACTGAGAAATTCTCCTGCATCCTGTTGTCAAGGATATCCAGATCCTGTTCTGCTTGTTGAATTTGATGGAATATGTTTCCAAAATGTACCCTATTCCACATTTTGAGCAGTTGCTTCACCTTTTTAAGCTTGAGGAAAATGTTGGCGAAGGGGTCATCAGCACATTTCCCCTCCCAAGCCTTCGAAATCACCGTGTGAAAGGAGTCGTCTAACGTCCACATTCGGAGGAACCAAAATGGTTTGGCCTTGGACCGGGATGGCGGAGGAAAAATCATCCTAAGGGGAGCATGGTCAGATTTGGATCTAGGGAGGTGTTCCACTCTGAAACGAGGAAAAGTAGTAGCCCAAGTGCTATTGATAAGGACTCGGTCCAGTCTGGCCCAGACCCTGGCATTTCCATCACGGTTGTTACACCATGTGAAACGATTTCCCTCGAACCCTGCATCTAGGAGGCCAGCCGAATGAATAGCGACAGCAAATTCTGACATTGCCAAGATGTCAGGAGGCCTGGTGCTTCTCCTCTCTTCCGAATTAGGGACCACATTAAAGTCCCCTGCTATGACCCACGCACCTTGAATATTTCTACTTATAGCGGCGAGCTCGCCCCATAGCCCTCTTCGTTGAATCTTACAGCATTTGGCATAAACAACTGAAATAGTTACCGAGGTTGCGATGGAAGCCATGGACGCTTTGATGGTGAAGGTTTAGGGATTTGAGAATACATTTAGGTTTTAGGTCATAGGTTTAGGTTTTAGGCTTAGGTTTAGGTTATAAGTGTAGGTTATAGGTTTAGGTTAAGTTATAGGTTAAGGTTTAAGGTTTAGGGTTTAGGGTAAGGTATAAGTTTAGGAAATCGGGTTCGGGTTCGGGTTCGGGATCGGGTTTAGGTTTGGGTATTCAAGTTTAAGTTTAGGTTTAGGTTAGGGAGTTGAGATTAGGATTAGGTGTAGGTTTAGGTTTAGGGATTTGAGAATACATTTAGGTTTTAGGTCATAGGTTTAGGTTTTAGGCTTAGGTTTAGGTTATAGGTTATAAGTGTACGTTATAGGTTTAGGTTTAGGTTTAGGTTAGGTTATAGGTTAAGGTTTAGGAAATTGAGAATAGGTTAAGGTTTAGGTTTAGGAAATCGGGTTCGGGTTCGGGATCGGGTTTAGGTTTAGGTTTAGGTTAGGGAGTTGAGATTAGGATTAGGTGTAGGTTTAGGTATAGAGATTTGAGAATACATTTAGGTTTTAGGTCATAGGATTTGGTTTAGGTTATGGTTATAGGTTATAGGTTATAGGTTATAGGTTTAGGTTCAAGTTAAGGTTATAAGCTATAGGTTTAGGAATTGAGAATAGGTTAAGGTATAGGTTTAGGAAATCGGGTTCGGGTTCGGGATCGGGTTTTGGTTTGGGTTTTCAAGTTTAGGTTTAGGTTTAGGGATTTGAATTTAGGTTATAGGTTTTGGTTTTGGTTTAGGTTATAGGTTTTGGGATTTGAGAATGGGTTCGGGTGTAGGTTATAGGTTTTAATTTTAGTTTAGGTTATAGGTTTTGGGATTTGAGAATGGGTTCGGGTTTAGCTCATAGGTTTTGGTTTTGGTTTTGGTTATAGGTTTTAGTTTTGGTTTAGGATAAGGTTTAGGTTTAGGTTATAGGTTTTGGATTTGAGAATGTGTTCGGGTTTAGGTTATAGGTTTTGGTTTTGGTTTAGGTTATATGTTTTGGTTTAGGTTTAGGATAAGGTTTAGGTTTAGGTTATAGGTTATTGGATTTGAGAATGGGTTCGTGTTTAGGTTATAGGTTTTGGTTTTGGTTTAGGTTATAGGTTTGGGATTTGAGAATGGGTTCGGGTTTAGGTTATAGCTTTGGTTTAGGTTTAGGTTTAGGTTTAGGTTTAGGTTTAGGTTATAGATTTTTGGATTTGAGAATGGGTTTGGGTTTAGGTTGTAGGTTTTGGTTTTGGTTTAGGTTATAGGTTTTGGGATTTGAGAATGGGTTCGGGTTTAGGTTATAGGTTTTGGTTAATTTTAGTTTAGGTTATAGGTTATAGGTTTTGGTTTAGGTTTAGGTTTTGGGATTTGAGAATGGGTTTGGGTTTAGGTTATAGGTTTTGGTTTTGGTTTTGATTATATGTATTGATTTAGGTTATAGGTTATAGGTTTAGGTTATATGTTTAGGTTTAGGTTATAGGTGTTTGGATTTGAGAATGGGTTCGAGTTTAGTTTATGGGTTTTGGTTTTGGTTTAGGTTATAGGTTATAGGTTTTGGTTTTGGTTTAGGTTAAGGTTTAGGTTTAGGTTATAGGTTGGGGATTGGGTTTAAGTTTGGGTTTTCATGTTTAGGTTTAGGTTTAGGTTAGGGAGTTGAGATTAGGATTAGGTGTAGGTTTAGCTTTAGGGATTTAGGAATACATTTAGGTTTTAGGTTTAGGTTTAGGTTATAAGTTATAGGTTATAGGTTTAGGTTTAGGTTAAGGTTATAAGCTATAGGTTTAGAGAATTGCGAATAGGTTAAGGTTTAGGTTTAGGAAATCGGGTTCGGGTTCGTGATCGGGTTTTGGTTTGGGTTTTCAAGTTTAGGTTTAGGGAGTTGAGATTATTATTAGGTGTAGGTTTAGGTTTAGGGATTTGAGAATACATTTAGGTTTTAGGTCATAGGTTTAAGTTTTAGGCTTAGGTTTAGGTTATAAGTGTAGGTTATAGGTTCAGGTTAAGTTATAGGTTAAGGTTTAGGGTTTAGGGTTTAGGGTAAGGTATAAGTTTAGGAAATCGGGTTCGGGTTCGGGTTCGGGATCGGGTTTAGGTTTGGGTATTCAAGTTTAGGTTTAGGAAATCGTGTTCGGGTTCGGGTTCGGGATCGGGTTTAGGTTTGGGTATTCAAGTTTAGGTTTAGGTTTAGGTTAGGGAGTTGAGATTAGGATTAGGTGTAGGTTTAGGTTTAGAGATTTGAGAATACATTTATGTTTTAGGTCATAGGTTTATGTTTTAGGCTTAGGTTTAGGTTATAGGTTATAAGTGTAGGTTATAGGTTTAGGTTTAGGTTTAGGTTAGGTTATAGGTTAAGGTTTAGGAAATTGAGAATAGGTTAAGGTTTAGGTTTAGGAAATAGGGTTCGAGTTCGGGATCGAGTTTAGGTTTAGGTTTAGGTTAGGGAGTTGAGATTAGGATTAGGTGTAGGTTTAGGTATAGAGATTTGAGAATACATTTAGGTTTTAGGTCATAGGATTTGGTTTAGGTTATGGTTATAGGTTATAGGTTATAGGTTATAGGTTTAGGTTTAGGTTCGAGTTAAGGTTATAAGCTATAGGTTTAGGGAATTGAGAATAGGTTAAGGTATAGGTTTAGGAAATCGGGTTCGGGTTCGGGATCGGGTTTTGGTTTGGGTTTTCAAGTTTAGGTTTAGGTTTAGGGATTTGAGTTTAGGTTATAGGTTTGGGATTAGGTTATAGGTTTAGCTTTAGGTTTAAATTATATGCTTAGGTTATAGGTTATAAGTTATATGTTTTGGTTAAGGTTTAGGAATTCGGGTTCGGGTTCGGGTTCGGGTTTAGGTTGTAGGTTTTGGGATTTGAGAATAGTTTTAAGTTATAAGTATAGGTTTAGGTTAGGTTATAGGTTAAGGTTTAACGATTTAAGAATAGTTTTAGGTTGTAAGTAAGGTTTTAGGTTTAGGTATAGGCTTAAGTTATATGTTATAGGTTATATGTTTAGGTTAAGGTTTAGGAATTCGGGTTCGGGTTCGGGTTTGGATTCAGGTTTAGGTTATAGGTTTTGGGATTTGAGAATAGTTTTAGGTTATAAGTATAGGTTTAGGTTAGGTTATAGGTTAAGGTTTAAGGATTTGAGAATAGTTTTAGGTTATAAGTAAGGTTTTAGGTTTAGGTATAGGCTTAAGTTATAGGTTATAGGTTATAGGTTATATGTTTAGGTTAAGGTTTAGGAATTCGGGTTTGGGTTTGAGTTTGGGTTCGGAGTTTAGGTTATAGGTTTTGGTTTAGGATTAGGTTTAGTTTATAGATTTTGGTTTAAGTTAAGGTTTAGGTTTAGGTTATAGGTTATGGGATTTAAGAATGGGTTCGGGTTTAGGTTATAGGTTTTGGTTTTGGTTATAGGTTTTGGTTTAGGTTTAGGTAACAGGTTTTGGGATTTGAGAATAGGTTTAGGTTAAGTCATAAGTTTAGGTTTAGGAAATCGGGATCAGGTTCGGATTTAGGTTAAGTCATAAGTTTAGGTTTAGGTTTAGGTTAGGGAGTTGAGATTAGGATTAGGTGTAGGTTTAGGTTTAGGGATTCTCTAGTATTATCTACTATTGAACCTAGCATTATCTACTATATACTAGTAACATACAACCAATATTGGGGCACCATACCATAAGCTACAAGAATTTCATGTCCCCCTAAATAAGGTATCCTCCATTGATAACATATATATATATATAGTATAGGTTTTTTATTTTCATTTACATTCCCAAATACATTCATCATCCATATAAGAAAATTGAAACAAGTATTGTCAATCTATCTTATCTTACCGACCGCCTTATATTTCTTTTCACCTTTATAGCTCTCATATTTGTTGCAGCTGCTAGTTTACCATCAGTAGTCTCCCTAACCAAATCTTTGTGCAGTCCCTCCATTTGAAGCAGTGGCTAAAGTTACAAGAAGTAGGACTAATTAGTCTTTCCATGTTTTGAAAAAAATCAAATTCTTTATTTTTGGTTGCAAGTCTACTTATAATTATCATTGGCTCTTAATCTATTTATAATGAAAATCTTAAATATCACCTGATAGCGCTCCTTTGATAAATGTACTGTTTGGAACAAATAATTTGTTTTATCATAAATGTCCTGTTTGGAACAAATAATTTTTTGGTGGCATATATTAGAAAACAATGTTACTATCAGCAATGTAACAAATATCATTCAGATTTTGAAATATTGCAAGAAATACATTTGTGGGTTGAATTTATTTACGGGCTTGGGAGTTGGATTAGAGTGAATATACCTTTCAAAAAGAGGATCCAAAGGTTTATGTTGACTCATATTCCCATTTTTCTATTTTTCAAAAGAATGAGTTTAAACTCCGAAAGCGTTGGCTCCAGCACTCGTACTTTTAGCCCAAACCCTAACCAAGAAGGACTCTAAAATTCATTCAAAATTATACATGGCGTAAAACAAGCTTGAAGGATGATAAAAGGAGGGCATCATCATTCAAAAGAAGAAATGACCCAATTCATCCAAGGCAGTTTGTATGAGTGAGGTCCATGGTTAGTGATCCAACAGTTGGATATGATTAGCCCCTCTTAACTCAACATGTCCCAAAAATCACCTAAGCTTTGATGGTCCTAACCATCACATATCTTTCCTTCTTTTACTCTTGAATGTTGAAAGCCATGTATTTCTTTCCTTAACCAACCATCTACCAATCAGTGGATCACGACTGTCCCACCAAGGAGATATTGTGGGCACAGTCCACCCACTTTGGTGTCCGTCAGATCAGTTGTCAAGAGCACTGACCATGGACCCCACTTGTACAAATGAAAATTGATGGAAGGCTAGAACACTGACCATGGACCCCACTTTTTTCAGTCTCTAGCTTGATGAATGCCAATTTTTTCAGTGTTTTCTACAGATCCTCTAATGCAATTGACATGCATGGAGAGGTGGTAGAGCTGCCTGATTTCCTAGGGAAGGTGGCCGATATCTCAGCTGGAATTGTGCCTGACAAAAAAGGCAGTGTAAATACCCATGTGAAGAAGGAAGACTGGCAGCTTTGAAAGATGGACATGGTGCCGAGAAGATGGACATCAGTAATTTCTTTTAGACAAAATAGAAATTCCTCGAGTAATGACAAAACTAGATGAAAAGAATAAACTTAAATGACATATAGAATACACTTCAACAAAGAAATCATATCTAGAATTAAAAGGCAGCCAAAACAAGACTTAATAAAAGTAGAATAGTAGTTCGTATTAAATTCAGTGAAAAGGCATTCTATGGAAAAAATAAAAAAATAAAAAATGCTATGATCATGTAAAATCCTCAAAAGCAACAAAGCCCCAAACTAAATGCTAGCCTTGGTTATTACTTATCCTCAACCCTCGAAAGCCATGACAACTTCAAATTTTCTACCTCTATTGAAAACAGAAAGAAAGAACCCCAAATAAATCAAGCTTTATACCTCATTGCAGCCTTTTCCAAAATAAAACCAAATCCGTTAAAAATCCTTCCATGACTAAAAAAAAAAAGGCACCCTTTTCCATTTCCATGCAAACTGGATCTGTGGGCTGTCGACTTCAAAGATGACATCATCAGTAAGCCCCACTTTAAGCTCTAGAGATCCAAAATCAATACCAAGCAGCTCAAAGCTGAAGGCATTAAAAAAAAAGTTTTTTTAAAAAAAATCAAGAGTTTTACAGAAACTCAAATGCAAGATACTAAAATTCAAGACTAGGGCCTCCTATATCAAATTCTACATCATTTTAGCTCCCAAAGAAGCAGTCTTCAAGAAATTGTATAGATAACAGGATAATATATGCCACTCACCAAAAGGACATGAGAGCCCTTTATTTCCAGTCCATCAACAAGGGAGAGATCAAGGAATTAGACAGAGGAATACTTTCCAATCTGTTGTAGTTACAGACACCACAACAACCCAATTTCAGATATATGCGAGACTCTAGAGGGAAGCAAATGTTGAATTATAGACCATTTTCACTTCCCGAAGAAGAGATTCAAAAAAATAATCTAAATTTACGATGAAAGTTCCTCGAATTCAGTGAGGCAAAGATGTCATAGTTTGGATGTATCAATCTTTAAGCACTTGAAAGAGGAGTCAAACTCTACATCATTTTCAGCTCCAAACAAAGTTATTTCAAGAAATTTGTAACATCACCTGAAATCTCGCAGATTCATGCAGATTCCATCCTGAAAGCTAATCATTCAAGCACTCTTTTAAAAGAATACAAATTCTTCACCATTTAAACCATTAGGAACAATTCAAAAGAATTTTTAACATCACATATGAAATCACAGTGACAAATCTCATTCTCACCTATTTTTTGGTTAGGAATTTCTCAAGGGATTTTCAGATTTTGAAGTTTTTCTCAGTGTATTTATTGGGAAAATCTCACTTAAAACATAAAATTTTAAAATATTTATGATAAATTAACATATCATTTTATTTATATGTATGTATGTAATGATTATTTGAAAAAGAAAAATCAAATAATTCCATTTAATATCATAATAAATTCGCTATAAAATAACAGAAATTAAAAATTGCCAAGATTTTGGTATCTCGTGATAATGACATGATAATATTTTTTTAATTTAATATTTCACAAAAAATTGTAAGATTTTAAAAAACTTGGCAATATTTGTCAGGGAGATGAGAATCTCTTAGATTCCTGGTAAGAACAAAAAGGTAAAATCTACCCTTTTCTAGAGCTAATCAATTCAGGAGCTCTGTTGATGGAAGAAGATGTTGAATTTTGCACCATTTTCCACTCAAGAATAATCAATTCAAAGACATTTCCAACATAAAAGATGCAATTCTCTCAGATTTCAAGCAAAACAGAACCTCCAAGATCAATTCAAGGGATTGCACTCCATTTTCAGTTCTAGAAAGTGATTCAAAGGAACTTTGCAACGTACATATGAAATCTCTCAAACTTTGCAGTGAAAAAAAAAAAAAAAACTCCACTTTCGGATCTAATCATTTCAAGAGCTCATTTGAAAGAAGAACTTGAATCCCACCTAATCCCTTCTAATCCCACTGCCCAAACACGCCTAAATCCCCAAATCCCCAAATCCGAAATCCCAAAATCCCCAAATCCCCAAATCCCTAAATCGATATTGAGATTGAGAGAGATTGAGAGAGAGAGAGATACCTCACTGTCGTGAATGACCTTTAACCGAGCTTCAGGGAGAGAGAGAGAGAGAGAGAAGGCGTGCGTGGGTAGGGCGTTCAGCAACGGACCGCAAGAGACGGAGAGGGAGGGACGGATTGGAGAACGGAGACACACAGAGAGAGAGAGAGAGAGAGAGAGAGAAATTGGGGAACAAATAGAGAGAGGGAGGAAGATGAGAGAGCTGGAGAAGATCGGGAGAGAGATAGGGTTAGGGAACGGAGAGAGAGAGAGAGAGTGAAATGACAAAAAAAATGGGCGCGGCTCTTTTTTGAGCGCACGCCCAAACGGTGGTCTGTGCTCTGTGGGACCCACCATGATGTATGTGTTGCATCCATGCCGTCCATCTATTTTTACAGATCATTTTATGATATGAGACTAAAGATGGGGTATATCCTAATATCAAGTGGATCACATTACAGGAAACAGTGTTGAATAAGCGTGACCATTAAAAACATTTTGGGGGCCATGGAAGTTTTAGATCAAGCTGATTTTTGTTTTTTCCCTTAATCTAGGCCTGTATGACCTAATCAACAGATTGGATGTCAAATAAATAGTACAGTGCGCCTTAGGAGGATTTTAATGGTGGATATCTAATCACTATTGTTTTCATGCGATGTGGTCCACCTGAGATTTCTATCCCTCTAATTTTTTGGATTAAGCCCTAAATTATCAGTAAAAATGGATGAACGGAATGGATGAAATACATACATCATGGTGGGGCCCACAGATGGCTGGTGGTAGGGAGAGTAGCCAATCTGTTTTCTGTGCTGGTCCACTGGAACTTTGGGTGTAACTTGTTCTTTGGACATTGCCGTAAAATGATCTCTCCAAATGGATGGAAGGTGTGGATACAAAACATACTTCATGGTGGGGCCCAAAAATGAGAGGTATATAAATCTCAGGTGGACCACACCACATGAAAACAATAGTGATTGGATATCCATCATTAAAATCCTCCTAAGGCCCACTATTAACATCCAATTTGTTTATTAGGTCTTTGTTGCCCAGCTCCTTTGGCCTAACCTCAGTCAACCTGATGCTAGACTTGACCTTGGGCCTACTTTGATTTATATATTGTATATCCACATGGTCCATTTGTTTTGCCAACTCATTGTAGGATATGAGCCCAAAAATGAATCATATTCAAATCTTAAGTAGACTACAACATAAAAAATAATTCTAATTGAACACCCACCATTAAAATCTTTATGGGCCCACCTTAGTGCCCACTGTAATATTTATTTTTATTCGACCTGTTGATTAGGTCAGACATAAAGGAAAATATTAAAAAAAAAAATACAAATATCAACTTCATCTAAAATGTGGTGTGGTCCTAAATTGAGAGGTATATAAAGATCATTTTATGACTTGATCTCAAAATTGAGAAGTATATAAATCGATATCTCAGGTGAACCACACCACATGAAAACAATAGTGATTGGATATCCTTCATTAAAATCATCCTAAGGCCCACTGTACTGTTTATTTGACATCCAATATGTTGATTAGGTCATACATGGCCAGTTGAAGGGAAAAAACAAAAATCAGCTTGATCCAAAACTTTTATGGCCCCAAAATGTTTTTTAATGGTTGACGCTCATTCAACACTGTTTCCTGGAATGTGGTCCACTTCTGATTTGGATATATCTCATTTTTGGTCCTATATCGTAAGATGATCTTTAAAAATAGATAGACAACATGGATTAAACACATACATCATGGTAGGGCTCACAAAGCACCAACCAACAGCCATTGGATGGTGTCAGGGGGGGCAGTCAATCTGTTCCCCTTATTTGAAGTGTGGTCCATTTAATCTTTGGATATGATTCATTTTTTGGACAATTCTCTAAAATTATCTTGAAAAATAGATGAACGGTGTGGGTTGATCCCAAATTTTCGGTAAATCAAAAACTCAAGTGTACCATGCCACACCAAATAGTGTGGAATAATGATTTCCACTGTCGATACCTTCCTTGGGCCCACAGTAATGTTTATTTGATATCCAACATGTTCATAATATCAAAAAGATACAAATGAAGAGATATCTCATAACCTAAAGGGGACACATCAAATCCACAGTGTTGATGTTCTACACACATCATGATGGGGCCCACAAAACTTACTAACATCAATTCTTAGGTTCTCACGAGGTCAGTAAGTTAGGTCACAATTTTGACCAGAATATTTGGCCCATTTTATATGTCAGGTCCATTCACTCTATTTTACTGATCATTACCCTCAAATTGACTAATTACTCACCCCGATCATGCTACACATGAGAAAGATATTGGGCAAACAAGATTGATCAACAGTTTGAGTGAATTTTGATTTAAACATCTGAAGTTATTTACTCTTCAACCTGGACTGATCGGATTGTCCAAAAATGGTTAAAGGTTGTTCATAATATCAAAAATATATGAATGAATAGAAAACACAAACATCAGCTTGATCCAAAACATCTATGACCTCTAAGAAATTTTAAACGGCAGAGGTTCAATAACACTATTTCCTGTGGTGTGGTCCACCTGAGCTTTGGATATCCTTCCTTTTTGTTCTTTAGACGTCAAATTATCTATTAACATGGATGAATGGAGTGGATAAAATAAATAAATAACAGTGGACCCCATAGAGTTTAATTACTCTGGTAAGGGTAACGAGCAATTCACTTAAATGTAGTAGAGAAGGGTTTCCTTAAAACATTCATAATCATATATTGGGCCTGCCTAAATGTGATTCACATATCTTGTATTGAGGAAGGGTTTCCTTAAAACATTCTTTTTGACCAAGGTATTGAGGAACTTTGATTTGCACTCCTCTTTCTTAAACGTGTATATTTTTTCTTAACCTTGAGTTGCACTCTTTTTCTTTTTCTTCTTCTTCCTTTTCTTTTTCTTTTTTCTTTTCATGTTTACATGTTTTAATCCTACCTTGTGTATTGTAGGCCACATCCATTCAATTTGGTATAGATCCTTTTTTAAAAAAAAAAAATTTCTTGTCAAAATACAAAATCTAGTTTTCTTTTTTAAAAAATATATATTTTTTACAATTTGTCAATTTTTTGACAATTTTGTTTAATTTTTAAATTTTTCTTTTTCAAAATATCATTTTTTAAATATCACTTTTTTTATATAACATTAAAATTTTTCTTTTCAAAATACAAAATCTAGTTTTCTTTTTTAAAATATATATCTTTTTTATAATTCGTCAATTTTTTCACAATTTTGTTTAATTTTTAAAATTTTCTTTTTCAAAATATCATTTTTTAAATATCACTTTTGTTATATAACTTTCTAATTTTTCTTTTCAAAATACAAAATCTAGTTTTCTTTTTTAAAATATATATCTTTTATACAATTTGTCAATTTTTTCACAATTTTGTTTAATTTTTTAAATTTTCTTTTTTAAAATTTCATTTTTAAAATATCACTTTTCTTATATTACTTTTTAAATTTTCTTTTCAAAATAGAAAATCTAGTTTCCTTTTTTAAAAAATATATTATTTTTTTTTACAATTTGTCAATTTTTTCACAATTTTGTTTAATTTTTTAAATTTTCTTTTTCAAAATATCATTTTCTTATCGAATTTTCTCTTTTGAAAATTATCAACAATATTCAAAGTTCTTAATTTTTATTTCAAAATGTAGTTTTTTTTTTTTTATAAAATTACACTTTTTTTTTTCAAAATCTAAATTTTTTTCTTAAACATTGTTAGTTATTTTTCTAAGCTTTTTAACTTATTTTTTTTGAAATTCATAAATTTTTTCGTTCTTAATTTTTGACTTGAGCATTAGAGATGGTTTACAACCGTCTCTAATACAGACGGTCTTTGACAGTCTCAAATGACCACTATAAGACGGCTAAGGACCGTCTCTAATAGAGACGGTCTTTGACAGTCTCAAACGAGGCTTGCTTAGCATTTACATGGTACTATAAACCAGTAAAAGATGGACGATGACCGTATATAATTAAGACGGTTCTTGGCAGTCTCAAATTACCATTAAAAGACGGTCAAAGACCGTCTCTAATAGAGACGGTCCTTGACAGTCTTAAATGGAGACAGCTAAGAACCGTCCCTATTTCAGACAATTTTTGACAGTCTTACATTAGAGGGAAAGACGGCTAATGACCGTCTCTAATTGAGACGGTCCTTGACAGTCTCAGATTACCAGTAAGAGACGACCAATGACCGTCTCTAATACGGACAGTCTTTAACCGTCTCAAAAATTTAGCATATAAGACGGTCAGAGACCGTCTCTTATTTCAGACAGTCAATGGCCGTCTTTTATCCGCAGTTAACAACGGTTTTTGACCGTCTTAAATGATTTGTAGACGTTAAAATTTTTAAGACTATTAAGGACGGTCAAGGGCCATCTAAAAGTTTATAGACGGTTTACGGCCGTCTCTAAAGTGTCTTTAAACCAAGCAATTTTAGAGACGGTCCAGAACCGTCTCTAAATCCGTCATTTTTTTTCCATTTTTCATGTAGTGAAGGAATATTACATGAGTTCTCAGCGCCCAAAACTCCTCAACAAAATGGTATTGTAGAAAGAAAAAATACAGTGCTTCAAGAAATGGCTAATGTCATGTTGAATAGTATGAAGCTCTCTAAGAATCTTTGCGCTGAAGCAGTCAATACAGCTTGTTACATAATTAACCAGGTTTACACTAGTAAAGGTAATAATAAAACGGCTTATGAAATGTGGTTTGATAAAAAGCCTACTGTTAAATACTTTCGAGTTTTTGACAGCAATTGTTATATTTTACGAAATTGTGAAAATCTAGGAAAGTTCGATACGAAGAGTGATGAAGGGATCTTTTTAGAATACTCTTTAAACAGTCGAGCTTATAGGGTTCTGAACAAAAGGACCGGTGTGATTTAAGAGTCCATCAATGTGGTCATTGATGATCACTTGAACACTTCAGTCTCAAGTTCAGATAATGATGAAGTTCTAGTAATTGATAAATTTGATACTTCATCTAATCAGACTGATTCTGAATTGAGGACTGTTAAAGATCATCCAACCACAGATTCTTGAAAACCCTCTCACTGGTGTTCGTACACGTAAACAACTTGAGGATATATGTAATTACGTATATTTTACATCCCAGATAGAACCATCTAATGTAAAAAAAGCTCTTGCTGATGAAAACTGGACTGTTGCGATGCAAGAAGAACTCAACCAATTTGTGAGAAATAATGTTTGGGATCTTTGTAAGTGTTATGGTCTCATGCTTCTTTGGTTGTCAAATTTTGATGTGTCAAAACATCTATCTGTGTCCTGTGCTTGTATGATGATTTATATGAATTCAAGACACTGCATAAACACTTCAAGAAGCTACAAGTTGAACTTTTCAAGAAGTTACATATTGAAGTTCAAGAAGCTACATGTTGAAGTCTCAAGAAGCTACAATGTTGATGTTCAAGTCTTAAGAAACAACTCATGACTTCAAGACTAATAAGCAATGCATGAAGTAGTTGTTATCTTTGATGAAAATCTCAAGTTTAAAGCTACAACAAGTTCAAGATCTCAAGCCCGATATGGTTCAAACAATCTACATTCGTTGAATGGTTGAAGTTCAATGTCCATACGACATGATTCAGTTTGAATGACCTTAGGTTGACCCTTTAAGTAGGTCACTTTGGATACATAAATCAAATATTTATTTTACATAAGTTTGGTCTATTCTACGACCGGCCCTAGCTCTTGTTCGACCATCACAGCATTGGTTCGACTAGTCCAAGAAATTCCACGACCGATCTAAGTAGTTGAAGATTTTTAAAATTTTTGGTACGCCCACGACGATCTGGAGGTCCTTCGACGGTTGTAGGTGTGGCTTCGACTCGTCCACGACCGGTCGTGGAGCTACGACTCAAAGTCCAGCAACATAATCTATGGTCCTACGACCAGTCGTAGGGATCTACGACTGGTCGTAGGTGAGCCACCACTGGTCGTAGGCTACTCACGACGATCGTGGAAGGACTTTCAAAGATCGCGCTCAATATTTCAAAAATGCATTAGAGCTACGACCACCGAAGGTTTCTAAGACCCGGTCGTAGGAACGATTTTTGCTTCTATAAATTGAACACGAAATTCAGAGTTTTCACACTTCAACTCTATTCAATTCAAGAATTTTCAAGTGATCACTCTGAGATAAGTCTGTGTTTATTTAAAGCTACATTGTGCTTATTTAATATTCCTTTTTGCTAGCTTATTTAATTTGATTTTGTTTCTATATTCCAATCTTATTTGAAAAGAGGAATTATCTTATTCCTTCTTCTTGGAATCAAAATCAAATATAGCTACGCCCAACGAGTTAAATCTAAAATCTATTAGAATTTAGAACCTTATGAATGTGAGTATTGGAAATTGAACTTTGACATTCAATCATCTACTCCGATTGGTTCTACTGGGCTGCTAAGAAAAGGAGAAATCCAGGTATTTTATAATTCTGTAAAATTTATTTAGTTTTGGTTTTGTTTGAGGTTAAGCCAGAAAAATCTCATTGTATTGGTTGTCTGAGGAAAACCAGAAAACTCAGAAAAGAGGGATTTTTGAATTGTGTAAGCCCAAGTGAAAAAGACACAATTGTAAAGGTTTTTGGTGAACCTGTGAAAACCTATTTAATAGTGAACGCTAATATCCCCGTGTGAGGATATTAGAGTGGAGTAGCTTTTTGTGTGGTCATGGAAAACAGGTTGGTGTACACACAAAGCGAACCACTATAACTCTTTGTCTTGTGGATTGAATGCTTGCTTAATTTTCATATCTTTTATCATTCGATTGTGTGGAATGTACAAGTGAATGTGAATGTTGTAACTATTTACATTTCAAGCAAGTGTGGGGATTGTTGTAATAATTTAGATCTATACTTCTGCATTTAATTTCAATTCCTTGCTATTTCATTTACTTATATTAAAATTGAGTCCTTGATCCAAAAGAGGTTCTAGAAATAAGGTTGTCCTACCATAAGCCCTTGTTTATTATGGTGTAAGGTTGTCCTTAGAACTGAATTTGTATCAATCTCTCAATACTTATTTATCAAGGTGATTTAAAATTTAGCATTGTGAATTGATTCATATTGTAAGGCTATTGGTTTAATTTATTTCTGCTAATTTTATTTTAAATTTGGCATAGTCCTATTCACCCCCCCCCCCCCCCCTCTAGGACATATAGCTTGGCCTTTTCAATCTTGTTCCTAGACCTAAAGAAAAACACATTATAGGAATTAAGTGGATTTTTAAAAACAAGTCTGATGAAGATGGTAATATAATTCGAAATAAGGCAAGACTGGCTGTCAAGGGTACACTCAAATTGAAGGTATCGATTACGATGAAACCTTTGCCCTAGTTGCTTATCTTAAATTAATCAGACTTTTTATATCCATTGCTTGCTTTAGAAAGATTAAAATTTTTCAAATGGATGTTAAGAGTGCCTTTTTAAATGACGATTTACAAGAAGAAGTTTATGTTGAACAACCTACAGGATTTGAAGATCCTAAGTTTACTGATCATGTATACCGTCTTAAAAAAAGCTCTGTATGGTCTTAAACAAGCTCCCAGACCATGGTATGAGAAATTGACTAAGTTTTTACTCACTCATAACTTTCAAATGGGAAGTGTTGATAAAACACTATTTGTTAAGAAACATAACGAAGATATTTTAATGGTTCAAATCTACGTTGATGATATCATTTATGGATCTACTTGTACTGACATGACTATTGAATTTGCAGAATTGATGAAATCTCAATTTGAAATGATAATGGTTGGGGAATTGAATTACTTCCTTGGGTTGCAAGTAAAACAACTACCTAATGGAATGTTCATCTCTCAATCTAAATATGCTATAAGTTTAATTAGGAGATTTGGATTTGAGAATGGTAAGAAATTTGATACTCCTATGAGTACAACTTTGAAACTCTCAAAAGATTCTGTAGGTAAAAATGTAGATCAGAAACTATATTAGAGTATGATTGGTAGTTTATTGTATTTAACTGCTAGTGGACCTAATATTGCTCCAAGTGTTGGTATTTGCGCTAGATATCAGTCTGAACCTAAAGAATCGCATTTGATTGCGGTCAAACGGATTATCCGCTATGTTGCTAGTACTGTAAATCTCAGTCTCTGGTATCGTCATGAGACTAGTATTCAATTAGCTGGGTACTCGAATGTTGACTGGGTTGGTAATCTTGATGATAGAAAGTCAACCAGTGGTGCTTGCTTTTATATCGGAAACTATTTAGTTTCTTGGCTTAGCAAGAAACAAAGTTCTATATCACTTTCAACAGCTGAAGCTGAATATATCGCAGCTGGTAATGCTTGTACACAGCTTGTTTGGATGAAGCGTATGTTAAGTGATTATGGAATTAAACAGGATTCTATGTTATTATATTGTGATAATATCAGTGCCATAAATATTTCGAAAAATCCAATTCAACATTCTCGTACTAAGCATATTGATATTAGATTTCATTATATTCGAGATTTAGTTGAAAAAAAGGTAATATCAGTGGAATATATTCCTATCGAGAATCAACATGCTAATATTTTCACTAAACCGCTCGACAAAAGCAGGTTTAACAAAATGATATTTGATCTTGACATGTGCATTTTAAAATGATTATTTATGCCTATTTATATCATATTGTATATATTTGCTAGATTAAATTTTCAATTTTTGAAATATGCATGAAAATCTGATTTTTTGGTGGTACTCGACCAGTCGAGGATTTCCTCGACCTGTCGTGGCACGACCGATCGAAGAATACCCATGACCAGTCATGAATCATGTGAATCACTTAAATTTAGAGAAAATCTCTTTCTTCCTTATTTCTTCTTTCCTCTTCGACTAGTCAACACTCGATCAGTCGAACCCACCTTCCAAATCCTTCAAGGCTAGTGCTCCATTTGCTTATTTCTTATGGATTTGTGTCTAGACCACTTCCATTTTACTCTTAAAGTTGTCTATTTCAAGTTTTGTTGAGATTTGGGGTTTTCCTTTTGCAAAATTTGTTTTGAGCAAACCCTCTTCTCAAACCTTTGCAACTTTTTCTTTTCTTGAAATCTTTGTTACAAATGGCTTCTAGAGGAAAGAAAACAACATCCCGTGATCCGTCTTCTTCCAGATCAGCCCCGATTACTAAGCGTCATCTTCGGACTCCTGATGATGATCCATCTTATGTTTAGGACATCAGATTACGTAATGTTATAGTTGAACATCCTATTTCTGTTAATCATGTTGCTCCTTTTGATATCCTTCCTATGCTTCAAGCTGTAGGTTGGGATAACTTATTACATTGGGGTGGGCCAACATACTGGTCCATTGCACAGTCCATGTTTGCATGTATATGTGATTTTTCATTGAAAAATTTAACTTTTAAAGTAGCTACAAGAGAAGGACCATTTGACATTGATCGTCATTTGATTTCAGCTCTTATGGATATTCCTGTGAATGATGAGGGGATTTATATCTATAATTTATCTAACAAACCCTCAGAATCTGAAAAACGTCTCCTCACTAGAGATTTATGTAATCTGAATGCTCAATGGACTCATAAAGGGAATGCGCTTCCCTCAAAGTATTTGTTACCCAAATACAGAGTTCTTCACAAAATCTTTGTGTCTAACTTATATCCATGATCGGGTAATAAATCTGAATTGACTACATACATGGTTCGTATTCTTCATGCTGTTGCCAGTGGTACGTTTATCTGTTTACCATCCTTGATTTGTCACTTCATTATTAATTTTCGTCTCCATCCTGGTCACAGTGACATTCCTTTTGCTTATTTGATGATTGTGTTAGCTACCTATATGTTAGTCGATATGCCGGTTGGTGAGGCCCCTATTCGTCATCTAATATTCAATAACTCTAATCTAAATAAGATGAAGTTGGATTTACTCCCTGAACAAGGAGATAGTGTTGGCAATGTTGAAACAACACATGAGGAAGAAGCTAGTGATCTTCCTCCTGATTATATTAATATGGATTATATCTTTAAAGAACTTGATTCTGATTCTGTGAATGATCCAGATTATGAGCCTTCTGATTTTGATGCACGTCTGCATGCATTAAAGGATAAGATTAAGAATATAAATGTTAAGGTGGAAAACATGTCTGTTGCTAATGATTTACATTTCAAGTATATGCGCAAATATCTTAAGCGCTTGAACAAGGGGATGCATAAAATTGATCCATCTATCCCTGCTCCTTCATCTGGTTCTGATTAGTTTTTACATTGTCTAAGTTGTAATAACTTTACTACTATGGTGCTAGTTTTGCTTAAACTTAGTTTATGAATTATGTGTGTTCATTAAGCTTTTATCTCATATCTTGTCTATCTGTCATCTTTCTCTCTGATTTATTCTCCTTGGTCTATCTATTTCCTTTGTCCTCTTATGACAAAAAGGAGGAGAATGGATATGTTCACTCGTATGTTTTACTCAGGGGGAGTTTTGTATGTCTTATATGTATGAAAAATGGATATGTTAAATACTGATTTGTAGGTTCATGTTACTGTGCCAGTTGATAACAACTGGTGCATGATTCGTTAATCAGATATTCTGTGTTCTGTAAAACATAGTTTGGAAGTGTGTTTTGTCACTAATTTGACAAAGGGGGAGATTGTAAGTGCTATTGCTGATAGCCCCTTTTGTTGTTAAATTTATGGTGACAAAGACACTATTATGAAGCTTGCATATGTGAAGATCAAAGCGGTACTCAAGAAGTGTTCAAGTTCAATCTCAAGATCTCAAGAAGTGTTCAAGTTCAATCTCAAGATCTCTAGAAGCTTTCAAGTTTGAACTACATCAAGACTTCAAGTTTTACTACTTTCAAGGTCACTTGTCCTTAAGTTTCAATGTCCTTACTTCACTATTGAGGTATGACTGACCTTTGGTTGACCTTTAGAGTAGCCCACTTTGGATACATAATTCATATATTTTATATAAGAATGATTGGCCTGTTCTAAGACTAGTCCTGGACTTTGTTCGACTAGTCCTAGCACAGCTTCGACCTGTCTAAGAATTTCCTGGATCATTCGTAAGTTTGTTGTAAAATTCAGAAATTTTCTATTAGGCTTCGACTAGTCCTAGGGACTGTTCGACCAGTCGTAGGAATAGTGTCGATAGGTTCTTCGATCAGTCGTAGACCTTCGACTCAATCTACAGCGATGATTTGCATTTAGCTTCGACCAGTCGTGTGTGACCTTCGACCAGTCGAAGGAGACCTACGACTAGTCGAAGGTACCCTACGACCACTCGTAAAACCGTCTTATCTTATCACGCCTGAATTTTTAAATATCTGTTGGATCTTCGACCAGTCATAGGGACTTAAGAGACATGATTTATTCACACCATAAATAGAGCACGAATCTCATAATAAAATAGATCATTGAAGATAATTTAATTCAGCCTTCTGAAAGATAAATCTGTGCTCCATTTAAGCTAAGTGTGCTTATTTAATATTCTATTTCTTTAGCTTTGTTAATTGATTTTGTTTCATGCATTCCAATCTAATCTGTAAAGAGGAAGTATTTATTTTCCTTTTACTAGAATCAAAATCAATTCAAGCTAGCCCATTTGTTTTAATTTAAAATCTATTAGAAATTAGAACCATTATAAAGTGAGTATTGGACATTGAACTTTGACATTCAAATCTCTACTCCGATTTGGTTCTTCTGGGCTGCTACAACAAAGAAGAAATTTAGGTATTTTACATTTATTGTAAATTCATTTATTTTAGTTTTATTTGAGGTTAAGCCAGAAAAATCTCATGGCGTCGCTCACTTGATTGTATCATCTAGATTTTCGGTTCTCATTATATATCATTATGGTTGGTTGCATTGTTAGAGTGTGGGATGACCTATACATACTATGTGAGCCCAACAATTCTCAATGTCACAACATTTTGGAGAAAAAAGAAAGAGGGTATTTTGATCATTTCATCCCTGAAAAAGCACCTCCCTAAATAAAGATTAATATATACAGGCATATATACATTGGTAAACAAATATGCTTACATGCGTTTGTGCACTCAGGCAAACACAAATGTGTTCTTCAATCGCACGCGTGCGCGCGCGCGCACACACACACACACACACACACACACACACACATATATATATATATCACACACACACACAATACACACACACACACAAACATACAAAAAGTAACCCAATAGGACCAATTCCAAATAGATTTTATCAACAGCGAGAGCCAACCTACAACCCGACCATAAGCAAATTAGTGTGCACTGATCGAGTTCGGAGAAGTTATTAAGAATAGAAACATGACCAAAAGAGGAGAGAAAAATCAAGGCCAAAATGTTATAGGTTTAGGTTATAGGTTTAGACAATGATACTTACATTCCCGATCCAGTGACATTCTCTAACAAGCCCAAACTGTATTTTAATTTACTAAAATGACACAAACTGAATCATGGAAAGAAAAGCTTTTGTGATGATACTTACATTCCTTTGGTTGGGAATGAATGAGCGGTTGTCATGTTGTGACCCCAACAATCAATCAGATCGATGTTCATGTAATTCCCTTTGGTTGGGAATCTTAGATCACATAGATGGTGGTCCTCAACACTAATTTCTCTGTGATGTATTTATATATACTTGTGATGAAAAAGAATGGGTTCATATAAGATAATACTAGAAAGGAGTCATCTTCAAAGTAACATAGGCACAAAAACATGTGACTGTACCAAACAATTAAACCTGTCACTGTTGGAAAATCCGACATGGTGCTATATATGACTATGTGATAGTGTTGAAACATATATTATTTTTATAAAATATGAATTCCTCGTATAAAAGAAAAATGCATTCACGCATATGCAAATATAAATACAAAAGAGAAAATGACAAGGAGAAAAACAATGAAGAAGAACATAACCGAAGTATTTTCTTGATTGCCATGCAATGCAAGTCCAAACTATTTAGGAAGATCTGTCTGACATGGACAAGGACAAGTCAGTCATGCCTGTCATTATATATTAAAATTGGGGTGGTGGTCCCAACAAAAGACCTGTAGTGAGATTTTTTATATGGGTGAATCTTGTCATCATCTAATCTGGTTGGATAGTGATAAGATTCATTAAACCTACTACACAGGTTGGCAAATATTTTAATTAGGAAAATGATCAAGTTTGAAGCAGCCATTAGCTAGAAAAATGGCACAATCCTCTCAGCAAGAAAACTCACTTAACATCAATTATTTCAAGCAACTTGCTTTGGTACTTGTTCCCAAGAACACAAGAACAAAAAATGTCAGTAGTCATGTAGATTTTTGGTTACAAGACAAATTACATAACCAAAAAAAAAAAATATCCATAACGACTAAATTGCATGAAAAGAGGAGCTAACATTTTTCAAAATGGTAAATGAAATTTTCTAAATCAAGGAAACAAAAACACATGAAAATAAGAGGTTGAAGGGTCATCTAAGCCAACCATTAAGAGTCATTTCAGTCACCACACCTACAAGGATCATAACTCCAGATGGAAAAGGAAAAAGAAAAGAAGAAGAAGAAGAAGAAGAAGAAGAAGAAGAAGAAGAAAGGAACATAATTCCAAACCATACATCTAACTAAGATGGTACTTGGTTTGTAACCCAATGTGCCTTTTGCATGGCTTTCTTATGACTTGAGAAACTCCAATCATTTGCATTCTAATAGTCATTATAAAATTACTTGATCAATCTAATAACATTCTGTTGGTGTGCTTCAGTTATTACCAGCTTTACTAGTATGAAGGAGTATCTTTAATCCATTTGCAACAGACAAATGGAAGTTCATAGAAGTTCTGTGAAAGCATAATAGACTCTAAAATTTATGGGAACCTTTACAAATGTAAAGAAGATGATGTAGACTCTAAAATTTATGTAATGGCTATTTTCCATCTAACCTTTTGGTTAGGTCATATAGGCTTGTATGAAAGGAAAACACAAATAACTTGAACTTCAAAACTTTCAGACAGTAAAATAAAAAATAAAAAAAATCGAGAGAGAGAGAGAGAGAGAGAGAGAGAGAGAGATTTTTTCTATATTTACGCTTGATTTGGGATTCAATTTCATCTCTAATACCCATTGCCAGTGTCATCCTTTTATCCTAAAAAAAGAGGGTTGTTGGCTACAATTACGACCTTGTGGGAGGTGGGAACAATGAGATATCGGCAATTTTTTGGAATTATAAAAAAAAAAAAACAATCGTCGAGATTTTACCGATATCCAAAAGAGAAATGAAATAATGCGCTTTAGCCTAATAGGTTTCGAAAGGCTAGCGATACCGAAATTATCAACGATAATTAGAGAATATCGCAGATAATTTAAACATTGGTTCCAACTTTCTCGAATAGTATCTTTACCAAGGTATTCAATAACGATAATGGTGGCCATTACGGACCATAATGACCTTTGCATACGAATTTCTTTTAAGGGAAGAAAATGCATTGGCCCTATAGTGGCCATTTTTCTTTTGAGCGTGGTGTTAAAACCCCATATTGTGTGACAACTCTGCCATGACCATTACATAACGGTCATTACGTAGGCATTTTTTAAGAAAAAGATCTTTGTGCAACGTGAGACCAAGAACTAAGCTTGGTCAACGGTGAGTTAGTACCAGATGAAGGTTCTAAAAGGGCAGGCAGAAGGCCCAAGTGGAGTGGGTGGAGTTAGTAAGAAAAGACTCCAATTAGTTGGGATGAGGTCTAGATGATGATAATCATCATCAGAATCTCCTGATATTCTATCAAAGTGAAGTTTGCCAAAACCTTGGCTGTTGTAAATGATTCTATCAAAATTCTATCAAGAAGTTACCCACATATGTCTGAAGCAAATGATTTAACTACCCTTACAAATGTCAAAAAATTTTCTGGAATAGAATTATGATAATGAACCAAATGGCACATATTTTAGTCTGTGTTTTTTTTTTCAGGAATAATGTCGATGGTGTCATGCCATTGAGAAGATTACAGTACATTTGCCAGTGCCTGTGATGAGCATGCAACAAATGCACATGGTCTTGTCCTTTATATTGTGCTTGTCTTTTCTTTTCTGCAGCATCTATAAATCATCTCTTGCCTACCTAGTAATGGAACCAACTTATCTATTTTCTTTTTGCAGGGTCTTATTGGAATGAATGCCCATTTTCTGATATGTAGTTTGAAATTATTTTGTATGAAACAAGGATAGTTCAATGAACTAGATTTTCAGTTGAAACTTTTTTAAAAACCTATGGTTAGTTTAGTTGTCTCTTTTAGTTGCTTCTAGAAATACCATAAAGTGCATATAGAATTATTTATTTTGAACCAAGCAAAGGTGCACCATTTGTTTTCTGCTTTTTCGCAATTGTCCATGGTTGTCTTGGTTGTTTAATCAAGTTGTTCCTTTTCCATGATTGATGTTTGTTTGGCCAGTTGCTTATTCTCTTCATATAAAACCTAGAAAGTAATGTCAAACAGGAGCATTAAGTTATACGTCATTGTTGGGTCAGATGGTGTTTTCCTACTGCAAATGACTTTGGATCTGAAATAATACCTACCTCAGCTAAAGAGTTCTTCATCAAGGTCTGCACAATTCTTTCTTCAGTTCATTTCAAATAATGGATTGGGTTTCTATATTATGTTCATATCTTCTTATTGCCATTGCCAATAACGTTAGTACAACTTATTCATGAGACAATTTTAATACCTCTTCTTGAGAAGTTTTAATCAACATATCTAATGCAATTATTTCATAATACTCCCTGTCTATCATCTAATTTCATAATAAAACTACTTTCAAGTTCTGTGACAAACGTAGCCAATGGAGATTGAAATGGTTTGACCACTAGAGAAAGATAGATTACAAAGAGATCAGGCATCAAATAGAAGAGCGAAGTGGCTAGAAAACAACAAGCTGCAGACTGCCATTCGTAAAAACACCAATTTCAATTCTGACAGCTCTATGTTGGTGGTGAAAATCCCAAATATGGTTTTAGTCCTCTGTTTTAACGGTTGTGGTGAAAAATAAAAATATAAAAAATAAAAAATAAAAAAAACACAAACGTGTCAAACATCTACCCCATCCGTATCGTCGATGATGCGGCATGTGGGTCGTTCGTAGAGATCGGAGCTCGCACGTGCCGCCTGATGGAGGAGTGCCGCTAGCTTCTCCGTTCTTGATTTTAGCTCCGCGCAATCTTGCTTGGACATCGTCTGCCGCTAATTGGATTGGCTTCACCAAGATCTGCTTCACGATGTCCACCATCGCTGTGACGACGAACAGACGACCGACGGACCGAAGACGCCTAAAAGGAAGGTCTTTGAGAATTAGGGATTTTGGGAGAAATTGGGAATTGGAAAATGGATTTTGTGGTGAGGGATTTTTGGGGAGGAATTGAATTTTTTTTTTTTTTAATTCTCGGCTTGAACGGAAGGGGGAGAAATGGGGGAAAATGAATGGGTGGTTGGTTTTTATTCCAGGAGGAGACCTTTGAATTTTATACTCCGTCGTTTGTGATCGATGATACACAGGCTCTAGAAACTAATTTAAATCAAATTATTCATATGGTGGACATCTCTGTCGATGGATTATAAATTGAATATAATAGTTTATACTTTTTTAACTTGTTGATTAGTTGATATGTAATCCACGGTCTAGATAAAATAAATCAATGGTTTATATTTAATGAGATTTTTTTTCTTAATTTTTATATTATCACTACGCCAAAACAGCAAAAAAAGGACGGTCCAAAACCGTCTCAAATGACCAAAAAGGACGGTCATGGACCATCACATAGGCAGTCAAATTTTGACGTGTCCTATTACTTAAAGGATGGTTGAAAACCGTCATTCTTATTGATGAAAAAAAGACGGTTATGGACCATCCTAAAAAAGGACGGTCATGGACCGTCCTTAAAATGGATTGTCATAGACCGTCTCTTATGAGCCCAAAGAAGACGGCCATGGATTGTCCTTTAAAAGGACTGTCATGGACCGTCCTTAAAAAAGACTATCATGAACCGTCTCTTATGAGCCTTCAAAGGACGGCAATAGACCGTCCTTTAAAAGGACTGTCATGGACCGTCTCTTTTGTGCCTTCAAAGGACGGTTATAAACTATCCTTTAAAAGGACTGCTATAGGCCATCTCTTATGACCCTTGAAGGACCGAATTTGACTTAGTCTTCTTCCTGATATACACCTGTTATACAATATATTTCATCACATTCACATTCACATTCATTACCCAAACTACATAAATCCATCCAAACACACAATCTTCCTGATATACACCTGTTATACAATATATTCCATCACATTCACATTCACATCCATCAATCCATCCAAACACACAATCTTCCTGATATACACCTGTTATACAATATATTTCATCACATTCACATCCATCTAAACCCAAACTACATAAATCCATCCAAACAATCTTCTTGATATACACCTGTTATACAATATATTTCATCACATTCACATTCACATTCATATTCACATCCATCTAAACCCAAACTACGTAAATCCATCCAAACATAAACTACATCCATCCAAACACAAACAATCTTATTCACATTACATTCATCCACGCATAATACATATAAATAAGTTTAGGTTTAGGTTAGGTTATAAGCTATAGGTTTAGGGAATTGAGAATCGGTTTAGGTTTAGGAAATCGGGTTTGGGTTCGGGATCGGGTTCAAGTTTGGGTTTTCAAGTTTAGGTTTAGGTTTAGGTTAGGGAGTTGAGATTAGGATTAGGTGTAGGTGTAGGTTTAGGGATTTGAGAATAGGTTAAGGTTTAGGTTTAAGAATTCGGGTTCGGGTTCGGGATTGGGTTTAGGTTTGGGTTTTCAAGTTAAGGTTTAGGTTTAAGTTTAGGTTTAGAGATTTGAGAATAGGTTAAGGTTTAGGTTTAGGAAATCGGGTTCGGGTTCGAGATCGGGTTTAGGTTTGGGTTTTCAAGTTTAGGTTTAGGTTTAGGTTAGGGAGTTGAGATTAGGATTAGTTGTAAGTGTAGGTTTAGGGATTTGAGAATATATTTAGGTTATAGGTTATAGGTTAAGGTTTAAGTTTAGGTTAAGGTTAAGGTTTAGGTTTAGGTTATAAGCTATAGGTTTAGGGAATTGAGAATAGGTTAAGGTTTAGGTTTAGGAAATCAGATTCGGGTTCGGGATCGGGTTTAGGTTTGGGTTTTCAAGTTTAGGTTTAAATTTAGGTTAGGGAGTTGAGATTAAGATTAGGTGTAGGTTTAGGTTTAAGGATTTGAGAATACAATTAGGTTTTAGGTCATAGGTTTAGGTTTTAGGCTTAGGTTTAGGTTAGGTTATAGGTTAAGGTTTAGGAAATTGAGAATAGGTTAAGGTTTAGGTTCGGGAAATCGGGTTCGGGTTCGGGATCGTGTTTAGGTATGGGTTTTCAAGTTTAGGTTTAGGTTTACGTTAGGGAGTTGAGATTAGGATTAGGTGTAGGTTTAGGTTTAGAGATTTGAGAATACATTTAGGTTTTAGGTCATAGGTTTTGGTTTAGGTTAAGGTTATAGGTTTAGGTTTAGGTTAAGGTTTAGGTTTAGGTTATAAGCTATAGGTTTAGAGGTGAGAATAAGTTAAGGTATAGGTTTAGGAAATCGGGTTCGGGATCGCGTTTAGGTTTGGGTTTTCAAGTTTAGGTTTAATTTTAGGTTAGGAGTTGAGATTAGGATTAGGTGTAGGTTTAGGTTTAGGGATTTGAGAGTACATTTAGGTATTAGGCTTAGGTTTAGGTTTTAGGTTTAGGTTGAGGTTTAGGTTTAGGTTTAGGTTTAGGGAATTGAGAATAGGTTAAGGTTTAGGTCTAGAAATCGGGTTCAGGTTCGGGATTGGGTTTAAGTTTGAGTTTTCAAGTTTAGGTTTAGGTTTAGGTTAGGGAGTTGAGATTAGGATTAGGTGTAGGTTTAGCTTTAGGAATTGAGTTTAGGTTATAGGTTTTGGGATTTGGGAATAGTTTTAAGTTATAAGTATAGGTTTAAGTTAGGTTATAGGTTATAGGTTAAGGTTTAGGGATTTGATTTTAAGTTATAGGATTAGGTTAAGGTTTATGTTTAGGTTATAGGTTTTGGGATTTGAGAATGGGTTTGGGTTTAGGTTATAGGTTTTGGTTTTGATTTAGGTTATATGTTTTGATTTAGGTTATAGGTTATAGGTTTAGGTTAATTATAGGTTCTTGGATTTGAGAATGGGTTCGGGTTTAGGTTATAGGTTTTGGATTTGAGAATGGGTTATGGTTTACGTTTAGGAAATCGGGCTCATGTTCAAGATTGGGTTTAAGTTTTGGTTATAGGTTTTGGATTTGAGAATGGGTTATGGTTTAGGTTTAGAAATCGGGTTCATGTTCGGGATTGGGTTTAAGTTTTGGTTTTCAAGTTTAGGTTTAAGTTTAGGTTAGGAGTCGAGATTAGGATTAGGTGTAGGTTTAGCTTTAGGATATTGAGTTTAGGTTATAGGTTTAGGAAAGGTTAGGTTTAAGTTATAGGTTTTGGGATTTGGGAATAGTTTTAGGTTATAAATATAGGTTTAGGTTAGGTTATAGGTTATAGGTTAAGGATTAGGGATTTGATTTTAGGTTATAGGATTAGGTTAAGGTTTAGGTTTAGGTTATAGGTTTTGGGATTTGAGAATGGATTTTGGTTTAGGTTATAGGTTTTAGTTTTGGTTTAGGTTATATGTTTTGATTTAGGTTATAGGTTATAGGTTTAGGTTAATTATAGGTTCTTGGATTTGAGAATGGGTTCGGGTTTAGGTTATAGGTTTTGGATTTGAGAATGGGTTATGGTTTAGGTTTAGGAAATCGGGTTCATGTTCGGGATTGGGTGTAAGTTTTAGTTATAGGTTTTTTGATTTGAGAACAGGTTATGGTTTAGGTTTAGGAAATCGGGTTCATGTTAGGATTGGGTCTAAGTTTTGGTTTTCAAGTTTAGGTTTAGGTTTAGGTTAGGGAGTTGAGATTAGGATTAGGTGTAGGTTTAGCTTTAGGAATTGAGTTTAGGTTATAGGTTTAGGGAAAGGTTAGGTTTAGGTTATAGGTTTTGGGATTTGGGAATAGTTTTAGGTTATAAGTATAGGTTTTGGGATTGGAGAATGGGTTCGGATTTAGGTTTAGATTATAGGCTTTGGTTTAGGTTTAGGTTTAGGTTATAGGTTTTGGATTTGAGAATGGGTTCGAGTTCGGAGTTATAGGTTTTGGTTTAGGTTTAGGTTATAGGTTTTGGGATTTGAGAATGGGTTTGGGTTTAGGTTATAGGTTTTGGTTTTGGTTTTGGTTTAGGTTATAGGTTATAGGTTTTGGTTTTAGTTTAGGTTATAGGTTATAGGTTTTGGTTTATGTTTAGGTAAGGGTTTAAGTTTAGGTTATAGGTTTTGGAATTTGAGAATGGGTTCGGGTTTAGGTTATAGGTTTTGGTTTTGGTTTTGGTTATAAGTATTTATTTAGGTTATAGGTTATAAGTTTAGGTTATATGTTTAGGTTTAGGTTATAGGTTTTGGATTTGAGAATGGGTTCGGGTTTAGGTTATAGGTTTTGGTTTTGGTTTAGGTTATAGGTTTTGGGATTTGAGAATGGGTTCGGGTTTAGGTTATAGGTTTTGGTTTAGGTTTAGGTTATAGGTTTTGGGATTTGAGAATGGGTTCGGGTTTAGGTTATAGGTTTTAGATTTGAGAATGGGTTCGGGTTTAGGTAATAGGTTTTGGTTTTGATTTAGGTTATAGGTCTTGGTTTTGATTTAAGGTTTAGGTTTAGGTTATAGGTTTTGGGATTTGAGAATGGGTTCGGGTTTAAGTTATAGGTTTTGGGATTTGAGAATGGGTTCGGAGTTTAGGTTATAGGTTTTGTTTTTGGTTTGGTTTAGGTTATAGGTTTTAGGATGTGAGAATGGGTTCGGAGTTTAGGTTATAGGTTATGGTTTTGGTTTAGGTTATAGGTTTTAGTTTATGTTTAGGTTAAGGTTTAGGTTTAGATTATAGGTTTTGGGATTTGAGAATGGGTTCGGGTTTAGGTTATAGGTTTTGTTTTGGTTTAGGTTATAGGTTTTGGTTTAGGTTTAGGTTTAGGTATAGGTTTAGGTTATTGGTTTTAGGATTGAGAATAGGTTCGGGTTTAGGTTATAGGTTTTGGTCAAGGTTTAGGTTTTGGATTTGAGAATGGGTTCGGGTTTAGGTTATAGGTTTTAGTTTAGGTTTAGGTTATAGGTTTTGGGATTTGAGAATGGGTTCGGGTTTAGGTTATAGGTTTTGGTTAAGGTTTAGGTTTTGGGATTTGAGAATGGGTTCGGGTTTAGGTTATAGGTTTTAGTTTTGGTTTAGGTTATAGGTCTTGGTTTTGGTTTAGGTTAAGGTTTAAGTTTAGATTATAGGTTTTGGGATTTGAGAATGGGTTCGGGTTTAAGTTATAGGTTTTGGATTTGAGAATGGGTTCGGGTTTAGGTTATAGGTTTTGGTTTTGGTTTAGGTTATAGGTTTTAGGATGTGAGAATGGGTTCGGAGTTTAGGTTATAAGTTATGGTTTTGGTTTAGGTTATAGGTTTTGGTTTATGTTTAGGTTAAGGTTTAGGTATAGATTATAGGTTTTGGGATTTGAGAATGGGTTCGGAGTTTAGGTTATAGGTTTTGTTTTGGTTTAGTATAGGTTTAGGTTATTGGTTTTGGGATTTGAGAATGGGTTCGGAGTTTAGGTTATAGGTTTTGGTTTAGGTTTAGGTTATAGGTTTTGGTTTTGGTTTAGGTTTTGGGATTTGAGAATGGGTTTGGGTTTAGGTTATAGGTTTTGGGATTTGAGAAATGGGTTCGGGTTTAGGTTATAAGCTTTGGTTTTGGTTTAGGTTATAGGTCTTGGTTTTGGTTTAGGTTAAGGTTTAGGTTTAGGTTAGGTTTGGGATTTGAGAATGGGTTGGGGTTTAAGTTATAGGTTTGGGATTTGAGAATGGGTTCGGGTTTAGGTTATAGGTTTTGGTTTTGGTTTAGGTTATAGGTTTTAGGATGTGAGAATGGGTTCGGGTTTAGGTTATAGGTTTTGGTTTTGGTTTAGGTTATAGGTTTTAGGATGTGAGAATGGGTTCGGGTTTAGGTTATAGGTTATGGTTTTGGTTTAGACTATAGATATTGGTTTATGTTTAGGTTAAGGTTTAGGTTTAGATTATAGGTTTTGGGATTTGAGAATGGGTTCGAGTTTAGGTTATAGGTTTTGTTTTGGTTTAGGTTATAGGTTTTGGTTTAGGTTTAGGTTTAGGTATAGGTTTAGGTTATTGGTTTTGGGATTTGAGAATGGGTTCGGGTTTAGGTTATAGGTTTTAAGTTAAGGTTTAGGTTTTGGATTTGAGAATGGGTTCGGGTTTAGGTTATAGGTTTTAGTTTTAGCTTTTAGGTTTAGGTTTTAGGTTTAGGTTTAGGTTTAGGTTATAGGTTATAAGTGTAGGTTTAGGTTTAGGTTTAGGTTTAGGTTTAGGTTATAGGTTATAGGTTTATGTTCGAGTTAAGGTTTAGGTTTATTATATAGGTTTTCGGATTTGAGAATAGGTTTAGGTTATAAGTATAGGTTTAGGTTTAGGTTTTATGTTTAGGTTAAGGTTATAAGTTTAGGTTATAGGTTTAGGTTTAGGTTATAGGTTTAGGTTTAGGTTATAGGTTTTAGGATTTGAGAATAGGTTTAGGTTAAGGTTATAAGTTTAGGTTTAGAAATTGGGTTCGAGATTGGGTTTAGGTTTGGGTTTTCAAGTTTAGGTTTAGGTTTAGGTTAGGGAGTTGAGATTAGGATTAGGTGTAGGTTTAAATTTAGGGATTTGAGAATATGTTAAGGTTTAGGTTTAGGAAATCGAGTGCGGGTTCGGGTTCGAGATCGGGTTTACGTTTGGGTTTTAAGTTTAGGTTTAGGTTATAGGTTTAGGTTATAAGTTATAAGTGTAGGTTTAGGTTTAGGTATTCTCTAGTATTATCTACTATTGAACCTAGTATTATCTACTACATACTAGTAACATACAACCAATATTGGGGCACCATACCATAAGCTACAAGAATTTCATGTCCCCCTAAACAAGGTATCCTCCATTGATAACATATATATATATATATATTATAAGTTTTTTATTTTCATTTACATTCACAAATACATTCATCATCCATCCGGATAGCTCCGACGCACATCCGGCTCTGCTCATTTAAATAAAATGGATTATGAAGATCATTTAAATAAAATCAGGTCCAATCAACAATCTGACCTGGAGGATTCTATTAGTATTGTTGACGGCACCTCGAACCTTGTTTAAATCTAGGTTGCAATCTATGGCCACTGATGCTATTTGTCTTTTTGTCAAGTTGGCGACGATTTGAGCCTCAGAGACCTTGGCAGTTGCTCTCAGGAAGTGAGCCAATGGCTGACCATACGTATGGGGAAAGGACTGGCTGATCGTGTGGGCATCAGAAGGATCTGCAGCAGTGGTGGAATCACCAAATTCTACTCTCACTGTAGTTCCCTGTTCACAACGAAATTATATGATAAAAAGCATGCTATGAAGTGCCATCACAATGAATGTTGCCTTCTCAGAATGAGTTTTTTACAAGAAAAGGCTTTACAATGATATTTTAATAAATGTGTACTTGTGTAAAATTAACAAAAGGGATCTATATCAAATTGAATGGATGTGGCCTACAAAACACAAGGTGGGATTAAAACATGTCAACATGAAAGAAGAAGAAGAAGAAGAGTGTAACTCGAGGTTAAGAAAAAATGTACACGTTTAAGAAAGAGGGAATGGATGTTTTTTTTTTTTTGGCTCGTTTGAATGAACCACAAATTTCAATCCTTTGGCCTTACCGTGGGAATGGATGTTTTTTTTTTTTTCCCAATGTGCTTTTGGAGCAACGTGGAGTAGAAACCAAATTCCATGGATTATGATTTTCTATCAATTTTGATAAAAAACGACTATAAAATGTAAATAACCCAGCATTTGTACTTTTGATTTTTTGTAAATGCTAACATCCTGTTTAGCATCTTAGATTTGGTAGTAAATGGGTATATTTCAAATGCAAGTAACTGTTTTGTTTTTTTTTTTTTTTTTTTTTTTAAGGATAGGAAAGTCATATATGTAACAAAAGTGACTCTATACTTCTAATATATTAGACATATAACATGCTAATGATACTTCAATTCTATCCAATTATTCAAACTCTTTGTTGGGGTTAACTTTAAATCATGCCCCTAACCCGGCCTCTGTTATCACGACCAAAAACCCATGTCTTTGGTTTTTTCTTTTCTATTTTATACAATTTTTTCGTATAATTGGTGAATTTTCATGCCTTTAGAAGGTGTAATCTTGCAGAATTCTATTTTGTATTTGAATTCCTGACTGTTTGCTCGAGACCCTGATGGCTGATGGATGTAACAGTGGAAAGATTTGTGTTTGGCATTGATTATTTGACTGTTTGTTTGGGGATTGCTCATGGATAGAGGGGATTCTATTTGGGGGTAATTGATTATTGTCAGTTTTCTTGGAACTGATTCAAGTTCATATTCATTTCGATTTTGCTTCATTTCTTTGGAGACATGATGATTGAACAATAGAAAATCTGCATATTGAATCAAATTTGAGTTGTTTGAGTTTGAATTTGATTGTTGATTGTTCTCAGAGCGACCCAATTTCTGACAGGAGAGAATATGCATTTAGTCTGGTTGTTTTCTAAGTAACACGAATCAACAAGGAAAGTAGAAACGAGTGTTTGGTGTCAATTTTTGTTTCTTTTTGTTTTTCTTTTCAATTTTTTAATTTCTGACATCTAAATCAATAGAACAGTACATATACATATATTGCATATGATTTCTGGGGTATCTCAACATATGGATTGTTCTGGCTTGGTCTTTTTGTATTTCATTTGATGGAGGAAACAGCAGAAAATTTCTTTAGTTTTACTGTGATTAGTGATTTGGGTTCTTTTATTATTATTATTTTTTTTTGGGTCATGATTTCGGGTTTCTCATGTATGCATTTGTCATACCATAAGCCACAACGATCATGGGAAATGCTAACTTATCCTTTTTCCCATGTTGCAATTACTGCCTTTCAACATTTGGGTATTGTATTGCTTTCTGTGCTTTTGCAAACCAACAGGCAGCTGAATTATCTAAAATTTCAATAAAGCATAATCAATCATCCAAAGTAGAAAGCTATGAAAGTTTGAGTAATCGTAGTGGAATTACTTAGATTAATCAGCCAGGATGGAGAAGACTGAGATCCTGTTGTTCAAATTTTCAAGCTTTGTTATTTTAGGCCTGTGCTCGTCAACTCATTAACTCTGTTGTAATCCACTTCTTGTGTTTGGATGAATCTCTGATTGTGTTGTAGTTATTTAAGGATGCTTTTGGTTGCACCAAATATCATGAAAATCTATGATTAATCAGTCTAATTTGAAAATATCATGATTTTCATGATATTTGGTGCAGTAGAACACATCCTAAACCATTCTGTTTTATATCCCGAATAAAATATTTATGGGAAGATTGGATCATCGTAGGAATGGGGATCGATATGCGGGGAGTATTTCAGTGATAAGATCCATGGATTTGGAGTCTATCACTTTGCCAATGGCCACTGTTACGAAGGGTCGTGGCATGAAGGCCGAAAGAGTTTTGAATGTACACTTTAGGAATGGTGATGGCGAGATGTGGAGAGTGGGGCTGCGGAGTTTTAAAGAACCCCAAGCTGCCGTCAAGCAATGCGATCCGCATCTTTGTTGAGTATGGGTTCTCTATCTCATTTACTGTTATACTTTCACGTGGTTTTCCAAGACCTTGACACTTCATCTTTCCATATCGTCCTAACAGTCAGCTAGAAAGTAGCAGAGAATGCTATTCGACTTCCTCGCATAGATGAGCGAGTAAACAAGGTGGTTAAGGCAGCGAATCGAGCTACCACTGTAGCTAGAGTTGTTGCAATCAAAACAGTCCAGAACCAAATAGACGGGAATCTTTGTGAAATGGATGTGTAAGAACATGAAGGATGGGATTTTTGTGACATGGGTGATCTTCGGTTATACTGTAAATTGACTAAATTGCAAGTACGAGAGAGTTAGCCATAGACAGGAAAAGCAAAAGCTTGCCTGGTGTTTGTGGGAGAGTGAGAGAGAGGAGAGAGAAAGAGAAGCTGACAAACAAAGATCTTGTAATGTAGATTAACATAATAGCTGCAATAACTTCTGTAACATGTAAATAAAACCCATACGTATATTTAATCATATGATTTTCAAGAAGCTATTTTATCTGTTGTCTTTGTTGGGATTTCTACCCTTGTGCCCTGATGTGGCCGGCCATGTGCCCGATCTGTCATTTCTTATTATGTCGCTTTGCAAACATATGGGCGTGATCTTTTAAAATTAAGAAATTCAAGGGTAGAGTAAGATTTGGAATCCTACTCTACCCCACCTGTGCATGTGAGATCTGGTCGCTGGTCGTTGGATGGAACCCACTATTTCTGCCATGGCCCCAAAGTCAGGTGGAGGGGCCAAGCCTGCTGTAAAAAACAAAAATAGAGAAACGAGTACCTGGCCGGGGAAGAGATGAAGGGCAGGGGCTGCTGGCTGCACCAGATCTGGAGATGATGCAAGTGAGAGAGAGAGAGAGAGAGAGTCGGGGGTAGGAAGAAGCTGGGAGTCACGCGGGTTTGGGACCGGGACGGCGAGAGAGAGAGAGAGAGAGAGAGAGAGAGACAGAGAGAGAGAGAGAGAGAGAGAGAGAGAGAGAGAGAGAGAGAGAGGAGGATGGGCGGGGCCTGATGAAATGGGGAGGAGGGGACATTGGGCGCGCGGCTCTGTTTTGAGCGCGTGCCCAAATTTTGGGGAGGGGGGACCGTGGCTGGTGGTCGATGCTTGTGGGCCCCACCATGATGTACATGTTTCATCCATTTTTACAGATCATTTTAGTGCTTGATGCAAAAAACAATAGGGATATAAATCTTAGGTGGGCCACACCACAGGACAAAATTAATAAAGGGATATTCACAATTAAAATCCTCCCAAGGCCCATTGTATTGTTTATTTGACATCCAATCTATTTATTTAGTCATAAAGAGCCAAATGAAGGAAAAAAATAAATATCAACTTGATCCAAAACTTTTATGCCCCCAAAACATTTTTAATGGTCAAAATTCATTCAACATTATTTCCTATAATGTGGTCCACTTGTGATTGAGATATAACTCAATTTTTTTTATCATATCATAAAATGATATATAAAAATAGATAGACGGCATGGATGATACACATACATCGTGGTGGGCCCCACAGAGCACCGACCACCAGCCATTGGCAGGTGTCAAGGGGAGTAGCTAATCTGTTCCCCACCATAACAAATACATGTGATTTAATCTCCATGTTTCCTACCGTATGGTCCACTTTAACCTTCGATCTAGATGATTTTTGGTTTCATGCCCTATATATAATATTTTAAAATATATAGACGGCTTAGATAAGACACATATTTTTTTAGGCCCTATAAGGCCCCTTATACCCTAAGCGTCCTATGGGGCCTACTATGATTTATTCAATTTATCCACTCCATCCATCCATTTTAACATATAATTTTATTATGTAAGGTCAAAATTGAAGACTATAAAAATCTGAAGTGGACCACATCATAGGAAACAGTATAAATTAAGCCATTGAAAATTTTTTGGAGGCTACTGAAGTTTTAGATCAAGTTAATATTTTAGTTTTCTCTTCATCCATGTATTTGTGATCTATTGAACAGGTTGGATGACCAATCAAAATCATTGTAGGCCATAGGAAGATTTTAACGGTGGAAATCATTATTCCCACTATTTCCTGTGGTATAGTCCACTTGAGCTTTAGATATACTCTAATTGTGGACTCAACCACTAAGGGCCTGTTTGGATGGGTGGATTGGAAGGGATTGAATGGTATTAGGGTGGATGGCATGGATTTCAAGGTAATGATGGCGTTGTCAATAGATTGTCTTAAGATCTATGGAATTGCTATATCCCCCCGGATTGCTATATCAAGTCTGTTTGGCACACTCGGCCAATCCCAGGATTAAACCTTCCCATCCCTTCCAATCCCTCGAACCAAACATGTCCCAGGAAAATTTGAATGGATTAGGGTGGATTAGATGGGATTTAAAGGTAATGATGGTGTTGTCAGTGGATTGTCTTAAGATCCATGGGATTGCTATATATCCCAGGATCAGATCACCCAGTTTGTTTGGCACGCCCGACCAATCTAGGGATTTAACTTCTAATCCCTTCCAATCCACCTGTCCAAACGAGCCCTAAAATGATCTGGAAAAATGGATTGACAATGTGGATATCATAAACCATGACTTTGGGCCACGAGCTTAAAAATAAAGTCAATCCATGACTTGGGTGGGCCACACCACATACTATAGTTGAGAGGGTTACCCTCCCATTAAAACATTCATAATCATTTATTGGGCCCACCTAGATGTGGTTCATAAATCCAACCCATTCATTATATACGTGTGTCCCACTTGGATGAGGAGTCAGCCCAAGTTTCATACACATCCAAAACTCATGTGGGCCCCACCAATTAAATGCTTTTATATGTTTTAGGGATGTCTTCACATAGTTTTAGATGTTATGGGTCACCTGAGTTTTGTATACGACTAATTTTTGGACTTAAATGGGACACATCAAATGCATGGTGTTGATGTTCTACATACATCATGGTGAGGCACACACAGATTAACCTCATGGGAAGTTCCTATAAGGTGGCCTTATAGTACCAATTTCACTATTTAGGTAACTCCTTCATGGGGGTTACTACAACCGTGTAGGGCCCACCTTGATATATTTTATGTATATCGACATTGTCCACATATTTTTCCATCATATATTTAGGATGTGATTTCGAATAATAAGAACTCAATAATCTCAGGTGGGTCATGAAATTGCTCTTATGATGATTTTTCCACCTTTGAATTTTGCTGTTTTGATGAGGCTGTATGTTGAATTCTAGGGGTTGTAGGGTTTGATTTTGTTTTGTTGTTAAAGATTGTTTAATTCTACTAGTGGTGTTTGGAAACTAACTTCTGATATTATTTTGATTCCATTTGGGAAAAATTCTGTCTGTGTCAATGTCTTGTGTTTCTGCAAGTTCTATGGTTTCTAGTGAGACTTATGTGTTGTGTTTTACTGTTTTGGAGTCCTTGGAGCTAATATGTGGGGGCCGACTGTGGATGAGTAGAGGGCTGGCAATGCCTTTCATGGAACAATCTCTGCCGCCTGATTGGTGGACTTGGTACAATTGGATGGATGTCGGTTGTCTTCTTTTTTCTTTTCTTTTTTTCTTTTTTTTTTTAGATTCCATTTGGCTTAAACTATATTTCAATTCCTTTTTAACAAGCAGCTTAAAGTATATCTAAGCTGTGCAAGTTTACATCTCATTGCTTTGGAGACAAGTTAATAGCCGGAAAATGATAACATGAGAATGACCTATACTAATGTATGCATTTGGTACCAATTCTTAATGTTGGCAACTCACCCACCCACGCACTGACATACTGCAGTACCTCTCAAAGGTCTTGATTGGATGATCTTAACTGTCTGAAATTGTCGTTGGATTATTTTGGACCATTTTCTTTTTGACTATCCTGAGGAACATTGAGTTGTACTATTCTTTTTAAACATCTATATGCTTCAATCTCCTTTGGTCTGCAATCCTATTGTGTTGAAGGGCACATCTATTCTGTTGGATAGAACACTTATTTTAATATCTCAATGATTGGATAATCTCGAACATTTGATATTACAGTTGAATTTAGACCATTTTCTTTTTTACCAAGGTATTGAGGAACTTTGATTTGCACTCGATCCTCTTTCTTAAACGTGTATAGTTTTTCTTAACCTCAAGTTAACACTCTTTTTCTTTTTCATCTTTTTCTTTTTTCTTTTCACATTTACATGTTTTAATCCCACCTTATGTATTGTAGGCCACATCCATTCAATTTGGTATAGATCCATTTTTTTTAAATTTTTATTGTTAAAATACAAAATCTAGCTTTCTTTTTTTTAAAAATATATATTTTTTACAATTTGTCAAAATTTTCACAATTTTGTTTAATTTCTTTTTTTTTTTTTTTCAAAATATCATTTTTTAACCTCACTTTTGTGATATAACTTTTTAATTTTTGTTGTCAAAATACAAAATCTAGTTTTCTTTTTTTAAAAAAATATATATATATTTTTTAACAATTTGTCAATTTTTTCACAAATTTGTTTAATTTTTTAAATTTTCTTTTTCAAAATATCATTTTTTTATCGAAATCTTGTTATATTACTTTTTAATTTTTCTTGTCAAAATACAAAATCTAGTTTTCTTTTTTAAAATATATATATATATATATATATTATTTACAATTTGTCAATTTTTTCACAATTTTGTTTAATTTTTTAAATTTTCTTTTTCAAAATTTCATTTTTTAAATATCACTTTTGTTATATAACTTTAAAATTTTTCTTTTCAAAATACAAAATCTATTTTTCTTTTTTAAAATATATATTTTTTTACAATTTGTCAATTTTTTCACAAATTTGTTTAATTTTTAAAATTTTCTTTTTCAAAATATCATTTTTTAAATATCACTTTTGTTATATAACTTTTTAATTTTTCTTTTCAAAATACAAAATCTAGCTTTCTTTTTTAAAATATATATATATTTTACAATTTGTCAATTTTTTCATAATATTGGTTAATTTTTTTAATTTTCTTTTTCAAAATATCATTTTCTTATCGAATTTTTTCTTTTCAAAATTATCAACATTATTCAAAGTTCTTAATTTTTATTTCAAAATATAGATTTTTATAAAATTACATTTTTTTTTCAAAATCCAATTTTTTTTCTTAAACATTATTAGTTATTTTTCTAAGCTTTTTAACTTTTTTTTTTTTTTCGAAATTCATAAATTTTTTTGTTCTTAATTTTTGACTTGAGCATTAGAGACGGTTTACAACCGTCTCTAATGCAGACGGTCTTTGACAGTCTCAAATGATCACTATAAGACGGCTAAGGACCGTCTCTAATAGAGACGGTCTTTGACAGTCTCAAATGAGACCGGCTATTTGCCTGTACGGAATCTATAAACTAGTAAAAGACGGTCGATGACCATCTATAGTTGAGACGGTTCTTGGCAGTCTCAGATTACCAATTAAAGACGGCTAATGACCGTCTCTAATACGGACGATCTTTGACCGTCTCAAATGACCGCATATGAGACGGTCAAAGACCGTCTCTAATAAAGACGGTCCTTGGCAGTCTCAAATAGAACTGACATTAAGAACCGTCCCTAATACTGAACAATTTTCGGCAATTTTGTGCGGTCTCAAATTATAGAAAAGATGGCCAATGGCCGTCTCTAATTGAGCGGTCCTTGACGATCAGAATTACGAAGAGACGGCAAATGACCGTCTCTAATACGGACGGTCTTTGACCGTCTCAAAAGGTCGCATATAAGACGGTCAGAGACCATCTCTTATTCCAGACGGTCAATGGCCGTCTTTTATCTGCAGTTAATGACGATTTTTAACCGTCTTAAATGATTTGTAGACATTAAAATTTTTAAGACTATGAAGGACGGTCAAGGGCCATCTAAATGTTTAGAGACGGTTTACGGCCGTCTCTAAAACGTCTTTAAACCAAGCAATTTTAGGGACGGTCCAGAACCGTCTCTAAATCCGTCATTTTTTTCCATTTTTCACGTAGTGTATAAAGACTAAATTATATTTATTTTTATGCTTTATGCTATCTATGGTATTTTATATTATTTGAACGGTCTTTTTTAAGTTATATTTCCTTCAAATGCATAATTTCAATGCGTGTGTATCATCTATTACAGTCAACTATGAGTATCAACCAAGTCACTTTAGGTAAATGGTCTGTGTGCTAGGTTGTATCGGAACTTCATATACGCTCATTTTTTTATAGCTCTGTGGGCCCCACCATAATGCATGTCAAACATCTACCCCATCAGTCAAATGCACCATCCCATGGTGGGTCCAGGGATTAAAAATCAAATCAATATATGACTTGCTTGAGCCACACCACATACAAAAGTTGAGAGGGGTTACCCTCCATTAAAACATTCATAATTATTTTTTGGGCCCACTGAGATGTGGTCCACAAATCCAGCCCATCCATTATGTGTGTGCCACTTGGATGAGGGGTCATACCAAGTTTTAGACGAATCCAAATTTCAGGTGGGGCTCACCAAGTACTTTTATATGTTTTAGGCATGTCTTCACATGATTTTAGATGGTATGGCCACCGGAGTTCCGTATATGGCTGATTTTTGGGATACCCCATAATTTAAGGGACCCATCAAATGCATGGTGTTGATGTTTGACACATGTCATGGTGGGGCCCACACAGCCTTGACCTCATGGGGACAACATGGATTAAACACCAAGGTCAAGGCGTGTGGGCCCCACCATGACATGTGTCAAACATCAACACCGTGCATTTGATGGTCCCCCCTTTAAATTATGGGATATTCAAAATCGGCCATATCTGAACAGGTGGGCCATACCATCTAAAATCATGTGAAGAAGTGCCTAAAAAAGCACTTGGTGGGGCCCACCTGAAATTTTTATGCATACGAAACTTGGCCTGACTCCTCATCCAAGTGGGACACACATGATGGATGGGCTAGATTTGTGAACCACATCTCGGTGGGCCTAACAAATGATTATGAATATTTTAATGGAGGGTAACCCCTCTCAACTTTTGTATGTGGTGTGGCCCAAAAAAAAGTCACGGATTGACTTGATTTTAAGCTTTAGGCCCACCATGGAATGGTGCATTTGACTGATGGGGTAGACCACATGAAAACAATAGTGATTGGTTATCCATCATATTCAAATATCAGGTGGACCACACCACATGAAAACAATGGTGATTGGTTATCCATCATTAAAATCATCGTAAGGCCAACTGTACTGTTTATTTGACATCCGGTCGGTTTATTAGGTCATACAGGCCTAGATGAAGGGAAAAAACAAAAATCATCTTGATCCAAAACTTTTATGGCCCCCAAAATGTTTTAAACGGTTGACGCTCATTCAACACCGTTTCCTGTAATGTGGTCTATTTCATATTAGGATATGCCCCTTTTTTGTCTCATGCAATAAAATGATCTTTAAAAATAGATGGACGGCATGGATTAAACACATCATCATGGTGGGGCCCGCAGAGCACCAACCACCAGTCATTGGATGGTGTCAGGGGGAGTAGCCAATTTGTTCCCATTATTTGTGGTGTGGTCCATTTAATCTTTGGATATGATTCAGTTTTTGGAAATTTTTCTAAAATAATTTCAAAAAATGGATGAAGGCGTGGGTTGATCCCGAATTTTCGGTAAAATTTTCTCAATAATTTCAAAATGCCAATTTTTTTCATCAAAAGCATCATTTTTTTTTCAAAAATTTTCTCAAACATTGTTAAAAATTTTCAACTTCTCAATATTCTTTTTTCATGTGATATTACAAATCATTTAAATATTACTTTTTAATTATAAAAAATAAAAAAAAATTCACTCATATAATATAAAAACTATATATATATTCAAAATATCAAAAAGATATAATTGAAGAGAAAACACAAACATCAGCTTGATCCAAAACTTATATGAATGTTATTTTTAATCTTTGGATGTGATTCATTTTTTGGATAATTCTCTAAAATTATCTCTAAAAATGGATGACGGTGTGGACTAATCCCAAATTTTCGGTAACATCATGATGGGGCCCACAAAACTTACTAACATCAATTCTTAGGTTCTCACGAGGCCAGTAAGTTGGGTCACAATTTTGACTAGAATATTTGGCCCATTTTATATGTCAGGTCCATTCACTCTATTTTACTGATCAATACCCTCGATTTGACTAGTTACTCGCCTCAATCAGGCTACATATGAGAAAAGATATTGGGTATGCTAAGATTGATCAACAATTTCAGTGAAATTTGATTTGAACATCTGAAGTTATTTACTCTTCAATTTGAACTGATTAGATTGTCCAAAATGGTTAAATGTTGTTCATAATATCAAAAATATATGAATCACAAACATCAGTTTGATCCAAAACTTCTATGGCCTCCAAGAAATTTTAAATGGTGAGGTTCAATCACGCTATTTCCTATGGTGTGGTCCACTTGAGCTTTGGATATGCTTCCTTTTTGTTCTTTAAACCTCAAATTATCTGTTAACATGGATGAATGGAGTGGATAAAATAAATAAATAACGGTCTGGACCCCACAAAGTTTACTCTGGTAAGGGTAACGAGTAACTCACCTAAATGTAGTGGAGAAGGGTTTCCTTAAAACATTCGTAATCATATATTAGGCCTACCTAAATGTGATTCACATATCCAATCCACTCATTATATCTGTCCCACTTGGATGAGGGGTCAGACCAAGTTTCAACTGCATCCAAAACTCATGTGGGCCCCACCAAGTGCTTTTATATTTTTTAAGATGTCTTCACATAGTTTTAGATGGTATGAACCACTTGAGTTTCATATACAAATGATTTTTGAGATATCTCATAACCTAAAGGGGACACATCAAATCCATGGTGTTGATGTTCGACACACATTATGATGGGGCCCACAAAACTTACTAACATCAATTATTAAGTTCTCACGAGGTCAGTAAGTTGGGTCACAATTTTGACCAGAATATTTGGCCCATTTTACATGTCTGGTCCATTCACTCTATTTTACTGATCAATACTCTCAATTTGACTAGTTATTCGCCTCAATCAGGCTACATATGAGAAAGATATTAGGCATACAAGATTAATCACACAATTTCAGTGAAATTTGATTTAAACATCCAAAGTTATTTATTATTCAGTCTGAACTGATTAAATTGTCCAAAAATGATTTAAGGTTCAACTAGTGGATGTGCCTAATAATTTAGTAATTTTATTTTTCACAGATAAATTTCAATTTCCATTTAAAAATAACATTTTTTTTTCAAAATGTATATACTTTTTCTCTTTTAACAAAATATCATTTTTATTAAAAAAATATTTCAAAAAAGATTTAAAATAAAAATTTTCAATTTTTATTTTCAAAATCTCAAAATTTTTCTCATATTTTAAATTTTTTCTCAAAAATTTCAAATTGCCAAATTTTTTTCTTCAAAAGCATCATTTTATTCTCAAAATTTTTCTCAAACATTGTTAAAATTTCTAAACTTCTCAATATTCTTTTTTATATGATATTACAAATCATTTAAATATTACCTTTTAATTATATATATATATATATAATTTCCACTTATATGATATAAAAACTATATATATATATATAGACATACATTTTTACTGACAAAATTTTTTAAAAATTAAAACATTTTTACATTATTACTAACGGTTTTCAGCCGTCGGGAAAAAGATTTATGAAAAACACTTTTACCGACGAACATTTTCTTCATTAAAAGTCTTAGCGCGAACATTTACCGCGAAGTTTTTTGGAAAAATTCAAAACAGCCTTTTAACGATGAAACTTTTCGTCGCTAAAAGTGTTAACCACGTTCGCTAAAAGTCTTAGCGCGAACATTTACTGCGAAGTTTTGTGGAAAAATTCAAAACAGCCTTTAACGACGAAACTTTTCGTCGCTAAAAGTGTTAACCACATTTTTTAGCTGCGAAAATATTCGTAACTACAAGTAAACCTTTGAGATTTTTTCAAAAATTGCTTACAGGCTTTAGAGATGACAATTTTCGTTGCTAAAACTGTCACCCACGTTTTTAGCTACGAAAATTTTCCTACCTAAAAGCAAACCTTTGGATTTTTTTTCAAAAATTACTTACAGCCTTTAGCGACAAAGTTTCGTCGCTAAAAAGTCTCCTCAATGTTTTTTAGCTACGAAAAGTTTCGTAGCTAAAAATAAACCTTTAGATTTGTTTCAAAATTTGCGTACAGCCTTTAGTGACGACAATTTTCGTCGCTAAAAGTGTCACCCAAAGTAAATTACTTACAGCCTTTAGTGACGAGACTCAGCAATGTTTTTTAGCTACGAAAATTTTTGTAGCTAAAAGTAAATGTTTGGAAAAAATTGTTTACAGCCTTTAGCGATGAAACTTTTCGTCGCTAAAAGTCTCATACAAGTTTTTTAGCTACGAAAATTTTCGTAGCTAAAAGTAATTCATTGAAATTTTGTGTGCATCCTTTAGTGACGAAAATTTTTGTCGTTAAAAGTCTCATCCATGATTTTTAGCTGCGAAAATTTTCGTCACTAAAAGTACACTTGTGGCGACGAAATGTTTAGGGTTATTTCGTCGCTAAAAGTGACTTTTAGCGACGAAATTTTATTTCGTCGCTAAAAATCCTCTTTCTTGTAGTGTGTAAGTGCAGGTTTTGTTTCCTAATCTTCTATGGGGATATTTAAGTAGCCATGTAATTGCAATTAGAGTGAGACGAAGAGAGCTTAACATGGAGAAAAGGCTTTTGAAGAGGATATTATAGGGCTTTTCCATCTGCATGTTGTTTTATTGTTGCTTTGTGCTATGGTTTTTTTCCTGCAAGGGTTTACAACTTAAAAATCTCTATTTTCTTTGTGTGTGCTTGAATGTTCATTTCTCAATTGCTTGTTTGATTCGTGTTAGAGGTTGTTTTCATGCCCAACGAGTGACATCTACGCACAATCAGTGGTGTTAGAGCATAGGCTTTTTTGTTTGGGTATTAGATTGAACCTATAGATATGGCATCGAAGGAATCGTGTATAAAATTCAAGATGGAGAAAATCACATGTAAAAATAATTTTGAATTATGGAGGTTGAAGATGAAAGCCTTCCTAATTTAGAAGGGGAGGCACTCCTTAAGAAAGTGCATCGTCCTGAAACAATGAAAGAAGAGGATTACGATGAAGCTGATCAGAGGGCAATTTGCACAATATAATTGTGCTTCTTTAATAAAGTCCTTTATAATGACATTGATGAGTTGACTACTGTAAGATTATGATCGGAGATAGAGAATATCTGCATGACAATGTTATTCTTCAATTGTCTATTTCTCAAGAGACAGCTTTATACTCTAAAGATGATAAAAGGGTCGAATCTCCCTAAGCACAATAAGTTCTTCAATAAATTGCTTTGCAAGTTGATAAGCATAAAGATGAAGATTGCTGAAGAAGATAAAGCCCTAATTTTACTAACATCTCTCCTGGAGTCTGATGAGTATCTGATTGATATTCTTTTCTCTTTTTTTTGACATTTTTTTAAAAAATAAACACTTGTTTCATTAAACTAAATGGCTGCTTTACAGAACAACATCCAATTTCGGGCTAGACATCTATTACAAAAGGATAGAGGAGGCAACCTATCATATCGCAAAATGAAAAGAACAAAAAGATTGGGTAAAGATTCAGTCCGGTTCTCTAACTATGCTTAAACCTGCTCGGTCAGTTCCCCTTTGATCATCAGTGGGAGCTCCTGAAGTTGCTCGAAATCCCTGTCTGATTGGTTTCCGCTACCCAAATTAGCCAACCCATCAGCCACTCTATTTGCTTCCCTCATGACGTGCTGAATTGAGATGTTGGCTTTCCTCTATATAGTTTTTACCCTCCTCTTCCAGTAGAAGGTGCTCCATGGGCTAAGACTTGTGTTTGAAAAGATGCTTACAGTTGCTTCTAAGTCACTTTCAATTTCAATTGAGGTGAATCCTTTCTCCAAACATAGGTCCAACCCATATAGCATTGCTTTTACTTCAGCTTGGAAGTTCGATCTGATGTCATAACCTCTCAAGAAAGCAAAAATCAACTCGCCTTTATCATTTCTACACACTCCCCCACTTCCTGAAGGGCCTGGGTTTCCTCGAGAGGATCCATCTACATTCAATTTCACCCAACCTACCACTGGCCTTTTCCATTTGATAATGCAAAGGGGTTTGATTCTACCTTGATTAGGTTGGATGCCTAAGTCTTGCAGCACCCCAATGTTGCTAAAACTTTTGCTTGGTGGAAATGGGAACGTTGAGCTGATGACATCGAACCATCTCCGAATTTTAGCTATAGAGTTGATTGCATTCATCTGGGTTTCATCAAACCGTTTCCTATTTCTAGCGTTACAAATCTCCTAAAATATTAGTTGGGGAGCTATCTCTCGGAGGATATCGATGCTTGAGATACCATAAGCCAAGCTCCACCACTGAGAAGCTCGACCAGCTGCCGACTGGCCTTCAAGAAGGAAGACTGATTGGTGGGATGAGAAATTTTGCCAAATGCACGATGTGAACTTACCTTTCATAAAGAAGTGATCCAGGGACTCCTCTTGGCAATTATCTATGTCTTCACAACATGTGTAGCACGAGGCTAGAATTGCTCCCTTTCTTTTTACATTGATATATACTAGGACTACTTTATATAGGATTTTCCAGATGAAGACAAAAATTTTCGGTGGCAATTTGTTATGCCAAACCTATTTAGCCCACTGCCTTCTATCTCTAGCCGAGCGAACCATCTTCCAAGCCAATTTCACCGTAAATTTACTTGATGCTTCCCCTGTCCAAATGACTTGGTCCTCGCCTGTATGGGTTATAATTCCCTCATCCCGAACATGTTTTTGGAAACTAGGTGGGATGAGGGAGGATAATGTAGAATTTGAAAGGAAACCGCGAATCCTAATCACCTCTTTTATTTTCCTTTGGAGGAGGCATTGGGTCATCTGCCCTATGAGGCAGTCTTTGAGAGGACTAAGCCCCGTCCAATTAGTGGTCCAAAGGTAACTATTACCATTTCCCACTAACAACTGAGAATTAGCTTCCACTAGATCGGTCTGGTTTGAGATTTCTTTCCAATATCGAGATGTAGACGCTCTGATTGGATCACCTATTGAATGAGCTTCCGCCCTATATTTGGCTCTCATGAAAGTGGCCCATAGAGTATTTATGTGGTCATAGCTCGAAGTCCATGCCATTTTCATTCTAAAAGTTGTTATAAGATCCTTGAGAGAGTAACTCCTAGCCCACCTTCTTCTTTAGGAGCTAATATCTTATTCCATCTAATTCAGTGCTAATTTTTCTTTCCTTCGGTCCATCCCTATAAAAAATCTGCCATTCCTTTTTCAATTTCCTTTAAGGTCCCTTTTGGCACTTCCGTCGCTGTTAACGTTTGAATTGGGACGTTGCTTAACACCTGTTTGATGAGAACGGCTCTACCAGTTTGGTTTAAGAATCAACCTTTCCACCTTAATGTTCTGAGCATAATTTTGTCAACCATGGGCTAAAAATGGGCTTTCTTGGCTCTACCTCTTATTAGGGGGACCCCTAAGTAGATTAAATTTGTTGAAGCTCTTGTTATCCCTGTTAAAGTTTCAATATTTCTTGCACAACTTTCAGCCATGTTAGATGGGACGAGGAGGTTGCTTTTTCGTTTGCTTAACTTCAAGCCTGATGCTACACAGAATCTGTTGAGTACGTTCAGAACTTCCTTCAGAGATTTAATGCTTCCATTTTTTAATATGATGGTATCATCTGTTTACAAGAGGTGGGTAATGATCTGGCCAGTAGCGGAAGTCTTGTATGGCGTGCACCTGCCCTTTTCTACATGAGCATTGTTGATAGAATCCATCAGTAGGATGAACAGACTAGGTGATATCAGATCACCATGATGCAAACCCCTTTCTGATTTGAAGAAACTGCAACCCTCATCATTTATTAGCACAGAAAACCAAGCACCCATCTAGCAGTTTTCAGCTAGCCCAACCCACCGCTGGCTGAAGCCGAATTGGAGGAGCACTGCTTTGAGGAACCTCCAGTCTACCCTATCATAAGCATTTTCCAAATCTAGCTTCAAGATAATGTTGCCGCCTCTCACTTTCTTATTTATGTTTCGCTGCAGTTCCTACGCTAGAGCAATGCTTTTTGAAATTGATCTACCTTGGACAAAAGCGGCTTGTTCTTTCAATATCAGCTTTAAAAGGATAGCATTTAGTCTAGCTGCAATGATCTTAGAAAATACCATATACAAACAGTTACATAAACTAATCGGGCGAAAATTAGAAAAAAATAAAAATTGGAGATTGGATTTTGGGTATAAGGCAAATAAGAGAGGATTGAAAAGCTCTTAGAATCTTACCTCTATCTGGTTGATATTCTATGCAATGGAAGGGACACCTTAGATGTGAAAACCATTATCTAAGCCCTTAAGTTGAAGCAAATGAGAAAGAATAGCAGAGTCAAAGGTACTTCTATAAATGCATTGTTTACTCAGAGAAGATCGTTTGAGTGAGAGAAGGGAAAGTCACGATATAGATCCAAGTTGAAAGGCAATGACAATTTAAAGTGTTAGAATTGTCAAAGGATGGAAGATATGAACAATGACACTCTATCCTAAAACCCACAAGCAAAGAATTTAGATGATTCCCTGAAAGAAGCCAATTCAACGAAATCTAGTGAAGGGATCAATTGGTTGTAAAGTGTTGTCAGTGTCTAAGGTCATTCACTTTTATCATGAGTAAATTTTGGATATGGGAGTATACCATATGTGTCCTCATTGGTGTTGGTTTAAGACATATAGCAAGTATTATAGTGGCCTGGTTCTTATGGGGTGAAAGGATATAAATTGTATAATCGGGTTTCACGAAAGATCATATTTAGCTAGGACGTCAAGTTTGATTAAGGTTCCTTGTTTCGAAATATGATCAAAGGAAATGAAAAAGTCAATGATTGATGTCAAAACGGACAAGGGTAAAACACTTGAAAAAGCTGAGCAACAGTAAGAGGTACATGAAGGGTTGGAGCAGTTACCTGTCCGGAGAAATCCAACAAGGAATCATAAGGTACCGTTGAGATATAGGGATGAATCAAATGTTACATTTACTCTCATTACAGATGAGGGGAATCAATTTACTTTTCAGGAAGCATTAGAAGACAAAGATACTGAGAAGTTGATGACAACGATACATGATGAGATGGATTCTCTGTATAAGGATGAAACATGAGAGCTGGTTGAGTTACTTATTAGGAAACAAGTGATCAGTTGTAAGTATATTTTTTGGAAGAAACTGGATAAGTACAAGTCCATATTAGTAGTGAAGGGTTATGTTCAGAAGGAGGAGGGTGTCGACTTCAGTAAAATATTCACGTTAGTAATAAAGTAAGTATCTATCAAATTTGTATTAGCTTTCATTGCCCAATACAATATGGAATGTAACACTTGGATATGAACATTTCTTTTCTACATTGGGAACTAGAAGAGCAGATCTACATGAAGCCACCCGAAAGGTTCGAGGTACAAGGAAAGAAGAATATGCTTGGAGGTTAAAGAGGTCATTGTACGACCTAAAACAATCACCTATGCAGTGGTATAAGAAATTTGATTCCTTTATGTTGGGCCAATGGTTTATTATAAGTGAATTTGGTCATTGTGTCTATTTTAGAGCAATAAATTATGCAAAATTCATTATTCTAATGTTGTATGTTAATGATATCTTATCGCCAACCACAACATGTCTGAAATCAACATACTTAATGTTTAGTTAACTCAGACATTGGAGATGAAATATCTCGGGGCTATAAAAATAATTCTTAGCATCAATATATACAAAGAAAGAGAAATAAGCATGCTATGATTGTCTCAGGAGGAATATCTAGAGAAGATCTTAGTCAAGTTTAGACTGAAAAAACCTAAACCTATTAAAACTCCCTACGTTGCTCACTTCCGACTTTCTTCATAGTTATATCCTACATCGGATGAAGAAAAGTGGTATATATCTTATGTGCCCTAATTGAGTGTGGTTGGAGGTCTCATGTACATCATGGTCTGTATTAGACCAAATATTTCACATGAGGTGAGTGTTGTGATCAGATATATGTCAAACCCAAGCAAGCAACACTAGGAAGCTGTGAAATGGCTACTTTGTTATATACAAGGTACGACAAACCATTTCTTGGCATTCGGTAATTCTGATGAGAAATTTGTAGGCTGTGTGGATGTGGATTATAAAAGGAATGTAGATAATAGAATATCAACTTTCAATTACTCATTCATGTTAACGATTGGAGCCATTAGTCGGATGTTGAAGCTAGCTTCAATTTATGGTTGCACTTTTCACAACCAAAGTTAAATATATAGTAGTGACTGAACTATTTAAGGAAGTGGTTTGGTTTAAAGGAATGATGAATGAATTCGGACATTATTAGGAAGTCATGCCTATGCATTGAGTCAACGAGAGTGCTATCAACTTGGCAAAGAACCCAGTGTATCACTCCTAAACAAAATACATCAATGTTCATCATCATTTTAACTGGCAGATGCTAAAGGAATCTAATGTTACTCTTGAGAATATTCACACCAGCATAAGTTCGATGAATATGCTTACAAAGGTTGTTCCTACGGAAAGGTTAATGTTTTGCTCAACTTCTCCCTAGGCTTGGCGAAGAAAAAATGAACGTAGAGTGTGCACAAGCGATGATGGCATTATATTATAGTTTAGAGGTGGTGATTGCAACTTGGAAAAATTGAGCTGGAAGATTAAATCCATGATAGAGATTGTTGATCGCATGCCTTTAATCTCAATGCTAGAAAAAAGTTGTCGATTTGATCGACAGCTACGTTGATTCGATCAACGAACCCGATTTTACTCCAGAGAGCATGTTGGATGTTTTTGGACGTTATTAATTCAATCGAGCGAGGTGTCGATTTGATTTATGGAGTGTCAAGTCCTATCGATTCAATCGACAGATGTGTCGGTTTTACATAAGCGCGGGTTTTGTTTCGTAATCCTGTAGGGGGTATTTAAGTAACCTTGTATTTTAAATTATGATAAGATAAAGAGAGCTTAGCAAGAAGAAAAGAGTTTTGAAGGGGATTATAGGGTTTTTTCTCACAAGGGTTTTCCATATAAAAATATTTGGGTTCCGTGTATGCTTGGATTCTTGTTTCTCTGTTGTTTGTCTGATTCATATCACTACGCCAAAATCGCGGATTTACGACGGACTAAATCCGTCGTAAAACCAAATAAACGACGGACTTCGTCCGTCGCTATTTACTGGGTCGTTTTTACTTTTTCGACGGATAAAATCCGTCGTTTAATCTGCGACGGATTAGGTCCGTCGTTTAATATACGACGGATATGGTCCGTCGCAAAAATAAAAATCCATCGCTAAAATAAAAAAAAAACCACTTTTTATTATTCGTCGTTAAAATTATTAGCGACGGACCCAAATCTGTCATTCATTTTCAACTGTTTAGAAATTAGCGACGGATTTGTCCGTCGCTAAAATATCTGAATTAAAAAAAATATTTTGGTAGATTTATTTTATTTTCTTGAATCTTACACCTGATAGTCACACGATTTTTTAATAAGAATCCTATTTACAAAATTGAAAGATACACAGATTTCTTAGAACTTCCTTTCAATACAATAGTACCAGGTATAAAATCAAATTCTTGAGATTTCCTAATTGTGCAGGGAATTGAACCAGAGATTTGATTTCTGTCTAAGTACAAAAGTGTAAGGTTTCTCAAAAGTACCTAAAGTAGAAGGGATTGGACCTATCAAACTGTTATTTAACAATGACAACTGAACCAAATTCTTGAGATTTCCTATTTGTGCAGGAATTGAACCAGAAAAATTTGATTGTTGTAGAGGTAGAGGATTGTCAGCCTGGTTAAGTTACCTAAGACGGAGGAATAGGCCCAGTTATTTCATTAGACAAGATGTCGAGCTCTGAAAGGTGAGAAAGGTTAGCCATTGAAAGAGGAACTCCCGAGAGATTATTCATGGAGATAATGAGGGAGATGTGTCTGAAAAGAGTGCCAATATCAGCTGGGATGGTTCTAGTGAGTGGGTTGTCACTGAGATTGAGACGGAAGAGGTTTGGAAATGAGGAAAAGCTCAAGTTACCAAGCTTACCTTGCAAGCTTGCACTCGGTAGGCTTATCTTTATTATGCTTCCAAGGCCGTTGCAGGAGATCCCATACCATTTGCATGGAAAGATTGTGGTGGCACTAGCATTAGCAGCCGGAAGTAACCGTGAATGGAGAGCTTGTGGTGAGAAGATGCTGACTTTCCATTCCAAGAGAGCCTCTGCTTCTCCGAGTGTGGATGCTGCTGTTGTTGTTGTAAAGGCATTGGAAGAAAGAAATTCTAATATTAAAAGAAGAAAAGCAAGAGAGATTTTTGCATGGCCATGGCTGTTGTTGCTTATGGTCTGTTACGAACTTACAATGGATGGGTATTTATAGGAGGTTGATCGTACTCTAGACAAGAACACCTTGTCTTACTCTTCTGAAAAAAGGAAAAGAACAAAAGAAAAAAAAAAGAAAAAAAAAAGAGAGAGTTAATTGATAGAGGTGCTGAAAAATATGACTGCTAGTAGAAATGCATGTGAACACGATTTAAAACTTCCACTGAAAAATGGGATGTGATTGGACCTGTCAGATTGTTATTGTACAACTGAAAAATATGAATGCTCTTAGAAAGCGCATTTAGTCGGTGGATGTGTGGCTCACAAGCGATGTATGTAAATCCAAAAATGAAGCCGACTCAAATCTTAGGGAGCTAAAAAAATCCCTCCGTATGTATTAGAAATGTTTCAATGCACAGTCAGGCCTCAACGCTGCAATTATAAACAATATCACACCCGAGCAAGAGATGTGCAAGTGTGCCTTTTGCAGATCATAAACTGTAGCCATATTTACAAAGACAGACGGTGAATGTGATTGGGACAATAACAGTTCCCAGACCATAATTTTGTTGAGCAGGAGAAGAGACAAGGGTCTGCAAAGTACATCTAAATGCACAACATCAACTATTGTTTGGATCAAAAGGGGGTTTAGGCCTCAAAAGCCCCTTCAGAGTTTGCATCCAACAGGCCCTTGGGAAACTGTTCTTGTTGTTTGGACCAATCAAACAAGATCTAACTCTTTAAAACTAAGACCTATCTCTTTTTACACTTTTCTGTAATGAGAATTTCAAACTATAGATGTTCCAAAACTCAAAAGTTGGGATTCATACAAAACATAAACACGACCTGAGATGTTCTAAGAAGGCGTAGGACTTTTTAACTTCTGATTTAAGATAGACTATTACTCACAATTTCTGTACCAATGAAAATAAGAGTAGTTTAGGGTGCGGTTGGTTGCACCAAACATCATGAAATTCGGTTTATACCATTGAAAACTAACCTTACACTTTAATCTTGCCAACTACTTGCTTTGCCGCTCCATTTATTCAGTTATATCCGATCGTATCATGGCTGCCTCCTACAACAATGTCAGCAAAAAAATGAAAATAACTATACAGTTAAAAGAACTGTTGTAATATAGAACTCTCTCTGGCCATTTAAAAAAGACCGGATTTATTTTTTTTAAAAAAAAATCCATACTGTTTCTGTCTAGATTTTTGCATTTTCCACCACCTGCATAAACATAATAAAGACGAGATCTAGAATGAAGCTCTAGCTAAACCATCAAGAACCCAAATTTCTCAGTTTAAAAATGACGAATAGAGTCACGGTAATTACAAAGTAGACTGCAACTCAATCCAATACCTGAAAATCTGTAAACCCCATCAAGCGACCCCTTGATGGTACTCCAAAGGCTTCCAAAACCTAGCCAAATGAACATAAAAACCTAGCCATCAACAAGCTCGTCTGTCCTCCTACACCATACTGAAAACAGAGACCATAACAGCACAAATTGCAATTCAAAATTCATTATGGTGCGCTGTATAGAAAGTGGCTAAAAGATAATGACAGTGCACTTGTTGTGTTGTAGTGGATATATCCTCTCAAACAGCCATGCATACATTAATTTCCAACTATCAAAAGAGAAGTTGATTTTTCAAACTATCACCAATGACTATTAAGTCATGACTCGCCCATTTCAGGGGCTGACAAGTTCCAGTCGGGCCTATTTTCACCACTGACTCGTGGTGTCAAGCTCGACCTTATAGGAACATTTCCCACACACACATAGAGTAACATTACCATGAATCAGAATATTGCAGTGGTACTCTTCAGTGCATGTTACACAATACTTACTTGACTGTCCATTTCCGGAAAGGGTGTTTGTCACCCAAGATATATGGAGTTTCAATACACAATGACAACTGGAGAAGCATCTCCACTTGTGCAGCTTCTGACTACCCACTTGCCATCGGTCCTCCCTTACCCGGGCTTGGGACTGCCGACGTATCACTTCCTAGTATTTTAAAAATAAGAAAGGTAAAAGAAAAACCAGCACAAACCATAGTTCAATTCAGTTGAAAAAGAAGTAGCAAATACCTACGGAGATGGATATCTCTTGACAGAACTGACTTCTTTTTGGGTGATGGCATGTCCTTCAAGTCAAACTACTTCAAGAAACTAGATGTATTTTCCATCAACAAAGAAAATGAATCAATGCAAAAATAGACAAATAGAATAAAAATAGGGAAGTCACATTATGAATCTAAATTTAGGAGAGTTGCCACATTTCTCCTCAGAGATTCCTAGAAATTTTCTATAACTGAAATTTCAATAAAAAGAAAGATCCACTTTTCATTTTTTTTTTAAAAAAATAAAATCACTAATGCTGTTAACAGGAATGTCTATTGTCAATACCTTGAATTTGTATCGATGAAGGGGAGTGACCTTATGGATGGTTTGGATGGCATATGAACATCACGATGGGCCCTATAAGGTTTCAACAGTGAGCATTCCCATTACTACTATTTCCTATAGTGTGGTCCACCTCAGCCTTGGATCTGCCTAATTTTTGGGCTCTTGAGCCTCACATGAGGAGACATACATACAGCCTTAGCCCATTGGTAGGCTAAGGCATTTGTAAGCATTGGTGGCATTGATTATAAACAATGAAGAGGCATGAAAGGATACAAAGAGAAACTTATATTGGCTGCTGAGATAATGAAAACCGAGTTTGGATCTTAAGTTACTTAAGATAAGCTACTTATGCCTCAAGTATCTTATCTTGGTTTCTACTTTTTAAGCTGAAGTGATTAAGTAATCTTAAACCAAACTTACTTATCTGAAATAAGTTTCTTATCTACTGTTGTAAGTAGAAAAAGTAACTTATTTGGTGGTATCCAAATGGGCCCTAAATGTTATTAAGATTACTATTGGCACCCGTGCACCTCATTGGCAGATGCAATGCATGTTGGGCTGCCTTTTACAAGCATATGGGATTAGCCAACCTCTTGTTTGAAGGAAAACATTCTCACGACATCAATCTTACGATTAAAAAATGTAGATTTTGAGAAATTGGGTTGATTACCTTGAAATCT